>CAMZMU010000036.1:17116316-17716316 GCA_947311845.1 Poa pratensis | reverse complement strand
AAACTTAGGTTTGACCGAATTCAAAATAATCATAAAATATTCAAAAAACATAAAAAAAAATGAAAAACCAGTGCACATGTTCTTAGTTTGTCATATACTAACAACTCCAATTGATAAACAAGGTCTAGATACATTCAAACAAAATATGATTGAATGTGGTGTGAAATCTCAAATCTCAAACTATGAACTCTCATGTGTGAAGAGATGTGGTTTTGGATTTGCAACATGAAATTTTCCAAAAACTCACCAAATCTTCATTTTGGAGTGACTAAGAAGGATGCAGGCTTAGTTTTTCATTTTCATGTTTTAAACTTGTTTAAATCTTGGTCAAACTTAGGTTTGACCAAATTCAAAATAATCATAAAATATTCAAAAAATATCAAAAAAATGAAAAACCAGTGCACATGTTTTTAGTTTGTCATATACTAACAACTCCAATTGATAAACAAGCTCTAGATACATTCAAACAAAATATGCTTGAATGTGGTGTGAAATCTCAAATCTCAAACTATGAACTCTCATGTGTGAAGAGATGTGGTTTTGGATTTGCAACATGAAATTTTCCAAAAACTCACCAAAGCTTCATTTTGGAGTGACTAAGAAGGATCCAGTCTTAGTTTTTCATTTTTCATGTTTTAAACTTGTTTAAATCTTGGTCAAACTTAGGTTTGACCGAATTCAAAATAATCATAAAATATTCAAAAAACATCAAAAAAAAATGAAAAAACCAGCCCACATAGTCTTCTTATCTACATAATAGATTTGTAGAACAGTTATTTGGCTGATTTAGACAAGGTCGAAAATAGCTTGCTTAGAAATGAGGTCGTTTACCCTACCTTTGGAGCTCCTTTTTAGCACTTTTTTCATGAAGGCTCGGATTGACGACCAAGTTAGAACAAACAAGTTTATAGTTTGAAAATCATTGCAAATTGTGTTCTATCTATATAGTGTCATTCCCCATGCTCACAATTTGGGGTGTATTTTTGTTAGATGGAGGGTTGTAACTATTACCTCCTAATGGTGGTAGATTTGTCGCAAACATGGACATAGCCTAGTGGCAAGGGTTGATGCCTCCCTTTGCCCACCCAAGTTCGAGTCCCCGTGCTTATAATTTGGGTGTTGCATTTTCTGTTCTAGTCCAGTAGCTCAGTGGGTCGGGCATCTCACTATTATAGAAAATCTATAATAGTGAGTTGTCCCATCCATCGAGATATTGCACTGGGACAATTTTTTTAAATCTTGATTTTTTGTCTTCTCAAAATTTAAATGGACTCTAAAGGTAGGGTAAACAGCTCCATTCCTAAGCAAGTGTTTTTTTCACCTTGTCTTAATCAGCCAAAACAAACTCCTAGACTTGTTTTCTATCTATATAATGTCATTCTGAAGTCTCACTATTTTTTTGAATTAATCTTCATCTAATTTATTTTCTTTTGAATAATAATGGTTTATTTGCAAATAAAAAAAACTCAAGTTTAAAAATGAAAATGAAAAACTAAACTCAAGTTTAAAAATGAAAATGAAGTAAAATTCTAGTAAAATTCTAGATCTAGGTATTTTATTTCGAATTAAACTGATAAAGAACAAAACCTAGGAAAAAAACGCTAACTGTGCCAGATCTAGCACTTTTCTAGGCCCAGTAGCAGTATTCGGCCCGCTAATGTTTTTTCGCTGATTTAATTCACGGGCGCCTTTTAACTTTGGGTTGGGCCACGGCCCACGTACTAATCCCTTTCTCAGGCGCGGCCAAGGCCATTTTTTCCCACCGCGTCGCGTTCCCCTCTCCTATTTATCCACACAAGTGTGTCGTACCCTAGCTATTCTCACCCACTCCAGATCTGCGCCACTCTCGCCGCCGGCGACCAAAACCACGCAATCCAGCCCCGCCGCCGCAGATCCAGCCCCGCCGCCGCAGATCAAGCCCCGCCGTGCGACGATGATGAGGCGCGGAGGTTCCAGCTCGCGCGGCGGCCATTCCGGCGGCGGATCTGACGAGGAGCGGAAGCGGAAGCGGCGGGTTGCTTCCGACGGCGGTCGGAAGCGCGGCGCCCGCAACTACACCAACTACGGGATCGCGGCGCCGCCTGCGTACGCCCGGCGCGCCGTAGACGAGTACGACCGCCAGATGGAGATGGCGGCGGCGGCGCGAGGCAGCCGCTACGAGCCGGGCGGAAGCTCCTCCGGCGCGGGGAGCTCCGCCATTGCACGAGCACCGCTGCCGCCGCCGAAGAGGGAGGAGGAGGAGCAGCAGGGCTTGGCACCGCGCGCCGGGCGCGACGGCCTTCTTCCGGGAGACTACGTCGACGACGGCGACCTCGACTGGGTCACCGCCGAGCTGATGGAGCGCACCAAGGACGAGCAGCAGCAGCTCGTCGCCCGCCGGCAGATGGAAGAGGAGCTCAACGAGTTCCGCTACCGCCATGCTATCGAGGAGTCCCTCGCCGACATGCCGTGGGGCGCCTCCGACTCCGAGTGAGCGGCGCCGCCGCCGCACCCCTGGGGCTCACTCAAGTGAGCCCAATTTTGGATGGATCGAACTAGGGGTAGGAGCTGCGGTGACGTCCTACTCCGTGCCCGCCCTGTAATAGCGTAGATATGAACTAATCCGTGCCCGTGTGGCTTTTTCTCCGACGAGCCCTGCCATTAGAACTATTCCGTGTGTAAAAGTATACTTATATGCTATGTTTGTGTGCAGTTTTAATTCTGTCTGTCTGTTGTTTGAATTCTTGTCTGAATCGGAGCTTCCCAATATTATCTGTTATGCTTGTCTGAATCGGAGCTCGCCGGCGTTGCCGTGCTTCGTCGTCGGAGAAGAAGAAGACAGGCAGGGGAGGATGCGCGCGCAGGGGAGGAGGATATAGCGGTCGTCGTTGCTGTGTGGGTCCCATCTTATGCAAGCTGACGTGGATAAGTTGTGGGTCCCATCCGCCGGCTCCCCATAATCCTAATCCTAACTAACAAACTGCGCTTAAGTGCCAAGTCGCAGCAGAGCAATTTGTTCAAACAGCGATGTCGCAGCAGAGCTATTCCTGCCAACGACGTCGCTGCCCATCAATTGACAATGAAAAACGTCGCATAGGAGCTATTTGCCCCAAATGTATAATCTTGTATAATTAGCTCCCAACCTCATGACCCCAGGCATGAAGGCCTCTGCTCCCCGTCACCTACCTCTTCCTTGCATCCCATGGCTGCACCTGCTTCATGGATCCACTCAATCCCTGGCCGCATCCCTACAATACATCAACATCGGCAGCGCCCTCTAGCCTCGAAGGCATGCCGAGCAAGTGTCTAGATCGGTCTGCCATCTGATGCGTTTGGCTCGGGGAGGTTAAAGACAGGAGAAACCGTAGATGCAGAGTCGCAGTCATGCCAAACCACGGGGTGGTCTTCGGGGAAACCGACGGCGCAAGGGAGAACCAGCACCACGGCGAGAGGCCGACCAACAAAACTATCTAAATTGTTGTACTCTTTGCCTCCAGTCTAGACTCTAGATTCTAGATGAACTATACACACATACTGAATGCTTAAAATGGCAATGAAGCATGCTTCTGTAGTCCAAAGTCTCACAGGTAGAGATAATGGTACAGTCTCATTAAGTGAGCCACATGCCTTACTGAACCTCCCCCAGTTGTGCAGGTAGTTATCGTAGCCAATATTAAGAGTCAACAAATCTGCAGTAGCCCCGGAGAGCACAAGGATCAAACCCAAGCATGAAGGATTTAACAACTTGACTTTAGCAGCTATACTGTTTGTTGGGTTTCCTGCTTGCTGTGAGATGTTATGCTACTAATAATATTTCTTCTTAATTTAAGGCTCGGATTGTCAACTTTGCCGCAACCAAAACGCTGAATGAAGCTCTGGATACCAGGCCAAGAAGTGAAGATACGGAGGATCGAACAATAAGATCATTCAATTTCTCATTTTATCATGTTCGAAATGTAATTGTAGGACGACTTGTGTACTGCAGAAAAATGTAAAAATTAGAATACTGTAATGTTGAGACCTTTTTCAACTGTGACCCTTGTGCCGTTGCCATCTCGAAATCTTCTAGTCTTGCTTGACTGGTACAATTCGCTGTAAAACTATATATGTTTGGCAATAAATGTCAGCCATGTGCATAAATTGAACCGATGAAATTGAGAGAACCAACCATATCTTCCGTAATTGACTTTGGGGTCGGGCATGCCGAAGAGCCCTCCGCCGGCCCCAGCGTGAAGCCGCGCAGCTTCTGGAGGTTAGTTCGGATGCTCATGGAGCAGAGGAAGACCATGGCGCAGTCGGTGGGGTCGTTCCCGGGCGGTCCACGGTGGCACGGGCGCGAAGGGAAGCTTGGCGATGGGCGCGGCCCTCGAAGAGCGAGGTGAGCAGGCCGAAGACAACGCAGAGCATGGCGCCGATGACAGCGCCAGACTTGAGCTTGTCGAAGGAGAGCTCGCTCGAGGCGTCCTTGAGGCTGGACTCGACGCGGTCCATCTTCTTGGCCCGCAAGGAGGCGGGCTGGTAGGAGGAGCCGCCGGCGCCGCCGGAAGCGCCGGGGCCACCGGAGGAGGAGGTGGACTTCATGGAGTCGAACTTGCGGGAGTGCCGCTCGATGGTGGCGTGGAGGGAGTAGGAGGCGGGCTGGGAGGCTGTCGCCGTAGCGCAGGGAGGAGAGCGCCGATGCCATCGATGTTCTGGGTTCGTTGCCGCAGCCGCCGGTGTGGGTGGGGGCGGGGAGGGGAGACAGACGGGAGATATGGAGAGAAATCTCGATTTGGCTGCGGGTTGGAAGCAAATCTCACTGACGCCGGCGCCCAGGTATCTGCCTCCCCGCAAACCTCGCCGACGGCCACAGCGGTTCTGAGGATGTAAAAGGAGAGCGAGAGCCACAGGCAAAAAGGTAACGTTTCGCGAGGTGGAAGGATACGATGAAACGATCTGCACCGCTTATCCGATTAAACGGTCTAGATTTAATGTATCAACACAGCACAACACAAGTTTGCTCTTTTAATAGTACTAGTGTACGTGCACGTACAACGCACGCGTCTCGACTAATTAACAGAATCACACTACATTATCTAGACCATAAATTTCATCTCATCCTCTTCTTTCCCTTTCACCTATTTCTCCACTCTCTATTTCACAATAACTACGTCATCAGAGCGCACACATATTGACGAGGGGTAGACTCATCAAGATCCATGATTAAGGTCCCTAGGTTATGAGTATGGGGGAGAGAACGTGGTAGAGCTGGAAGTATCGTCGGCTGACAAGCAGGGCAAAGATTTTACCCTGGTTCAGGGCCCTCGTGTGGAGGTAACACCCCTACGTCCTGCCTGTCTGTTATTGCTTTGTGAAGGTTACAAGGGTCCCGGCGAGATGTCGATCTCGCTAGGGTTTTGGTGGCTCTGAAAGTACGTTGTCTGGTTCGATGGCCCTCCCAGTTCTTAAATAATAGGCTGGGTCTCAGGTGTTCGTAACCGACTCGATTTACAAGTAAGGAAACTCTAAACCGACTATTGTTTCGCCAAACTTGGAGTATACTCCATCTTCGTGGGCCTCCCTTCACGGGCTTCATGTAGGCTCTCATAGTTGGGCCTAGTCGATACGTGCACCAGGTACCCTCATGGTAGGGTACCCGATAGGCATACCCATGTCAGTAGCCCCCGAGTACTTGTCTGATTCGAAGAGTCGGGCATGGACTCATACATCATGCACGTTACATTTTTTGCATCTGTATTTAGAATTCTTATGAAATAGCACATGTTGGCTATGTCGAGTGTTTCATCGACTATGAGTTTTTGCTTATGATAGTCAAGGGATATTAGCTTAGCAGGCCCAGCACACACGACGGATCGGGGCCAGTTAACTACCATTCGGGCAAAACCATACTAGCTTTCAATCAAACTCGAGTCCCCGGACTCGAATCTGGAATAAACTGGACAGACTCGAAACGGCCGTTGAGGTCTTATTGAATCGAACTGCAGTATAATTTTGAATCAACCCAACGCGTCCGTCGGGATAATTCATCATGTCTGCTGACACGGAAAATTTAAGGATAACGCTGCTGGAGCGGTCCTTAGCCCAGCTCGACTGATCGGTGGGTCTTACCTTTGCACTATGCATGCAGCATCCAAGGATCGTCGGATCAACTCGGGAATATTTTGAGTGTGATTTTGCTTATGAACTTAGTCGAATGTTTCGTCGACTGACACTTTTGCCATTATTCTATCGGGTGCGCGACAGCGCTCCCGATGGGAGTAGCCCCCGAGATTGTGCTTTATTGCTTGCAATGGAGGATAATCTCAAAATCTTTTACCCTGCACATTTTAGTCAAAGAATTTTTTTGATATGCTCCCGATGGGAGTATGATGCTGCAGTCGAAAGAATTTCGACTGGCCTCTATGACCTTTGCTAAAAAACCAACCGAGACTTATGCGAGAGACCACCCGAAGATATCATCGAGTGACTTTTATGCCAGTTCTGAAGGATGAAACAACGTCAGCAATGACGCATTTTTTTGCGACTGCCATCTCTGACAAGCGGTGGCGTGCTTGGTGGTGTTTGATAAGACGTGACCCTGCTTTGTGGGCCCGTTTCTGCAGAGCTGACTAGGGATGACGCCGCGTGGACTTGATTTGACCGTTCTGGCACGATTTTCACGGGCGTGATGATGGTTTCCTGGATTCTCGTGCGTTGTGGGCGGAGTGGCCGGCGACGGTTGCTCTCCGTGGCCGCCACGTGTATGGCCAGATTTCGCGCGGAGCGTATGCATCTGTTTTGACGGTTACGATCATTTTGCGATCTGTGGTAAATAGGGGGACGGCGCTGGCAGAGTTTTTTACTTCCCATTTGCTCCCTGCGCCGCCCCTCGTCTCATCTTCTTCCCCGCACTTTGCCCCCATTGTTTCTGCGCCCAAGCTCTTTGCCTCCCACACCCTCCACTGCTGCAATGGCGAAAGGTGGGGGCCCCAAGCGTGGTGCTGCGGCTGCTGCCGCGACCGATGCAGCCAAGGGCAAAAAAAACCGTGGCGGGTACATCTGCGTCCACCGCTGCCCTGAAGAAGAACAGCGGGGATTGGGCGAGGTCCACCATCAAGGACGCCCATTTGCTCAAGCTCCGCGAGCAGGGATATCTGCCACCCGCGGAGCAGCTCGCCGTCCGCGCTCCGTCACCCAAGGAGGTATGCCCCGAACCACGCGCCAACGAGCGCGTTTGCTTTGCGGAGTTTGTGTCCAGGGGCTTCTCGCTTCCCCTCCACGACTTTGTGCGTGGTCTTCTTTTTGCCTACGGGGTGCAGATCCATGATCTCACCCCGAACGGTGGTATGCATATTGCGTGTTTCATCACGCTGTGCGAGTGCTTCCTCGGCGTCGCGCCCAGCTGGGCGCTGTGGAAGACAATATTCATGGTGCGACCCAACAGAGGAGGTGGTTGCACCTACCCCGTGGGCGGCTGCGGCATCCAGGTGCGCAGCGACACGCGCTATTTCCGCCTGAAGACCGTCGACTCCGCCCAAGGCTGGAGGAAAGGGTGGTTTTATGCGAGTGTCGAGCAAGACGGAGTCACCGCCTACTCGACTGCAGCTTTTGCCCGGACCAAGGCGTGGGATCACCAGCTCTCAGTCGAAGAAATGGAGGAAGTAAGCCCTTTGCTGACTCGAATCGACGAGATGCTGGACAGGGTCACAGGCATCCATTTGATCGCCACCTTATGAAGAGGCGGGTGTGGCCACTCCGTGCCCGAGCACACCCCATGTGGGAGTATGAGGGCGCGGTGACTCCACTCGGATGAGCCCAGAGGAGCTGTTAGGAACGAGCTTGTGAATCACGTGCGCACATCACCAACTTGACGACAGGCGACAAATGCGACGTCGACTGTCCCATTGAGCCGTATGGGGCGGAAAACCCTTTGCCTGAGGTATGTCTGCATTTTAAGAGTTTGCCACTCGTATGCTATGTGTTTGTTCGATTTTGCTTCTGACTTTGCAATTTGCGATGTATGCGATGCAGACCACTCGACTGCCACCTCTCTGCCCCCTCTGCCAGAAAATGGTGAGACTGAAGAAACTCAGGTGCAGGTGGTGGACCCGAAAAGGGATCAGTCGCCCATCCCTTCTGCCACCACTTCGCATGCGGAGGAGGTTGAGGAGGACGCAGCGGAAGAGGTCCAATCTGAGGAAAAGGCCAGCTCGCGGCACTCGCGCAGGCCATGGGAGGTGAGTAATCTTTTCTCCTTTTGATATGACGATATAACTGTCGAGTGTCATGAAATGACTTTTGCCTTTTTTGAATTGTGCAGAAGCTGTTGGCGCACCGGCCTCTGCGGACGTGGCGAGTGACGATCTTTCGCTGGAACAGGCTGTGGGCGGCTTAGGCGCCATATGCAACCAGGCGAAAGAGCACTCGCCAAATCGACGAGCACACTTGGCGCTGTATACAAGGTGGTGTTCCCGACTGGCGTAGTGCCGTCGACGGGACGACTTCGCCGACGTGTTTGGCCCCGGGACGTCCACCATGGCGGGTTTCGCTCGCGCCAACACGGTACGCGGATCCGAGTCCACCATCAAGCTTCTTATGGGACATGGGATAGATTGCGACTACGAGGCAGCACTGTCTGCGTTCCCTCGGAAGCCAGATGGGAAGCCCATTTCTCTGAAGGGGGTGAGCGGAGCCGCCGCGCGACTGGCCGAGGTTTTTATGACCACCATGGAGCGCCGGGCACTCGAGACTGCCAATCGTCTGCTTAGGAAATCGAATCTTAGGTTTAGGGTAGCTGTACCCTTTTGTTTTATGCCTTGTAATGATACCTTCTGAACTGCGCGAGTCTGCGCTTTGTTTGTGCTACCTTGTTTATGCAATAGTCTTTTGCTAATGTCTTTCACTCGAAGAGTTGTATGCTTATGACATGAGTTTTAGCTTCTGACACAAACTTTGTGTTTGTGATTATGCTCTTTGAACAGTCACGAGAACCTGCTACTGCGACTAGTTCCTCGCAGGCTCCAATCACCACCCGATCCCAGGGTCAGGTGGTAAATGATGCCAAGGTGATGGAGTTATGAAGGCCAAATTTGTGAGAATGGAGCAAGATCTGAAGGACGCCCAGGCTGAGCTGAATCGATTGAGGGCGAGACCCGCGTTGGCCACCCAACGCGAGGAATATGTGCTCGGGGAGATGGATCTTGTGAACAGGCAACTCGAGTGTAAGTTCGAGTCTTGCTCTGTTTACAAGCTTTTTGCGTAGCTATTGTCCTTTTGATCTGACTGGTGCGCCCGTGTTTGTAGGCTTTGTCGACAACTTCCAGGCTGAAAAGATTCGCGTGGAAGGGCGTCTGGATAGCGTGGTTGACGACCCTACGACTGGGCGTCAACACTTTTGGCTTGATAGGTACCATGCCCGCATACTCGCCACCCTGAAGGATCGCGTCTGGCGAAGTGCTGAACTGCTGGAGTTATGCCGGGCAGCGTTTATTCGCCTGAACGAGACTCTTTTTCCTGCGGGGCCACAACCACAAGGGATTCGTGCTTTGTTGAACATCTTCCGTCAAACAAATCCCATTCGAGAGTTGCTGTCTCAGAGACTTGTGATTGGAGCCAACGCTGCAATGGCGTATATGCGTAGTCGAAAACCAAGGTTGGTGTTGCGGACACCTGCAGCCGGAGAGGTTCTCGAACAAAAGACCTGGATGACACGATCCAGCTGCGGAGACACTAATCGAGTGCACTCGCGAACAGCTTTGCGGTCCCGAGCTGCCCGTAAAGGACGAGCCTGAGGATTAGAATAGTTTGCGAGTGCAATTTTTGTATAGGGGGCAGCCCCCGAGTGTAATTTTTGACTCTTTGTATATTGTATAGTTTGTATACTTTGATTTTTTGTCGAGCCCCCGAGTCAGTCGAGCGGGGTTTGTGAAATATGTGTTGGTTGTGAACCAATGACTGTGCAGCCCCCGAGTATTCGAGTGCGGCTGCAGAGTTTTTGTGTTCTTTGTTTGGATCCTTGTTACGCAGCCCCCGAGCATTCGGGTGCGGCTAAGGCATTGTGTTTCTGCAAGAGCGAGAGCTCATTTGATCGATAACACAGCCCCCGAGGGTTTCGGGTGCGGTTAAGGTATGAATTATGCGGGTAGTAACCACAAAGAAGTCGAAGGAACATTGATTTTATTCCTCTTTTGAATGTTAGGCTGCAGGCCGCCTCATTAAAAACCTTCCAGTCCCCTTAGGTACCCTGGTAAGGAAAAGAGCGCGTCTGAAACCTGCAGCCATCCGACATATAGCCTATTACATTGTATGACTGTGAGCACTTTATGCGTAGAAACGGCGCAGATGCGCAACGTTCCAAGGATTATGAGAGAGTTCGCCTGTCTTCGCGTGCTTCAGTCGATATGCGCCTCCACCAAGGACCTCCGTGATGATGAAGGGACCTCCCATGGGGAAGCGAGCTTGTGCACCTTCTTTTGCTTCAGTCGAAGAACCAGGTCGCCAACGACGAAGGACCTGGTTCGCAGTCGACGGCTATGGTAGTTGCGAATCCTGCTGGTAAACAGCTGTGCGGGCCAAGGCCGTGTCGCGCGCTCATCGAGCAAGTCGACTGCGTCTTCGAGTGCTTCTTCCGCGTCTTCTTCATTGTATGCTTCAACTCGTGGCGCATTGAACCTTACATCTGATGGCAGAATTGCCTCTGCACCATAGACCATGAAGAATGGGGTGAACTGCGTAGAAGTGTTGGGAGTTGTGCGTAGGCTCCATAGCACAGATGGTAGTTCTTCGACCCAAGCACCCGCAGCTCTTTTGAGTGGCACCAGGAGGCGCTTCTTGATCCCACTCGTCACAAGTCCATTGGCCTTTTCGACTTGGCCATTGGATTGTGGATGTGCCACGGATGCGTAGTTGAGCGTAATGTCCTGCTCTTTGCAGAAGGTTTTGAACTCCTCAGCCGTGAAGTTTGTGCCGTTATCAGTGATGATACTGTTTGGGACACCGAAGCGGTAGATGATGCTCTTTATGAAGTTGACTGCCGTAGTAGCAGTCGAATTTGTGATGGGGACCGCCTCGATCCACTTTGTGAACTTGTCGACTGCCACCAGTAGGTGAGTATGCCCGCCATGCGATGATTTTTTGAGTGGCCCAACCATATCGAGCCCCCATTGGGCGAAAGGCCAGGCCAGCGGTATAGTCTTCAACGCCGATGCGGGTGCGTGCGGCCTTGTTGCGAATTTCTGGCAGCCGACGCACCTTTTGACTATGTCCTCCGCGTCTTTGAGTGCTGTAGGCCAGTAAAACCCTGCGCGAAAGGCTTTGGCTACGAGTGATCGACTGCTGGCGTGATGCCCACAGGTACCTGCATGAATATCTCGAAGTATGGCTTGGCCATCTTCGAATGCGATGCATCTTTGGAACATACCTGATATGCTGCGCTTGTATAACTCGCCGTTGATAACGGTGTATGCTTTTGATCTTCGAGTCACGCGTCGGGACTCGGTTATGTCATCTGGTAGCTCGCCGCGGAGTATGTAAGCCAGAAAAGGTTGAGTCCAAGTTGGCTCAATGAGAGTACCTCGACTGGGGGGTCCTCTGTGCTAGGCGCTTTGCTTTTGGCTGGCGTAGTCGACGGAGGAGGCTCTCGTTTCTCCTTGATAGATCTGTGTTCGATGCGCTCGAGGAAGACACCAGGTGGAATTTGTGCGCCAGTTGAGCCAAGATTGGCTAGCATGTCTGCTTCTTCGTTACTTTCCCTTCCTATGTGCCTCAACTCACAGCCCTCGAAGCTGCCCTCCAGTGTGTTGTACAGGTCGCGATAAGCGATCATGTTGTCCGCGATTGCGTCGCAGGCCTTCATTGTTTGCTGCACCACGAGATTGGAGTCGCCGTAGATCATCAATCGAGTGCACCCAAGTGCTTTTGCCATCCGCATGCCATGGATCAGAGCCTCGTATTCAGCCTCGTTATTGGAGGGTAGTTTGAATCCCATCTGCAAAACATAACGTAGCTTGTCCCCTTTTGGTGATATGAGGATGACGCCTGCGCCTGCGCCTTCGTGTTTCTTGGACCCATCGAAGTACATGGTCCAGGAATTGGACACGTCTGGTGCTCCAGGTAATTGGGCCTCTATCCACTCGGTTGTGAAGTCGGGTAGGACTTGTGCTTTGATAGCCTTCGGGTGCTCGTACTTGATGTCTCTTGGAGCCAGCTCGATGAGCCATTTTGCGACTCGACCCGTTGCATTGGGGTTTGTGAGGATATCACCGATTGCTGAGTTACTTACCACGGTGATCGGGTGCTCGGTGAAGTAGTGTGTCAACTTCCTTGAGGACATGAATACAGCGTATGCCAGCTTTTGATAGTGCGGGTACCGCTGTTTTGATATGGAGAGAACCTCGCTCAGGTAGTAGACTGGACGTTGTATGCTTTGGATGTGCCCCTCCTCCATGCGTTCGACTACCAGTACGGTGCTCACCACCCTGTTTGTAGCCGAGACATACAGGTAGAGTGGTTCCCGTTCCTTAGGTGCGACGAGGATCGGAGGGCTTGTGAGGATCCGCTTGAGATCTGTGAAGGCTGCTTCAGCTTCTGGCGTCCACTCGAACTTGTCCGCCTTCTTCATCAGTCGATAGAATGGTAGAGCCTTTTCACCCAGTTTGCTGATGAATCGACTGAGCGCTGCTACTCGTCCTGCTAGTTTCTGCACATCGTGAAGCTTTGAAGGCCTTTGCATTGTGAGGATGGCCTGTATTTTCTCCGGGTCTGCTTCGATTCCACGGGCAGAGACTAGGTACCCTAGGAGCTGCCCGGCTGGAACGCCGAACGTGCACTTCTTAGGATTGAGCTTGATATGGAAGCGTTTGAGGTTTGCGAACGTCTCCCTCAAATCGTCGAGTAGTGTGTGTTCTTCCCTTGTGGTAATGACAATGTCATCCACGTAGACCTGGACGTTGCGTCCGATTTGCTTTTTGAGGCAGTCCTGCATCATGCGCTGGTATGTTGCACCCGCGTTTTTGAGCCCAAAGGGCATAGTTGTGTAGCAGTAGACCCCGAGTGGGGTTATGAACGCCGTTTTTTCTTCGTCTTCTTGCTTCATCCTTATCTGGTGATAACCTGAGTAAGCATCCAGAAAGGAGAGTCGTGCGCATCCGGCGGTGGAGTCGACGATCTGGTCGATTCGGGGTAGCGGGAAGTGATCCTTTGGACAGCACTTGTTCAGCGCTGTGAAGTCCACGCACATCCGAAGGATGTCTGTATGCTTCTTCTCTACGAGTACGGGGTTGGCCACCCATTGTGATTTCTTGATTTCCCTAATGAATCCTGCTGCGAGTAACCGGTCGACTTCAGATTCGACTGCGGTTCGCTTTGGGCCGGAGATTCGACGCATCGTTTGCTTGACTGGCTTTGCATCTGGAAACAATTGGAGAGAGTGCTCGGCGAATTCCCTGGGAATACCTGGCATGTCGGCTGGACACCACGCAAATATTTCCCAGTTCTCACGGAGGAATTCGACGAGCGCGCCTTCCTATGCGATAGGCAGGCTCGAAGATATGTTGACTGTCTTGGACGGATCGGTCGGGTGCACCTGATGCGACCTTGTGTCATTTGTAGCATTGAAGGATCTGTCGACTGCCAACTTCTTATGCTCCGGAAGGAGTGTGCGGTCGTTGGAAATCGCCAGTCGGCGAGTGATTCTTCCACCCCGAACATCTCGGAGATTTTGCTGAACTCGCGGTCGCAAGCATCGGACCTTTGAAAGTTTCCACGGACAGTGATGACTCCCTTTGGTCCTGGCATCTTCAGCGTGAGGTACGCGTAGTGTGGCACCGCCATGAATCGAGCAAACGTCGGGCGACCAAGAATAGCATGGTATTGTGATTTCCAGTCGACGACCTCGAACTCAATCGACTCTGTCCTGAAGTGGCTTTTGTCCCCGAACGTAACGTCGAGTTGTATGGTGCCTTCTGGGCTAATTGCTTTGCCAGGAACGATACCGTGGAAGGTATTTGAAGATTTTGGGAGGTTTTCGACTGACCTGTTCATTTTGCGGAGCGTGTCCGCGAAGATGATGTTTATGCCGCTGCCTCCATCCATGAAGACCTTGGTCATGGCGTAGCCTCCTATTTGCGCGTCGAGTACCAGAGCCGCGTGCCCTGGTCGAACTACAGCTGGGGGATGATCCTCTCGACTGAAGCTTATGATGGTTTCCGATCCCTTCAGAAATTCGGGCACGGCAGGAGGTGCCATGACAGCCATGTTCACCTGTCGAGTGATTAGCTTTTGCTGCCTGTTGGAGGGGCGACCCTTTTGTATCATGTACATCTGCCCGTGGGGCTGTGGATATTGATCATCTTCCGCCCGTAGTACGGGTTGTATGGCACCTGCGAGGTTTGCGCCTGGAGCAGGCTGTGGTGGTGGTTGCGGTGGCGGCTGTGGCGCCATGAGAGCGGGCACAGCGTTCGGCTGTGGTGCGGGTGCAGGCGTGGGCTGAGCAGGTGCTGGGCCGTACCTTTTGAGTCGTATCATGTAGTCAGTCGCCATTTGGTCGAATTCCCTGCAGTTCCTTAGGGTGTGATTGGAGCGTAGTTTTCCGTCGTCCCCCTTGAAGAGGTGGAATCTGCACCAGTCGTCCATCTTTTCCTCGAATGACCGCTCGGGTTTTGCGTCGCTGCGTTTGCGCCATTCTTGCCTTTTGTAGCTGTCGCTCCGCTGCTCGCGATCTCGACTGTCCCGTCGATCATCCGAGCGTCGATTGCTTCTATCTTGGTCCTCCCGGGTTGTGTGTATCCAGCCGCCATGAACTCGGGTCTGTTATCGTCGTAAGGACGTTTGGAACGTTTGCGCCTGCGATCTTCTCTGTATGAATCTCTGCGGCCTCGACTGCCGCTTTCGTAGTTGTCGCGTGTGGGGAAGCACGGGATCTGCGTACAGAATCCTCTCCATCTGCCCACTCAGTCGCAACTTTGATGAGGTCAGCCAGGGAGGTTGGCTTTTCACGACCAGTGCCTCTTTGAAGTCCTTCCTGGCGAGACCTTGTATGAAGGCATCCATGGCCCTGTCTTCTGACACTTTGCCAACCGAATTGCGTATTTCGGTCCACCGCCGTATGTATGATCTCAACGACTCGTCTGATCGTTGAGTGCATGCCTTAATTCTTCGAATGTCTTCGGGCGCTCACATAGAGGCTCGAAGTTTTTGATGAAGTCTCTGCGGAAATCGTCCCACGAGTCGTATGATGATGGAGGGAGCGCCTTGAGCCAGTCGCGGGCAGTTCCTTCGAGCATGAGTCGTATGTACTGCATCGCCGTGGTGTTCGTGCCACGCTGGCATGCCACGGCGAGTCTGTAATCTTCTAGCCACCCGGAAGGTTCTTGGCGACCGTTGTACTTGGGTTGTTCGCCTGTCAACTTGAACCTTTGGGCATCCGCGTCTCACGGATGCGTCGAGTGAAGCACAATGCTCCGCATGGCTCTGGTTCACGATCAGAGTATGAATCGCTGCTATAGGATCTTCGAGATCTGCTTCTGCTGGACCTGTGCCGGCGCGTGCTTCTCCTTCCTTCATCCGAGTGGTGGCTGCGACCACTGCGATGATGTGCTGCGTGTCGTGAGTCGACTATGTCGCGATCGCGATTCCTTGCTGGAGTTTTGTCTTCTGGCTGTATAGCCTGTGCCGCTAGAGCTAGCGATTTGAGTTGTTGGCGATGCAGGGCTGCGTTAGGGTCATTCGCCGGAGGTTGCATTGCCTTGAGGTAAGCACCTACGGAGAATAATGCACCCGCAGCAGTTTTGGGCACTGGGATTCCGTTAGCGTCCTCTGTCATGAACGACAGGTTACGGGTGATTGCTACCCTTTCATGTTCTGGAAGGCTTGCCAACCGCGACCTAGGTCGTGGGGTTGGTTGCATTGTGGACCCGAGGGATTGCTCCCTTCTTCGGGCACTCGAGAGGCTGGCTTGCCTTTTGCGCTCTCGAGCGTCGCTCGGTAGTTTTGCAGTCGAATTGACTCCTGCCAGTTGAAGTACTGGAAGGTCAACATCTCCTCTGGGGTGGAATTTGGTGGCATCATTGTGCACTCCTTTATGACTTTATCTGCTTTTGCTGCCATCTCCTCCGTGATTGTCAAGGTTGTGACCCCATCCGGCATGGTTACCGTGCATGGGAATTGTGCAGGCCTGCGAGCGGCTGCGTCTGCGGATGATTCTGCGGAGAAGGCCACGTAGACCTGATGGGGCGTGACCCGTGGACAGGTGTATGTGCTGTCGATTCCAGTCATGGACTCGACGTCGCCGTCGAGGCTCATGTCAGAGCCAGTATGTTCATCGAGTAGATCTTCGAGGCGAATCTCGTTGTCGATGTGCTCATCGCCTATGCTCATCTCGGTGTTGGCGAAGCCATTATGGATTTCTGAGTCGAGGTTGGTGTTGGTGAAGATCTCCGAGTCGACGTTGCTGTCGTTATGAATCGCGGGCTCGTAGAAGTCATCGAGGGAGATCCCGCAGTCGAAACTCTCGTCGAGTGGTAGGTTGAAGTCGACGTTGCTTGTGCGGTATGCTGATTCTGCCTCCTCGCCTTGGAGTTCCGTCATCATGAACCTGTCGATCTCGCCGGTCGACATGGTTGTTGCGGGCGAGCAGGCTTCAGGAATCGACGACGGGGCGAGCGCAGTCGACGGAGCCTCGAGTGCGCCCAGCGCCAGTTGTTGCGGATCTGTCGAGTCCTGCGTGCCAAGATTGTTTACGAAAAAATTGAATGCTCCAACAGTTAAACTCAAACCTGATTCAAGGCCGGAAAACGCCTCCTGAAGCTCCGGCGAGTGCGGATTGAAATTCATTGGAAGAGCAGATGCGCTTTTTGCAGGTGAAGCGGGCAGGCTGCCGCTTTTCGAGTGGATCGGCGAGTCGCCGTGTGTCGCCTGGATCGGCGAGTTGCTGTTTGCTGACATGGCCGGCGAGTTGCCGTTTGCAGATGAGATCGGCGAGTTGCCGTTTGCTGGTGTGATCGGCGATTTGCCGTTTGCTGTTGGGACCGGCGAAACTTCGAGTCCAGCGCTATTCTTTCCCACAGACGGCGCCACTTGACGAGGGGTAGACTCATCAAGACCCATGGTTAAGGTCCCTAGGTTATGAATATGGGGGAGAGAACGTGGTAGAGCTGGAAGTATCGTCGGCTGACAAGCAGGGCAAAGATTTTACCCAGGTTCAGGGCCCTCGTGTGGAGGTAACACCCCTACGTCCTGCCTGTCTGTTATTGCTTTGTGAATATGATGGTTACAAGGTCCCGGCGAGATGTCGATCTCGCTAGGGTTTTGGTGGCTCTGAAAGTACGTGTCTGGTTCGATGGCCCTCCCAGTCCTTAAATAATAGGCTGGGTCTCGGGTGTTCGTAACCGACTCGATTTACAAGTAAGGAAACTCTAAACCGACTATTGTTTCGCCAAACTTGGAGGATACTCCATCTTCGTGGGCCTCCCTTCATGGGCTTCATGTAGGCTCTGATAGTTGGGCCTAGTCGATACGTGCACCAGGTACCCTCATGGTAGGGTACCTGGATTCTCCTTCATTTGTTTACCTCGATTTAATTAACCACTCCATTTATCATTGTACAACAATCCGACAGGCTTCATGGAGGATTCTCCTTCATTTGTTTACCTCGATTTAATTAACCACTCCATTTATCATTGTACAACAATCCGACAGACTTCAACATTGAACAATCCAAATTCATAGGAAACATGAGACACATCTGAGTCTGACTTATTGCAGCAGCAAATATGCCTGTGCGTTGCAACTGAGAAAAATATAAACTGTTAGATGAAAAATGTGTGCGACCCAGAATTTACCCCAAAATAGAAACCCTAGCCATTGTAAGTCCGACATACTATATGTAAACTTGTAGCTCCCTAGAGAATTTGCGTCGGTCTACACTACATTATGATGGGCTCTCCAAATTTCACCAGTCCATTTTTTTATTGATTTCTTGTAACTAATAAAAGTTATAATGTGAGCTATATTTTCCAAAAGCACTCCCAACTATGTTGTTATTTGTCGAACCGTCCTTTTCATATTACTTCATATGCTATTTGCCATATCTATTCCATATGCTATTTGCCACCACATTTTCTTATACAGTTTTCGAGATGCAATTATAATCTAATTTGCCAAAGTTAATTCAGTCAACAAAGCATCTGGGCTGAATAAATAAATTTGTCAAATTCAGTCAACAAAGCATATGTGTTTTATAGATCTGTACCAATATTTTGCAACACAAACATACAATAGTTAAAGAATGTTAGGAAAAAATAGAGCAAACCATTACGGGAATATACATGCACGAAGGCATCTCCAGCTTTTTTGTCAGATATGAATATTGCAAGCAAACTCGAACAATGCGAAGACAACAAACTCAAGTAACCTCAACCTCCATCAGGGAAAAAAAAGGATGTGTCACGTCAAAAAAAATTGTAAAGGATGTGTCACGTCAAAAAAAAAAAGAGGAAAGGATAGGTAGATTAAAAAAAAAAGGAAAAAGTCCATTTTTAACCCTGAACTCGTTGTGGTTCGACGAAATAAACCCCGAATTCTAAATCCCGATCGTTTGGAGCCGTGGCGAGCAGGCGTGGCCAGGGAACGCCGGCGTGGACGAGGAAAAGTAGCGCGGTGTGTGGCCAGTGAGTGCGGCGCGGAGGGGCGCATCACGCGGCCGGCGAACGCGGCATGTACGAGGCGCAGGGGCGCGGCGCGCGTCCGGCGAGGTGAGGACGACGCACGGGGTCGCGGCGCATACTTGCACGATCGGCGAGCGCGGCGCGGACCTCGCGCAGAGGACGTTCCGTCAGGGAGAGGAGAAATAGAATAACGAACCGGTACGGTGGCAGTTTAGTAGTATTATGTGATTTGGTGGGAGGGCAAAACAGTAAACATTGGCTGTGTTGAGTTGTCCAACATTGGGACGATCTGAACCGTTGATCGGATATTGAACAAAACAGATTTAATGTATCCCAACATGTTTGCTTTTTTAATAGTAGTATAGATAGTATAGATCATACGTTCTATCCATTATAAGCACTACACATCGGTTTTACAGAAACATAATCCAATGGTAACAAATCGTGTGAAGAGAAACATGTGCTTTTTTATTAAAGAAACGCGTGCGTTGCACATGCACAATTACTAGCAGGCACAAACAACTTACTTACAAGTGGATGATAGTACACATCTTAAGCATTTGCTACGAATGGCAGCTAGTACTACTGTACTGCAGGTATGTAACTGGAGTAGAAAAATAATTAAAATAAATATTGATTACTAGTAAACGGACACACCAAAATCAACAAGAGGCCAAGACGCCAAGTCCAGCATGAGCAGTACGAACGGCATTCACCGGCCGGATGGTGGCGGCTCGGCGACCTCGACGTCGACTGTGGTGGTGCAGGCAAGCAGGCGGCGGAAGATTGCGCGCATGGCGCCGCACGACGCCTCCTGCAGCCTCCTCACCACCGCGCACCCTTTATTCTTCCTCCTCCGCTTCCTTTTTCCCTTGCTCCCGCCGCCAGTAGTCCCTCGGCGCCCGGCGCCTTGATCCTTCCCGGAGTACCACCCACCGCTTCCGGTGCCGCCGCTCGAGCTGCCGAAGGAACTTCCGGCGTCGGATCCTCCGGAGCCGCGGTGAGGTAGGAAGCTGGGAAAGATGGCGGCGCGGTCCCGGACACGGCCGAAGCAAGCCATGGTGCGCTCCGGCACCGTCTCCTTTTTAGTGGAGAAGGTGTAGCTGCGGAGGTACATCTGCCGGCACGAGTAGCTGTCCACCACCCTCGGGCTCTCGCCACCGTACCCTTCGACCCCGACCCCTGCCGAACGGCGCATGCTGGCACTGCCGCCGCTGTAGCACGCGGCCGTGACGGGGCTCTCCGGCTGGTGGTGGTGGCGCCGTGCCATGGCCACGGAGCGGACGAACTCGGCGTCGGACTCTGGCCACTTGTATAGGCTCACGTAGCTGGCGCGCACCGGTACCCGCGCGTCCACACACCCGATCGCCGCCTTGCACCCGCCCGCCATTTATCGAGCAGAGGACGACGAAGCTGCTCTGTTCTTGTTGTAGTGGGGTATATAAGAGAGCAGTGTGAGTGGCACTGGCGATGGTTGCGCTTGTGCATGTGAGAGTGTGAGTAGTTGGCTTTGGTTGCAAGGAAAGGTGGTGCGTTTTTTGCTGTGAGAATCATGCGGCATCATCATCACCGGCATCCCATGCTCCGGGTGCCGCTCATGGATGCCATGCTGGTCGGCCCTGCATGCATGGGGTCAAATCCAGTGGCCTTCTGCAAGCACTAGTCTGAGTAAAAAAATATCAAAATTTCGGTACATATGCACTAGACAGGATAATTTAGTATGAGGTGCAAGGGTCCATTATTTTCCTTCTCGACAAAAACAAATTTCGTCCATTGTTTCACAAGCATTCCCAGCCTTGACTTGAAGAAAGAGCTCCATTTTATTCTGAACGTTTTAAAAAAGCTATACTTTTGGGGAGACTTTTGGTCCCTCACTCCCTCTCCTACTGGTCGATTCCAGATTTGGTCCCCTAAACTTTGAATTCTTAACTTCTGAATCTGGAGTTCTACACAAATCCATGGTGATTTTGGACAGGTGGCAAGGTAGTCAGCAGAAATAAAAAATACAAAATTAGTAAACTAGCAATAAATCTAAAACAAGAATTATAAAATTGAGTACAATCATATTATTTATAACTGAAATTAGAGTTTCAGAAAAAGTAAACTTAAATCTTTAGAGGAAAAAATTATAACCATGGAAAAATAAACTAAGACTAGAATAGAAATCTTTCGAGGCAAAAATCATAAGTATTCTAATGATTTTTGGAAATTCAAAATTATTACAGATGATTTCGTAAAAATAATATAATTCTGTAAATGTTAATTTTCATGAATGATTGTAATTGTTTTATTTTTCTAGTATTTTCTAGTTTTATTAACAATTATTGGCTGCAAAAAATATTTTATTTATTCCTAGACCATATTAAGCTTTACTTATATATCTTTGGTTTTTCCTATAAATGCTCACATTTGTAATTCATATTTTCTGATTTTCCTCTAGTTTTATTTTTAGATTTATTTTGAAATTTCCTGATTTTTATACACTTTATTTATGTGTTTGTTTTTTTGGGTTGGTTAACACGTGTGAGGGGGACAATAGTCTCATTGGCATTGGTCATAATACCTCAGTTCGGAATTATAATCCCGCCGAAGTTTGAAACTAATTTTGATTATAAAATTAACTTACATAACAAGTTTTATTAGTACAAACATGAAGTTGTTGGAAACATGTTCCAAATATGTATCCAATGGTATTTCAAATGCACTTAAATGCATTTGAAATCAAATTGAAATCAAGTTGCTTCATGAAAATTCTACATTTTTGTGACCTATGCAAAAAAGACAAAAAATCGAGCTAAAATAAGGCTTTTCACGAGACTTGTTTTTTTCCATTTTTTACACGGGTCACAAAAAATGTTTGACTTAGGTATTTGTCCAGATTTATAACCTAAGTGGTAAAGATGCCTAGAATTGGAGTTCAGTGACCAAATATGAAACTCTACTAGTAGCTGAATGAGGAACACAAATTGTTTCATTTTCTAATTTAAATATAACCTGCCTTCATGGATACAAGGGATTTTTCACCGGGTATAGCAGGAAACATGAGCCATTACCAGGATCTTAGAGCATCTCCACCGGGGGCCTCCAAATGACCCCCCCAAAGGCCCATTGGGGGTCCGGACGGCCAAAAACGCCACCAGCGGCACCCCCCAAAGGGTCGCCCCGAGCAAAAACATGTCCGGCACCCCCGAAGAGGCCTCCAAATTTAGAGGCCTCTTCGGGGGTGCCGGACATGGGGGCGGGCATGCGTCTGACAGGGCTGGCCCTCCCGTCATAGAGACAGCGCGGCGCGCCCAAATTCCCCTTCGTCTACATTGCCGCCCCCGGCGCCAAAATTCCCAATCTTCCCTCCATTTCCAAATCCCTTGCGCCGCCGCCGCCGCGAGCTGCTCGCCTTCCGCCACCATGCCGCCAAAGGCCGTCGGCCTCGCGAAACCCAAGGGGGGTCGCAAGCCGCCGGCGTCGTCGCAGCCGAAGAAGAAGTCGATGAAGCGGGAGCCGCAGGAGTATTCGGTGCCGCTTAAAAAGGTGCCGCTGAGCCAGGGCGACCTGAGCTCTGCCGCCTCCCACCTTCGGTAGATGAGGCGACTGAAGGCGAAGGACAAGGCGGCTGGTGAGATCGCCGAGATGTTGATCACCATGAGCCAAAGCAGCTCAAGCCCGGGGGGCGCCAACATCTTTTGCGGGTCGCCGTCTGCCCCGGGCTTCTTCGACGACACCTCCGGCTACCAGACGCAGCAGTCGCGGCTTCCCCCCCCGACGTCCTCGATCTGAACGAGGCGCCGTTGGTGTTCAGCGAATCGCCGGCGATGCGGCGGACGGCAGCCACAAACACCGACGAGACTGCTTCCCGGGGCCTCCTCTTCGGCAACGCAGTCGACCAACTCGGCCAGGTGCGTGCTATTTATCTTCCTGATCCGCGCCTATTTATTGTGTTCCCGGTCGATTGTTTGTTGGGCGCACTTATTGCGAGCGGCCGAATGCAAATTGTTGTATTTGTGTCGTAGGATGGTGACGCCGAGGTGATGAATGGAATCATTGCCGGTGATGCAAGTTACGTCCACGCCGACACAGATCAGTTCGGCCAGGGCGACGAACAGGATGGCGACCACGGCCAGGACCAGGAAGGGGAGGGTGACGAAGAGGACGGCGACGACGACGAAGATGGCGGCAAGAAGGCAGGTTACAGAGGCCGGACTTGGACCGACACGGAGGACGTGTTGTTGTGCGAGGCGTGGATGAATGTGAGCATGTGCACCACGAAGGGAGCCAACCAAAAGAGGGATGCATATTGGGCACGCATCCATAAGGACTACACCGAAAGAAGGTCGTATCCACCTAATGATGATTTGCCCGATCGCAATGTCAAATCAGTTGAGAGCCGTTGGTGCGTCATTGCGGCTCTCACTAGCAAGTTTCATGGTTGCCATGAGCAAATCATGAATAGAGATGAGAGTGGCAAGAATGACGCCGACAAGGTCAGCTTGTCATCTTAACTTGCGGCTTACTTGTAACCGGCCATGTTTGTTGACTTGTTTTTTGTTCAATACAGTTGAAGGATGTCAAGTACATGTACCTCGACTTGGAGATGGATAAAAAGAAGCCATACAAGCTTATGCATTTCTGGGAGAAGCTTTGCGACTGCCCGAAGTGGAAGCGCCATGTCAAGGATAACGCTAACGCCGAGGGAGATGAAAGAAGCCTGTCGCCTGCCAGCGCGGACCGTCCAAGAGTCGTTGAAGATCTTCGTTGCCGAGTCGACTGCCGAGAAGAAGAAGATGCAAGAAGCGTCCGACAAGAAGTGGGCGCTCTACTTCAAGATGCAAAAGAACAAGCTCAAGGCCCAGGAGAAGAAGGAGGAGCGTCTGTTCATGGCCACCAACACGAGCGACATGAGCCCCAACCAGAAGGCCTACTTCGTGGCCGAACGGAGGCGCATTCAGGCTGAGAAGACGGCGGCCGAAGCGACGGCGCTCGATCAGTCCGAAGAGGAAGGCGAGGAGGAGGAAGCCGACGCGTGATCGCGTGATCGGCATGCACCATTGCGCCGGGGGGGCGCCCTTTTGATGGCCGGCATTGGAGACTAGATCTTCGGCGCGGTCGGCCCTTTTTTGATGGCCGGCGTTGGAGACTTGTTCTCCAGCGCGGTCGAAACTATGTCATGGCCGTGATTTGGTACTTCAAATCCGGCGCGGCTGAATAGTTTGATTGCCGGACGAGGTCGACACTTTTATTAATGCATGAAACTACTTATTTGCATATCATTACAATTAGAAATTTCGAAAACTACTCCTCGTCATCGGAGTCGGCATTGGGCGGCGGTGTTCCTGGCTCGTCGTTCGCTGGCGCCGCGTCTGGAGGTCCCTGCTCCCACTCCGGTGCCACCGCTGCCTGGGGGGCGGCCGGTTCTGCATGTGCACCAGCCGCACGGACGGCCACGGGGACCAAGGCTCCCACGGTGAGTACGCAGGGCGTGCCGGTGATGGAGTTGCGGGCTCGGCCTCCTGCTTCTGATTGGCCACGGCGTCCTGCTCCTGATCGGCCACGGCGTCCTGCTCCTGATCGGCCTCGACGTCCACGGCCTCCTTGTCCTGCTCCTGATCGGCCACCACGTCCTCCTTGTCGCGCTCCTGATCGGCCACCACGGGCTCCTTCTCAGGCGACGACATGGCGAGCGAGTTTTGGGCGGTGGTGCGTGGAGAGATTGTGACGGCGTGGATATATCGCTACGAAACCGCGTGAACGCAACCCCGAAGTGACGCGCCGGCGGTTGCACGTCCACACCAAACCGCCGTGTTCCGAAGCGACGCGAAGGTGAACCGGCGGCGGTTCGTGCGCCCGCAAGGTGTTCGAACTATTGCTCAAAACTAGGGGCATTTGGGGGGTGAGCCTTTGGGGTGCGCCGCTGTGGGCGGGATCAAAAATATGGGCGGACACATGTCCGACACCCCCAATTGGGCCTCCATTGGGGGTGCCGGACACGAATTTGGAGACGCCCGGTGGAGATGCTCTTATCCTGCCTTACCATGAATGGGTGCAAATTTAATGCATCATGCAGGTCCACAACAATTATCAGCATAGGTGGCGCAGATCTGTATACATCAGTAATTCGCCAGATGAGTTCAGCATATGGAGACACCTATGCAGTCTACACAAGCATGTGCATGCACACAACATGCATTGACATGATTCAAGCCTCTGGTTAGCTGATGGTCACACAAGTAATACACATATGCACAAGGGCGGAACCCGGGGTGGCAAGCAGGTGCCGTGGCCCCCCCATGCATGGTTACATCAAGCAATTTTTTATACATATAAGGCTAGATTAGTTATGATTTTGAAGAAAATGGTATGTTTAGCCCCTCTAACAAAAGATTAGCATGTTTGGCCCCCCTTAATGCTCAATCTTGGTTCCGCCCATGCATATGCAGGCGCCTATAACGAGGGCCACGCTTAGCACTAACAGGGTGCATAAGATAGCTGTGCTTAATGGACTAACAGGGACAGGTCTGTTAGCTGTCAGCTGTGTATATGCACCAACTGTCTAGTCAAGTAGCTGCCGCTGAGTTTGACTCGTCAGTGGAGCTGAGGCAGGAAAGAGACAGGAGAAGCAGGATCGGCAGGGAAAAGTCCGGTTCACCTGTAACTAATTCCCAGCACTGAAAATCAGAGGTCCTTCGGCTGTTTTTTTTTTGGGCAACCGGCAGGGCACTGCCTTTTCATATAGAAGAGAAGAATAACCGCCTCATATTTTTCATATTTATAGAGAGGGCATGTTTAGTTTAAGGTGGAGCATGCCGAAACCACCGGAACCAAAGAAACAAAAACCCTTGGCTGTCTTGAGGATGGAATTTAGAGAAACGTTTCTCTCATTAGTCAGAAACAGCAGTGTTATATCTACAGAAGCAACATTATCATGGTCGATTCGGTATCAAAACATCTAGATGTGCTTCGTAAGGCACAATCATATTGGCTGCGAAAAAAAGACATCTAGGTTGTATGGACAAGGACCTGAACCTTGTTGCATTCTTTCTTTTTTGTGTGAATGGCAGACTCTTTTTTATTTCCCTTGCGAGAAGTGTGTCAGACTCATGGGGTAGACTTTGTGATATGGAGGTTTCATGTGATAAATTGACAGAGGATGACTCGTTGCCTCTTTTGAGGACCTTTTCATCAAAACATTTGGGTGACAAGGCAAGTCACTTTTGTCCAGAATGATTCAGGTTTCATCTTCAGCTACAAGAAAGACTCTGCACCCTGCATCCCCTGAATCAAGGAGCCAGCTGAGACCTATAAAGAATACTCATTGTGGCTAACCAAGTAATTACTAAGGCATTGAAATTGGGCCAATTAAATATTCGGAGCCATGTTTTCACTTTTGTCCCTGAATTCAGCTCCGTTGTTCTAAGGAATACAAGGATTCAGTCATCAAGCAGATCAATTACTCACATCACATTAGCAGTTGTAAAACAGTACTAGATTATATGAGACTCATTGTCAGGTATGAACAGATCAACCAAGGAACACATAGATCGAGGCATGCAGGGCATGAACAGAAATCGAGTGACCATCCATTTAACCCATCGAGAGCAGCACACATATGCATGGAAGATTATCATTGTGGTCGCCATACATGCACGCCATTATATCTGCCAGTGCTCCTACATGCAGTTTCAATCATACATAATCTGTATCAAAAAAAAAATCATACATAATCACTATTGTCAACTGCAGATGGTTATTACGTGTGCCTCCAAAGCTTCCAGAGTGCAATACTACTAGCTTAGCAGTGGATGTAGGCATGTAGCACTCACTCATCGACCTCTAGGAAACAGAAGCTTAGAGCAACAACTGTGCCTGTCAAGAAACACCATCATGATACATGGCCAAAAGTTTTATCCTTTATTTTCTCTTTCTGCTCTCCTGATCTGTTCCAGTTTGCAACCTTCGTCCATACTGCAAGCAAGGCAGGGAGAAGAGACGCCGGTGCACTATGTATCTGCATCTCAATTACGTGCCGTGTGTAGAAAATAATTTAGTGTTGTGCATCTCAGATCTGACACTGCCGCTAAGTGCTGCTGTGTTTTTTGCTGCGAAAAATGTCAACTCAGCAACTAGATTTTGAACCCATGTATGGCAACTAGAATTCGCTTACAGAATTGAAAGCTACTGCAAATGTTTTTTTTTAAACGAAGGCAAAAGTAATAAATTAGGCAAACTTTGTTGGTCTATCTTTAATATAGAAATGGAAAGGTTAAAAACTTAAAATAATAAGAAAGTCTTATTTTGAAGATAGGGAAAACTCTTTCAGTTTAAAGTATATCAAAATTAATTCTGCTTATTTTTTTTCTATAGAATAGCGAGATGCTTTATTCAAGGAAATAAGAAAAAAAGAGTATTATGAATTGAATAAAGGATATTGTGCATTGAATGTGTAAAAGAAGCAGTTCGGAATAGCTTCAAGCACATAATGGGAATGTACTACTCTCCTGATATTACATAACTCAATTTTTTGCCACCACAGTCACTCAAAGCTTTTCGTCATTCCTGATAGTCGTTCGGAGAACTGTGGGCGGCACGGTTTTATTGTGCCAGACCCTCGCGTTGCTCTCATTCCAAACCACCCAACTTAGCATGGTGAGGGAGGCCATTGACTTGCGGTTTGGGGTGGAGGGGCTAGACATGGAGGTCCACAACACCTTGATTGTGAGATCATCCGTCTAACCTGAGAAACCAACGGAGAGGAACCCAACCAATCTTCGACCATCAAGGCATCGACCAAACCCTCTTGGAGAAACAGCGTTGGAAAAAAAGATCAGACACCATCTCCGCAAGCCAATGTCTTTAGAAGCCGCGCGACCTTGGTGAATTGGTTGCAACACGACTCTACTCGAACCCTACCTCTACAAACAAGGAACTCGCAATTAGGTGGAGTTTCAGGACGGGAATGGATCGGGTTGGCCTCTGGTTCACTGGACGAAAAAGGAAAAAGAACAAAAAAAATTTAAATTAAAAATTAGAAAAATCAGAAAAAAATCAAGAGAAAAAGAGAAAAAAAGAAAACAGAAGAAAAAGAAAAGAAACAATTGAGTCATGAAAGAAAATAATGGGCTTGGCCCAAATACGAGCACAAGGGTACGCGTAGGTTGCTAAGCGAACGCTACAAGCGTTGACCGTTGAATAGGACTTTCCCACTCCGATAGTCCGATGGGCTCTTCTTCCCCTACGCATTTCCTCTCCAATGAACAAGAACAACCATTGCCTCGATCGCCTCACCTTGCGCATCTGCTACGCCGCCGCCCCCGTCGGCCTTGACGCGCTGCCGCATCTGCGTGCTCCCCCGCCTCCGCTCGAATAGCCAAACCTAGCTGCCTCAAGTAGGGGGTCGTTCTCCTTGTCCAAACGACCAAAACCACCTCAATCGGCTCCCGGGAGGGGGAGGACTTCGAACGGGAGGTGCGAGTGCGACGACCACGAGCAGTAGTGCGCGAGTCCGCGGCTTCCCAGAATTCAGTCCAGTCGCATTCACGGAATAAAATTGATTCAGTCGCTATCTACAGGTTGCGATCGATGAACATTCGGCTTTTTCTTTGGAAAAACCAGTGACCGGCGCCTGAAGGATTAACTGAACTACTGAAGGGGCAAGAACTAAGAAGGGAACGGCGTCCATCTAGCAAAGGTTGGAACTGATTATAGATGTGGTTGCAAGGTTTGAATGTCATAAAACCAAATGTTTATAGATGTGCAGATGTTTCTTGGATCCGATTATATGGTTGGACATATTGCAGAATGAAGGGCTGTAACTTGTCTGTTGTCTTGTTCCTACAGCGTCGTCAAATATTCAGCGTTGGTGGTCTTCATTCAGTAGTGGAAAAGGAAAAAACCCGGTCAATGATGCATGCTTGTGTGGAGCAGAATGTAAGGTGGTCTTGTAGCGGTCCTTCGGGGGGTCAGCTCCACAATCTGGCTTAGCATGGGCTGCACGGCAAGCCTCACAATCACATTCTTCTCAACAATCGACAAGACCAACAGACTATATATCCATGGATGCAATATGTGTGCTTTGGAGCCTCACCTACACTAGATCCTGCACAACATGAGCCATCTCCTAGCCATGGCGCTGCTGTTGTTCCTGCTTGCCTTGCCACGCCTTTCTTGTGCCTCAAATTCCACACAGTCGTCACTGGATCGGCAAGCAGAGGCACTTCTCCAGTGGAAGTCTAGCCTAGAAGTTTTGTCGCCGTTATGTACTCTGGAATCATGGAGAAAGGGAACCAGCCCTTGTAACTGGAGTGGCGTTAACTGCAGCACCATGTTGACTCGTGGCCAGGATGATGCTTCCCTAGCTGTGTCGGAAATTTGGCTTCCGGGGTGTGAACTTTACGGGAGGTTAGACAGCCTCCGCTTTGCAGACTTGCCTTATCTTGCCTTTCTGAACCTCAGTGGCAGCTGTCTCTCGGGCGGAATCCCTTCAAGCGTTGGTGCACTTGCCGAGCTCGTATCATTGGATCTATCTTCAAATGAACTTAATGGATCTATTCCACCATTCATAGGTAATTGCACAAAACTAAGCTCCGTTGATCTATCATACAATTCGCACATGTATGTACACGTCCCTTCCACAATTGGCTTAGTAGAAGGTTTAAAGATGCTCAGCCTAAGTTGCAACATCTTTGCTTGACTCGGTACGACCATATAAATTTGTTTAGACCATAAGCTTAACAACTTATTCCGCCATATTATCTTTGTACACAATTTAAATATGATCAATTTTTTGCAGGCTTGCCTCATCTTTCCCATCTGGACCTCAGTGACAACGTTCTTTCAGGCCGAATCCCTTCAAACATTGGTGCTCTTGCCAGTCTTGAATTCTTGGGTCTGTCATCCAATAGTCTTCATGGATCTATCCCAATATGGATTGGTAATTCCACAAAACTAGCCTCCATCGATCTATCATACAATTCACGTACACGTCCATTCTACAATTGTCTTAGTAAATGATTTAAAGATGCTCAGCCTAAGTTGCAACAGCTTTGCTGACTCGGTACTGACTAAATTTACAATTTGACCATATGAAATTGTTTAGACCATAAGTTTAACAACTTATTTCGCCATTTTATCTTTCTACACATAAAGATGGACAATTGTTTGCAGGCTTGCCTCATCTTGCCCATCTCGACCTGAGTGGCAACTCTCTGTTGGGCCGAATCCCATCAAACATTGGTGCTCTTGCCAAGCTCGATTACTTGGATCTATCCTTGAATCTCCTTGATGGATCTATCCCACCATCTATAGGTAATTGTACAAAACTAACCTCCATAGATATCTCTAACAATCAAATAAAAGGTTCTATCCCACCATCTATAGGTAATTGTACAAAACTATCCTTCATCGATATCTCTCACAATCAAATAAAAGGTTCTATCCCACCATCTATAGGTAATTGTACAAAACTAACCTCCATCAATATCTCTTACAATCAAATAAAAGGTTCTATCCCTCCATCTATAGGTAATTGTACAAAGTATCCTTCATCGATATCTCTCACAATCAAATAAAAGGTTCTATCCCACCATCTATAGGTAATTGTACAAAACTAACCTCCATCGATATCTCTTACAATCAAATAAAAGGTTCTATCCCACCATCTATAGGTAATTGTTCAAAACTAGCCGTCATCGATATCTCTTACAATCAAATAAAAGGTTCTATCCCACCATCTATAGGTAATTGTTCAAAACTAGCCGTCATCGATATCTCTTACAATCAAATAAAAGGTTCTATCCCTCCATCTATAGGTAATTGTACAAAACTAACCTCCATCGATATCTCTTACAATCAAATAAAAGGTTCTATCCCACCAACTATAGGTAATTGTACAAAACTATCCTTCATCGATATCTCTCACAATCAAATAAAAGGTTCTATCCCACCATCTATAGGTAATTGTACTAAATTATCTTCCATCGATATGTCTCACAATGAAATAAATGGATCTCTCCCAGCATCCATAGGTAATTGTACACAAATAACCTTCCTCAATCTCTCTCACAATCAAATAAACGGTTACATTCCTTCGACCTTCTCGAAAATGGTCTTTGTAACAACACTTGCACTTGATTCCAATCAGCTTAATGGAAAATTACCACCAGAGTTAGGTTCTCTTGATATTCTCTCACATCTGAATCTAAGTAGCAATAAACTTTTAGGTACCATTCCACCCCAGATAGGACATTGTCAATTTTTATTGTCGTTACTCATATCAGACAACTTATTGACAGGACAAATACCACAAGAACTTGGGTATCTTAGCACCCTAAATGAGATGGATCTGAGTAGAAACAATTTAACTGGTGCCATCCCCGTGACTTTTTCTCAGCTTTACGGACTGTCTAGGCTGAATTTATCATTTAACACTTTGAGTGGCAGATTTCTGCATACATCTATTCCTACATCCTTGACCACTGTTTCGCTTGACCATAACCTTGATTTATGCGACGATTCACAGAAGTCACAGTATGGCTTAACTCCATGTGTAGCACCAGGGCTTAATAGTGAACAACAAACCAGTAAACATCCACATTTGATACTACTTGCTGCTTTTGCTGGCTTTTCCTTCATTTGCCTCGCAACTGCAAGCATTTGCCGGAGAAGAAAATCAGTAAATAGCAGTAAAATCAAGCCTGGTGATATACTTTCCATATGGAATTTTGACGGAAAGATCGCATTCGAAGACATAATCAGTGCAACAGAAAATTTCGATGCGAAATACTGCATTGGCATTGGGGGATATGGATCTGTCTTCAAGGTTGAGCTTGAGGGCGGCATTATCTTTGCTGTCAAGCTCCTCCACTCAATGGAAGAATACAGTGATGAGAAAACATTTCACACCGAGATTGAATTGCTGACAAAAATCAGACACCGATGCATTGTCAAGCTGTATGGCTTCTGTTCCCACTCCCAGATCAAATTCCTCGTGTACGATCTTATCGAGAGGGGAAGCTTATTGTCCATTTTGCATGAGCAAGAGCTAGCGAATGAGCTGGATTGGCCCAAGAGAATTGCTGTTGTGATGGACATAGCTCAAGCTCTCGCCTACTTGCACCATGATTACGACGACCCAATTGTGCATCGCGACATAAAAAGCAGCAATATCTTACTAGACCTTGATTTCAAAGCTTATATCTCGGACTTTGGCATGGCGAGGAAGCTGAATCACGGCTACTCAAGCTGGAGCACTATCTTTGCAGGTACATGTGGCTACATAGCCCCAGGTACGTACATGGACATAATCCATTCTGGTACTTTAACTAATAAGAAAACGTTATTTAGAAGAGAGACAGAAAATCGATTCTGTTTTGATATATATGGCTGATTACTTTCGTTTCCTATTACAGAATTGTCGTCCACTATGGTGTTAACAGAGAAATGCGACGTGTACAGTTTTGGTGTCGTTGCGCTGGAAGTTCTTATGGGAAAGCACCCAGGTGATCTACTTCTTCCGTTCTTTTGCCGAACAGAGCAACAAGGAAAACTCAGGGACGTCCTGGATCAACGTATCGCAGCACCATCTAGCGTCGACGAGGCGAAGGATGTCATTCTGGTTGCTTTGGTGGCCTTTGCTTGCCTGCAAGTCAGCCCGAAAGCTCGGCCGACAATGCAGCAGGTATATCAAGTGCTCTCAAGTAGATACCGCCCAGCGCTCATGATCAGGCCCCTTCATGAAATCAGGCTGCAAGATTTGCATGATTACTGTAGCACCATAAAGAATATATGACCCTCCTGGGGCTGGGATCCTCTGCAGTTACTGTACATGCAGTTACTGCCACTGCTAGGCGGGCCCGACCCCACCTGTCATTGGGTGTACAGTAACTGCAGAGGATCTCAACCCCTGGTCTCCTGTGGTTGGCAGTTATATATTTGGCCTCTAAATTTGTACTTATGTCCAGATTTGGAATAAATAAGGATGGAAAATAACAAAATGCCTCCTTTGGACGTCGATTGAATGTAGTTTCACTTGTGATTTCCTTCCGAAAATTGTAAAGTTTCCCCAAACTCTTGGATGAACATATATAACGTCCCCTTATGTCAGTATCTTCATTCATTTGAACCAGGTGGAATCATATATTTATCTTGATGGTCATGTTTGTATATTCCGATGAATTTGAGTTTTAGGAGGGCACTTACGGGAATAAATGGGACATGTGGTCACATTTAGTATATAGACTGATGGATATTATGTTGAATGATGTTCCTCATTCTTTTCATTGGAAACTAACCCAAAATGGGTTGTTCACTGTTAAATCAATGTATGAAGACTTAATGAATGGTCATTCGAGGTTCCTACGAACCTACTTATGGAAGCTAAAAATACCGCTTAAAATTAAAAAAATTATGTGGTTCCTTAATAGGAAGGTCTTGCTCACAAAGGATAACCTTGCAAAGCGGAATTGGCAAGGAAATACTAAGTGTGCCTTTTGTGGGTGTAATGAAACTATCGAACACTTGTTTCTTGCTTGCCCGTTTGCAAAACTTGTTTGGCGTGTTGTGTTTTGTACTTACAATATTCCTCCTCCCACCAATGTTTCTAATATGTTTGGAAATTGGCTAAATGGGGTTGATAAAAAGACCAAGTCTAGAATTCGTATCGGCGTTTCAGCTATCTGTTGGTCTATTTGAAATTGTAGGAACGATCTTGTTTTTAACAAGAAAGAAAAATTTCATGTCTTGCAGGTTATCCATATGGCGGTACACTGGATACAGTTATGGGCTTTCCTGCTACATTCGGACCAACGGGACCTTATGGTGGCTGGATGTACGAGACTACTGTTGGTGGCATAGGATTTTTTCTCCCGGCATACGTGGCAACATATTAGACTGAGGTCTGTCTCAATCTGTGTGATTCCTGAGATGTGAACTCTAATAATAGACATCTAAACTATGTAATAATCGGCTGTGTGCATCCCTCGATGCAGAGGCTGGGATTAATAAAATTCCCTTTTCTAAAAATAAAAAAAATGTGTGTACTTGTTAAAACTGAGACCATGCATCGATTGTTCTTTGGAATATATCTCTTAGTGGATTTAGTGAGTAGATGGCGCAGCAGGTTGGATGTTTAACAGGCGAATCTTGAAAAAAAGCCAAAACTTCTCAGCCGGGATGTTTGGTTGGGCTTGGTCTACCTTTCTGGACTTTGACCATGTACGCCCCAATTAATTCAGTTTGCCATTGACTATGTATTCTTGTTTTCTCTGTCTTTTTTATCACTCCATGTGTTTAACTTGAATCATTTCAGAGCTCTGAGCCTGATATTGCCACGCAAAATGCAGTCCTGCTCGACCAAACCAACCACGACTCATTACTTAGAAAATTCTAACCAGCTTCACTAGCACTGCTAGAAGAAGAATCAGGGCCGGTCCTGAGATTTTAGGGGCCCTTAGTAAAAATAAGTAAACATATGTGTTAACTAAATATAGGTCGAATGAGACACATATTTTTTACATGGAAAATCCTTCTGGAAGATTTTGTAGTCGATGGCATGTTCATGATTACTTAGATTGTTATCATCCGCGATGATGTCAATATTATCTTCTAGATCCCTCATGTGAACTAGCACCAACTCGTCTGGATCTATTGAAGTGTTGGGTGTTACTCTTCAAAATTTTGTGAAGAGATGCTTGTTGTGATTCTATTTAAAATTCATCATATTTTCTCCCTTTTCCTATTGGCAACACCGGATAGATAATTCATAACAATGCTGAAAATAAAATAGAGTTACTAATCGAAATTAGGCCTTAGATCATCCAAACTAGAGAATTAGAAAAAATCAAAATTATTTACCCGCAAAAGAAGATCAAAATTAATTAATCGATATACCTTGTGATCCTGTGGGCGGCGCGGTGACTAGCGCCATCAAAAGACGGGAACAAATCGTGGAATCAGGTAATCAGCTATGCCTTGGCGCGCTGCGGCGAGCGAGTCGAGAGAACAGAGCGACGGTGACGAGGTTTTCTTAGGGTTTTCTTATCGGATGAATAGAAGCAATCAAGGCATCAAGCGAACAGGATGACCGATAGAAAATGTACGTCCCCAATGTACAAGGTAACAGGCCTGCGTCTCCAGCAGAAACAGAAGGCCGCAATTGGGCTGCATGGAGCTTGATTAACTATCAATCGGTCTTGTAAGTCGGGTGTAGCAAAGGTTTGCTACAGCCGCCTCCGCAGCCGTCGGATCTACTTAAGTGAAATGATCTCGCGCGTCCGATCTATGTAGCAAAAACGTTTCGCGTGTAGCACTTTATATCTGTGTATGCAACATCGCATGTAGCAAAGAAATTTCAGAAATGCTACGTCCGATCTATGTAGCAAAAAAAAGTCAAACACAACATATTTTTTGTCGCATGTAGCACTGTATGTAGCAAAAAAAAATACAGATCCGTAAAGCTGGCGACATGTAGCAAAACGAATGTAGCACTTCAAACACAGCCATGTAGCAAAAAAACACAAGCTATGTAGCAAAACTCAATAAGAACATGTAGCACAGGTGTGTAGCAAAAAAAACCAGTCCGCAAAAAAAAATCCCCATTTGGTTACACAACAAATATAGTGTAGCACTTCTCTTGTACTTACACACCAAAAACAATAAGAACATGTAGCACTTTTAAAACATCCATGTAGCAAAAACCAACACCACATCACTTTTGCAGAAATCATGTAGCACTTTGCTCATGCTTATACACCAAAAACGAGTCGCACATGTAGCAAAACTGCACACCGCATGCAACATCAAACAAACCCCAAAACTAACCTCTCTATCATCACCAATGGAGGTCTGCCATGGTCGATTCGAGCTCTCCGCCCAAGAATCCGCCACTCCAGAGGTTGTAGAAGTTAGATCGAGCAAACCCCTGCCCGATCCAATCGCGGGGCATGTAGATAGCTCACGATTTGAAGCTCTCTCCATGGCATCCATGGCGTGGGCGTCGAAAAAGTCAGCCTCCTGAGGAAGCACGGCTGTGGCTGCCGTTGGCAACGGCCGGAAGGGGGAGGCAGAAGGAGCTCGCCCCATGTCTTCTTCGGCTAGCAGCGATGGGGATGTGGCGTGCATGGTTCCATGGCGAGCTTGCTCTTCTCTGGATGGCGGCGCGTCAGGAGTCGCCGTCCATGGCGTCGTCGCCGGCCGGGGGCAGTGGGCGCGGCCCAGAGGAGCAGCAGACGTCGCCGGCCAGGAGCAGTTAGCGGCGGTAGTGGGCACGACGCGAAGGAGCAGCAGCAGTTTGCGGGCCAGCAGCAGCAAGGAGTAGCCCGTGTACAGGCCTGCAGGGGACGGGGCCGCGGACGTGCGCGTGTCTGACCCGAGCATTTTCCTTTTCTTTTACGTGTTGTGTACTAATATACAGAGATATACTAGTGTACATATACCTGGGGAGGGCCCCCCAAAATTTCTAGGCCCGGGGCGGCCGCCCCTCCCGCCCCCCCAGGACCGGCCCTGAGAAGAATGAAGGGAAGAAAAGACAAAAAAATCAACTCAGGCGGCCAAACACAAGAGGTGTCGTTAAGTTTATCCAATGCCGCAGAAAATCTTGCATCAAAGGCCAGCAACGATGAGTTGATCGTGTCCAACTCGGCCTTGAATTCTCCCAAGTCAGGGGATCTTTTTTTCAAGGGGAAGCACAGGCTTTATTGCGAAACAGTGTGGGCAGAATCGCCCATTACAACAACACTAGTACACGCAGGCACCTCATACTCCCAGCTAATGGAGGAGTTTACATTACATTAAGAGTGAAACGCACCAGATAACGAAGTTGCACGAAATGAAAGGATTGGCCACCAAGTTAGAAAAATTCAAAACTTGGTCACGAAGTTGTGGATTAGCGAATCTTTGGTCATTTCGTCAAGACGGACGTTAAGTCGGTGACGTGGACAGTGTTTTTTTTGCAAAAAAAATCCTTAAACTTCTAGTTATTCTAATACTAGATCCTTCTCTGAGATAAAACGCTGACGTCAGCACGACGCCAGCAATGGCTGCCCCCTGCCGAGGAGGGACGCGGCCACGCCGGCCATCGTTCGAGCACCAATAGAAGGCGGGTGAAGCCACGAGCATCGACGAGGAGTCCCTTGCCAACGCGGCGGAGCGCCGCCGCCGTGCAGCCTCCTGGGTAAGCGCAGTGGTCGCAGACCTGGCAGAGCCAGACCCACGTGTGGCACGACCGGCGTCGCGGCGTCCGACTGACATTAAATCTGTGCCGCGTCCAAGAGGCGACGGGCGTCCCAGAGGAGAAGCCACTTGTTGGTGGGGGGGGGGGGGTACAGTCCGACGGCTGCCATGGACGCGGCGCGCGTGCCACATGATTTGGTCAATGCCATGCTCGGGAGCGGCCAATCTCTCCTGCCCCATAAGCGCTGCTCGATCCGAGCACCCACCCAGCACGCCCTCCTCGCGCGCGACACCCGCACCACCTCCGCACCTCTTCCCCACCGCCGATGATGGTCACGGTCATCTAAAGGCCCCGACTTTGGTCGCTTAAATTAAAGCCACGCCCCATTATTGTATTAAAAGAAGCATAGTGTAGTGGTTGCGCCCTAATCCTGTGCATACCTAAGTTTGAATTCTACTGCACGCAATTTTCATTGTTGGAGTATTTTCTAGAAAGGAATAAGATCGAAAAGGGACCTAGCAATTGGAAGACACAAAATTTGAAGAGGCTACTTGTAAAAATCAGTCAGCCACGTCACCGACTTAACGTCCGTCTTGACGGATGACAAAAGATTCACTAATACACAACTTCGTGTCCAAGTTTTAGCTTTTCCAACTTGGTAACCAATCATTTCATTTCGTGCAACATCGGTTCGTTTCATTCTTACATTTAAAACCTTTCTGAGCTAGTGCATGTGCGGCTTTATTTCAAGCACGCATACTGAACCTGATAATGCACAAGGAGAACCACGTAAGGCGTTGAATTTTCAGGTCCTCGATGATCTACGCCTCGGTGGAACAGTCGTCCTTTTTACTGCTCAAAGCCATTGCCAACAATTGTGCATCAGTTTCAAACTCTGCTCTTATCACGCCCACTTCGGCTGCAAGGTCAAACGTGTCTTCCATTGCTTTCAGTTCCGCTGTGAACGGGCTAACGACAGCATCTGAAGTTCTGAACATCCTGCAACAACTTCGCCGTCCTCCCCAGCCTCCATGATTTTGTCCAGTTACATAAGCTCCATCAGTGTTGAACTTCATAACTCTTAAAGGGGGTGGAATTCACCTGACATCACTATGCTGCGTGGCCCAAGTGCCCTTTGCAAAAAAAAATTGAGCCTGCAAGTCAGGGGATTTAGTTCCGACTCTCCCTTACGAGGTCTCCTTCTGTGCCTTGTTGATCTCCCCGCTTTTTTTTTTTAGGAAAGATCCGATCCATAAAACAAGATACTCAGTACAAATTACAAGGAAACCCAACGAAGACAGAAAATAACAAAAGGCTCCTGAAACTTGCACGAAGCACCCTGAGCAACTTGAAGGAATTACAATCGGATCCACACGCCGGCTCCCAAGAACCTAGCCTTCGCCGTCGTCGCCGTACCTCAAGCGGAGCGCCGCCACATGTCGTAGATGGCCGCATAAGCCGTCCGCCGCGCCGCGACGGATTGTAGACGCGTTGAACGCGCACAGCCACAGCGCGCACTCCCCAGCACCGCCCATCTTCCAGCCGACGAGGCGTCGTCCAGGCCAGCCACCACCACCTGCACCCATCCGCCACCGGCCGCTGCTCCCCTCGCCACCAAGGCCGGCCAGAGCAGACACACCGAGGAAGAAGACCAACTCCACCCGAAGCACCAAAACCAGATCACCACCCACCACCAGCTCCTCCCCTCGCCGCCACGGCCGGCCAGAGAAGCAGAGGAAAAGTAGCTCACCGGAGAACAAATCCTCTTCCAGAGGAGTCGCCGCTCAACGCCACGGACAAGGAAGACACAGCTCGGCGCCACGCACGACGCCCGAGCAAACCCTATCCTCGCCACCCAAACTGGATGGCAGGAAACTACCTCCACGAGCTCAGCGGCGCCGCCACGGAGGCCAATGCCGGGAGGAGGCTTGAGCTCGGGAACACACAGCACCATCGCCGCCACCACCTCCAACAAAGCAGCGGCGACACGCACACCTAATCCACACCTATACACGCCAAAAACGAAGATCCGGGGTTCCCCCACCCTCCCGCCGCCGAGGCGGCCAGCGGAGGGAGGAGGAACCCGCGGCTTCGCCCGCGACTGCAAGGGGAACGGGTCGCCTCCGGGTCGCCTCTCCCTGTACTGTAGAAAGAGGGGAGGGGAGGGGAAAGCGTCCCATCGTCTCGCGAAACAAACTCTCTGTTATTCGTCGCTCCCTTCCGAAACAAACTCTCTGCAGCGGCGAACGAATTCAGAGCATTTAAACCCTCGGTTGCTCAGACATGACGAAACCCTATAGAGTATAGTCCACCTCGGCCCCTTCCTCATCGGCCACCTGAGCCGTTCTCTCCCCATCGCTGCGGTACTTCGCAACTCCGAGATACGGACTGAAGGAGAGCCAACAAGAAGGTACAGCGCCAGCCGCCGTCAACATCGTTCATGCTGCTAGCGATGTACACGTGATGAACGACATGGAGTCATGGTCGAGAACGTCAGCGACGTCTGCGTTGGATGGTGCTGGTTCAACTCAAAGGTAATTCTTCCCCAATCCAGATGCTCGAGGCCACGTTTCTTCCACCAAATTGATCCATAATCACATCGCACCTTTTATGATTTATCTTCAAATATTTTATTATTATTCAATCATGTTGACTTGCTGCCAGGTCCAAATAAAAAAGTAGATTTATTGCTTAGAAATAAAATAGAGGAATGACGCATTGAAGATAAAAAATTCGGTTTATTATATGGTTTTTTTTTGAACACAGTTTATTATATGGTTGTGCTTCTAAACTTCAATGATTCTTAGATGGGAAAGTCGATGTTAGGCGTATGTCGACTAGATCTGGCAAATTTGGCTGCACGAACATAATAAAGAGTGACTAATAACACCCAACAAATGTTCCGAACAAATAGAAAAATATGGTCAAAACATTTCAAATAATTATCATGCGTGTTGGTTGAAAATATGAATGAGCTATCATCTATAATTGACAAACAACCTAGTGTCATATCTATTTGAAAATGAGTCACGGACAGATTTCAGACTCCTCTTTGAGCTAGTCTCCAGGGCCCTATGTGAAATGTGATGGCACATATGTTGATCGTAAATGTGTAAAAATATTACATCTTCCATGTGAATTAAAAAACTATAATTCTCATAAAATTTAAATGCACAAATAATATTTTAAACAATCAATCGCAAAAAATTAATTAACGTTGTGTGGTGGATAGGCATCATGCGACATTGCATCTCATTGTATGGTATCTCCCACTGTAGCAACAACACCAACCACTTATGCAAATGTAATTTGAATCAGATGAGCATCTGATTTGTATATAAAGAAGTTACAAAGTAGATTTAGCTCGATGCTCGCACATGTGTGATGGTTTTGTCTCGTAATGTGAGGATGATGTTAAAATATGATAAGTGATTGACAGAGCAAAGATTTTATCCGACGTTACATAGTTTTCACCTTGGTGAGAGATATAAAACTCAAGATGACACATTTATATAGGGTAGAAACCAACACCAATAGGGTCGCAAGTCAGCCCCACAGATAGCATGTCATCGAAACGATCTACTAGAGTATTGTATATAATGGCCGTTGCATACAATAATCTAATAGATTGTTTCGATAACATGCTATCTGCAGGGCCTACTTACGACTTTATTGACATTCGTTTCGATGCTATTGAAATTGTTCATCATGAGCTTAAAGTCTAGCACCAAGATGATGACTATCGGACGCCAGATAGAATCTTTGCTCTGTCCATCGTGGTTACCATAGTTTAACATCATCTTCACGTTATGTGAGAAACCATGACATGTGTGTGGCATCGTCCCTAACTTTTTCTCATAAATTCTTATACAATCAAGTGTTCATCTAAGTATAAATATATTTGTAGATGTAATTGATATTTTGTCTATGTTGCGGAGATATAATACAAATAGAAGAAGATGTAATATCATATCATGGCCATGTGTGACCCAACGGTGATGAGTTTTCAGTGAGAGCTCATTTAAAAAATTATTTGTTCCCTTACATTTTACGAAAAATCATGATTTTTTTGTTAATTTATCGTGGAAAACTAATATCTTTACACGTCAACGATCAACATGATTAGGAGAAAGTTTCCCTACCAATTTTAGCTAATGGTAAATATTCTTGTTGTCTTTAGGCCACTTTTTAATTACTACTTTATATTTTCTTTTGTTTAGCTAATAGGTGCATGCATAATGGACACTTCTAAGTTTATGTGCTTAGTTGGTACTCCAAAGATAGGAACTAAATAATTATGTGTGATGGTGCCAGAACCTTTGCCCCTATTTCATATGGGTCATGTCATGTTCCTGCTCCAGAGGATTATTGCATCCATGCGAACCTTCGCTTCTGTGAGAGTATAATGTGGTGAACGTTGTCATTGTGGCCTTCATGTTTTTTATTAACGGGATTAGTTTCAAGTTTGAGTCAATGCACAACTGATTTTGGCAATACAAAGTGTGAAATAGTGATAGAGCAACAACATATATAGCTAGTGTCATGCAAAGATGCATAAAAAACAGGGATATGTTTGTTTTTTAGGGTGAGGATGTTGGCCAACATCTGGCGAGGAGAAAGAAGAATCGAAGTGGTGCATGAGGGTCATTACATAGCGAGAAATCCGCATAAAAATAACAAGTCTTGTATGATGTGAGATGGTTAAACATAACACACACATTAGCCTCACAAACTTCATAAAATTGAAAACCAGGTTACTCAGTCTTTTACAAGTTATTTATTATATTTGCTTCCCCTTTGTCAGGCCCTAGAATCGATAGGTCAGGTAACACAAGCATTGGTCGTATCGAGAAAATGATTGATTAATTTTGTCTAGCTAGTTAGAAGTACAAAGGAGAAATAGTTACATGCACACTTTCTTACTTGTTCGTTGAAGAGCTGAGATATCTTCTGTGATCACAACAATTATGGGTATTACATGTGCTTACTTTAATGTGATAATAGTATAACTTCTAAATGTGTTCAAGAAAATAATTTGTTGATTTATGTGGGTCCTCCTCTCGAGAATTTTACAATCGTCCCAAACATTGCTTCTATGAGCGATATAGATCACATAGAGTGTTGTTACTCGGTGATATTGTCCTTCATGATCCATATTAAATGTATCCACAAATCATCCATAATTGAGATTCTTTGGGCTTTAAAAACTCATGTAGTTCGTATCAACACAAATTGGAGCGACAAGATATTAAATACGAACAACAATGTAAACACTAAACACGGCAAAGTCGAGAGGTGAGGAAAGTACCACAAGGATGCTTGATGCCACGACCCACCCTGAGATTTCGGGGGTCGGGGCGAAAATAAAACACACTGACGACCTTCCAACTAGTAGGCATCGTAGCCGCCACTCATTCCAAAAAGCAATATGATAGCCTAATAACATAGGTCCAATCAACCGCCCATGACCATGCCCTAAAATTGGTTTCGAGCCAACCGGATGCACATCGCACATGGGGAAGATTATGGTTTATATGAAAAAACAAAGAATGAACAGCTAAACGGAAATTATGTTGTAATGTTTGCCACAGATTAGATCATCACAGGATTATACATATATTTACGTATTCATTATTGCATAGATTTGCAAATGCACATAATACTCAAGGATGTACACTAGTTTAGTTGGGATTTTTTGAAGTCCTGATTTATTTTGTTCGCATGCTGATGTGTTGCTGCTCTTTTTCCCCTTTCGTTTTGCCATTTTAGTACAATTTTTTCTATAGGTTACCATTCCTAGTAGTATTAGTTGGACTCATAGTTGTTGGGCTACGTGCAGAGTTTTTAAATGGATCGATGTCACGATGGAGTTAATTTGTTAACTCGAATGCTTCTTGTTTCTTTAAAGTAACTCGTCCGTTTCATTGTTTTTTAGGGCACGTTACTTTTTACCGAGTAAAAAGTTAGGGCTTTCCATTAGTTCGCTTAATTCCATTCCCAAGTAATCGAAGATTCGAAGGTTTCTCGGATTAACACAAGTTATGTTTTGCAGATTTTAAACATGAATGTTTCACACATGTCTTACACGCGACACAAATCTATGTGACTTTCTTTACTATACATGAATAGTCACATGCATGTTTTGTTTCCATGTGCGACATTTTTGCTAATGAAAGAAAAGGGTCTGTTACAATTTATGTGCATTCAACTTGTTTGTTAAACTATTCACCGAGAAATACAGTCGTTAGAAAGGAACATGTATTCTCTACTGCCTATGTTAGGCATACGAGGTTATGATAACCGCTGGAGTATCCCCATCGGGACATACATACTGGATGATACCGGTGTCATGCATATGCTTTTTAGTCTATAAAAGGACCAACACATAGTCAAACTTTGGTCCATCTCGCCCGCCGTGATTTGCCAATAACAAAAAAGTAAGAGAAAAAACCAAAAAGATCACGAGAAATTTTGACCACGAAAAAATTGCAAATCATAAATGAAACAAATGAATAAAATTGGCTAACGTGTGAGAAATTGCAAATCACTTTTCACATGGGTACTAGTATATTAATGAAAATTTGCACGTTAGTTGGTAATGTCACTATGATTTAGCCGTTAATACAAGGTACTACAAATTCTAGCCACTAAGAGCTAACATACTTAGACATACATAACTCATCTTGTATACAAGAGTAATATAGTATTTAGTGAAAGAAAGACACGCAAAATGTTGGATACAAACACGAAAACTGATACAAGCAGTACTTACAAATATGAAAGGTATAAGATAAGGTTATCGTTTAACATGCAAACAATATTGTAAAACAAGAACAGCTGAAGTGACATATTATTACATGAATATTGAATAAGACAAATTTGTCAAGTTCATGCAAATAATGAAATATTATATTTTTCATGCTTCGAAGAAAATGATACAAGAAATAGAAATTTTAATACAAATATATTAAACTATATTTGCACTTGGCATGCTTTATATTTGCACATTTTAGTGGATGCTTCGTGATTGGTTTTACTTTTACATTGAGGCAAAAATCAACAAAAGAAAACAATACAATTGAATGGCTTTAAAGAACTACATACTCTTCGTCTATCAAATATTTTCTGGTACAAAAAACAATATATGTATTGTTGGTTAGATTATTCAGGATCCTCGTGGATTCATAAATAAATTCATTGAGAAAAATGGTGACACTCATATATAGTACAAATAATGTTAAAATATTAACAATAAACTATTATAGTAAGTACTTATATCATTGGTGCATGCTCTTACTTCTGACAATAATAAAAATTTGACAAATTATGATGTTGAAATCTGTTACGAACTTGACGACTTCCTGGTCCATGAGACCCCTAAATGCAGTTGTTTGTTCTCATAAATTAGGGTATTATACATCCTAATAATAACTCCCAACTTCCAATAATCAAGTAAAATCCCATATATCTCAGAAAGAAGTAAATTGCAATAAAAATAAATGTAGAAAATATTATGTTTCGAAATACAATTTTTTTACACGCTAACATGTTTTTTACCAAAAAAGCATTTTTTTTTACCATAGAAGCATATTACTGTGGTGTGGTGGAAAACTATTCACATGATGAAAATAGTTTGGTAACCTATTTAAACTAGTAAACATGCACGTGCACGCACGGTCTCGGCTAATATAAATCTCATTTACAGTTAGTGAGTTCTTTTGTTACCAGAGCAATATATGTCATGAATAAATCTTATAATAATTTGTGAACACCATATAATCTCCACACATGTTGCATCACTTAAAATTCAGAAAGCACAAATAGTACAATACAAGATCAGTTCGAAGAGAGAGTTTAAAAAATGGTTCTAAGTAATAATTATACACTATTTATACAATTCAGAAGGCCCATCTCTTTATACGATCAATAATTTCACGTTCCAAGTTCGGAATATTGTTGATCGCTTCGTTGTCTTGATACTTCATAATATATACAAGAAACCGCCTTCTCAACTCAGAATCATCCTACATATTGTAAAACATTTGTTATATAAAGTTAATGTTAAAAGTGTAGCAAATAAGCAAGGTTGAGAATATTCACCTTGTGTATTTGAAAAGATGACGCTTCTTCATACCATGAGTGCATTAAATAAAAAACAATATAACCAGACAAAGCACCGCATACATATGATATGTCACCTTAACATTGAAACAATATATGCCATGTCATCTCTTAACTTTGGTGGAACAAATTTTGGTGTAGTTATAATATTTATGTATAATGGAAACATTTGCTTTGGAAGGAAATCATATGGAAGCGCACACCAAGAACCATGACGCATTGATATATTTTTGACGTGAACAAAAATAAACATCTCCTTTCCACAAAAAAACTAAAGTATTGTTACAACAAAATTATTCCACTTTTGCATGGTGTTAGTAGCTGCTGTTATCATGTTTAATATTACAACTAGAGTGTATGATCTTGAGCGGTGTCATTACTCATTAACACAATTTTTTTGTTTTCTTGATTCTGTTTCCGGAACAACCTTGAGAAGACAAGAATCGTGGAATAATTTTTCGTCTGCTTTGATCTCTCCAATCCCAAATATGTAAGATCCGAAGTACGTTGATAGCCGCAACCTTAGCCCGCCGCGAGATGCGGGACCTCGCAGCGTGTCGTCTTCTTTGGTGGGCAAGCTTTTGAGATACTCGAGGAAATCCTCGGCATCCTTGAGTATCCTGTCAGATGCGGCCATGAATCTCTGGAACCCTATGGACTGGGCACGTGTGGTTGCCCGGAAGGCTTCGTCCTCATGGTTCTCCGAGCGCTCCCAGCTGTTGAGCTTCACCCTCTTCCCCGTGTACTCGTCCGCCAGCGTATCCTCAACCTCAACAGTCCTCTTCTTGCGTTTCGTCTTCTGCTGCTGGCCACCTCCCAACACTAGTGGAGACAGGTCCTTCTGTCCCGGCCCGGGAGGGGCTTTAGTCCCGGTTCACGAACCGGGACAGGACAAGCGAGACTAAAGGGCAAACCTTTAGTCCCGGGCCTGTTACCAGCCGGGACTAAAGGCCCTCCACGTGGCCGCCTGCGGGGCGCGCTGGGGGCAACCCCTTTAGTCCCAGCTCGTATAACGGGCCGCGACTAAAGGGGTAATTTTGTTTTCTTTTATTTATTTCTTTAGGGTTTAGGGTTTATTTGTTTTCTTTTATTTTCTTTCTTCGAGCATACAAAGATAATTGTTTTCTTTTAGCGGTATTTCTACGCTACCACATACCGTACACGTTCGTGCATATATATAAGATAACTTGTCTTACGATCGAGCATATACAAATATATACAATTTTGATAGTTACATGGAGATCACAATTACCGGGACTAGAGCCCGTCTATTCGATTACACAGCTGGGGATCATCAGTAGCGCCTATTCACACTAAATTCTCCGGTGTCGTCTACCATCTCTTTCATCAAAAATCCCGCCAGTTCCTCTGCAATTCCTAGTAGGCGTTGCTCTGGTAGGAGCCGATCCCGCATTCTCTCGAACTATATAAGAAAAGGAGATCAATATGAACATCAATCATGATAACAAAAAGTGACGGTAATAAAATAATGTTGTGAATGTATTGCTTACGTAGAGTCTATAATCATTGTGCTCAGTGGTAAACGTGCGAATGAACTCGCAAACGTAGTATCCACATAGATTCGTCCCCGGTGGCTGCCTCGCGCACTTTACGAGAATAGAATTCAATCAAAATAATAATCTAGCATCATAATTGTATTGAAACTAGAATTAAAGAGATGCGCGGACATATCTCGTACTACTTACCGTGACCGGAGTAAACGTCAGCTTCTCACTAAAGGAACCCGTCACCACACTCCTGAACAGGTTCCAAACCCTGCCCGGCAAAGAAAATGAATTAATGAATGAGTTATTCATTACCTGATATCTCATGAAATCAACGAAAGAGACCGATATAGCGCGAAAATTACCTCTGGAGCATGTCCTGCATGTCGCGGAACTCTTCCAGGTGTCTCTTTAATGGGTCCATGACTTCAACTATTCCCTTATCAACTTGAATGTCTAGCAGAATCCAGTGGAACCTGCACACGTTTATATATACGTCAGTAACTCATCAATTACACTTAACATCGAGTAAGCAAAAGTGAATGTGTACAACAGAGTAAGACCCTCACTGGAAGTTGTAAGGAAACAGTATGTGGTCACAGAAATTTTGCTCCGTTAGAAACCTTAGAAGGTTATCCGCCGTCTCGTCGGGTTTCGTCGTTAGCGAATATATATTTACTTTATCTGGGTCAATGAACCCAACACTATAGATCTTTGTTTTACATTCCCGGATCTTCATTCTGCATAATATAGTACAAAAGGATATAATGAGGATAATTACATGCAATGAACTGAACAACTGAAAAACTGAACAACTTATATGTAGACAATGAATTCAACAACTTACAGACAATAGCAACTCATGAGAGTTTTGTCGAGGGCGTCGAAATTGTATAACTGGAAGATTTCTGAAAAGTCAACATGGACCTCTTCGGGTCGGAAGAAGTACTCATGTGGGACTTTCGCCACGATCATTGTTCTGCCCCCCCCCCCCTACCACACTCAAGTACCATTCATGCAAATTCCGCATTTGTGTTGGCAGTTGTTCCAACTTCTCTTTGCTGACCAAAGGCTTCCCTGGGACATATGTAGGGACAACATCAGCCTTGGGTAACTTGTCGTCTTGGGAACCTAGCAATTCAGCAACAGTCACACCCATAGCGGCCGCCAACTTCGCAGCTTCTTCCATATCCTGCTGCAGCACCTGGGGAACGTTTTCGGATAACACCTTGAGGGATGGGATCGATTGTTTGGCCTGTTCTCCGAGCTGGGGAACGTCCCTTCTGTTCCCGCTTGCACTTTTACCTGATTTGCTCCCGCTTGCTTGATTTGCTCTTCTCCACTTCCTTCCGAAGTGTGCGTAGATAGTCATCTGGCTTATGGTGCAACTCATATTGCGATTTTGTGTTCAGAAAATCACGTGCCCACGCTTTTTTGCTTCTCGGTGTATACCGGGGCGGGCTTGGGTTTCATCTTTGCAAAATGCGCATCTTTTTCGGCCATTGCGATCGCTGCGGTTTGCTCGTCAGTACGATCGTAAGTTCTGATGGGAAGATTCTTATGAGGTACTCTTGGGAGGGGCGACATTTGTCGTTTTGGGCTGCTGCGTCGGTTAGTACTCATCGACGGAGCACGCTTCCGCTTATTGTCCTTAGCGGGCAAAGGCAGCGGCGAAGACGGCCGACCCAAGTCCGGCGGCGGAGATCGAGATGGACTCACGCTGTGGTGGTCGTAGTCATGGGGTGTGCTTCTTGGAGGTGATGGAGGTGTAGGTGACCTGCGACGACTCGGAGGCGGTGTTGTCCTTGGCGTCGAGCCTGGAAACTTGATGTAGTTCTTGTCCCATAGAATGATATCACCCACAACTTCTCCGAGTGTCCTCTCATCTTCAGGTCCAGGGATGTCAAGCTCCATATCATGAAACCCCGATACGATTTCATCCACCCCGACTTTAGCATAGCCAGCTGGAATCTCACGGTCTTGCCAGCGTGCGTCAGGTGGACAAGGTAAAGCATATCCGACCGCCACCTTCATGGATATGTTCTTCAATTTCTGATGGAGCTCACAAGATATTGAATCCTTGATTCCATCCTCGGGGTAGCCGGGACCGCCATCTATCATCCGCCGTGCATCGTCAGCCGGACCTCCGAGTCACCCACGCTGCTTTTCCGCTGAGATGGATCGGCGGTAATATCGAGTACAGGATCTTGCGGGCGCACTACTCCTCTAAGTTCGTCAATATACTGCTGCTGGTGGTTAATTCTGGCAAGCAACTGGTTGAACTTGTCTCCCTCCTCCTCCTGTTGTCGCTGCTTTGCTCTCGCTCGGCTTCTGTAAGTTTCTACGTCTTTGGCAAACCCAAGCCACCACGGGACGGAAGGGCCAAAGCCTCGTGTTCGTCCTCCTTTTTCGTCATTCCCGAGGACCAGTGTCAGCAAGTCTTTCTCTCTATCGGGACGGAACTTTAACTTCCCCTCTTTAATTTCTTTCACCACTTTAAGCCAATTTTCCCTGGGTATCCTAATCCCGTCACTGCAAATAAGGTCCCTGTTGTTTCGTCGTATGAACCCCCATGCGCAAGGAACCAATTTCTTGCCCTCAATTCCCATTCTTCGCGCATCCATTCTGGTTGGATCCCTTTAGCAAGCAGCTCTTGCTCTTTTTTATCCCACTTTGGCATGGCAGTCGTAGCCCCCTGACCCCAATTTATGGTGATATTTTTTCTTGTCAGCATTTTTCTTGTTCCTTACTGACATCGCCTTGGCATCTTGTGACTCCTTGTACTCCTTAAATGCGTTCCAGTGATTCGCCTGCTTCGCTAGATAGCCTTCGAATACTGGAGCAGTCTTTTTCTTCAGATATTCTTGCCATAATCTTTTCTTCCACACCCGGAATAGTTCGGCCATCTTCGTAAGAGTCCACTTCATGACTTTCTTCCTCAATTTTGCAGTGTCGGCAGGATCCTCAAATTCTGGCAGGGTGAAATGTGCCATGAGGTCATTCCAAAGACCCTCTTTGTACCTTTCGGCAACATACTCACTATCGTTCGCCCCTTTGCGCTTATTCCAGTCTCGAACGGTGATCGGGACGTGATCCCTAACCATAACTCCGCATTGTTTTCTAAATACATCGGCAGCCTTCTTGGGTTCCTTCGGTTCGCCCGTACGGGATATGACCTCAAATGTATAATGCGTAGATGGGGCCAACTTTTTGGTCGGGCCTCGTTTGGAAGATTTGCTCGATGTGGAGGCCTAAGAGAAGAAACATTCGTCAATTTATATATACAACTGATGCATGTAAAATGCATACATGAACTTTGCACTTTAATTGCTTATATTCCAATCATATTTGCATCATATAAGGGTTATATCAATGTTTTATAATGATTTTGGGAATACTTCATAGTTTTCCCATTTATTTGGAATTAACCCTGTTTTTTCAGAAAACGTCTTTTTTAGTGTTTCAGACTTTCCGGGAGCTTCGGGACTCCAAAAAGGGCAAGGTCAAAGAGCCCGGTTCAGAATTTTCGAGACGAAGGCAATGGGCTTAAAGTGAAGGCCAGAAGCCCAACCAACTGGGAATGAGAGTGCCTCACGCGGCCAAAAACCCTAGGCCGCGTGGGACAGGCTCGTTTCCACCTCGGAGCTCCGTTGCCGTCGATTTTTCGTCCACCGACTCCGTCTTGACCTAAAAACGCTTATAAAAAAGGTCCCCTAGCGTTTCGCGAAAGGAGGCGGCGGAGAAACACAAAACCACGAAACAGAGAGACAGAAGGCTGCGGCCGGAGAAGATTGGAGGGGGGAACCGCCGCCGGAATCACCTCCGGAAGGCTCCTCCGTCCCTCCTCCAGAGTCTCCATCAACACCACCGCCATCTTCATCGCCGTTGCTGCCTCCCATGATGAGGGGGGAGTAGTTCTTCATCGAGGCTGAGGGCTCTATCGGTAGCTATGTGGTTCATCTCTCTCTCTCATGGTGTGATCTTTATGTGATCATGAGCTTTGTAATCTAGTTGAATCCATAGATATGAATTATGCTACTTGAGTGGTTTTATTAATGTAATTTCCGGAGTCACCTTTGTCCCATGGTGTGAAGTTGACAGTGTGCGCACCGTGTGTGACTCTTAGGCTAAAGGTTACAGAAATACTTACCATGAGTTATTCTTGTGTTGGATGTCACTATAAAATTGTGGTGTTTGTTTAGTACTATTTTGGGGCACTCATAGTGACCTTGGGGTTCCCTAGATGTGGAAGACAGACTTTAAGGTGTGCTTTTGTAGCCCTACACGATGGTCTTGGTGTTCTATGATATTGTGGTGTTTGTTCACTCAGACTTTAAGGTGTGCTCTTGTAGCCCTACGCAGTAGATTGGTATTTCTATCCAACATGAGAATAGTTCAGAGTAGCATAGTGAAGAGGAAATATCTATGTGTTCAATTATATTATTATTGTTGAGAGTGTCCACTAGTGAAAGTATGATCCCTAGGCCTTATTTCCAAGCATTGAAACACCGTTTGCTCTCATTTTGGCTCAAGTTTGCTTGCTGCCATTTTTATTTCAGATTGCCATCACCACTTATAATCATCCATATCACTTGTATTTCACTATCTCTTCGCCGAACTAGTGCACCTATACACCTGACAAGTGTATTGGGTGTGTTGGGGACACAAGAGACTTCTTGTATCTTAATTGCAGGGTTGCTTGAGAGGGTTATCTTTGACCTATACCTCCCCGAGTTCGATAAACCTTGGGTTATTCACTTAAGGGAAACTTGCTGCTGTTCTACAAACCTCTGCACTTGGAGGCCCAACACTGTCTACAAGAATAGAAGTGTGCGTAGACATCAAGCTATTTTCTGGCGCCGTTGCCGGGGAGGTAAGTGCTTGAAGGTATCTCCTTTAGGTCCTGCAGTTATATCTTTTTGTTTCTTGTTTTACTAGTTAGGCTTAATGGAAAACAACAAAAAAATTAGAGATCTTTATGAACTTTATATCGAATTAGGACATGATGCTTTTGAAGAGAAAATAAAAAAGCAATGGGAGTTTGTTTGCATAATAGTGATAACAATGTTGTTAACATGAATGCTTTGAACACCATTATTCCTAATGCTATGGAAAAGTCTAAGCTTGGGGAAGCTAGTTTATATGAAAATGATCTTTTTAGTTCCCCAGCTTTGGAGAATAAAACTTGCCTTGATAATGCTTTGTCTCCCATATGTGATAATTCTAATGATGCTTGTAATATTCTAAATCCACCTACTGAAAGTACTGCTTTTGAAATACCTATGGAACTTGTTGAAATGGTTATGGAAGAACCTTATTCAGGGGATGGAACAGTTCGTCCGAATGATCACTTGTTGAAACTTACAGAACTTTGTGAGTTGTTTAAAGTTGCAGGTTTATCAAGAGAAGATGTCATGAGGAAAGTATTTCCATTTTCACTTAAGGACAAAGCAAAGGAGTGGTATAGGCTGTTGGATGATCGTCCTTCGAATTGGAAACAGCTTGAATCTCTCTTTTGCTCTAAATTTTATCCTCTTCATGAAGTGCATCGAGATAGGAGTTACATTTTTAATTTTTATCCTCATGATGTAGAAAGCATTGCTCAAGCTTGGGGAAGACTGAAAACATTAATACTCAAATGTCCTAACCATGAGCTTTCTGAGGAAATAATTATTTCTAATTTTTATGCAAGGCTTTCAGGTCATCATAAGGATTATCTAGATTCTTCTTCAGGTGGTTCTTTCACAAGTAAGAAGGTTGAAGCTAAATGGGATCTTCTTGAAAAAATTCAACGCAATACTGAAGATTGGGAGATCGACAAAGGTAAAGAATCAGGTATAAACCATGAATATGATAGCATTAAGTCTTTTGCTGAAACTGCTAGTTTTCATGAGCTTAGTGCTAAATTTGGTCTTGATTCTCAAATTATTGTTAATTGCTGTAAAACCTTTGCTTCTCATATTAATATTCCTAAAGAGAATTGGGACATGTATCATGAACCTTTTAAAGACACTTGCATGGAAAATGAAATTGTTACTAATGATTGCAATAAACATGCTCAAACTTCTGAAAATACTATTTCTTATAAGCATGTTAAGTATTGTGGAGCACTTAGACCTTGTGAAAAGAATCAAATCGAAGAAGAATATTGTATCCATCATAGGAATGAAAAAACTACAACATGGTACAGAGCTCTAGGTGATCTTGCTGAAAAAGTTTGTGCCACCTATCCTTTTACTTGTGAACTTTGCTATAAAGAGGGGCATTTCGAATTCCAATGCTCAGGTTCTAATAAGGATATTGCGGGAGACTTTTGTGATAACATGATCACTCCTAATCAACATGATGAACTTACATTATTTTTGGGGTGTGAAGAGTTATCAAGAAAAACTTCTTCGTTAGATATGAGTGCTTTTGATATGAATAGTGTGTTACATGGATGTTATCTCTATTGTGTTAATAATTGCCATGCCAACACTTACATACAAAATATTATAAAAGATGGAATGGCTTTACCAAAATATGAAAGGACTAATGTTTGTTTTACTCTTATTAATGAAAGAGAGGAATCCTCCCAAGTTTCTTCCGTTGTTTCTAACAATAAACCAGGTTATATGGAGAAGCTTCCTTCCAAGCCTCTCTCTCCGAAAGAGGGAAAAAGAAGAAGAAGAGGAGTAAAAAGAGAGAGGAAACGGTATCTTCCCCTAAACATGTTGCTCCTATTATAGATGTTGCTGATGAGTCTGAATTCGATGATGATCCTATGCCTGTTACTTATAATAGTGATCATGATTGGGAAAAGCATAGTACTTTTGATATTGAAAATCTCTTGGGTACCAATTCAGAAAATGATGATGTTAATAATTGTTATACTATTAGTACTATTCATGTTCTTTCCAATGATGATATGAAAAGCTCTAAGCTTGGGGAAGAGGTGTTTGAAAATCCTTTTGCTAATGATTATATATTTGAGACATATCTTTCTAGTAAAAATGATGATGATGATGATGAATATGATATTTTCAGTCCACCCACTATTGAGTATAAAGTTTATTGTGATTATGATATGCCTCCTATATATGATGATTACAATGATAGATGATGTTTTACTCCCACTATTCCTAATGAAACTGTTTATGCTTATGTGGAGAGTAATGATACTTTTATGCATATGGATCATGATAAGAATGTTTCATGTGATAGCTATATTGTTGAGTTTATCAATGATGCTACTGAAAGTTTTTATGAGAGAGGGAGACATGATTTCATATATCTCAAAAATATTAAGTCTTCTCTCTTTTTGTTGAAATTTTTGAAGTTGCACTTGCTTTGCCTTCCTATGCTAGTCACTTTGTGCTTTATTGATTTATTTTCTTACAAGATCCCAATGCATAGGAAGTGGGTTAGACCTAAATGTGTTTGATATTTGCTTCTTGATGCTCTTTTATATTCAACTCTATTCCTATGTGAGCATCATTAAAACTATCAGCCTAGCTATATGGCTATAAAGAAAGCGCTTTGCGGGAGGCAACCCGGTTATTTTTGTGTGTGATTTTTTTTGTGTCCTCTTGCTGTAACAAGAGACTTTGTGTTTAGTTTAGTTTCTGGAGTTTTAATAAAGTGCCAAGTTTTACCCATTTTGGTCTTGAAAAGTTGCTTATTGCGTTCGGAGATTTTATTCCTGCACGAGTCAGTGCACGGTATGATTTTTAATTCTTATTCTGTAACTCCGAATGAGCTCATATTTGAACTGTAGTTGCAACTTTTCATCCTCTGTATGCATGAATTTTTTCGGAATTTTTCGAGAAAGTTTGGTAGGGTAGAAAAATACGTTTTGCTGCTGCTGTTTTTCTGGACAGATTCTGTCCCATTTTGTTTGATGCATGCTTTGAGCTTTTAAGTTGAATCTTTTTGATCCAATTGAGTTTATGAGTAGGCATACAACATTATATACTTTCTGGACATCTCATATGAATTTTTGTTCAAGGATTATATGCAGCAAGAACCTATTTGTTTATCACTATTAATGCACCCCACAGAAAAGAAATGGGAGAAACGGTGTTTTGAAGTTTTTTCACAGGGATTGGAGGAGATGCACCAAGAGCTATCCAAGGATGGTGAAGACCATAAGCTTGGGGATGTGAAGACAACCCCACTGGACCTACACACTCTCGGTTTGCACACGTCCAACTTCTGTTTTTCGATCGAAACACTTTATCGCATAAACTTGGAGCGTCTTTTTGTTTGTTTTGGTTTGATCTTGAGAGACCACCACACTATCATTTATATATGGAGAGCTACTGGAAATATGGGTTGAAATATGTTGGATGCTTTTATAAGATTGGGAAAAGGGATGTTTGAGTTGATTTTTAATGATACATATAGTTGCATGATTCATGAGCTTGTTTATGAGTAATAGTTTGCAAATCCTTTTTGAAGAGCTATCACTTATTCATGTTTTGGTGCTGATTGTTATTTTACTTGGTTTAACATGGATTAGTTAGTTCTATGGACACTCATGCATGCATCTAGATGGTCAACTTTCTCCCTTTTGCTAGCCCAAACATTCCAACAAGTCAAAACTTGTTTCCAACACCTTCAACCAAAGTTATTCCAGTGAGTCCACCATATCTACCTACTAGCTATATGCTATTCCGAGTATGTTCATCATGATATTTGTGTTATCTATACCTCTGAATGAAAATGATTATGTTATTGATTGCCATGGGAAAAGTTGGTTATATAGCTCTCACGAACTTGATGCACATTTTACTATCATTGCAATAAATAAAACATGACCCATTGTGATTAAGATTATGATGCTAGTGGCTTGATAAATGTTCGAGGTTGGGAGTTAGCCCATATGTGCTGTCACATGCAAAGCTTTCAACATGCTCCTTCATCTCATTTAGTTGATATCATGTACTTTTGTTTATGGATGCCTATCATGGTGAAATGAGGTGGAAATGAAGTAGTTTAAATGAGTTTGTATAAATGGTTAGAGAGACGCCTGGGCCGCTAATCTAAGCCATGCATTATTCATGGTGGAAATTTACTTACATGCTATGGTGAATTATCTATGACACACCTTACAATAAAAAGCTATTCCAATGGTAAATAAAAAGGGTGTTGAGGTTTTCATCTTGTTTGTTTGTCTTGTCATTTTGATATGGGCTTGTTCCATATCCTGGGACAAGAGGTACCCCAGTTGACGCTCTTGATGATACTATTATTACTTACAATGATATATAACTTGAACTTGCTTTGTTTCCTAAGTTGAGTAATCATGGTGTAGGTACTTGTATTCAAGGGGCATGAGACATCCAACCTTTACTTTGTCAAGCACACTACTCATATTTGCTCTCACATTAAACTATAATCATTCAAGATGCTATGATAGGGGAATGAGAGCTTGACACCAAGTATTACCACATTGCAATCATTAACTTAAGTAGAGAGTTTGGAGGTTAGATGAAACTTATGCATGCTTTACCTCTACTCACTTATTCATCTTTCCAAAGTGTCCACCTATCATATTCAGATTTTCATCATCACTCTATGACCAATGTAGGATGTCCATACTTATCATTATGCATACATGTGGTCCATACTACTATCTGTTATGTTACACTTTGTGAACTATCATTGAACATCCTTCATTGAATACTTGATATCACTTCATAAACTATCTTGCATATTGCTACTCCTTTGAAGAATGAATCATTTGACTCTATGTAGCAATAGTAATCATCTTTGATATCCATTGTTAAGTATTAAATTGCAAAGTCCATGTTAGTTTTATCATCTTCATACTCGAGGACGAGCATGGATTAAGCTTGGGGATGTTGATGCATGTAAAATGCATACATGAACTTTGCACTTTAATTGCTTATATTCCAATCATATTTGCATCATATAAGGGTTATATCAATGTTTTATAATGATTTTGGGAATACTTCATAGTTTTCCCATTTATTTGGAATTAACCCTGTTTTTCCAGAAAACGTCTTTTTTAGTGTTTCAGACTTTCCGGGAGCTTCGGGACTCCAAAAAGGGCAAGGTCAAAGAGCACGGTTCAGAATTTTCGAGACGAACGCAATGGGCTTAAAGTGAAGGCCAGAAGCCCAACCAGCTGGAAATGAGAGGCCCACGCGGCCAAAAACTGGCCGCGTGGGACAGCTCGTTTCCACCTCGGAGCTCCGTTGCCGTCGATTTTTCGTCCACCGACTCGTCTTGACCTAAAAACGCTATAAAAAAGGTCCCCTGGCATTTCGCGAAAGGAGGCGGCGGAGAAACACAAAACCACGAAACAGAGAGACAGAAGGCTGCGCCGGAGAAGATTGGAGGGGGGAACCGCCGCCGGAATCACCTCCGGAAGGCTCCTCCGTCCCTCCTCCGGAGTCTCCATCAACACCACCGCCATCTTCATCGCCGTTGCTGCCTCCCATGATGAGGGGGGAGTAGTTCTTCATCGAGGCTGAGGGCTCTACCGGTAGCTATGTGGTTCATCTCTCTCTCTCATGGTGTGATCTTTATGTGATCATGAGCTTTGTAATCTAGTTGAATCCATAGATATGAATTATGCTACTTGAGTGGTTTTATTAATGTAATTTCCGGAGTCACCTTTGTCCCATGGTGTGAAGTTGACAGTGTGCGCACCGTGTGTGACTCTTAGGCTAAAGGTTACAGAAATACTTACCATGAGTTATTCTTGTGTTGGATGTCACTATAAAATTGTGGTGTTTGTTTAGTACTATTTTGGGGCACTCATAGTGACCTTGGGGTTCCCTAGATGTGGAAGACAGACTTTAAGGTGTGCTTTTGTAGCCCTACACGATGGTCTTGGTGTTCTATGATATTGTGGTGTTTGTTCACTCAGACTTTAAGGTGTGCTCTTGTAGCCCTACGCAGTAGATTGGTATTTCTATCCAACATGAGAATAGTTCAGAGTAGCATAGTGAAGAGGAAATATCTATGTGTTCAATTATATTATTATTGTTGAGAGTGTCCACTAGTGAAAGTATGATCCCTAGGCCTTATTTCCAAGCATTGAAACACCGTTTGCTCTCATTTTGCTCATGTTTGCTTGCTGCCATTTTTATTTCAGATTGCCATCACCACTTATAATCATCCATATCACTTGCATTTCACTATCTCTTCGCCGAACTAGTGCACCTATACACCTGACAAGTGTATTGGGTGTGTTGGGGACACAAGAGACTTCTTGTATCTTAATTGCAGGGTTGCTTGAGAGGGTTATCTTTGACCTATACCTCCCCGAGTTCGATAAACCTTGGGTTATTCACTTAAGGGAAACTTGCTGCTGTTCTACAAACCTCTGCACTTGGAGGCCCAACACTGTCTACAAGAATAGAAGCGTGCGTAGACATCAACAACTCAAGTAATGCGTCTACTGATCACCGAACTTCATATATACAATTCAAGTAGTGCATCTACTGATCGCCGAACTTCATATATATACCTCGCCGGACTTCGTTAAGGGTCCATCGGCTTCTCCATCATCGGAGCTATCGCCTTCTCCATCATCGGAGCCGTCGGCTTCATCCTCACTTCGGTCGACCTCCATTCCATCCCCGGAGGGGTTCAGATACGACGACGGAGATTCGGCTGGATCAGCACCTGGGGCGTCGTGGATTATATTCTCTAGAATTTCTTCCTGTCTTAGGTCTTTGCGGATTGGACTAGGTGGATCCATAGTTTCTGCAAAATGCACACAATATTATTTCAAAACGCATCAAATAAAATGAGTATCAATTGTTATAAATAATTACTAAAGCAATCAATACAAGTCACAATATATCCACTACAAATCAATTACTAAAAATTACTACAAATCAATTACTAAAAATTACTACAAATCAATTACTCCATATTTAAATATGCAAATAGATCATCTTTTTGCAAAACAGTACTACAAAATATGCAATAGATCATCTTTTTTGCATACTCTAAAATATGCAAATAGATCATCTGAATATGCAAATAGATCATCTTTCCCAATTCTAAAATAAACCTAAATTTGAACTTACAAAACTAAAATTGAAACCAAAATTAGCATCTAAGTTTTTCTAACATCTAATTTGCATCTCTAACAACTAATTTTAGAACTAAAATTAACATCTAATTTTTTCTAACATCTAATTTGCATCTAATTTTTTCTAACATGTAATTTGCATCTAATTTTTTTCATCTAATTTGCATCTCTAACAACTAATTTTAGAACTAAAATTAACATCTAATTTTTTCTAACATCTAATTTGCATCTAAAATTAACATCTAATTTTTTCTAACACCTAATTTGCATCTCTAACAACCAAAATTAACATCTAAAATTACTTCTAACAAAAAAAAATTCTAACAACTAAAATTAACATCTAAAATTACAAAAATTCTAACAACATCTAAAATTCTAACAAAAATTTGAATTCATTTTGAATCAAGATTTAAAGTTCAAATAATGAAACAGAAAAAGAAAATGACAATGACCAAAAAAAAAAGGGGAGACGTCCCGAGGCCCAGCATCAGCCCAGCCCGCTCACCCTCCTCCCTCTCTCACCGACAGGTGGGGACCACCTGTCGGGGTCGTCTCCCCCAACCGTCCAGCGCGCTCGTCGCCGGAATTCTCCACGGCCGCCTCGACGTTACTTCGAGGTGAGCAAATCCCCGACCCCCAGACCACCTCCTACTCATCCGCCGTGCTCGCCGGCGCGTGCGCTGCTCCGTCGCGTCGTAGACCGCACCATCGAGCTCACCGGCGCGTGCGCTGCTCCGTCGCGTCGTAGACCGCACCATCGAGCCTGCCTCGCCGCACTGCACCTCGAAGTCGTATTCCTGGACCTAGTGGACCACCAGAACGACGGAATCGTCCGCGACAGAGCCGCCGCGCCGCCGTCGCCTCCTTCTCCGGAAAAGGAGCATGGCGGCAGGGCGAAACAAGGGGAGAGGAGGAAGAACAGGAGGTCCAGAAGGACTAGAGGCTCACCAGGAGCGTGCAGAGGGGCTCGGTGAAGGCGGGGGAGGTCGGACGGCGACGAATCGGCGGTGGATTTTGTCAGCCTGACGGCGTCCCTCTGCTTCTCTACCTTCGTCTTCGATGAAAAATGGCTAAGGAAATCCAACCGTGCAATAAGTAGTGGAGGGACCTTTAGTCGCGGCCCGTGGCTCAAACCGCGACTAAAGGGGGGTCTTTAGTCCCGGTTTGAACCACGGGCCGCGACTAAAGGGGTGGGAGGGCTTTTCGCGTTCCCGCGCGCTACCCAGAAATTGCGCGTGCAACTCAATTTTTTTTTAACAGAACCATGACCTTTTTTTAAACATTTGAATTAAACAGTTTTTGCATATTTTTAATCTGACAAAACTTTCAACATGAAAAGTGTTTGAATTTGAATAACTAATTCAAAACTATTTTCTGTTTTATAAAATAATTATTCTAACTATTCAAACTATTAACCATTTTGCCATTTTGAATTAAAAAATCATTAACTTTTATCTTTTGCAAATTTTTGAATCTCTCTAAACTTTCAACATGAAAAGTGTTTGAATTTGAATAACTAATTCAAAACCATTTTCTGTTTTATAAAATAATTATTCTAACTGTTCAAACTATTAACCATTTTGCCATTTTGAATTAAAAAATGCATTAACTTTTATCTTTTGCAAATTTTTGAATCTCTCTAAACTTTCAACATGAAAAGTGTTTGAATTTGAATAACTAATTCAAAACCATTTTCTGTTTTATAAAATAATTATTCTAATTATTCTAACTATTAACCATTTTGCCATTTTGAATTAAAAAATGCATTAACTTTTATCTTTTGCATAACTAACTCAAAACCAGATTACTTATTTAGATGCTAAAGATCATTAGTTGGAAATGCAGAGATAAAGAATACATTTTACACAATCGTCGTCGTATCTAGACCAGAAGTAGTTAATGACAACACTCTTGGGTACATAGACGAACCATAGGTTAGTCATACTCCTGCCTAGGCCTATAATACTCGTCCTCGTAGTCGTCGTAGTCGCCGGCGTTGTCGTCGCTGTCGTCGGGCGGCGCTCGACTGGACTGGAAGTGAGGGTAGCGCAGGCGGGGGTTATCGCCGGCCGTGATGTAGTCCATGATGCTCTGGAGAGTCCGGCCGCCCCACCACAATCGACGGCCGGCCTCGTTGAAGTTCGAAGGAGACGGGTCGTCCTCCTCGTACCTGGCGAGCGCCCTCTCACGCCGATTGATGAAGAAGGCATCCCAAGTCGGGCGGTAATCGGGATCCCAGCGGGGATCCATCCGCTGCTCCGGAGTGAGCTCGAGGTAGTAGTGGTTCGTGATGGCCGCCCGGCGCGCGAAACCTAGAGGGACAGGAGGGACCGGCACGCCTCCGGTGCTCAGCCTCCAGCCGGCGGGGACGTCTTAGCCGGGCGGGCAGGGTAGTTCGAGGCGCAAAGCGCCTCCGCCTCCGAGTAGGTTAGAGTGGGTACGGTGGAAGCAATGGGAGAGTGATGAGGTTGCAGATATGAGTTTAGATGTGCTATGCCAATGGAGACCATGACTACATATATATAGTGAGAAATGGCGGGAAGACGGAGGCGGGAAGCGGTGGAAAGCGCGGGAAGAAATAAGGCGGGAAGAAACAGACCTTTAGTCCCTGTTCGAGCCACCAACGGGGACTAAAGGGGCTTATTTGTTCCCGCGCAATTTTACCAACCGGGACTAAAGGGAATCCCACCAATAAGGAAGAAGCACATGGATCGTGTGTTTCTTTTGAGCGCTTGTGAGCCGTTAGATCAGGGGTGTGTTTCTTTTGAGGGCTTGTGAGCCGTTGGATCCATAGTTTCTGCAAAATGCACACAATATTATTTCAAAATACATAATATTATCATCTATAAAATTCCATCTATAAAATTGCATCTATAAAATTTTGCATCTTAAATTTGCATCTAAAAAATTCCATCTATAAAATTCTATCTATAAATTATTCTAATTCTACAAACTATTAACAATTTTGCCATTTTCTGTTTTTTTGCTAATGCATCCGGATTGTGGCGCTTTCTGCATCACTTGGAAATGCTAAAGATCTTGGAGAATGCAGAGATTGTGTTGGTAAAACTGCAGCTGATTTGAAGCTTCTTGACAATACACATTGGAAATACACATTCATTATTATTACACATGCTCCTTACATAAAGGTTTAATACATTCCATAGAATGCATTACATAAAAGGTTTAATACATTATTCACATCACCAACATCACCAACATTATTCTACATAAACGGACTTGCTGGCTCGGAGGCTGTAGGATTAGGAGGAACGGCGGGAGGAGCCAGCCCCGTTCGCGGCCGCCCGGTTCTCGCGCGCACGTTTGCGGCGGAGGGCAAGATCCATGGAGGATGAGTCTTTCAGCGCCCAATCCAGCTCGGAAGCCTCCTTCGCCTTGAGCTGGCAGGCAGTTCTGGCTCGCTGTACACGGTCGTCGTGGACGGACTGGAAGGAGGCTTCAAGGGCCTCCTGCATCTGCGGCCCGCCGCGCTCTTCCCCATGGTCGCTCCAGTCGAAGTCGTCGTCGTCTTCATCCTCCTCGTCGGGAGGGGCGGCGGCGACTGGTGGAGGTACGGCCGGGATCCCCACGCCACCCCTGCGGCGTACGCATCCTCGTCGGGGTCAGGGACGTCGGACCACGCGCGCTCGTACGTCCTCCGCACCTCCTCCGGCACCGGAGCAGGAGGCCGGTAGCAGGGCATTCCTCTCCACGCCGGGCTCGTGGGCATACGGCGGGATAGGCTCCCGCGGTAGCGCCCAAGCGCGCTCTGCCGAGCACGCTCGACCTCGTCCAGAAGGCGCTGCGGCGGGCGTGGCGGATCCATCTCGTGGAGACGATGCGTTCGTGGCTAGGAATGGTGGATTAGGGTTTACCCCGTCGGCGACAATATATAAAGACCTCCAGGGCAGCGCTAGGGGAGGACACGTGGCTAGGGCAGCGCTGGGGGAGGACACGTGGCTGACACGAGTCGTGACCGCAAAGCCCGACTTTAGTCCCGGTTGGTGTTACCAACCGGGACTAAAGAAGCACACGGATCGTGTGTTTCTTTCAAGCGCTTGTGAGACGTTGGATCAGGGGTGTGTTTCTTTTGAGGGATTGTGAGCTGTTGGATCAGCACTATCACGACCACTTCGTGAGCCACATGACCCGGTTGGTGTTACCAACCGGGACTAAAGAAGCACACGGACCCTATATATAGCCCCCCTCCCGGACATGTTCAGCACTCAGTGTCTACTCATTGTAGTTCATTTTGGTATACGAAGCATTCGGATTCCCTGCATACGTCCAACGGTGCATTTGATATGCGGGCACTCACGAGCCACCGTTGGGCTGTATGCAGGGGAAACCGTGTGTTTTGTTCTCTTCAGTGTTTAGAGTTTTCAGAATACAGTGACCCTATATATAGCCCACCTCTCGGACATGTTTGGCACTCACTCTGTACTCATTGTAGTTCATTTCGTAAACAAAGCATTCGGATTCCCTGCATACGTCCGACGGTGCATTTGATATGCGGGCACTCACGAGCCACCGTCGGGCTGTATGCAGGGGAAACCGTATGTTTTGTTCTATCACTTGGAAATGCTAAAGATCTTGGAGAATGCAGAGATTGTGTTGGTAAAACTGCAGCTGATTGAAGCTTCTTACACATGCTCCTTACATAAAGGTTTAATACATTCCATAGAATGCATTACATAAAAGGTTTAATACATTATTACACATCACCAACATCCCTATCTATTGTTTCTGTTTTCTTCTGAGCCGTAGCCATGGAGAATCTTCATCATTTAACAGGATGCTTGGGTCAGTTTTCACTGTGAAGGGCGGAATTTCATGAAACTTATTATAATCTTCTGACATGTCTGTCTTGTCATCCACTCCCACGATGTTTCTTTTCCCTGAAAGAACTATGTGGCGCTTTGGCTCATCGGACGATGTATTCTTTTGCTTATCTTTTCTTTTTTTCGGTTTGGTAGACATGTCCTTCACATAGAAAACCTGAGCCACATCATTGGCTAGGACGAATGGTTCGGTGTGGTACCCAAGATTCTTGAGATCCACTGTTGTCATTCCGTACTGCGGGTCTACCTTTACCCCGCTAGCTGTCAGGTTGACCCATTTGCACCGAAATAAAGGGACCTTAAAAGTAGGTCCATAGTCAAGTTCCCATATCTCCTCTATGTACCCATAATATGTGTCCTTCTGCCCATTGTCGTCTGTTGCATCAAAGCGGACACCACTGTTTTGGTTGGTGCTCTTTTTATCTTGGGCCTTCGTGTAAAATGTATTCCATTTATCTCGTACCCTTGGAAAGTACATATAGTCGAAGATGGTGACCTGGCCAACAAGTACAGCTGATCTCCAACAATGGTGTTATTCATGAGATGTGTCTGCAACCAACTGCCGAAAGTCTTCTCGTGTAGAACAATGGTGTTATTCCCCGGGTTTTCGGAGCGTAGAATATTCTTGTGTCTCTCGATATACGGAGCCACCACGGTGGAATTGTGTAGAACTGTGTAGTGTGCTTGAGTGAAAGAATGCCCGTCCCTACATACCGTTGCTTTCCTTCCTAGTGTGCCTTTTCCAGTCAGCCTCCCCTCATACCGAGATTCAGGAACACCAATCGGCTTAAGGTCAGGAAGAAAGTCAACACAAAACTCAATGACCTCCTCTGTTCCATAGCCCTTGGAGATGCTTCCTTCTGGCCTAGCACGGTTACGAACATATTTCTTTAAGACTCCCATGAACCTCTCGAAGGGGAACATATTGTGTAGAAACACAGGACCGAGAATTCTAATCTCTTCGACTAGGTGAACTAGGAGGTGCGTCATAATATTGAAGAAGGATGGCGGGAACAACAACTCGAAGCTGACCAGACATTGGACCACATCAATTTGTAACCCTGATAGACTTTCTCGATCGATTACCTTCTGAGAAATTGCATTGAGGAATGCACATACCTTCACAATGGCCAGTCGAACATTTTCCGCTAGAATTCCCCTCAATGCAACCGGAAGCAATTGCGTCATAAGCACGTGGCAGTCATGAGACTTTAGGTTTTGGAATTTTTTCTCTTTCATATTTACTATTCCCTTTATATTCGACGAGAAGCCAGACGGGACCTTGATACTGAAAAGGACTTCAAAAAAGATTTCCTTCTCTTCCTTGGTAAGAGCGTAGCTGGCAGGCCCTTGAAACTGCCCTGGATGCATGCCGTCTCGTCCTTTATGACGTTCCTGGTCCTCCCGTGCTTCCGGTGTATCTTTTGACTTCCCATACAAGCCCAGGAAGCCTAGAATATTCACGCAAAGATTCTTCGTCAGGTGCATCACGTCGATTGCGGAGCGGACCTCATGGACTTCCCAATAGGGTAGCTCCCAAAATATAGATTTCTTCTTCCACATGGGTGCGCGCTTATCAGCGCCGTTCGGAACAGGTTGGCTGCCAGGACCCTTTCCAAAGATTACTTTTAAATCCTTGACCATACCAAATACTTCAGCACCAGTACGGGTGACAGGCTTCGTCCGGGTTTCTGCCTTGCCATTGAAATGCTTGCCTTTTTGCCTTAAGGGATGCTTGTGCGGAAGAAAACGACGATTGTACGGGTACACATTCTTCCTACATTTGTCCAGATATATACTTTCTGTCTGATCCAAACAGTGCGTGCATGCATTGTATCCCTTGTTCGTCTGTCCTGAAATGTTACTAAGAGCAGGCCAATCATTGATGGTTACGAAAAGCAACGCTCGTAGGTCAAATGTCTCCTGTTTGTGCTCATCCCACACACTTACACCTGGTTTGGCCCACAACTGCAAAAGTTCATCGACTAATGGCCTTAGGTACACATCAATGTCGTTGCCGGGTTGCTTCGGGCCTTGGATGAGCACTGGCATCATAATGAACTTCCGCTTCATGCACAACCAAGGAGGAAGGTTGTAGATACATAGAGTCACGGGCCAGGTGCTGTGACTGCAGCTCTGCTCCCCAAAAGGATTCATGCCATCTGTACTTAGACCAAACCATAAGTTCCTTGCGTCACCTGCAAAGTCCCCGAACTCTCTCTCGATTTTTCTCCACTGCCGACCATCAGCGGGGTGCCTCAACTTGTCGTCTTTCTTACGGTCTTCCATGTGCCATCGCAACAACTTGGCATGCTCTTTGTTTCTGAACAGACGTTTCAACCGTGGTATTATAGGAGCATACCACATCACCTTGGCAGGAACCCTCTTCCTGGGTGGCTCGCCCTCAATATCACCAGGGTCATCTTTTCTGATCTTATACCGCAATGCAGTGCATACCGGGCATTTATCCATATTCTCGTACTTCTCACCGCGGTAGAGGATGCAGTCATTAGGGCATGCATGTATCTTCTGCACGTCTAATCCTAGAGGGCAGACAAGCTTCTTTGCTTCGTACGTGCTGGCGGGCAATTCGTTCTTTCTTGGAAGCATCTTCTTCATTAGTACCAGCAACTTTTCAAATGACGAGTCAGTCACACCGGTCTCTGCCTTCCACTTCAGCAATTCCAGTGTGCTACCCAGCTTCTTCTGGCCATCTTCACAAGTTGGGTACAACAATTTGTTGTGGTCCTGTAACATCTGCTCGAACTGCAACCTCTCCTTTTCTGTGTCGCAGCCTCGCCTTGCATCAGAAATGACCCACCAAGATCATCAGCGGGCTCATCTGGTGCCCGTTCTTCACCCTCTTCTTCTTCATTGTCTTCCATTTCGGTATCAGCGTATTCAGGGAACATAGATCGGTAGTTGTCATCATCGTTCTCTTCTTCATCGCCGTCTTCCATCATAACCCCTCTTTCTCCGTGCTTGGTCCAAACATTATAGCCGGACATGAAACCGGACCGAAGCAGGTGGCTCTGAATGACTCTTGAGGAAGTGTGATCCTTCTCATTCCGACATTCAACGCATGGACAAAACATAAAGCCACCCCCATGCTTGTTCGCCTCGGCCGCATCGCGAAAAGAATGCACGCCTGCTCTGTAAGCGGCTGTGCGTCGGTCACCGTACATCCATGGATGGCTCATCTGCATCATACAACTATATATCAAACGCAATGACGATGCTAAAATTAGTACCGCACGGTGACCGACTAGAAAATAGTTGCTAACCTTTTAGGACAAGTGGAAATAAAGAGGTGAAAGCTTAAGTGTGGCTCGGGCACCTCATATCATGTTTGTATTGTGTGAACTCAAATGGCATCACTCTAACAGGCATTTCATCGAACACCTTGAGTGCATATGAAGGAGAGAAAAAAATAGCACTAGCCCACACCACCTCCACCAGGAAAAAAAAAGAGTGAGTGGAGAGGGTGCTGCCATATATATAGGGGTGCCAGCCCTTTTGTCCCGGTTTGAGATACAAACCGGGACTAAAGGGGGGGGGGGGGACCTGGCCGCTGCGGGCCGCGGACCCCTTTAGTCCCGGTTTGTATCTCAAACCGGGACAAAAGGGTCCTCACGGGCCGGGACAAAAGGGGGGAGGGGCGCCTGGGCTATTTCGGACGACGTGGCCAGGCCTTTTGTCGCGGTTTGTAAGTGGGCCGGGACAAAAGGGGTTGGACGAAAGGCCCTGTCTCTACTAGTGCAACAACATTCTTGCCATCGATCCGACTTGAGCGATCATACTCTCGTACGTGGCGGTGATCGCAGCTTTTCTTCTTCCCAGAAATATCGAATCGATCCTTCTATCGCAACAGTCTTCCATGGCCGGCTTTATGTAGGAGTGCTACTTTAGGATGACTCCAACGGGGCGACCCAAACGGACACCGATTTTGTCCGGGTTTTGTCCGTTTGGGTCGTGGTCCGGGCAGTGCGGACGCCAGCGGACAGGCCTGTCCGGCGAGTGCCCCCAGCGGTGACGTCGCATCCCAAGCGGACAACAGCAAGAAAAATAAATCTTGAAGAACATCAACACGAATTGGCAGAGCAGCAAGAGCAACACAAAATCGAATGGGATGGAGATCGAGCAGAAGCTGCAGCACGAGCTCGTTGGCAGCAGCGCCCACGTCCACCGGCGCGTCGCTGGGGGAGAGGAGGCGGATCTCGGCGAAGACCACGCCGCTCTGCACCTCGCACCCGGAGGACGACGCCGAGCTGGTGCTCGCGCGCTCAGAGATGGTGTGCACGCTCGCTCACCGCCGACTGCTTCCGCTTGACGCTCTCCGCCACCGGCGACGCGGACGAGGTGCGGGAGCTCTACGAGCAGTGTAGGTGAGGACTGCAAGCGCACGCATCCGCGGCCAGCTAGCTTGGGTCGCATGGAGCTAACAAGCGTGCGTGCATGCGTTGCACTGGCTGCTCGCTTCCTGGGCGAGCATGTGCCGGCTGGCCGTCGGCTTCGAATCGACTAGTACTAGCTCTGAATACACACCGGCAACAAACAACAAACAGCTAGTACTAGATCGAATCCATGGTGGTGGCCTCGCGGGCACCATGCCCCAGTCCACTGCCGACGGCATCCGTCGTCCTGGCCGAGGCCGACGCCGTCCTCGCCTGGATTTGTGGCTGACGGCGAGGTGGGGAATTTTCGGGAGAGAGGAGAGAGAAGAAGTGGAGGGCGTGGGGTGTTTCTTTGACTGGTAGGTGGGCCAAGCCATGTGTGGAGGCGACAGAGACGGACAGCAACGGACGCAGCAGGACGCGCGGACGCATCCGCGCCCGACGCATCAGTGGCCCAAATTTGGGCCAGAAATGCGTCGCGGCGGACAGAAAAACGGAGCTCGGTCCGTTTGCGTCGTCCCATTGGTCCGTGTTTTTGGCTCCAGCGGACAGGGACAGACGCGCGCGGACTCGATGCGTCGGCCCGTTGGAGTCATCCTTAGCACCACCAATTATCAAGCGTCCAGACCAAATCGGAGACGGACAAGTTGCATGACCGGACTGGAATCAGACTCGGCGCGTAAGTGTGATTCCGAGTCGAGCTCGCATCTCAGTGTACACAACACGGCAACGGACAGTTTATAAATAGCTGCCCGTCCTCCTCCCACTGATCCTCACACGTCGCGCTGCCGGAAACCTTGATTCATCCGCAGTAGGAGACGAGCTGCCTCCTTGCGCGCGTAAGTTTGCTAGCCATGTCCAGCTCGGCGCGCGGCGGACGAGTGGGGGTACTGCCCAAACTGCTGCCCCCGCGCGACGCAGGTTGTCGTCGACCAGGCCACGGGCGACACCATCTGCACCGAGTGTGCGCTCGTCCTCGACGCGCACTCCTTTGACGAGGGCTCCGACGACGACCTCTTCCTCGACGCGTACTACTTTGACGAGGGCTCTGACGACGACCTCTTCCTCGACGCCAAGCTCTCCACTGTCATCACCTACTCCAACAGATGCCAACAAGTCCCCCGCAGCCCTGCGGAGGATGTCGGTGCCGCTCGACGCCGCGGGGCCTACGACAAGACCCTCGTGGACGGCTTCTGCCGCATCGACGACATGGCGGACCGGCTCGGCCTCGTGGCCGACATTCGAGACCAGGCCAAGGAGACTTTCAAGAAGCTGAACGAGGCCATGGGCTGCCCGCTCGGCCGGAACCGGGACTCCGTCTACGCCGCCTGCATCTACGTCGCGTGCCGCAGCCTCGGCATGCCACGCACGTACAAGGAGCTCACCACCGTCACCGCCCAGGGCGCGGCGGCCAGGAAGGACATCTGAAAGATGACGACGCACATCAAGAGGCTGCTCGGGGAGGATGACAGCCAAGTCGTGGGCTTCGGCGTCGTGCGCTTCTAGCTATCCGAGTAGCGTAGCTACTAGAGTTTCGAATCCTACTACTCCGTACTGCGTTAGCTGCTACAAGTGCTATTTACTCATTCCGTTCCAAATTAATTGACTTCTATTAGTCCACATATGGATGTATCTATATGTGTAACATGTCTAGATTATGTGTAACATGTCTAGATACATCCATGTGTAGACAAATGAAAGTCAATTAATTTGAAACGGAGCACATGTCTGTATACCTGTGTTCACGCATCAGATCAGAAAAAAAAGGCAAGAAGTGTAACGAGGCTCGCCACGTGTTATGTTCCACTGAGCGCGTGCCGGCCGTACGTGTGAGTTTCAAACTGTTTGCTACAGTAGCTACTCCCTCCGTTACACAATACTAGGGACATAAGCGCGGCAAATGCCGCGCACCGGGCTGATGAATTTCATTTTTTTTATGTTTTTTTTGTTGAAATTTGAATATTATTTGAATTCAGGAAAATTTGTGCTTGAAAGAATGTTGAGTATTTGAAAATTGGCCGTATTGGAATGTATCCAAATTTTTGTTCTTTTAGTTATATTATCTTTAAATGTTAACCTATTCGAATTGATGTAATATGTTTGTGGTTGGTCGTAAAATTTATTTTTTGCTCAATAATCGAAATAAATACATTTTATAAGTGTTTATTAAGTTCAATTTTAATTTAATCCATAATTAGAGTTCATGTTTTTGTATTTTCCCCAAATATTAATCTAATTTAGCATTTTTAAATATTAACTACATAGTTAGAGAGATGTAAGTTAAATAAACTCGGAATATGTTAGCTAAATTTAAATTATCAGATATAGTTCTATTTTTTCATAATTTTCTTGTTTGGCAGCATAATTAGAGAAAATATATTATGGTTATTTCTAAATGTTAACCATTCTGTTTATTTTTTAAAATTATAGTTGCATTCTTTTTGAAATATAGATACAATAAATATTACAACTTATAGAGTTATTGCGAAGAAAGTTAAATCGTTGTGTTAGTTGAACATAAATTTCAATTTTTTTTCCAAATTTATTACAGTAGATTGAAATTGAAAAAGGAAATTACAATTTTTTTGCAAACTAAAATAGCTTGCATTTATTTTTATTCCGTTTGATTATTATTCAAATGTTGTTTTGTTGCGAGCGAGAAGAAAAACAAAAAAAAATTAAAAAAATACTAAGATTGAATTCTAATGTTTTTAAAAAAATTATTTGGACAAACTGGAATTTTCTTTTGATCATTGTTCTAATGTTTTTATTTTGCAACCGGGAAGAAAAACAAAAAATCAAAAGAAAACAAATACAAAGGTGTAATTCAATTTTTTTTTACAATTCTGTTTAACAAATTGGAATTTAAAAAGCTGAATTACAATTGTTCGATAAGCTAAAATGTTTTGCATTCATTTTTTTCCTAATTAGTCATTATTGCAATATTGTTTTACTGCAAAACAGAAGGGGGAAAAAACAAAAAGAAAAGAAATACAAAGATGGGGTTAATTTTTTATATTTTTAAGCAGGAATTAAAATTGTTTAGTGATGCATGGAAATGTGTTAAACATAAAGTTTTTATTTTTCTGTTTTTTGGTATATTATTTGTTTTTTTTATTATGGTTTGGAAGATTTGAATACAGGGGGTCCCGCTTGTCAGTTTTTTTTTTTGTTTGAAATTCCGCCCGTAAATGCCAGATCGCTGACGCGTGGGCCCATGCTGGCGTCGTGCGTGACGTCAGCTGAGGCGGCGGAGCTCGCCGGAGCTGCCGAGCTCGCCCGTGGGCAGCGGCGAACGCGCAGAAGGGTGGGATCGAGCGGATCTGTGCGCCGTCGTGGCGGGGAGTCGAAGCAGCGGCGTAGCGAGCCATTTGGCTGCCGGAACCGCCGGCGGTGACCAATCCGGCGGCCGCGGGGGTCAACTTGAGCCGTGGCAGTGCGGCGGTGATTGCGAGCGATTCTGGCCGTCCCACCGCTCGTTCCTTGGCGAGGATGGAGAGGGCGAGGCGGCGGAGGCCGCCGTGGTCCTGGATCTGAAGGAGGAGAAGCGGAGCGGCGGGGAGAGACGGCGGCGGCGCCGCCGAGCTTCGGCTCGCACGCGAGAGAGGAAGGAGAAGGGCGAGTCTGAGGATGGTTTTGCAAAAACATCCTTGCGTTTTCGTGAATTTGCGCACAGGTCCCTCGCAGCGGTAGAACGTGGACTGCGGGTTTGTTTCGAGAAGTGTCGGGTTCTTTTTCGTAAAATCGACCGCGCCAAAAATCGTGCGCGAGCTGTGATTGGCTAAAATTGCAGGGCTACAGTAGAGCGCGATTCTTAAAGAGATCCTGATCGTTCGTTCGGTCGATCGAACGGCCGATGTTATTTGGGCGACGTGGAGGCCGGTTTGGAGGGTGATTCTGATGTACTTTTATATATAGTAGGACTAGGGATATTAGCGCGGCAAATGCCGCGCGTGGTTGGTGAAATTCAAATTTTAAAATGTCGATATTTAATAGTTGTGAAGATTTGAAATTTTTTGAAATGCGAAGAAAGTTTAGGGTTGAATTTTTTGAAGTTTTCGAAATTTAATCAAATTGGGGAGTTAGTCAGATTTGTATTTTTTTTACATTTATAAAGTGGGTAGATTTGGGAGGCATTTGTTTTTTTTGAATTTTTCAAATGTATGTGCCATGCTCGTGTGGTAAAATTCAAATTTGGGAGTGTTCACATTTAAAAATTGTGCGAGCTTGGAAATTGGTATAATGCAAATAAAGTTTATTGTTAAAAATTGTCTTCGAAATTTTGTAGTTGACGTGAATATCATGTTTAAATAAGTTAGGATTTTGTCTAAAATTCTAAAACTTTCCTTAATTGTCGTTGGGGTAAACAAAATATGAAATTAAAACTAAAAAATGTGAGGAGCTTCGTATTTTTATGCTATTCTAAGAGTGTAACAATTTTATTAAAAGGTGGGAAATACAATTTGAAAAATACGTTTGGAAATTAGGTAAAAATTAGCGGGGTTCTAAAACTGTGTAAGTTTGGAAATAAATGTAATTGGGAAAAGTTTATGTTATAAAAATGGTTGGATTCTAGAGATTGCTCAAATGTGAAAATTTATTGTAATTTTTAAAAGTTTACGTTGTAAAAATGTTTAGATTCGTAATTTTTGAAAAGTTTATGTTGTAAAAACGTTTTAGATTCTAAAATTTGGTTGTTTTTAAATTGGTTGTAGAAAAAACGTATTAAGGTCTGATTTATTTTTCACGTTCATAAAATGGTTAGATTTGAAAGAAATTTTTTTGGAGGTGTTTAATTTGAAATTTGGGTTGGAGAGTTGACAAATTTGAATTTCTCAAACATAGATGTTACAAATAAGTAGTTGTATGTTTTAGAATTGTTAAGGTTTCAAAAAAATGGTCAAATTGGTCTTAAGACTGTTGGAAAATTTAGCGTGGTGATATGTAGTGTTTGTTGTGATTGAGAATTTTGAATTTTGTTTTTTTTTTCATTGAGAAAATAGAAAAATTAGTTGGAAAACTAACTCGGTACTTTTTAAACAAAATGAACATTTGTTAGTTTGTGTGGGAAGTTTGCAATTTTATTAAATTTAAAAAAATATTAGTTTCATTTCTGTGTACAATGGTTTTCCGGTGTAACTTTTGTGTGAAAAGGTAGGAAATTTCTTAAATTTAGAATTTGTGGCACGCCGTGCCCGCTGCAGTGGTTCTGATATTCTATGTATTTGCTTATGCAGTTTGAATCGAGTCAACGCAGCAAAACCTGTTCGGGAAAATGAAATTAGAGAGATATGTATGAAATATCTTTGAAACTTTTGTAAATAATATCGATGAATATTATTGGGAAAATAAATTTTTTTTGCAGTTTAATATCCTGTTGGTTAAAAATACTCGGTGGAGAAATTTCTAACAAATACTGTGTGGAAGCTTGTTTGAACTTCAAAAAAATCTCAGCGCAGCGACACGCTGCGCTCTGTGGATTAATTCGTACTATGAACATTATTGTTTGTGCATTAGTGATAAATACTGATAGTGATTACTGTCTTCGGAAAATTATGGTCAAGACGAAGAGATGTGGGGAACAATTTCTGTCAAAGTGTAATGTCGACGTATTATGTCGTCGCTGAGGTTGAAAATAGTTGTTTAAGATACAAAAAAATGGACATTTTTAATAGTTGTTTAAGATTTAAAAAATGGACATTTTTAATTTTTTGTCTAAAATTCAAATTTTAATTAAACTCCAAGTATGTTAGCTAATTTTGCAATACATTGCAGAACTTCAATTTTTTTTTACATTTGTAAAGTTGGTATACTTGGAAGGCATTTAATTTTTTGAATTATTCAAATGTATATGTCATGCACGTGTGGTAAAATTCAAATTTGGAATTGTTAACATTTGTAAATTGTGCAAGTTTGGAAATTGATGTAATGTAAATACAGTTTGTTGTTAAAAATAATTCGTACTTTCAAATTTGTATTTTTGTGATAGTTTTGATATATTTGTTTTCCCTGAGGTATACGCCGCGCTCGTGTGGTAAATTTCAATTGTGAAAATGTATGGATTTTAAAATGTTTTGAAGTTTTCAAATATTCATATTTGAATTTTGATCTTATGCCATAAGTTGTTAGCAATGCTATGGTTAAATATTATCAGTTAGAAGTTACCGTCAAAGAGGTTAGGTAATTAACATTTAATTTGTAATAAAGAAATAACGATGGAGAAATATACATAAAAAAAAAGAAAAAAGGCGTTAAAAATATATATTACTGGCGTGCACGTTGAGGGTGTCGGGAAATTTCTTTAAATTCCAGAATTGTTAAAATTGGGAAGGCATTCATATTTGAATTTGTTTAACGTTTAGTGAATGCTTAAATTTGAAAAGGTATTTAAAATATTGGAACACTCAAATTTGAATTTTTTTTCACAGTTGTAAATACCGTGTTGCACAAAATTCAAATTTGAAAATGTCCACGTTCAAAATGTGCCCAGATTTGAATGTAGCGAAATACAAAAAGGTTTATATTTATGAATTGTTTGATTTCGAAAAGTTAGTAAATTAGTTAAATTCGAAAGACATCTAAAATTTTAAAATATTCAAAATTGTATGACGCGTGTTCGTGGTAAAGTTCAAATTTAGAAATGTCTACATATTAAAATTGTGCAGGTTTGGAAATTATTGAATCTGTATTTGGAAAGCTATAAAAGTTTTTTTGGAAAAAGAAAATTAGAACAAAAAGAACAGAAAAAAAGGAAAAAGAACAGGGAAAAAAAATAGAAAGGGCCGAGCCCAGCAAGCAGCCCAGCTGCCCAGACCAGGCCCGCTGTGACGTCATGGTGATGTCACCAGCGGCCGGGATCTGCCGCGGCGGCAGGACGACCCAGGACGCGCGAGTGAGCGCATCGGATTCAGCTCGACGTGGGGTGGTCGCAGGTGGCGGCGCCACCGCTTTTGGGTCAACGGAACGTCGTCGACGGCGACCAAACACGGCGGAGAGAGCAGCGACAACGGCGGCGGTGATTCTGCTGCGCGGACGGCGTTTCCGCATGCGAAACTCGTCGGGAAGGGAGAGGCGACGACGGCGAATCCCGCCGTTGCCGTCGATCTGAACGGGGTGGTCTAGAGCGGCGAGGGAGGGCGTCGGCGCGGCCGGCGACTGCGGCGTCGCGCGGGGAGAAGAGAAGAGGAAGGAGGAGATGCGGTGGCGTTTTTGGCCGGAAGCCCTCAACGTTTCTCGAATTTTCATATTGGTCCTTTGCGGGGGGTTTTTTGCAAATTGGCACACTGTAGTGCTACGTGTCGCAGCGCGATTGGTAGAAACTCGAGAGCGCCAGTAACTCGCGGTTCTGCACGATTTTTGGAGCGATCTGGGCCGTCGGTTGGTCGATCGGACGGCGCGCGTAATTAGGGCGACGTGGAGGCTTGATTGAGGGGTGAATCTGACCTACTTTTATATATAGTAGGATATAATACAGTATGTTTTAGACATTCTACACATTCATAATTTATCTAGACATGTTTAAGTATACATATTCACTCATTTTAATCCGAATCTAGACAACACGTTTTACACCTAAAACGTCTTATATTGTGGAACAGATGGAGTAGCTAGTAGAGAATTATGCTCCATTTCCAGGTGTTATAATATTGGACTTGTTTCTCAAAAAATAACTCTTGTGTGTCCTGAGCAATGCCACCAACCACGACCAGACATAATAGTTTTCCCATTACAAAATATACTATGAACTTCGACATATTGAGTTTGAAAGATAGTAACGTATTGAATACGGTGTTGAAACCCACTTAAATATCCAACATCACATTAATATAGTTTCTTACATTCCTTCTTTGGATAAATGTTGCTTTGTTTCGTTGCGTCGTAGTAGATTCGAGCTATCGTGCCGTTGTGTGGGCGGTAATGATGAGATTGTGGCAGGTATATACCAGGTAGATCAGATCGACGTAAGTTTCTCCTATCGCTCATTCGAAGCTCGTCAACAAAATAAGAGATGAAGATATTTGACGTGTTGTTTGGCTAGCATGGTGTAGGCGGGCTCTTTTCATCAGTGGTAAATACATTCCTCGACGCTCCTATAGACCTTGGCGAATTTGTGATGAGATGATCGCTTAGTGGTTGATCCTTCGGGTATTTTTTTTGAAACAAAGGGCCCTCCCCGATTTCAATAAAAGAAACCATTATTATATAATCCGCCACAACACGGCCACCACCAGACAAACCCAAACCAAAAGTAAAGCAACATCAATCTGAAGTCTCGAAGCAGAGTAAGCGAACTAAAGGCAGCAACAACTACAGAGTTAAGCTCAGCACCCCCCCCCCCCCCCCCCCCCCCAGTCTTGGTCTCCACGTCGCCCATCCTCGCGTGCTTCTGAAGGCTTCATCAGCGACCCCCACCAGCAGTTTTGCGGCCACCTGCAGCTCCATTTTTGCATCCTCCGATACCTACATTTTTGCCCACCAATCAATCCAGTAACCAATCATGTGTATCACTTCCACCGGTTCATTGGGCCATTTACTTTCAAAACTAGCAAGATTTCTAATCCCTAGAAAACCGCTACAACCCCAACTGAAACTTTTCCCATCTGTTTTTTTCTCAAAACTATCAAGCCAATCAGACAGACATTGGTGTACATTAGCAAACTGGCATTTCATGCCAGTCGCCACACTCGCCACATTCCAGACATATCTAGCTAAAGGACAATACAAAAAGAGATGATCGATGCTTTCATCCTGTCCACAAAATAAACAGTTTTTGGTGCATGTTCCTCCCCTTTTCAACAAAACATCTCCGGTGAGTATACTTTTTTCAGTATCAACCAAATGAAAGTTTTATCCGCAGAGGGATTTTAACTTTCCACCAGAATTTATAAGGAACACTTTCCATTGATTGCATAGCTAAATAGAAAGACCTCACTGAGAATTGCCTAGAGGCAGACAAAAGCCATACGAGCTTGTCATCCTCTTCTGACAGTCTCACATCTGAGCAAATGCACAACAGGTTCCTCCATTCTACAAGTTTGTCTCCAATTAAATTCCTTCGAAAAGAAAGAGAATTTATTCCTGACTCAAACACTGTAGAGACAAGGATGTTTTGATCATTTGACACTCCAAATAGGAGTGGAAACTGCACGGAGAAACGTGTATATGAGAGCCACAGGTCCTCCCAGAATCGTGTTTTCTTACTGTTTCCGATTGCAAATCTACAACATGCTAAAAAAAGAGGTTTTATCTCCATAAGTCCTTGCCAAAAGTGCGAGTCACCAGGTTTCATCACACATTGCCCTAGACTGGTGTTCCTCAAATATTTTGCATGTAGAATTGACTGCCACATACCCTTTTCATTTATTAGTTTCCAGAGCCACTTAGCTAACAAAGCAATGTTCATGAGTCCAATGTCAAGGACTGCCAACCCTGAACCCTCCCTGTTCCTTTGGAAGACAAACCGTTTTCCAGTTAACTAAATGGTACTTCTTTTTCTCCATCTTATCACTCCATAAGAATCCAGATCTAATTTTATCAAAACCTTTCTGTTTTCCAACAGGCATCCTATAGAACGTGAGCATATATAGCAAACTAGTTATGTTGTCATGGTGGTGTCTGTCAATTCTGTCCTAGTAAGCGGTTGTAGTTATGGTATTCATCCTTTTTCATATAAAATCTGGAAATATTATTCTTAATTGATGGATGGAAGGTTGTTGCCTCGATTTGAAAAGAAAACTTCTCTTTCTACGTTCTTCTCTCAGTAAAATACTTGGTCAACTCTGGCCAAATGTTTGATCGACGATAAAAAATAGCATATACTATGACCCATTTAGCCAAATGATCAGTTCACTAGTTATGTTGGCGATTTCATCTAGCATGTTCATTGCTCAGCTCACCGTCAATGCATCAATGAGCCGGTGCCAACAAAGTCGGGGATAACTGCACAAAAGAGAACTCATGCATGGATTTTCTATGGGTGGATTTCCCCAATCAAACTCACATAATAGAATGAAACTAACAAAATGACGTCAAATGTAATTGAGGAAACATAGAGTAGATCACGAAAAAATTCCAACATCCGTACAATTTTTTGCTACAAATACTAACTGACATATAAAAAATAGTAACGGACAATAAAAAAGATAGCCCAAAAAACTCACGCTAACTTCCTTGCAAACTAATACAGTCTACATGATAATTCATGCATTCTTCTAATCGTCGTCAGACTCTGTGACATACCAGGATAGATAGTCATCGATACCCCAGGGTCCATTTACAGGGTCGTCGAATCTTACATTTTCAAAGATGCCATAAGGCTCATTAGTTCCATCCATAAGACAGTACCCCATTCAGCTTGCCTTCGAAACTGCCGCCGACCAACATAAACTCCTCATCTGATCCTACATAGATGGAGTCACTCTTAATGGAAGGGAACACCGAAGGAGAAACTGAAAGTGCACTCCTCAAGCCTATAAATACTGCGCGCCCACCAAGTCCAAGAGTTTGTTTTGTGTCCATTGCCTTCAGGTCTACCTGATATGTTTTATACTCTACCGATTCTTCTTTTCTCATTGTCCGGATTCTCAGTCCAGTACTCCGCCTCCTCACTTGCCCTCGTCGGCACCGTACATTACGATACACCAATATCAGCTCCCCGCCATTGTCCACCAGGTGGATAGTGGATGACATACAGGGTTCTCGTTGTACGCTAATATCGACAGCCAGCACAAGCCGCGGCGTCTGGTTCGGACTAGTCTCCACTACCATGAGACCCTGGTCGGTAGGGCAATAGAAGCGGCCTTCAAATGACATAGCTAGCGAATCTGAGAATTTTTGACAAAACGGACCACTTAGGCAATTGAATTGTCAAAAAAGACCACCTGTGAAATTTTTTGCCAAAAAGGACCACCTCCTTGGTGGCGGCAGGCGTGCCAGGCGACACGTGGCGCCAGACGGCACGGACAGCGGCGGCAGGGAAGGCCGCCATAAGCGGTGGCGGCAAGTTCTTCCGAACGGAATCGGCACGCGCGAAACGGAATTTCTACCACGTGTGGCCCCCAACCGCCTTTACTTGTGGCGGCATGTGGAGGTGGCCGGCCGGCCTCTGCCCTGCCACCCGACAGGCACACATGCAGGCGCGGAAAAACTTTTGATCATCGATCTCGTATCGCCAGATGCATGATAAACTAGCTCTTATCCGTTTGACTTCATTTACGCATGCATGCATGGTTGCTGTTGGTGGTCAGGTGTTATTTACTTAATTGGTTGTGCTTAATTTGGTTGGAAAGTGTTGTACTAGTAAGAGTCTCGAGAGTGAGAGAGTGCACACATCGATTGATCAAACGTTTTTCCGCGCCTACATGCGTGCCAGTCGGGTGGCAGGGCAGAGGCCGCCACGGCCACAGGCGGCCGGCCACGTCCACACGCCGCCACAGGTAAAGGCGGCTGGGACTTACACGTCGCAGAGATTCCGTTCCGCGCGTCCTGATTCTGTTCGGAAGAACTTGCCGCCATCGCCTTTGGCGGCCTTCCCTGCCGCCGCCGTCCGTGGCGGCTGGCGGCACGTGTCGCCTGGCACGCCTGCTGCCACCAAGGAGGTGGTTCTTTTTGACAAAAAAAATTCACAGGTGATCCTTTTTGACAATTCATTTGCACAGGTGGTCCGTTTTGTCAAAAATTCGCGAATCTGAAACTGTTTGGTCCTCTTCTACCATCGTCCAACACTCGTCGCCAGGTTTGGCCACAGCTAGCGTATAGCAGAAATAGACAGCAAATGTGGAGTCATCAGCAAGGCCACCGGCTCTAACCTCGAATTCCTCTGTGAGATCATCATCGGTCCGAGATATTTCGTCACCTCTCAAGCGGGGTAGTGTGGTTGCCGGCGGAAGATCAGCTACCTGGCCTGTGAGCGGGTTGAGCAGGCGAACGACGTACGAGCTCCTGTCCAGCAGGACCAGGAGGCCCTCGGTGGTGGGCGCTAGCACACGGTGGCGGCAAAGCTCGGGGAAGCGCGTCCGGATGCACTGGCCGGTGGAGACGTTGAGGAGGCGACGGTGGTCGGGGGCGGCGACTGTTTCCCGGAGCATAATCCATTTGCGTGGGTGGAAGCGGCGGTCCAGGACGCCATGCGCGCGCGGATCCGTGGAGCACCGTCGCCACGGGCAGCACACCGCGCGGAAGCGAATATAGTCGGCCACGTCGTCGCCAAGCAGGCGCTCGGCGATCAGCCCCGCCGTCCCGTCACTAAGATTCGACCAATCCCTCCTCATAGAATTGCCATTAATCAGTCCAGATTCAAATAAAAAAGGGAGCTTTGACGAGAAATTTTGATGGAAATCGAACAGAGCTATGTTCGTCTTACCAGTTAGGATGGGAGGGGAGGAGACGTGACTCCGTGGGCTCTTCCCCGACTGCGGATCATGGCTTCCGTCACCATGCATCCGGACGATTGCCGACGGCAGGGTTCCCCGTGTGCTGCCGCAATCTAACCTATTTTCTGCCTTTTCTTCTCAGAGGATATCAGAGCCAGTACGTACGCCGGTTTGCGTCCCTTTTGAAAGGTTGCTACGTCGTGGTCGACCACGATCTAGCCTACAACGAGGACAGTCCGACAGCCCAAATATGGAAAGAAACGATTCGCTAGAAAAAGGAAAGGTTCCGTATGCGCGTTGGTTTTGTCCAGCCCACGTGATCGCCCCTGCGCGTTGGTTTTGACTGCTTCATGGTGCGCGCACAGGTGCCACTTTTGGCGGGACCAGCAGCAAATACTTTTCTCCCAGTTTTACAACGCAGAAAACGAACGCGGACGATGTGCACCCGGGAGCACATGCTCCCGGTTTTTTCGAAAAAAAATTGAAAATTCAAAACTTGTCAAAAAATTCCGAAAAAAATCATGCACGTACCTGAGCATGTCACGCACCATCGTGTCAAATTTGGCGACGAAACGACATCGCGGCCGCCTTGTGCAAAAATGACAAATCTCAGATCTGAAAATTCAAAATTTTGGATGCTATTTGCTGTCAGAATTTTGTCATTTTTGCACAGGGCGGTCGCGATGTCGTTTCGTCGCCAAATTTAACACGATGGTGCGTGACATGCTCAGGTACGTGCATGATTTTTTTCGGAATTTTTTGACAAGTTTTCAATTTTCAATTTTTTTTCGAAAAAACCAGGAGCATGTGCTCCCGGGTGCACTTGTGACTTTCCGCGCAGAAAACCTTCTATTCTCCTTCTGTGCTTTTGTCCCTAGCTTTACATCAAAACAAGCATGAAAACAAAAAAAAAACAGATCATATTTTAAATCCCCATCTCAGATCTCTCTCCAGAACTCATATCTTACGAATTTACATCTCCACTAGCAAACTAGAGAGATTCAGTAAATAGAAGACTGAACCAGACAAGGATTCTACAAAAGGTTTCAGCCAACAGAAGTTTCGAACAAATGTAAGTTATTTCCCCATCACCTCTTATTCTCCCCTTGCCACCATCCATGCTCCTTTTTGACATCCCTGCAACGATATGGACATGAAATTCTTGTCAAAAACCTGTGTATGTGCTGTGGTGTGCAGGATGTAAACATTCCCAGCATGTTATAGTGCAGATTGTACCTCGTCATGTTAAAGCTATTTTGACAGTTAACTTGCGGCTCAAAAGAAGTTAGTTTCAGTAACAAAAGTTATAGGACACAACTAAGATTCAGAGTGAGGAGCAAAAAAATGAACAATTCTCGGTACGCATAAATTATCTTAGTAGATGAACGATGTAAGACTCGGAGAGAGAAAAAAATGTACAATTAGTATAAGTTGTTGTAAATTATTGAAAAATGAAACCAGTTACTTTTCATGTGACTAGAGGAAGTAGAATTGCAGAAATTAAATGCTTTACATTTAGTTACTTTCATGTAGTTACCAGGATCCTACTTTTTGCATCAACTAAATAACTTCCTTTTGGATAAAAAACTGATGAAACAAAATGTTAGTTGGTCTCAGTAGTAATATTTGCAGCAAGTTGAAACTTTAACCTGGATCCCATTGACAGCAAGTGAAATTAAGAGCTTTATTTGTTCAGCAACTTACATTATCTCTCAGTATGTTATCATGAAGTATTACAAGTACTTTGCAAAAACAGAATGAGAGAAAAAGATGTATTGTAGATAAATAATGAAAAGAGAACAAAGCTAACACGTATTGCTAGTTTGCAAAAATAGTGGAGTTTTAACATCCGAGCTTGCCTCCTGGAGGTCTTGTTGGGATTCATCTTAACAATCCACATGATGAAGATATTGCTGGTGATTTGCACGGCACAGAGGCAGCAGATGCCGCTGGTCTGCAAGGTCATGGGGTAGATGTAAAACTTGGACACGGAAGGTGATATGCATAGAGCGGCGCCAACGTCAACAGGTCAGACCTTATCTAATGCAGAATTTTAGTTGGGAGTGGACAAAAATTATAGACCTACTTCATGAAGTTAACCTATCGTCTGGTCAGATCATATTGTTTGTCAAAAAAGAATTCAGTTGCCGGTACCAAATCAGGATGGCAGTATTTACATTTACAATTAGCAGTGTTCATTTAGCACTGCTCATTTTTGTGGAACTTTGCATCCACCAAATATTTACTATTTGGTGAGGGGACAATATTTTTACATTTGTACTTGGATTTAAATTATATTCTTATGGGTTCCCTAAAATAGGACATGCGTCTACCATGGAGTTTGTGGACAGGGGTTCAATGAACTTGCATTTGTACCACAAAGAAGTGCCTACAATGGGATATAGCACTGACTAACATGGATTTTGTATAGTTTGCTTATGGCTGTTTTCAAATGGAGTTGGTTAAAATGCTTGTGGGTTACCCACAAAATTATCTACATTTTCTCCCCCTAGTAGAAAAATTACTTACACCTAGCATCATATGTATACTGAATTAGGTTCATGATTAGCAGTTACCATGAAAAAAACTCCTACATCTCCCTAGAAAAAATAACTTACATCTAGCATGTAGCATCTGGTAGATTTGTGCTCATGCTTATGCAAAGGACGCTGCTAGATCGTGGTTGACCACGATCTGACCTATAGCGTGGTCAGTCTGATATACCCAGAAACGGAAAGGGCCCCCACGCGCCCCAGGCAGAAAAAGGAAAGAATTACTGCACGCGCGCACCACGACGCGCTGGACGCACGCCCCAGATGCGGATTTGGCGGGACAGTAAAGAAGGGCAACCCCGTGCGATTTTCTTGCCCCAACTCTGCGCCATGGCCGCCTGTGGAGGAACCCTAGCCACCAGACTCTCAATAAAATCCCATTGAATTACATCCCAGCAAAAAATCAATAACAGAATATTTGGTTTCAGTAGTACTGTTTGCAGCAAGTAAATGCTTTAACTTGGATCCCATTGACAACAAGTAAAAGTAAGAGCTTTAACTTACATTTTCTGTCAGTATGTAACTCCAAAATTGACAACAAATTTCTTGAACCTGCATTATAATGTCAAGAGTTAAAAGAGGTGTTATCATTAAATATTACAAGTAGTTCGCAAAAGAGAATGAGAGAGAAATATCTGTTGTAGATAAAATGTAGGTACTATTCCTGTATTTAGAAAGTAATGTGTTAAAAACCAAAGCAGTGTATATGCGAAAAATATTTGATTTTTCTAAATATTTGAAACATGCATGGAATTTTCTGTTTGTAGAATACAATAATTACATTGTTTCTGGTTTAAAAAAATGTACAGATGGTTGACAACATAGTTTTTGATTTCTATTCAAGTTCAGGGAATAATTGTGTTGAAGGTTCTGGTGGGATTGATTTAAACAATCCCACTGTGGATGAAGCTCTTGGACTTTGCTCTTGTAGGTTTCGATGACACGGGAACAGCGGATAAATCTGCTCCTCCAGTTATCGATTTGGATGTAAATTCGGAACACAATGGCAATTGTGGGAGACAAGGTTGCAACTGGTCAGACACTGCCTAGTCCAGATAGTGGCAGCGATGGTGAAGTTGAGTCAACGCCCAAAAGTTTTGCTCCAAAAATTTGATTCACCGGAGAATAAGTATGCTAACCACATTGGGTTTTCCGTGAAGATCAGCTCATCTAGGAGATCCGCAGTTGACAATCAGAAAAGATTAAGCCGTGTTCATATGTAACAAAGCTGGCAAAAATAGTAACCGAACTATCAAAATTTGTCGGAGAGGACAGGACAATTAGGCTATGGTCGGAGTATCCTATAGAAAATGATATTTTGGAAGCTTACATGGTACCTAAAACAGTGGACCGTAAATGCTACTACTATGAATAAAAAGTTTACATGTACATAATATATAGGCTGGACTAATACCCTTGATCCAGAGAGAATAATACCCTTCAATTTAAACAAAAAGAATTACATCTTCTGATGGAATTTTGGTGGTATTTGTTACCAGTGTGAAAAACACATGGTAGATGTAAATTGCATCTTCTGATGGAATTACAAAAAGACCATAACATAAAATTTACATCTACTCTTTTTTTCTTTTACAAAGAAAGATACATCTAGTATCTGCATCCAACCACTGCTACAAAGACAGATATACATTTTATTTTTTTGGGGTGTTTACATCTGAAAACAAAAGAAGAAATAATAGGAAATATAGTTGTATGTACCAGGAAGATACATATATAATTGTATTGAAAATGGACCGGATCCAATGAAGACGTCACCGATTAGAGAGGGACCCCCACTATTACTGACAAATTTACACCTAAAAAAGTTTCATCTACACATTTACATATACTTTCATGCAGGGTGAACTCCCTGTAGAGAAGGACACTCATTTTACTAACAGACTTACACCTCACAAAAGTTGCATCTACGAAGATTACATCTACGACCCCTGATATAATTTCATGGTTGCAAGAAAATATTAAGGCCACCACGAATTGCCCTAAATTGTCCACTAACACAAGAATTTGGGTCCATGACCATTGCTGCAAAGGATAATGGTAGGCCAAGACGAAAAGGTACACGACGAGGTCAGAAGCAGCAACAGACAGTAGAGATAGATGGCAGTAGTAATTGATGTAATTGCAGGCACAGGCGAATAGCTTCGCATATAAGTGAAGCTAGGCGTGCTTGCAGGCTTCCGCTTATGATCGGCGCATCTCCTGTTTGTTATGGTGTGTCTACTATCATGAGGAAGAAGATTCAACTACAGGAAGTTTGCATTTTTACAACCATGCTAAAATCCAACTTACATCTGCTAATGCGTTTCTACAAAGAAAGGTCTGTGCATGGACAATACGAAATCTAGTAAAAATATGAGAAGTAACATCTACTAACCTGCTTGTAAAGTCTATGTGAGCAAAAATCCACGGACAATCACAGATCCAGAAAGCCAAAAGAAAAACGGCCACCATCTCTTCGTTTCCTCTCGCTGATAACTCTAATAAACTCGCCAGAATATCATACACCCAAAGCCCTGCAAACGCACACATTTGATTGGGCTGCTGTGTGTTAGAACATTCCTCGTACAGACCTCCATGCCGTAGAAGAAGAACAAAAGGAAGAGAGAAAAATAAATCAGCATCGCAACTCGATTCTGAATTTACCTGGCCGGGAGATCCGCCTAGATCGCTAAAGCGGCGACATAGTAGGTCGCGGGGAGTTGACGGCGGGGACGAATCGAGAGATGGCCTACACCTCCAGTCCGAACCCTCTTCCCAGTGCTCTGGAATGGCACCCTCTTCCAATATCCTCATTCGATGAAGCGGATCGGCGGCGGGACGCGGTGCCGGTAGGATGCCGTGCGATTTCTCGCCGGAGAACGAGAGTGGGTGGGGAAATGGGGAACGGGTACCTCCTGCCTGCGTGAGGACGCACCCTGCTGCCGGCGTGAGGAAGAACCCTCCGGCCGTGCGCGAACGAGAGGGAGTAGGGAACGGGCGCCTCCTGCCGGGCGTGAGGACGCACCCTCCTGTCGTGCGATTTCTCGCCGGAGAACGAGAGGGGGAATGGGGAACGCGTGGGAAACAGGCACCGTCGCATCCTCACGCCTCGCCTGCACGTGGGCCAGGCAGCTGCTAAAAGCGTCACTCCGCATGAGCCATTGGATCCGCATCGCGCGGCCAGAACGAGTGAGCACGCGATAGTCAGAATCGAGGTCGACCAAGAAAAAGGCATTTGATTAATGGAACTGGGGAGGCAGTCCCTGAGAATCTAAAAACAATCCTATTTCACGTTGCAAGGGCGTATCTTGGGGGAGGGGGGTCATGGCGCCCATGATCCCCAAATAGCCAAAGCAGAAGAACATGAGATCTTAGTCTTGAAGTGTGCTTGGTAGACCGATCTTGTCGAGAATACACCTTTTGCCTCCCACGACCAAGTCCAAGTGTACTCAACTAGCGGATTTTAATTGGATTGAGTTGCACTCCTCATAAACTGCGAGAACTTGTAGAAAAAGGTCAATCATGATCGGTTTTGTTGATGTCGTCAATCCAGTTTCCATTGTCTAGAGCGACCGGTCTTGTAGCTTTGATCTCTGGGTTTATGATTTCATATATTACTCCCGGCGCAAAATTTCAACCGTTTTTTTCGCCCACCCTGCCCCCCTCAGGGCCGGCCCTAATCTCGCAGTTACTATTTTCTTTCGTTTAGTTAATTAACATAGTAATTTCAACAATGGACTCACCGTTAGTTAATTAACATAGTAATTACAGTAAAACACTATAGAATATTTGGAAGTTTTTAATCATAATTCTAAAATTTATAAGAAACTTTTTTTCTGCTATATTTCCTACTTCTTTATATTAAAACAAAATGATTTTTTCTCCGTAATATATGAATATTTGTTAAACTCATGAATAATATTTTTGAACAATTTAAAATACAAATATTTTAATGGAGTGGCCCATTAACATGAACATTTTTTAAATACCTCCCGAGTTTTATAGATTAAATTATTGTTTAGATAAATACTTTTTAAAGTAGAGAAAAATATATTTATGCAATTCAAATTAATGTTTCACACGGTTTGAAAGAATTGTTTAAAACTTTCAAAATAATTGTTCGCAAGTTCACCTTCAGTTCCAAATAATTGAAAGTGTTTATTTCTTTTTCTTTTCGACTAGTGATGAGTTTTATTTTTTCTCAGATGAGAAGGGCCGGTTTCGTACAGGGGGTTATAGATACAGCCCATGATCAGATGGTTAGAGCTAGCAGGGCGAATATGAGGGCTGTAGAATTGCATGTTTCATGAAACACAAATCCTGATGATAAGAATGTTTCATGAAACATCAGATGGTTGGAGCACGGCGAAACGAGTGCTGGCTGTAGAATTGCATGTTTCATGAAAAACAAATCCTGATAATTAAGAATGTATTGTGGTTGGAATAGGAGTGTCAAAGCTAATTGCAAATCCATAGATAGCTTGTGTGAGTATACAAGATGCTGCCTTTGGCGTCGCCCCTCTGATTGGTCTTCAGGGTTTAGGGTTTCCAACTCAGGTCTATTGTGGCTCCCCCTCACTGATGTGCTGGTTCCATCAACGTCGTCCTGCTCGTGTCCGCGTGGTTGCTGCAGCTAGATGGTTTTGCTTCGGCTTCCAGGTACACGCCCTTTCTTCCATCTATATGTCTTCTTCATTGTGTGTTTGATCCAGCCTGGTGCTTGGTTGTGTCCATGTGGTTTGTCCTGTGGGTTTTGTGAATGATACATTTCGATTTGCTGCTTAGTTGTAGCAGGCTTCTAGAATTTGGTGGCTGCCTTGGAAAATAGCCAAATGGTCATGTACATGCACATGGTTCTGTTATAAGTTAATTGAGTATCTAGGAGTAAAACATAGCCAGAGAAGGTGATTACAGCATGATTGATTGATTTCATAATAAGTAATTGTTACGCTAATTTTTGCTGTAATCTTTAGCTATTGTTTGTCGCACGCAGTAGTTGACTTGAATAGGCGAAGCTCGCCTACTTTAGGATCAAGGAATTCAATTGTGTCTTACCTCACAGTACCCCAACCCCATAAAGAAGCAGGCCATCAAATGGACCTTCTTATCCCATTCCATTACAATTTGCGTTATCAATCTAAAGTTTCCTTGCGTTATCAACGAATAATTAAGCATGCTTTATGTACAACACTCTCAAAGAAGTAGTATTTTTTATTCTTCACCTCATGAACACAGCCATAGCTTGCTAGCGACATATAAAAGGTAGACATTTATGTACAGATCACACAAGATGTCCATGGTTGGAAACTAACATATATTCGAGCAGTTTATGCGAGTGCGCTATGCAGGTACAGCAAAGCTCGGTTCAGTCCAGCGAGTTGGATCAACAACAATGCATGGATCATCCTTCTTGAACTCAGCTACCTGCAAACATCGGAGAAAATGGATAAAACCTACCAGAAAAAGATCAAGAAAACAGCAAGAGATAAGACAGGATATGCCAAAACCTTTTCTCCGCAGCTGGGGCAGTAGTGATATTTGTGCCAAAGGCAATCCATGGAAGGGCACAGGAAGCAGACACCCATCATGAACGGCATCATGCAAGCCACAACTGATGCAAGACTCAGCTTCGACCTGCTCAATGTGTAATAAAAAAAGGATTACCACCAGTGATTTCATTTTGATTGGACTATTAACTTCACCTATCGATCTGAACCCGCTGTCTACCGGTATTGAAATACAGATTAGGTCATTAAATTGCCAAGCAGAAAACCACTTACAACTGCAAAAAAAGCTTTAAGAGCTCAAGTTTGATGCTAATAACAGGGTATTTGGTTAGAGAGGGTGCACCAATTCATTTAATTGTCAGAACTCAGAAGTACTATAAAAGGGCCCATTTGGAAAAGCACCATTGAAGACCATGGCAATTTACAGCCTGTTTAAATAATCGCTCAGGCCATACAAAAAATGTAGTTTGGAGTCCCAGTTTTGGTCCAGTTCGAATCCAATTACACCCGGAAATAAAAAAATCAGGGGCAGGTGTCGGTTTATTATTATCTTTACTATTAAGCAGGACTAACTACGAAGATGGAGAAATAAAATCATAGTTGGACCAGCTATAGCTGCTGTAAGTCTACGTGATCTGCGTTAGTCGTCCCCACGCTACTACTCTTTGGGTGTCAGTTGTGCGTTGCCGGAGAACAACAGGGAGGGACTGTCCTCGACCAAGTTGCTTGCACCGGTCACGTGGGTGGCCTTCTCCAGCAGTACACATCTCCTGCCTCCCTCGTGTGTGTAGTTCAGAAAGTAAGAGCAGTCAATTTCAGAGATAAGGCTTGTGAAATTCAGATACAAAATTGCTGATGGCGGTGTACTACTTCCGATCTGCAGCTACCTATGTATGTGTGAATTCTTTTAGACAGATTGTGTGTTAGCATTTTGTTTGGGCAAGTTTTGCATGGTTCTTCTTCTTCTCTCTTCTTTTTCTAAGCCTTTTGTCCCAAAAAAGTTGGGGTAGGCTAGATATGATACCCTTTCACGAGGACTTCCCAGGAGGTCATCCATCCTAGTACTAATCTCGCCAAATGGGTTTCATACCCATAGGACTGGCTAGTTTTTACGTTGGCTCGCCAAGCCTATCACAACCCTTAGATATGAAACCCTTTCACGAGGACATCCCAGAGGCCACCCATCCTAGTACTACTCTCGCCCAAATGGGTTTCATGCCCATGGGACTGGCTAGTTTTTACGTTGGCTCGCCAAGCCTATCACAACCCTCCTCCTTTACCCGGGCTTGGGACCGGCTATGACTAGAAGACATACAAAATATAAATGATTGGTGTGCAGTGATAGTATATTATCTTTACTATTAAAGAGTTGTTAGCGATCTTTTATCCCACCTCCCCTTATCCCATATCCCTATAGAAAGATGGAGAAGATACTCCTCTGTCACTGATTATTAGGGACAGAGGAAGTAGAAACGAATTAAATTTTTGACATAGATCGCAAGGAAATAAGTAAAATATTGTGATTCGTTTTCTGTTTAGGAAGGAAAGATAAGTAATTAGTAAAGTTTGGAAAACGGAAGGTTTTTCCCATGACAACGCACGGGTATTTAACTATTAATGTATAACATGGACAATTAGTATCACCCGAATGCCATCTTTGCTCTTACTAAAATAAGATATAAAACCAGATATCTCGTATATACCCGCAAAAAAAAGATATCTCGTATATGACAACCAAACTTGCACGCCTAGTGACGTTAATGATGGAATCCGCAGCTTGTATTAGAAATTAGAATGCCTCTACAAATACATACAACGAATTATCATTGAGCCTGTGTATAGTGGCCAATGACCAATTGACCATAGAGCTAAGGGAGGACCAGCTCAGGCACAAAAAAGAAGACACGAGGGGGTGAGAAGATATAGGTGGTGGAATCTTGCTGAATACTTGAGCACAAAGGATTATTATCGGAACTACCAAGTGATACAGGGTATCCAATATCCAAACTGCTCAGAGCCTATTTTATAAAACCACAAAGGAAACCCTCTTAATAGGGTTGAGCAGCAAAATAAAGTCCGTCTTTGACTTTTGCATTTCTATGTTATCGATAGAGTGATAAGAATAGCACACGGTGGCATGTTAGGTCGAAGAGTGCAGGCACCCTTGATGGGGGACTCTTGATGGTCATGACGATATCTTCTACATGTAGACAATGTTTTAGTGCAGACCTTGATTTTCAGTGGCTTCCATTTCTACATGTAGACAATGTTTTGGTGCAGACCTTGATTTTCAGTGGCCTCCATTTCTTTGGCGAACATGCATATAAAAAGATCCGCGCATATATATAATTTCAAAAATAATATTGTGTAGTCTGTTTATACTTTTTCTATCTGCAGGTTTTGCTAAAGCTAGCCAATGAAAATGTGAAAAGAAGTTAATTGTGGAAGTTCAGTAGAATGACTAGTTCCAGCAGCAAGATAATTTAGCAAGATCAGTCAGACATATGAGCTTTTTTAAAGGAACGAAATGCTTATTTTGCTGGATTTCTAACACCTAATCAACATTTCCAAGATATATAGATTTTGCTGGCACTTTTCTGATCTTGATTTCCTCTCCCCTTGCTGTCCAAACGCATGTGGGGATATCTCCCCGTGGGAGGAGGTGATCCCCTATGCTCATGGAAATACCCCTGTGTGATTAGAACCATGGGATACTTTCCCCTTGCAACCAAATTATCCCGAATCTAAGGTCATATGTTTCCCCTACTAACGGCGCAACATAACAAGGGAAGGTGAAGGAGGGGAGATTACGGACTCACCGGACGGAGGTGACAGCAGCATCGCCGCAGGACTGGCAGTGGAAGGGGGCGGGCGTGTCGCGGAACATGGTCTGCTGCAGGGGAACCCCCTTGGGCGCGCCGGCGTAGATTGCGTTCGATGGCACCCTCCCCGCCGCGTAGGGGTCCGGCGCGTAGTAGTAGCTACCCTGGACATCCACCGGGTTGTACGGGACGCCCAGCGCCGGCTCTTCGCCGGCAGGCATGGAAGCCTTGGTCGCCATGGACTTCGCCGGCGGCCGAAGATCTGGGGTGGATGATTGGCGTGCGCCTGTCGTCGTTCGGACCTGTGAGTCGTATGACAGCCGCGTTCAGGCTGGGGGTTTGGTAGTTGGAACGGACGCGTGAAGAACCTAAAAATCATCAATTTATACAATTTTTGCAGACACGAGGAATAGAATTTTCTGCTGAAATGGATTTCCTTGGTCAACCAAATAACGCAGAACAAGAGTTGAAGAGTTCTGTATCAAAAAATAGATGTGAAGTAATAGGTGATGTCATCCACCCTGATAAAGAAGATAAAGGATGAGAGCAAAAACTGCATCCTCGCTGGCACCGGCGGATCCATGTGGATCCTCCCGGGTGCACAGGACACCGGGTAAAAACTGATTTCTTTGTAAAATTTCTATTTTTCACCATGTGTGCCCCCCGCAAAACAAGCTATTTTGGCTCTGGGGTACCACCGTGCACCCCTATCTTCAATTATCTGGCTCCGCCACTGCTCGCTGGTGCGAAACATTTGGCCGAAATTACAACTTAAAATGTAGCTTTTTTTCGGTTTGGCCTTGCCCGCTCCATGTTTTCTCCTTCTATATCAATATAAAAGCAAAATTTTGCCTCGTTTCAAAAAAAAGGTGAAATAATATGTGTGAGCTTTATTGATAAAAAATCAAGCTAAATGGCAATTTGACAATTGTATTTTTTTTCCTAAGTACTGGTTTACTCTCTTTTTGTACTGACGTCTCGTGGTTTTATTTGGATGATAGCTCTGTGATACACTGTTCTTTTTATTATTGAAGCCATGTAATTAATCAGGTTATCTTCTCCGGAGTTTGGCATAAAGCCATCTGGGAGACAACCATGGTGGGAGCGAGCGAGCCTCCACGGGAAGATTTGGTCCTATGCCCCTTATTAGGTGTGTATGTGTGTGGAAAGAGTTTTTGGCACTAGTGATTATGGTGTTTTAAAAAAATCAAAAAATATTTACAACTTTCAAAAAAAATTGAAAAAAAAAATCCCGGATATAGCCAATGACCTACCTCACAAACGTACAAAAAATAAATTCGAATAATTTGTATTCTGTGCTACATCAAAAAAATTGATGTAGCACAGAATACAAATTATTTGAATTTATTTTTGATGCAGCGCAAAATACAAACTATTTGAATTTATTTTTTGTACGTTTGTGAGGTTCACCATTGACTACATCCGGATTTTTTTTTCAATTTTTCGAAACTCGTAAATATTTGTTTCTATTTAAAAAAATATCAGATCACTGGATCATATGTCCGAATTTAGTTACTTTTAGTTTGCAAGTGATCATATGTCCTTGTTTCTTTTGTTTCTTTATAATATAAATGCCAATTTTAGTTACTTAATACTTTGAAATCGAATTTCTGTGCCTAATATTAACGCGTGAAATGAAGATCTTGCACCTTGGCAAACTAGCAGTTTCTCCAAATTATAAATATCTCAATGGAACCAACCAAGCCTGAACTGTTCGTCACGTTGGGAGCCGGTGAGGGGCAGAAGCACCGCCTCGTACATGATAATTCTACTTCACTAAATCACTAGGCTCACTAGCAGCAGTAGAAGAAGCATGAAGCAACCAAAAGCATACAAATACACTGATAACTGAAGCTTCGCGTGTTGCGCTTTCAATGCATCAATCTCAATCCTCAAAGCATCAGCTAGAGCCCTGATAGCATCATTTCGAGCCCTCATAGCATCAACCGCGTTTGTCATCCAAGTTGCTGAGAGGGTGACCAAGGTGTCCAGGTACTTGTCCAACCACATGAAGAAGCGCCATCCTTTCACCTGTCCAAACATCCAAAATTCAGCAATGCCGTATTGATACACTTACTCTGAACTCTGAACAGTAAGGAACAGAGCGACAATCTTCTTGTCCCTGTCATTACTAGGGCATTTCATTGAAGATTTGGCCGGGTTCAGAGATGTCGAGGACTGCTTCAGGATCAAGCTTTTGTGCCCACAGCCTAGACATTCAGCCAGAGGGAGTCCCATCCTTTGGCGCACGCCGGCCGGGACTGAGGAGGAGCTTCCCTTCGACATGCCGCACGCTGCCATGGTCGGGAACAGAGACGCAAGTTAGGGTTAGGGGAGCGAGCCAAAATGAGAGTGAAATCGAACGGAGAAATTGAACCGGCAGGCATAATGGGTCACCTGGTTGCCAGATTTGCCGCGCCCGAACTCACCGGAGTCGCTGCCGGGCCTGTGGTCTACGCTGCCGTGGTGCCGGAGTTGCCGCGCCCGCACTGCTGGGCTAGCGAAGCCGCGGGGGTTTGCCGCTCTGAGGCAGCGCCACTGGAACTGGTAGAGTCGCCGGATCAAGCGCTGGAGTTCGTCTCGGCCTGGCGCCGGAGTCGGCGGCCGCCTGTGCTGTCCAGACGAGCAGGGGAACGAGACGACAGAAGGTTCGGTCGGTCGGGCGACAGGTTTGGGTCGGGCTCCGTAGGGGAAACAAGTTCAGGTACTCCCATGTTTTGTTCGAAGCAATTCTATAGGATTTTAGTTTTAGTTCTTATTAGGGTTTTCTTTTCTATAAAGATTGTTTGGTCTGTAAGATTTGACATCATATGATTATTTCTATATTTTAGTTTGTGCGCAATATAAGAAAATGTAACTCAGTTCTAACTTCATGAAAATTACACTACTAGGTGTTAGTACCAAATGAATTAAAACAATGGGATAAAATATTTACACATGGTCGGGAGAAGCCATCGTAGAATGTGATGGAAATTGATGGTAATCTCCATGTGCTTTTCCCCTCGACATTCCGGATAAAAATGACGTAAAGGAAAAAACCTCCCAACCATGCACCGGGGACTCATCAATTTGCAAACTGTTGGGTCATAATCAAACTCTCCGCTTGTTCATTTCTTCATGTTGTAGGAGGACAAAGAGAGATGTAAACTTTGAATTTTAAAACTTTGCAATAAATAAGGTTGTGTGTATCGATGAATGCAGAGGTCGATGCCAGCTCCCTTTTTGAAAAAAATGTGGACAGAAATAGGAAATCCAAGAGATATACGTGTAAAATACACTTTATTTTAAATTATTTAAATGATGGTTGAAAACAGGTTTTGTGGTGATCACACAAATAAAATTATCTTTCAGGATTAACGTGGAGCCTTCTATGGTGCTTCCAATTAATAAATGTAAGATTGTTTTGCATGGCAATAATTTTGGTCACTCACATTAGGAAATATATGATTTCGTTCATGACAATCTCTTGATCGAATTTTTTCGCTTCTCTATAGCCATGGACAAGAAAAATTATTATGTCGACGCAAACAAAATTCACTTCGTCAATCCATCTCATGCTAGTAGTAACCATACGAATAAATATAATTATTTGTACTGAAATTTTATACTTGTTTATAACTCATTTTAGTCAGAGCTAATGTTTTTATAAATTTAAACCGAATCTATGATGAAAGTTACATTAGTTTTTAATACAATATACATATATTCAAAGCGAATTTTCTCAAATGTAACAAAAAATAATATAATCACAAATCTTCTCGTAATAATTTTGCCACTTGTATAAATATAGTGTTATGTCCTTATCTATCTTGGTAGAAATCTTTAAATTCTATGCTAATGAATATTTCGATGGATGTTTCTAGTTTATGTTTTGGTATACTCACATTGAAAATATAAAGTATATAAGAGGATCATGTCACTAATTATTTCCATGCCAATGTCACTCTTATGTACTACCTTCATTTCGTACAATAAGGCGTATAAACTTTGTCAAAAGTCAAACCATATAAAGTTTGATCAAAGGTTTACAATGTCAATTAATCTTATTACATCCTTACATATAGTTTAATGGTATATCTATACAATATTATAATTGTTGATACCTATTTGTATAAAGGAAGTCAACTTTACATTGTTTGACTTCAGAAAATATATACGCCTTATTTTTAGGAATAAATGTAGTATAACAATGGGTTCATTTATCTTATAATGACTTGTGTCTGCTATGTACCTAGTATTGGAATAGCATTGTTCTAGGTAAGATAGCCTTTGGTACAACCTGTTGGGTAGTCACCAGAGAGAGACTAGTAGTCTTACTGAAGTAGCCGTTGTTATTTAGGTTGTTGACCAAATTGATTTTTTTCTATGTGGTGCACATTATTTGTTTGTGGTATGAGCTTGCTCTCATTTAAATTTGATCATTTTTTCACACATTCAATAGAATCTTGTCCATACTAAATATTTACACACTGGAGGCCGCCTTGTTTGCCCACCCTATTCGTCGTCCCAGAGAAATCATCACCATACTCTCGATCTAGCTAGTGAAAAGCCAGTAGCACATGCCAATCATGATAAATCTTTACGATCCCAACTACACCATATATGTACCTTCTTCGTGAACACATAATGTAGATTCGGTTGTGGAACTATAGAGCCTGCACCGTCGAGGCATTGCCACTTGCCTCCACCTTGGCGGTCAGATTTGATGGAAATCGTCTACTACACTGTCTCATGGGTTTACACTACCCTTTCCACTTCGGCCCTCGACATCATCCTCAAGTTAGATGACATTTACTACTTTGTGTTTCTGTTGTTGTCCACGACATATGTTACTCGGCAATCGTATACAGTTGGCGTTCTACACCTTATACCAGGGCGACATGACCATCTTGGTGTACTCTAACTAGTGCAAGCAGCAATGATTAGTACTGATAGCACGACTCTGGCCAATTGATCGACATTACGGAACCCGGTAGCTATGCACTCAATAGATGCCAGTTATGTGAAACTCATTATTGACATACATTAAGTTGGGGGGGGGGGGGGGGGGGGGGGGGGGGGACAACAATGCTAAGTGACAATACAAAACATCGACGAACATATCATAGCCCCATCTATAAAAAAAAGTCCAGGTGTTGGTCTGGCCATGTCTATGAGGAAATCCACACTGACTAGTGATTCATAAATCCGGTCTGTAAGGACGATTAGTGCCAAGTGATACGACTGACCATCTCACTCGCTAAAAGTAAATTGCTTGTTAGTGGTAACTGGTAAGTGATACGACTGACCGTCTCACTCTCTAACACGTAAATTGTTTGTAAGTAGTTGTTAGAATCAGAAGTTATTAGCTAGAATCCGGACGTGCCTGAGGCCGCTACGACTACCTTAAGGCAGAGGAGTTGTCCAGGACGAGCTGTAAAAGGACTGCATGCATTGCCCCAACATGCGACATCGGCTTCCACACCAGCACATCTAGCAGTAACCTCACTTCTCCCACAGCTGGTTCTTGGTGTGGTCGTGCTAGAGATTTTTTTGACCCAACACTTTTCTCCATTCCTATTCAGATTTGGCCGAACATACTTGAGAAAGACAATGTGCCATTCTCAAATATGTTGATGATACAATGTTGTTTGTCATAGATGAATAAGAGGGCGCTAGAAATCTTAAGTTACTTTATATATTTTTAGAATATGTCTCGAATGAAGATGAAATTTGAAAAAGTAGGGTGCCTGTGATTTTAGAAGATGATAGTGTGCTGCAAGAATATGCGGAACTTTTTAATTACCGGGAAGGGAAATTGTCCATGAAATATTTGGGGATGCCTTTGTGCGCCAGGAGATGCACAATTTTTGAGATGGTTATTCCTGTAGTTTTACAACCCTCGAATCAAAGAGGCCCGGGGGTGTTTATAGTGGTAGCCGTGCATAAGCGCATAAGGACCAGGTCCCGGGTTCGAGTCCTCACTTCTACCTTAATGACAAAGCCGGGGTGGAGTCCCCCCTCCGGTCTTGTTGTTTAGTAACAAAATCACAGCATGTGTTTCTACTGTAGTAGTTTACTCAATGTCTATCGTTATGTTGCATAAGACAAATCTAAAACAAATTGAAAGAAAATAACCAGAGCTTTCCTCCCGTATGGAGGAGCCAATAAAAGAGATGCCATTTTGTTTAATGGGAAGTGATATGTAGACCCATGACACAAGGTTTCTTGGGCAGCAAACATCTTAGCAAATTTAATATAAATTTGATGTGCAAATGGTTGTGAATTCTAGAAGCTGAGAATGGCTCTCGGCAGATATTTATGAGAAGTAAATATTTAGGTGATAGTGGCACCTATAATGTGAAAGCTAAACATAGAGATTCTACATGTTGATATGATTTGCTGCATACTAGAAAAATGTATTTAAATGGTATGGGAAATGGCGAAACAACAAATTTCTAGGGTGATGCATGGTGTGGCTCAAGTCCTTTGAAAGACAGATTCCCTACAATATTTGTTAGGATAAGAATATTTTCGTTGTAGTAATGGGCTAATGGCTGAGAGACGGTGGAACTTCTCCTTCAAGTGGTTGGTTGCCTGGTCAACTCCAAAATGATTTGAGAACTTTGCAGACATGCTGATTGGTATTGATCTATATGAGGAATTGGATAGACCAAAAGCGTGTTGTAACTGGTAAATTCACTGTTAAGTCAATGTATAATCATTTATAGAGTGAAAGGCACCGGAGGTCACGAAGTTGCGCAGAAAGGAAGTATTGGTCACCAAGTTGCGAAACGTCAATTATTGATCACAAAGTTGTGGATTTGCCAAACTTTGGTCATTCCGTCACGGCGGGGGTTAAGTCGATGACGTGGCAGTCTATTTTTTTACAAAAGACCCCTTGAACTTTTTTTCTTCTCATTGTTTGGTCCTTTTCAAAAAAAATTGACAGGAAGAACTAGGCGTCCGTTCTTATCCAGTAGTCTGAACTGAAGTCTGGAAAAGTCGTCCTTCTCGTCGGACACCGCAACAGCAGGAGCAAGAGAGAGCACTGGGTTTCTCCGAGACAGAGAGCGGTGAGCACCAGGACGCGTGCAACTCCGGCCGGATGCGCGACGAGGTGCTGTCGCATGTCGGTGCTCCGTCCTGCCCTTCTCAGGCACCCTGTTCCGGGGCCGCCCTCGACGCCGACGCCGGAGCTCCAGCTACTCCCGGCAGCAACCAAGGCGCCGGCGAACGCCACGACCGTGTTCCCCGCCTCCCACGAGCCCCACGCCACGACGACGAAGCTTGAGCTCTCCATCGGCCCCGTCTATTCCCCGGACAGCCTTTCTTCCGGCGCCGACGAAGCGAGGGAGGAGGTGAGGCGCGCCTTGCAGGAGAAGGCCGCGGCCGACGCCGAGCGGGCGCGGGCGCGCGACGAGGCCGCGGCGGCGGAGCGCGCCCTCGAGGAGGCGCGCCGCGCGCGGCAGCAGGCCCGGGGCGAGCTCGAGAAGGCGTGCGCGCTGCGCGACCACGCCGCGCGGCTGCTCGCGCAGGTCACTTGCCACGCGTGCCGCCAGCGCTCGTTTGCCGTGGGCCACGCAGCGACATCTAGCTAGAATTACATCTAGCTCATCATCGAGGAGGACGGGGTGCCGCCGCTGCTCAAGCTCGTCAAGGAGGGCCGGCTCGAGGGCCAGGAGAACGCCGCGCTCGCTATTGGGCTGCTCGGCCGCGACGGCCGCAAAGGGGATTTGTTAACGAAGAGGAAAAAATAAATCAAAAAGGACCTAATAATTGGAAGAAATAAAATTATAAGGGGATATTTGTAAAAAAACAGACTGCCACGTCATCGACTTAACCCCGCCGTGACGGAATGACCAAAGTTTGACAAATCCACAACTTTGTGATCAATAATTGACGTTTCGCAACTTGGTGACCAATCCTTCCTTTTCGCGCAACTTCGTGACCTCTGGTGCCTTTCACTCTTTATCAAACTTTAGAGTTCATATATATTTCATGCACCTGTTGAAGGAAAAAAAATCTTTGAAGGTGTGCCTGTGGCTCATCTAGTACAATATAACTAGGAGAAAATGGGTTGGTAATACCAAATACCACTTTTGTGATGAGGAGGAAACTATTCTTCATATTTCTTTTCCAATGTTCAGCATGTAGCAAAATATATTTAAAGCATTGTTGGAGAGTCGATTGAGGAATATATCAGACCTAGATCTTTTTCCCATTTTTTCGGGTGAATTGCTCGTTATCTCCGTGTGAGCAAGAATATTCAAATTGCTGGGCTCGCGTCCATTTGTTGGGTTATGTAGAAGTTGAGGAATCGAGCTAGTTTTCTTTTTTTTTTTTTACTTTTAAACTCACCATTTGACCTAATATGCTATGCATGTGTGTATTAAATATTGGGAAGGTCTCCATACGTCTGCGGAGCAACACATCTTGAGGACAAGAGCGATCTTTACAGGGGAATCCGATGGAGTTTCACCATCTTCGGTTCCTCTGTTTGGCCACCCTGATGAGAGTACATCTAAAAAAGTATGGAGGTTGATGGTGGAGTGGAGAAGAACTAGTTGCTTTTGATGTTGAAGAGACGCCTACTATGTTCTGTTGGTGGTGCTTGGAGGTGTTTGTCTGATAACTATGAATTCTGAATCAATGGCAAAAACTACACCGGTAGGGAGCGGTCGCCTACATCTTCCGGGTTACGCGACATCGGGGAAACAGAACAACATGTACAACGAGATTAAACACGACAATGGATACTACGCCAATGGCTAATAAAATATGATCACGCCGGTGCATGGCTCGATCACGGCGTGGCGTCCATGATGAACTCGTGGTCCGCTATGAGCCTCTCCATCACTTCGGGCGCCAAGCGCACCTCCAGCGAGATGCTCCCTCCCCGTTCTGGCCCCTCGAACAGAGTCACTCTCCCGTCCATCTTGCCCCCGGGGCCGCTCCTCACGGCCACCGGCTTCCCCACCCGAAGTCGTTCCCGAAAACGTCAAACCGCGGCGAGTTCGCAGCAACCAGCCCCTGGCCGCCGGCAGGCCCGCCACCGGACAAGAACGTGGGCTTCCGGGCCCATCGATCCAGCCACTCCAGGGTGTCCGCCTCCTCGAACGCCGCCACGCCGCGATTCAGCTGCCACGCCGTCCAGCCCAGCCCCTTGTCCAGGATCTCGCCGACCTTGCAGCCCGTCACGCTCTGTGCTATGGCGTTTCCCACGTAGCCCACGGGCGGGAAGCCGCCCACGCGCCCCCGGCACCCGATCATGAGCACGCAGAGCGTCTCCTGCTCCGACGAAAGGCATCGGGCTCGGGACACTGCCCGCCAGAGGTGCGCGACCAGGGCCTGGAGCGAAGAGATGACGCCGGCGCCGCTGCCAGCCATCTCGTCGTTCGCCCTCACCTTCAGCTTCTTAACGCTCGCCGCGGAGAATGTGAAGAAGCCTTCTCGCGCCGGCAGGAGCTCGAACCGCCGGACGACGTGCTGCAGCGTGCTGGAGGGCAAGGGGATCGGGACGTGGCTTGTGTCGACGAACCACCTCTGGTGCAGTACCGGCCGCGGCGTGAGTTGATCGCCGCCTCGGTTGATGGCCGACCATGCGTTGAACAGTGTGGTTCATCCACATGCCGATGAAGACGTTGTCGGCGAGTTTGGTGACCTGCACCGACAGCACGGGAATCGAAGAGTCGATGGCTGCATCAGCGCCAATCGCCCCGTTCACGCCCGACGGGAAAAAGGCGCAGAGCAGCGACGTCGGGGTGTAGACGGAGCGGACGACGTCTGCGACGGCCACGCCGGGGGCAGCCGCGTGGACGAGTTCGGCGCCTTCCCTGGTGCAGCGCAGCGAGATCGTGACTCTGTCGTCGCCGTGCTTCTCGACGGCGAGACGGCCCGCGAAGTGGTAGTACCGGCCCAGGGTGCGCGCAAGGGAGGACGCGAGGGTGTCGGCGAGAATCTCACCTCCGGCGGGAGGCTCGGGAAGGAGTATCCCCTTGGACGTGGTTATGGTCAGCTCCTTGCAGCATGTCAGGTCGCTAGTGCCCGCTTGCATCATTTATGGTGGTATGTCCATCACATTCAGCAATCAAGTTGATTCTCCTCGCTAAAACATAAGATCTTCAAGTTGATTCTCCCTAATACTATCTTAGTAGTAGACCTTATATATTGGTTGTTGATCTTCTAGTTGATCGTGTCGTGTACGATAAACAGTACGAAATTGATGTTTTCTTTTAAGAGTGGGATACTCGTCTCCCAGGCGGCGGCGGCGGAAAAGCTTTTTCCTGCTCCAATCTCCGACGATTGTGCTGGGCCCCTCTCCCTCCGCTTGCCGCTCCGGCGGCAGGAGGGAGGGGGAACCCGTTTTTTGCATGGTACTTAGGGCTATGAGTTCTCTGGCATGGCGCGCCGTTGGGGTGGTGGGAGCGGCGCCCGGGCAAATAAATCTGCCTCAACTCTTCTCCCACACCGGCGTTGTCCTTCATGGCGGCGTCTCGGAGTTGGTGGCACTGTGTGCTTGCCGATCTTTCAGATCGGTGTCCTTAGGGTTCATGGATGGTGTCGGCGAGGCGGCGGCGACGACTCCATCAGATGGTTTTTTCCTCCTGCTCTGTCCCCGTTGCTGCGGCGTTGTCTTCGGCGCCAAGGTGGAGCAGAGAGTATTCGTCCAGGATTATGTGCAGACGGTGGTCTGCACTGGTGACAGCTGGAAGATGGTGCACCTTGTGGTGGGTTCGTGGTTGAAGGCTGATGGTTCTGGTTCCCTACTCCGACATCGTCGTGCGTGGGTGCCAGTGCTGAAGTTCGATGGCGTGTCTGGGGACATGCTGCCCCGGTCTGATTCTTTCAACGGCAATGGTTTGTCCTATGGCAAACTACATTGGAGGTCCGAAAAGCTGATGATTAGCGATGGAGCCGCGTCGAGCTCGGGTGAAGAGGTGATCTGTCTATTTTTTCCTTGATGGCTGCTATGGTGGTACCGAAAAAGATGGATAGGCGTTGGTTTGTCAAATAGGTTTATCCTATCTTTCCAGATCTGTAATATCGGTGTATACGTACTTTGTATCTCGTCTTTTATTTATCAATGAGAATCGTATTACCATGCAAAAAAAAAAAGTTAAACCATAACCTGTTTTAGATGATCATGGCCATTTTTATATTGAGCATGTGCAATGCAAGGCTTGGCGTTGACATTGACATGGAGAATGGTGTCGTCGTTGAGCTAGAAACGGCTGAGGAAGGCCATTTACACCGTTTTGCTTGCATACTTCATGGAGGTTTGGCCGATCCGAACTGGCTGCACGCCAGATGGAGGATATATACCAGGCACATGCACGTTATGCACTCCATCGGTTTGGAATTATAAGGTCATGTACAATGGTAGGCTTTGAAGTATAGGGCTTGAGTAGCCAAAACAAATTAGTTATCGTTATTGAATTGATGCACTAGTCAATCTATCTATCTATTTATCTATACTTCTTATAAAGCAAAAACCCACTAAGTGTTATTAATATTTTTCTATCTCTACATGCAATCTATCCACATCATTTGTTATTTTAGCCAATCAATTGTCCATGTCATCCTACTAACAGTAATTAATTACTCCCTCCGTCCAATAATAACTGACTTAGATTTGTCAAAAAGTGGATGTATATAGACATGAAACATGTATAGCTACATTCACTTTTGTACAAATTTGAGACACTTATTTTGGGACGGAGGGAGTATTTTCTATCTCTATATGCAAAAATTGACATCATCTTTTTTTAGCCCATCAAATTGTCCACATTGTTTTTTATGTTCAAATGATAAGATCACACCATTTCACTATGTAGTTACACAAGTAAATCATGTATAAGTATAACATTGGAATTAGTTTTGCCCCTGAATTTTTTAGCCTCTTCAATGCCAGGATTTTTTTTACATGATTAACTAAATCTTGCATATTTCTTTAGTCGAATTTAGGTTTCATGCGTTATATTAAATTTCTGAGATACCCGCTGCAACGTGCGGGTTGTCGTTCTAGTTATCTTATAAGTGTTAGGCTCATGTCCAGCTCAATTATCTTAATAGTGCATTAACCGGTTCTTGAACTTGAAATCACCTGTCTCTGATATCATATTAAATAGATGCACTAGTCAATTATCTGAAAAATCCATGCTATGCTATATATTTAACAATCATAGAACGTGAAGGTTAGAGTCCATAACTCCAACGCATAGCGCTAATTGAGGTGCTAGAAACAATTTTATACACGCATGGATACGGCTTGCCGCTAGGTAGAATCGCTATGTGCGGAGCAAAAAGAAAAGGTAAGTGTTGGGCACATAAATAGACAGCGGATTTGCTAAGTCTCGGTCAACTTATTTTTTCTTATGTCTCGGTCACTTTTTAGAAAGTGCAACCATAGTTAAAAGAAACGTGCAATTGCACTTTTCTGGGTAGAAACGTGCAATTGCACTTTTCTGGGTAGAAAAGTGCAATTGCTCAGTTACACTTTTCTATCCAAAAAAGTGCAATTGCACTTTTCTTTAAACTGTAGTTACACTTTTCGGAGGTGAATGAGACTTAAGAAAAAATCAGTCGACTGAGACATAGGCACTCCCATAGACACCGATGCAAGCTGTATTTGCAGGATTGGCAAGGATTCGGCCATAAAACCAGGATTACAACCCTAGCACCCGCACTTAGCGCCTCTATTGTAGATGGCTTAAGTTCTCCGTGATTTTCGAAAAATAAAATTGAATATGCAAGGGGCTCTCTTTAATTGTCAAAATTTAAGTGTCATTCTCCTTTGCCTCTTGCATTAGCTGCATTCCCTATTTATTTACTCTCTCCGTCCTAGTTTATAGGGCATAATCTCAAAAATTATTTGTCCCAAAACCCCCCACCTCCTAAGGCACAATTACATTTAATGTCCTCACAATAATTGGCTAGTTGCCTTTCCCACCAATGCATGCAAGATTTCAGCCCATATTAGCTATCACCTTGGTCAAAAAGATTTGCAAATTATGCCCTACAAACTAGGACGGAGGGAGTACCTAAGCCCAAATATGCATGCAACATATGCGTGTGCTTCCCCTCTACAACCACTTTGCTAAAAAGTGAGAGATAAAATGAATTAATGACGTCTGGTTATCTCTCCTAAATTATTGGGCCAATAACTGCAAATCTGGTTCCAATCAAATTAGCCGTCAAGTTTTGCGCAACCTTGACTCATCATATATCTCCATCGTCTAAGTTGTTTCTTTATTCTGCTACTCCACACATAAATTCGAATTTGCATTGCGTTTGTGTTAGTATGAGAAGGAATGAAATTGAAATTATTATATCTGTAACTAGGGCTGGAATCGAGCCGAGCCGGCTCGAGACTCGGCTCGGTCAGGGTCTGGAAAAGTCGAGCCGAGCCAGCTCGGCTTGCCTCTAAATTTTTTCTAGATATTTGGGCTCGAGCCTCGGCTCGGCTGGCTTGCGAGCCGCAACATTTGTTTTTTTACATGAATCGATCAAAGAATTGACCTTGACCCGTCTTCTCGTTCCCCATCGTAGCATCGTGCTCTTCTCTTCTCCCCATCGCGACCTGCTCGCTAGGGTTACCCCCGCCGCCGGCCGCCACCACCGCCGTCCGCCGCCCATGGCTCTTCGCCTCCCCCCGTAGCTCGCCTGGAGACGTTCAAGGACACGTGCGCGGTGCGGCGCCGTCGCCGTGCTTCCAGTGGCGGCCGCACCGCCCATAGCTCCCCGCCTTCCCCTATTCCCTGCCCCTGCTCCTCCCGTAGCTGCTAGCTTGCTCCTCCCGTAGATGCTCGTGGCGACCGGTAGCAGCGGCCGCCGGCCTTCCGACAGCAGCAGGAGTGCAGAACTGCAGGAGATCCATTGATCGGAAGCAGCAATACTACAGGAGCTCCATCGATCGGCAGCAGCTCCATCGATTGGTCTATTTGATGTATTTGCTTGCTGCAAATTTTTACACTGCCACAAAACTGAAGCAAAATCGTATCAATTTCTGCTTATTTAATGTATTTGCTTACTGAACCTTTCTATACAGCAAAAAACGTGATGCACAATAGTGTAAATGGTGCTTATTTCATGTATTTACATGCTGAAACTTTATATACAACAAAATCTGAAGCAAAATAGTGTAAATAGGTCTTATTTTATGTACTCCCTCCATCCCAAAATACAAGGCGCCCTTTAATTTCGCTGGTCAACGACGTCCAACTTTGACCATGATTTGTACTTATAATATGATCATAAAATTATTACAAAAATATATGAAATGAAAGAATTGTGCAAGACGAATCCAACGATACCATTTATACATTCTAGATCCGCATAATTTATTATATATTAGCGGTCAAAGTTGAACGCCGAAGACCAGTACAAAAATAGCGCGCCTTGTATTTTGAAACGGAGGGAGTATTTGCTTGCTGGAATTTTTTATACAGATAAAAAAGTGGAGCAAAATAGTGTCAATGGTGCTTATTTGATGTATTTACTTGCTGGAACTTTTTGTACTGCCAAAAAATGAAGCAAAATAGAATAAATGGCGATTAATTGATGTGTTTGATTGCTGGAAATTTGTTTGTGTACTTCAGATTCGACATGACATTTTATAAATTTTCGATTGCATCGAGCCTTCGAGCCGGCTTGCGAGCTTCACCGAGCCGGCTTGTCGAGCCTCGAGCCCTGCCTAACAAGTTTAGACTTGGCTTGTCCTACCTTCGAGCCGAGCCGAGCCCGAGCCGAGCCTTGTCGAGCCCGAGCCCGAGCCTCCAGCTTCGAGCTTTCTGTCCACCCCTATCTGCTCTTGAACATATGGAGGTTGACCGTCTAAAGGTTTCTCCTAAATTTTGAGTAATTGTTTATCACACAACTAGATGACGAGGTGGGTTTAGATGAGTCTAGACTTACAGCTCTATACGACCTAAAAGCTTCAAGCCGGATGTATAAATCAATCTCCTCAAAGTAAAGCCAAAAGCCGCAAAAAAGGGCAAAATCCTTCAAAACTCCAAATGTTTCCCAACAAATTGCATGTTAATGAATATTGGAGGTCATGGAGACTTGGCTAAACATTTACAGATTGTTGATTGTTTTCGTGATCATATTTAGATTTTGTTGCGATTTCAGAGGTGGGTAGACGTGAGTTCCCCGTGCATGTCCTCAAACGTCTATCTGGTGGTTATGATTTCACTTGGCATTGTCTCCCTCCACATGGTAGACCTTCGTGTTATGTCTAATTTTATTTATGTGTTGGACTTTTCAGATGGAGAGTTTCATGATAATATCCATCATCCAAATAAGTCAGACAATCCTACTTGGGTTTGATTGTCGTGTATGGTGCCGCCAAGGATGAGCATAAAACGTGTTTCCTGCGTGAACTGGTTATTCTTAATAAGGATAATTCATACCTCATTCTAATAGCTGGGCATTATAATATGCTAAGATTATATCACGAAAATAGTAACGGCCATTTAGATACAACTTGGCCTTTGTTATTCAATGTTGTTATGCAGTTTGGATCTTATAGATTTTTGTTGATTGAACGACAATTTACTTGGGTGAATGCCCGGTGCCAACATACAAAATGTTGGACTGCGTAGTAATGGATACCGAATGGAAAGCAAAATAGTATTGAGACTATCAGACCATGCCCCTGTTCTTCTACCATGCCCCTCTTCTTCTTACCACTAGTGCTATAAGGCCTCATTGTAAACACCAACTCAAGTTTGAACTTGGATGGATGCACCGCGATGGCTTTTTCGATATGATAAAAAAAAAGTATAGTCTTAATCGGTTACTGATAGAACACCCATCCAAAGGTTAAACGATAAATCGGTATTACATAGCAATACCTTAGAGGATGAGTGCTCAACACAACTAGCATCCTTGTTGTAGGGATTAGCTTTATTGTTTGCAGGAGCCATACTTGTTGGATGGTCATAAAAAACTTGCTAACATACACACGAACCATATATTGGTTGTACATACTGACTTGTCCCGATGGACTACAGATGATCAGCGAGATTTGCATATGTAATGGTTAGACCCAATAGCGACGCACGAAAAACTTTCGTTGTTACCTTGTTGAAGGAATTTTCTTCGAGCCGTTGTTATTACCATGGTAATTGGTTTGACCCGCCATCCAAGATGAAAAAATTTCTCCTAGCCACCACATGCTGGAATCGAGTTAGTTAGCATGAATGTGTTGTCCGTTCCTAAAGAAGTTGGTGCCGGTGAACATCGGCTTAAGTGTACATGTTTAGGTCATGTTTTGTCAGTGTCATCCTCCCATTGTTGTGTATTTGTCGGGGGGCTACCCCCGGGTAGGGTCATGGTGTGGTAAAAGCTATGCCCAAATGTGGGCCAAGTTACAGTAAAAGCCGATGTACCTGGGCTTCAGAGTGTGATATAGGTATAAACCGACATAGGCGTACCGAGATAACCCGGGCCAAAAGGGACCGGGGTACCATGCTGGAGCCAGCCGGCATAGGTCGACCGAGATAAGGATCCGAGACATCATAACCGACATATGTATGTCGGTAACTTATGTGCTTTCTTATGTGCAGGAAAAATTGTTCAGGAAGGGAAATCCGGCATATCCTTGCCGGGTTATCCTTGTGTCGGACGGGAGTCAATGCTCCTGTCCCGTCCCGTCTGGCACGGGAGCGCGGCGTGCGGTACGGCACACGTCTGAGGTGACTGGGCTTACTCTGCTGACGAAGGAGCAGGGGAAGTACACGCTGACCTCGGGCGCACTTTGGAGCAGAGGCATGGGACAGGACATGGGCAAGCCATGTCCTGTCCACTGTGCAGAGACAATCATGACGTGCAGGCGTGCGCGTTGGTACGGAGAAGTGACCGTTGCAAGTGGAGGGATATTCCGATAACCCGGTTTAGCCTATATATATGTCCTCACCCCCTCCTGCGTGAGGGACGATGCCCTGAGATACCTTTCCACCCGTAGCTTCATCGCCTTCCTGTGCTTTTCACCATTGTTGAGATACACAGCTCAAGGAGCAGCTTGTACACTTGAGACCGAGATATATAGAGAGAGGCAGGCAGGAGTAGGGGCTTTACCTCCTCACGAGGGCCCTGAACTTGGGTAGATCTTGGTGTGCTTGTGTGTTCTTCGTGTGTGCTTCTTAGCGCGCTAGCCCTCTCCCGGATTCCACCAGCATCCATCGGCTCCACACTTTAGCCATCCTATGACATCTGCCGTGATACCACCACGACAGTATTTTATGTACTCTTCTTATTTATGATTAACCTCGCTATATTGTACTCCGTTGATGCTGATGTTAGGACGTATAACCTTCCTTTTTTTAAAGATAAAAAGCATTTACATCTGTAGTGTAATGTTTTGTTTTTTATATTTTGCAGAAGAATCTTGTCAGTATGATTGGCCCACACGGTACAAGATATTTGAGGGAAAATTTGATGTTTTAAATTATCTTGACATGGGACTCGAAAAGCCTTTATTCCACCTAGACTTGAACCTACAAATTCTGCCAGACAGGAATATGGTATCTTGACATGCTTCCCTTTCACTCTTTGGCTAGCAAAGCCACTGTTGCTACAGAGAGATCGCTGCCCAAAGAAAAATACTGGCAACATGGCCACACGCAGACCCAAAATTAGGCGTGGCCTCCCTCACTGAACCCTCCTATTTGCCGAGACGCTCCTGTTTTGACAAATACAAAGCAGAATACATTTCATATCATCATGCAGTTGAATTCGACAACAGAATATCCGCCTTCCATTGCGTTCGAACTTATCATTACCGATGAGACAATGCCCTAGCATCAGACTTACCTGAAGCATCCGCTGCAGCACTGGATTTGTCTCCAAAAATGGCAAAAGCTTATCGCGATCGGTTAGTACACTCTGCAACATACAAAAAGTGTAGGGTGAGACATCATTGGCAATGACTATTTTCTAGTACGAAGCTTTTGTAAAAAAAAAAATCAGATAACCTGCATAGCTTCCAGAGATGAGAAAAGTTGTACTCCCTCCGATCCATATTAGTGGGCATAGATTTGTCTAAATTCATATGTATCTAGTTAAGTATTTAGACTAGATACATGTGTATCTAGACAAAGTTGTGCCCACTAATATGGATCGGAGGTAGTATAAGATTGGCATCCTGTTCTCCCTGCTGTTGAGACCAACTATCAGCTTGTATACTCTGCTTCCCATGTTGTGACTGATCACCCATTTCTCTCTGTGTTTGCTGACTCTGGTAAAATTGCATCTCTGGCCAAAAGTCCTGCTGCCTTTGGTGAGGTTGCATCCGGGGAATAGGAAGTTGGTTCTGAAATTGCAAAGTCACGTTAACGAGATTGTACGCATTGTCTTGCGGGCAAAAAATTTACCATATACTTTACTTTGTATTTTCTACTGATTCCACTATTTTGTCTCTTGTAATTCTATGGTAGTATAAACTAGCCTGCAAGTTCCCAACTAGTAGCTTGTATCGATCTAACAAAAAAAAAATACCAAGTAGTATCTAATCTGTAATCGATCTAACACGGAAAAAAAACGAACAAGCTAGTAATTGCAGTTGAGCTAACAAATATAGTAATTGCTCCAGTTGTTCGTATTAGTCTGAAGAATCACATGAATATGTGACATTACCGTAGGTGAAAGCGTCAATCTCTCAAGCCTGCCTTGGAGGTTCTGAGGACCCAAGTGCGACGGCCGACGGCGGCTGGAAGAAAAATCCTGCAGGCTCGGATCCATGGCGGTTAGCTGCCTATGCCCTAAGCGGACGGTCGAGGCGACAATCAAAGTCGATGGTGAATCGATCGTGTTGTCTATGTGCATATCTGACGGGTGACGGCGTGAGCCGTGAGGTCGATTGCAATGCCATTGTGGGCTATTTTCTTGGGCTTGACTACTTCGCCCATTCAACCTTTCCGTAGAGGGCCGATCCAGTAGGATCTATTCCGGACCTTTTTCGGTTTCCGCTTTTTTTTTTCTGTTTGTATTTCTGTTTCTTATCAGTTTTTTTCTGTTACCTTTTATCTATTATTTTTCTTCATTTTTTATTTATGTACATTTTTTATTTTTTATCCTTGTTTTTCTTCTATTTTCTTTCCTCCTTTTATTTTCTCTTTTCGTTTTTTCTGTTTTTATATTAAAAAAATGTTTGTGTGGCAGAAAAATATTAGTAAGCTTTTTGTTCAAATAATATTAACTAGCTGGGTGGCCCGCGCAATTGCGCGGCTAGCAATGTTTTATGTCCAAAAATTATCAAAAAATATGACCAATCTACGAATTTTAATCATAGTCCAAATATACATTTTCAGCCACGACGGATGGGAAGCAACAAAGATAGCAAAACACGTGCTTAAAATTAAAGATTTGTACATCGTGCGCACAAAAAGAACACATGTTTGTCAGATCGATCTATAATTCCAGATCCAACACACACACTTACGCATACAACTCCCTATCATTTTACATATATACATGTGTATACAACTTCGTAGATCAATCAATTAGACATATACAAAGGATCTGTAGGGGAGTCAACAGTCAACGGGTGAACCTCAACAAGTTGACGCAGGGGGGCTTCGGCGACCTTGCCTCAGTTACCTGGTGGAGGCGACGATGTTGACCCAAGGAGGTCGGCGACCTCGATCAACACATCCACACGACAACTCGATGTGTTCCAACTACATTGGACTTCTGGTGTGTCATCATTTTACCTCAAAAATAGAATGGAAACTCTAGATGCATCAGTACTAAATAGATACTATCTATATATTGTGATAAAAATAATCAAATATAAAGGAGGGAATTATGGTGGACACACTTTCACTTCTATATATCCATGAGAGAAGATATGGAACAAACATTACTCTGTTGGTATGTTTACAGCCGAAAGATCAGCTAAGTAATGCAGAGAAAAAAATACCGGTTTTTGTACTTATTTCCTTACTTCTTTGCTTATTTCCTGAACATCTTAATCTTGTAAGGTATACTGTAGGTTTTGAAGTGAGACACCTCATAAGTATTCCTTTAATATTGGATGATAGTGTGTCATGATTCAGATGTACTGAATTTTCAAATACTCGAGAATAATCTCCATTGAACGGAACACTTCCACCTGAACCAATCAATATCCTTGAGGAGGGATCTATATAACTGGAAAACCATGAATATTTTAGTCAAGTTCCTGTGATATATCACTAAACATATGCAAAGAAACAGAACGTGTAAGTACACATTTGCAGGAGAAAAGCACTCTTATCTGTGATAGCATAACAACATTTTCTGGACCTTCGGACTGCTCCTGTCTGTGACTAATTTTGTAAGTAGATGGTTGTTAAGCTAAATGCGAACATCAGAAAAACGCAACACCAAAGCATCTGATTTGATCTGGGCAAGCTACGAAATATGCAAGATGACAATATGGAGGGAAACCCAATAACTGAAATCTCCCTACAGCAGCATAGATGATACATTAACAGACTTTCATTTCAGAAGTGACAGCAACAGAATTATAATCAATAAGGTTTCTAGTCCAATATATATGGGAATACATGACTATTAATATGCGATGAGTGGGTAAATACCAACAAAAATTTCGACATAGGAATCCAATGAGCTTACCTGTAGTGCAGCAATGACGGCCACTCGATACCGGGTAATGCTTCTTTCAGCATCTGCATACGTCGCCACCAGCCCTTAGACATCCACCCCGCTCTGTTGTAATTTCTAATACTATGTTGATGGCCTGGTGGACCAGATGATTGTGGAGAGGAGTGTGTCATAGTCACCTAAAGACGCAAGCCATCCTATCTAATACAAAGTGCCATGAAAATCTGCTCCTCCACTAAACTTACACCTTCTCTAGCAACTGTGTACCCATAAAAAATATTAGAAGGAAATTACCAATATATAACATGGAAGAGAGGTCAGAAAATTGTCTAGCAAAGTTGGTGATTGTTGTCTGCACTCTAAATAATTCTGAAAAAGAGCAGGAACAAACAATGTTAGCTATCATGTGGAGATCTTTAACAATTGGAACAGGCAGTTGCAGAAGTGAACTTGGGATTTGACCTCAGCACATTATTCGCCAAGAAGTATATGAAAGGATATGTGCATGCTGCGTACAAAAGAATTTATGTGACACTAATTTCAGAGCATCCTTACTGGACTCCCTTGTACCGTGCATAAACGTTTCTAAATAGATGACAGAGGCATGTGGCTTATGTTCTGGGCAAAGAGCAAAACTAAAGATACATCAAGATAAGTACAAATTGATAAATTGAATATGCAATATTTAAAGCATCATAAGTTATTTCTTATTCAGATTTTATAGACAGATAATAAGGAAACTCAGAAAACGTTAAAAGAAAATAGGAACTGCTACCTGCAAATGTTGCCCTGCAGATTTTGCAAATATCAATGAATTCCAGTTATTAGCTTTTATAGTTTTGTTCAATAGAGTCATCACCGAAGAAGGCAATTACCAACAAAACTTCTCATGCGTATCATACAATTCAAGAACGGTAGGTGATGATTCCGCCGCTGTCCCAACATGTGTCAAAATATGGTTATCCTATCCATCTTGCCGAATCTCCAATAACACACATGAAGCTCCCTGTAATAACAAATTTTGATAGCTCCCTGCAAGGCTGCAACAACACACATGAAGCATTAGCAAACATGACATGAAAAGAGTCAGGAACTCAGGATCTGTCCATTATTCAGACTAAAACATTGAGAAATACTTGAATCATGCGTATCAGTAGATCGGCACATGAGGAGTAGGCACTTAATTACTATCTAAATTTCTCATGTGCACCACACAATTCTGGAACGGTGCATATCTTCCTTGCTGTAGGCCACGCATTGGGCTGATGCAAGGGGGCAAGAGCCAAGAGGAAGGCTGGGAGGAATACGTGCGTTCCCCATGATGGCAACAATACGTCTCTTTTCTTCAAAGAGTCAACGGCGCATCTGCTACTCCACAACCATCACGGATCTACACAGAAAGAGAGCAGTACTGGCCGGCCGCACGGACAACGGCGTATTGGCGTGCATCCCCAGACGACCGTATTTTATCATAGCAAATCTGGTTGAATCTACGTCCGTGATCCGAAAATAGTTTAGCTCAGCTCATGCAAACTGCGGCCCCATGGTCGATCACCAAATCCTCTACTGCCGTTTGGCGTATCACTTGATTTGCATCTTTGTATGGCCATCATCCAAACGTGCCTCGTGGGCTTTACACCAGATTGACGTCGCCAATTCGCCCGACTGACTCGTCAAAAAGCGAAGAAGAGAAGCTGATGGAAGACATGGTCGATGATCAAGTATGGAGACATGTGCCGGCTATTCCCGGATGTGCCGGTTGCGACGCCGTCTGCCTTGTCTTACTTGGGGCTATGAACGCTGCACCTGAGACGCAGGTAGGACGATAGTACCGCCTCCGGGCATGCGCGCCGCCGCCGACCGAAACGATTCTGATCTGCACGCTGAAGAAACGGGCACCAAGTCGCGATGCGTCTGCGCCATAAATAGGGTTTGCTCTGATTAGGTTTTCCTTTTCCTTTTACAACACGTTTTCCATTTCTTTAATAGATCTGAGCCCTTCAGTTTCCTTCTTTTGCATAATCAAATCTGAACCGTTTCTTGTCCTATAATAGATTCGATCGGTGTCCGTGGTATACGTGTGGTTGTGCGTGCCTAATAAATCTCTACCGTGTATACATCTTTAGTTTTAGCATGACAAATCTCCACCGTTGGTTGTTTGTTGTTTTAATAATATAATAGATATTTTGATTAAAAATCATTTAAATACAACTAAAAATAGAAAAATTGTTTAAATAAGATAAATGTTCTTACTAAAAAATTGTTTAGATAAAAAATGTTCAAATTGAAAATCTTTCAAATAAAAAATTGTATTAAAAACTCCTTTAAATAATATAAATGTTCATATTGTAAAATCAGTTTAAATAAGATAATTTTTCTTGTTAAAAAACGTGAAAGTCATTTTTAGCATCCTAAAAGACAAAAACTTTGTTACTTCTGTCTAAAATTTGAATTTTGAAGAGTGGTATCATGTTATTATTTAAGGGCTCTTTCACTAGGTATTTTCCCCATCATGGGCTTGGCCATTGCAGCCTTAACTTGTATGCCAAGTGGCGTCGGTCAGTCATGGGCTTGGGCGCTTGGCCTTGCGATCAACATCACACCCACGTTCACGTACACCGGAGATAAAGAAACAAAAATGGTCGATCCAGAGTATTGCCACAGAGAATAACCATATATTTACTAATGTGAGCTATCAAAATTATTGCCATGCAGTGCAATCTTACATTTACTAGTTGGAGCACCATAGTAATATGTTGGAGAGAGAGAATCGACATTAATTTTGATCTCGTCAGGGGCTTCCCTCCTCTCGGCTTGTATCAGCACTAGTTGGACGCGCTGCCTCTCAGCGAATGCACTAGTCATTATGGCCCGCCCGCCGGCGCTGACATAGCTCTCCAGCCAAGCCAGCAAGACAAATCAAAGGATCGCCATCACAACTAGGAAGCCGCTCAGTCCAGGTGTGATTCTTGTCACCAACTCCCACTGCTGGCGCTGGCACTTGAGCGATGTGAAGATCACATCAATGTGATGAACTGGGCATGGCGATTGTCCTAGTACATCGATGAGCTGGGGCGAGAAAGAAAGTAGCTACTTTCCATCCAGAGCCCAGACATAGAGGCGTCTCACCCATCCATGTTATTACCAAATGATGAAAACGAATAATCAGGACCATGTGCACGTACGGGCGGTCCTCACTTTTTACGGCCCGGGGCAAACTAAAAAATGGGCCCTCGCAATAGTAGTATAGTAAATAAAAATCACATGTATACACATAATGTATTGATTTCATATAAGTTAAATATGAAACCAAATATCAGCAGCAAAAAACATGAGCACTGATATGAGAAAATAACATGATAACATAATCTCGAGCAGGGCAATGAGGAAGCTATGTGAAAGGACAAGGATGTCGCCTAGAGGGGGGGGGGGGTAAATAGGCGATTAAAACTTTTCCGGTTTAGTCTTGCTAATTGCGGAATAAAATTAGGTGTTTAATTTAACAAGCCAACAACCTAAATAAAATAGGCTCACCTATGTGCACCAACAACTTATGCTAAGTAAGACAAGCAACAAGGTGATAGCAACAAGAATACTTCAAGCATGAAGGCTATCACAATGTAAAGTGCATAAGTAAGAGCTCGGGTATAGAAATAACCGAGGCATGCGGAGACGAGGATGTATTCCCGAGTTCCTCCTTTTTAGGGGAGTACGTCTCGTTGGAGAGGTGTGAGGCACCACAAAGGTCGATCTCAACGCCACAAAGGCTCACCCTATTCTCCGATGAACCGCACCACAAAGGTTTGGTTCACCTTCCACTATCGGAATCCTTCAAGGCGGAAACCGGAGCCTTTACAACAACAATCCGAGGCACAGCCCACAAATGGATTGGGGGCTCCCGAACGGCTACAAGTGACCACAAGAGGTCTCAACCACCACAAAGGCGTCTAGTTTCCAAAGACCCAAGAGTAACAAGTTCACAAACATTCAATTTCCACGAATTCTCGTGGAGAGCACAAACCGATGCACAAAGCAATGGCAAGAGCACAAGTGATCAAATTCTTCACTCTCAAATTCCAACAAAGCAACAAATGCTTATGGGGGAATAAGAGAGGAAGAACAAAGAGGAGATGCACCAAGAACTCCAAGATCAAGATCTACTAGGTTCCCCTCACTTAGAGGAGGAATGGATTGGTGGAATTGTAGATCTAGATCTCCTCTCTCAAATTGCTCAAAGATATGCAAGAATCATGGGAGGAATTGGGAGAGAGGCAAGCTTTCCAAGGTCAACAATGGTGGGAAAGAGAGGGGGAAAAGTGCTCAAAAGAATGGGGAACCGTTGGGGAAGAATCCCCCTTAAAAAGGTCCCCTCAAAAATCTGCCCGTTGGCAGTGCAGGGAGGCTGGCCTGGGGGCTGGGCACCCAACAGAGCCCGCCGGCCCTGGGGCCGGCCAGGAGGCTGGCCTGGGGGCTGGGCACCCAACAGAGCCCGCCGGCCCTGGGGCTGGCCTGGGGGCCGGCCAACAAAAACAGCGAAAATATCCAACACGAAAACGAACATATCTTGATCATCCGAACTCCGTTTTCGATGTTCTTGGGCTCGTTGGAATCGCAACGAAGAGCTTAACAAGATCATGCAGAGAAACATCATAGTAAAACAAGGGTGGATAAAACTAAATGTAGAAAGATAAACCTTCCCTATAAAAGAACAACCGATAAAACCTCCAAACCAAAACCGCAATATGTTTTTCATCCGGACTCTGTTTTCTATGATCTTGGGCTTGTTTCGAAGATACTCACAAGCTCTAAAAGATTATGCATATACACATCATAGTCCGTCATGTGAGGAGGATAGCATAAGAGGAGAGTTTGACCTCTCTACAAGAGATGAACCGGTAAAACCTCCAACATCAAAAACACCACAAGGTAATCAAATAAAATCCGTTTTTGATGAACAAGAGCTTGGTATGGAGATGAACACAAGCTCTAAATTCTCACATGGATAAAAGCCAAATAAGAACCAAGAAAGATGATATGCCAAGTATGCAAAGGTTTGAGCTCTCCACAAAGATGCGATCAAGTTACTCACTTGAGAGCCCCTCTTGATAGTACGCCGTCTATCCTATAACCCGGTCTCCCACTAACACCACGAGACCGGTAAAATAGAAACCCTATCAAGATCATACCGTTGCATTGCGCATTCCACTTGAGCTCGATGATGACGATCTTGACTCTCTCAAGTTGGAACACCTTTCTTGATTGTGCTTGCTAGCACATGCTTGATGAAGTGCCTCGCAAAACTCTGTTGCACAAAGATGATGTCTTGAATCCTTCAAGACATACTTGCAATATGCTCAACTCTTCACATGACCATTCTTCATATAAACCCTTGGATGGAACCTTGGTCATCATGTAATCTTCTAGAGTCCAACACATGAACTCCAATCTTTTCCTATGGACAAGATCTACAAGTATATCTCAGTGCAAACATTAGTCCATAAGGATTGTCATTAATTACCAAAACCACGCATGGGGGCAACACATGCACTTTCAATCTCCCCCATTTTGGTAATTGATGACAATCCCTTTTACGAGGGTTTATATAATGAATTAAGCAACCATGCAACACAAAAAAGCAAGGATGCAAGAGAACAAAGAACAAAACCAAATTCCCTTAAACCCTCTAAATCTCTCCCCCATTGGCATCGATTGCCGAAATGGGAGGAAAAATTTAGACGGCCAATATAATAAGAGCTCCCCCATAATGTGTGCATTTCTCATAATATGAGTGAAATCAAATGCATGTATCCAATGACGAATAGATGCGAAGGAGATCAAACTATATTGAGGATCCAATCAAAAAAGAAAGATACTTCGAAGAAAGAAGCAAGCAATCAAAAGGATCCAAAAACAATGTTCTAAACAACAAGAGGGAACTCCCCAAGGTACGTGCACAACGTAGGATTTGCAAAGCAATATGGAGTGCACAACATGGAATCCTCACTCCCTCCTAGACAAATTTAGAACACAAACAAGTGCAAGAAGGCATAAAGATATAAAAGAAGCAAAACAACTTGTAACAAAAAATGTTGAGCAATAAGAACAAGAAGTGACAAATAAAGACTTGCTCAACCGAAAGGAGATGGATGTGACATGGAGAGACATTTTAGGAGACTAATGCAAGGATAAGCAATAGCATTATCATAATCTTTCAACATAAGAGGCACATAGTGCATATCATGTCTTTCCAATAAACACAACCCAACAAATAAATCCACAAGCGTATTAAGATGCAAACAAAATACCAAGTGAAAAACAAAGCTTGTGCCTTTTAGGAACCACCAAAGAATCAAAAGCATTAAAAGGTGGTCGCTAACAAAATGGAATACCAAATAAAGATGTAACTACTTTCATATGTATAAGTTTCTAAGTAGACATCAATCATGAAGATATAGGTCCACAAAGAAACATGCACACACAAAATAGATACTACGGTGAAGAACATGATATCCAACACAATCTCATCATAGCATCAAAAATATTCACAAGGGAAAAGATAATAGTTGGGATGCTCCGAGAAAGATAACAAGTATCACAAAGGGCAAATGATTTTGCAAATTCATCAATATTGCATATAAGAGACTTTGAGAAGAAATGTTGGATTAACATATTTGGGATTGGAGAATCAATAAAATGATTATATATATATTCCCTTGATATGTAATCATCCCGGCTTGCTCACATTTGCAACAAAAATGTTTTGATAAAGGCTTTGCAAGAACATATCAATTGCGACTAAAGGGATTCATGCCAAGATACAACCTACACAAGGTTGAAAGCTAGTAAAGTATGCATGAGGTAGATACTTGTTACCAAGATAGCATTGGTGATGTAGAAGATAAGAGTTCACGATCATCCGAGCTTGGCTCCAATAAGCACATGGTGATAACACCTTCCTTGTAAATGAGACAAGCTCCCAATGCATCTCCAATGTACCTAAAACAAATTCAAGTACAAAATGGTACCCAAACTCATTGGGTCCAAAGTAGTTAGAGCAACTACAATACATAGGACAAACTCCACATAAATATGTGCATATTGATATGAAATTGAATTTCATGCACATCTTAGCCATTTGGGATTTGATGGAGTTTATCCTATATATTGGATCAACGAAAGTAAGCATGCCATAAGATATACATATAGTAAATATGCATGCATGAGACTTTCAAGAACCAAACTAGATACAATTTGGACAAAACACCAATTAAACCAAGAAAGCACACACAAGTGTGACAAGAAAAAGAATTGTCCAAATTATATCAAAGACTCAACTCAACACATGATTGAAGATACCACTTTGAAAAGATGCCAAATGAAAGTAAGATACCAAAGGATGAAATTACCATCAAGGAATAAACCAAACCCTCTACACTTTTCATGATAGCACAAAGTACCAAAATGAAAATGTTTGTCTTCCAAGGAGACACGTCATCGGGAACAAATACCAATTGAAGACAACTAATGTTTGATACGTCTCCAACGTATCTATAATTTCTTATGTTCCATGCTTATATTATGTCAATTGCTACATGTTTTATTCACACTTTATAGCATTTTTATGCATTTTCTGGGACTAACCTATTAACAAGATGCCACAGTGCCAGTTCCTGTTTTCTACAGTTTTTTATTCCAAAAAAGCTGTTCTGGAAATATTCTCGGAATTGGACGAAACAAAAAGCCAAGGTCCTATTTTTCTGTCACGTACACGGAGTCCGAAGGAGAGACGAAGGGGGGCACCGAGGCGCCGTCACCATGTGGTGGCGCGGGTCCCACCCCTGGCGCGCCGCCACGTGGTGAGGAGCCCTCGGGCCTCCACCGACATCGCCCCTTCGCCTATAAATTGCCTTTCTCGGGAAAACCCTAAACACCCAAGCCTCCATCCACGAAAAGTTCCAGTGCCGCCGCCGTCGTCAACCCTAGCTCGGGAGGGTTCTGAAGCTCTTCCCGGCACCCTGCCGGAGAGGGGAATCATCACCGGAGGGCTCTACATCGCCATGCCTTCCTCCGGAGTGATGTGTGAGTAGTCCACCCCTGGACTATGGGTCCATAACAGTAGCTAGATGGTTGTCTTCTCCTCTTGTGCCATCATGTTTAGATCTTGTGAGCTGCCTATCATGATCAAGATCATCTTATTGTAATGCTACATGTTGTGTTTGCTGGGATCCGATGAATATTGAATACTATGTCAAGTTGATTATTGATTTATCATGCCTATGTTGTTTATGATCTTGCATGCTCTCCGTTGCTAGTGTAGGCTTTGGCCAAGTTTATGCTTGTAACTCTAAGAGGGAGTATTTATGCTAGATAGTGGGTTCATGCCTCCATTTAATCTGGGACAGTGACAGAAAGTTCTAAGGTTGTGGATGTGCTGTTGCTACTAAGGGTAAAACAGCAATGCTTTGTCTAAGGATATTTGTATTGTTTACATTATGCACCATACTTAATGCAATTGTCTGTTGCTTTCAACTTAATACTGGAAGGGGTGCGGATGCTAACCTGAAGGTGGACTATTTAGGCATAGATGCATGCTGGATAGCGGTCTGTGTACTTTGTCGTAATGCCCAAGTAAATCTCATAGTGATCATCATGACTTGTATATGCATTGTTATGCACTCTCTATTTTGTCAATTGCCCAGCTGTAATTTTTTTACCCAGCGTGTTAGTATTTTATTATGGAGAGACACCACTAGTGAACTGTGGACCCCGGTCCATTCTTTTACATCTGAAATACAACCAACTGCAATCATTGTTCTCTTTAATTCTCTGCAAGCAAACATCATTTTCCACACCACACTTTTAATCCTTTGTTTTCAGCAAGCCGGTGAGATTGACAAACTCACTGTTTCGTTGGGGCAAAATAGTTTGATTGTCTTGTGTGCAGGTTCCACGTTGCTGCTGATTCTCTGGTGTTGCGCCATGCCACATTCAGCCACCAACAACCTTCAGAAGACCCTTGACTTCCTACTGGTTCGATTAAACTTTGGTTTCTTACTGAGTGAAAACTTGCTGCTGCACTCATCATACCTTCCTCTTGGGGTTCCCAACGGACGTGTAACTTAACACGCATCAAGCCAGTTTTCTGGCGCCGTTGCCGGGGAAGTCAAACCTTCTGCATGGGGAGTCTCTCACTTCCAATCTCTTTACTTTGTTTTTGTCTTGCTTATTTTATTTTTACTTTATCTTGTTTGCTTCTTTATATCAAAAACACAAAAAAATTAGTTACTTGCATTTACTTTTGTATTTCGGCCTAGCTTTAATTTTGCTAAAATGAGTACTCCTGAGAACACCAAGTTGTGTGACTTCACTAGCACAAATAATAATGATTTCATATGCACTTCTATTGCTCCACCTGCTTCTAAAGCAGACTTTTATGAAATTAAACCTGCTCTATTAAATCTTGTTATGAAAGAGCAATTTTCTGGTGTTAGTACTGATGATGCTGCTGCTCACCTTAATAATTTTGTTGAACTTTGTGAGATGCAAAAGTATAAGGATATAGATGGAGATATTATAAAACTGAAATTATTTCCTTTCTCTTTAAGAGGAAGAGCTAAAGAATGGTTGCTATCTTTGCCTAGAAATAATATTGATTCATGGACTAAATGCAAAGATGCTTTCATTGGGAAATATTATCCTCCTGCTAAGATTATATCTTTGAGAAGTAGCATTATGAATTTTAAACAATTTGATAATGAGCATGTTGCCCAAGCATGGGAGAGAATGAAATCATTGGTAAAGAATTGTCCCACCCATGGACTGACTGCTTGGATGATCATCCAAACCTTTTATGCAGGACTGAATTTTTCTTCAAGAAACCTTCTGGATTCTGCTGCTGGAGGTACCTTTATGTCCATCCCTTTGGGTGCAGCAACAAAGCTTCTTGATGATATGATGATTAATTACTCTGAATGGCACACCGAGAGGACTCCACAAGGTAAGAAGGTAAATTCTGTTGAAGAAACCTCTTCCTTGAGTGATAAGATTGATGTCATTATGTCTATGCTTGTGAATGGTAAATCTCATGTTGATCCAAATAATTTTCCTTTAGCTTCATTGGTTGCTCAAGAAGAGCATGTTGATGTGAACTTCATTAAAAATAATAATTTCAACAACAATGCTTATAGGAATAATTTTGGTAACAACAATTATAAGCCATATCCTTCTAATAGTGGCAATAGTTATGGTAATTCCTATGGTAATTCTTACAACAATAATAGGAGTGTACCCTCTGATCTTGAAGTCATGCTTAAGGAATTTATCAATACCCAAACTGCTTTTAATAAATCTGTTGAGGAAAAGTTTGGAAAAATTGATGTTCTTGCTTCTAAAGTTGATAGCCTTGCTCTTGATGTTGATCTTTTGAAACTGAAAGTTATGCCTAATGAAGTTAAAGATACTAAGACTTTTGCTACTGCCAATGCTATCCAAGTTAAAATTGATAATAATATTAGGATGTTGGCTGAATTGCATGCTAGGTGGGAAAGAGAAGATGAAATTGCTAGAAAGAATAGTATAGCTAGAGTTTGTACTATCACTACCACTAGTAATGCTGAAGCATCACATGTTAGTAAACCTTCTACTATCAATGGTAACATTATTGGTGTTGGCAATGTTTCCACTTCCATTGCAAAACGTTTGAAATTGCCTAAAACCACTGAAACTGTTCCTGATAAAAGTGCTGAAATTTTTCGAACTATGGGGGACAATGGTCCCATTGCTTTAGATGACGATGATCTTGATTTTGATAATTGTAATATTTCTGAAGTTATTATGTTCTTGCAAAAGCTAGCTAGAAGTCCTAATGCTAGTGCTATAAATTTGGCTTTTACAAAACATATTACAAATGCTCTCATGCAAGTTAGGGAAGAGAAATTAAGACATGAAGGTTCTATCCCTAGGAAGTTAGAAGATGGTTGGGAGCCCATCATTAAAATGAAGGTGAATGATTTTGATTGTAATGCTTTATGTGATCTTGGTGCTAGTATCTCTGTTATGCCTAAGAAACTTTATGATATGCTTGATTTACCACCTTTGGAACACTGTTATTTGGATGTTCATCTTGCTGATAATTCTATGAAGAAACCTTTGGGGAGAATTGATAATGTTCATATTATGATTAACAATAACCTTGTCCCCGTTGATTTTGTTGTTTTGGATATTGAATGCAATGCATCTTGTCCTATTGTTTTGGGAAGACGTTTTCTTCGAACTGTTGGTGCTATTATTGATATGAAAGAAGGGAATATTAGGTATCAATTCCCACTCAAGAAAGGTATGGAACACTTCCCTAGAAAGAGAATGAAGCTACTTTTGATTCTATTATTAGAACAAATTATGATGTTGATGCTTCTTCTCTTGAGAACACTTGATTTTCACTTTCTGCGCCTAGCTGAAAGGCGTTAAAGAAAAGCGCTTATGGGAGACAACCCATCATTTTATTTCCTGTTATTTTTATTTTATTTGATTCAAGGAGTGTGTTTACTTCTGTAACAACTCCTTTGTATCTTTATTTTCTTGCAATGTTGTGCCAAGTAAAGTCTCTAGAAGAAAGTTGATGCTAGATTTGGATTTCTGCACAGGGACAGATTTTTGCTGTCCACGGTTTTGAGCTTTATTCACTCCAGAAAAATTGAAAAATTCTGAAAAACTTCGTGCGTGATCCTCAGTTATGTACGCAACTTTCATTAGTTTTGAGTTTCTCAATCTGAGCAACGTAAGTGCCTCGAAAAATTTGTCTTTACGGACTGTTCTCTTTTGACAAATTCTGCCATTTATTTTGCATTGCCTCTTTTACTATGTTTGATTGGATTTCTTTGCTCCATAAAACATCAGTGGCTGTAGCTAATGTCCAGAAGTATTGGTGATGATTGTGTCACTGTAGAATATGAGAATTTTTGATTATGCACTAACCCTCTAATGAGAATTACTTTGAGTTTGGTGTGGCGGAAGTTTTCAAGGATCAAGCGAGAAGGATGATATGATGTGATCAAGAAGAGTGAAAAGCCTAAGCTTGGGGATGCCCCCGTGGGTCACCCAAGCATATTTCAAGAAGACTCAAACGTCTAAGGTTGGGGATGCCCAAGTGTCGGGGGAATGATTAACCCGCGACTTAAGGATGCGCTATCATTGTTGGGCCACGTGAAAGATGGGCCAATCTCGCATCGCGACTCCATAAAGGAAAGTTCCAGAAGGTCGGTGCAAACTTGCCTTGGAAGACAAGAAAGATAATCAGGCTTCGTGTAGAAATCTTGTAACCTGACGAGCCTCTGTGTATATAAAGAGGACTCGCAGGACTTAGACGGGGTCAAGCTATCAAGCCCAAAACCCTAGCTCATACGGCGAGTACCAGATCGGATCGCCTCCATTGTAACACCTCGATTATCATATCAATACCAATCTAGGGTAGGCAGGAAGTAGGTCTTTTACCTCACATTGAGGGGGCCGAACCTGGGTAATCTGTGTTGATCTTTGTTCCTGCGATCCCAAGCTCGGAGATGCTTGACTCGCGTAATCCCACACCTACGAAGTCATCTATGACACCTGACGCGACAAACCCACGACACCAAGGCATCCCCTTCTTCATCAACAACTTATTAAGTCATTTCTTGTGAAACTATATTTTAATTCTTCCACATCTTATGTACTTTACTTGAAGCGTCTGTGTGCTTTTATTTTCACATTGCTATTTTTATTTTCTGAATAAATTGGATCCTAGCATTCTTGTGTTGGAGAGAGACACGCTCCGCTTTTTTCATGTGAATACTCATATTCTTCACTTATATATGTTGAGTATTCTTATCTAGCTACTGCTATGTTTTTAGCTCCTGTTTTTCATGCATCTCTTATTCAGAGCTGTTAGTTCTTGTAGAGTAATACTCTCTTGTTTCATTTGTAAATTATTTGGAAAGTTTTTGTTGAAATAAGTTGATTGGTGTTTGGTTGGAAACAGAAAATGCAACATGTGGTAGATGGTATATCGAAAAGACACACATATAGATCATTGTCTTGGATAATTTGATACTTGGCAATTGTTTTGAGCTCTCAAGTAGTTCATGTTTAAGCTCTTGCATCATGTAGTTAAAAACCTATTAGTAAAGAACTACCGTAGAGCTTGTTGAAATTTGGTTTGCATGTTTGCTATCTCTAAGGTCTAGATATTTTCTGGTAAAAGTGTTTGAGCAACAAGAAAGACAGTGTAGAGTCTTATAATGCTTGCAATATGTTTTCATGTAAGTCTTGCTGTACCGGTTGATATCTTGTGTTTGCTTCAAACAACCTTGCTAGCCTAAACTCTGTACTGAGAGGGAATGCTTCTCGTGCATCCAAATCCTTGAGCCAAACCCATGCCATTTGTGTCCACCATAACTACCTATTATGTGGTATTTTCTGCCATTCCAAGTAAATACTTCATGTGCTACTCTGTACTGGGGGCCGGAAGCAGATTACTTGGAGACCGGCCACGTCATCCCGTTTGGATCCATCAACGTCTTCGTCGGCTTCATCGGTGGCAGGTCCATTAGCTCGGTCCAAGAAGGCGATTCAGTAGAAGAAGTCGCCGATGATGGGGAAGAATCCGCCGAAAGCATGGACTCGCAAGAGTTTGGGTCCATTATACCTGCCTTTGAAGAAAGTTGCTGGGGTTACCCACCAGAAATCGCATTATCACCAGATCGAGAGATGGCGCAAGTCGCGGTTTACACGACCGGAGGAGCAGGCGCATCAGGAACTGCTGGAGAAACCGAGGCATCGGCACCCCCAAGCAACCCACTTCTTGTCCCCGTGTCAGCCACGAACGCCGCCCTCCGTGCAACAGAAATTGAGGCCGCCAGGGCCGAGCTCCTGTATGAGGTTCGAAGGATGGAAGAAGAGCGCCGCAGGCTCGATCAGATAAACCAAGGAATCCAACAGGAGCGGCAGAGAGTAGCCGCGCTGGCTGCGACTCAACGACAGGTTGACCCGCAAACACAACTGCGCGCGACTCAACCAACAGTGGAAATCCCGCTCACTCCAGCCGCGGGAACGGGAATCCAGACGACTGCGGAAGGAAGGGTACCACAAATCAAGAGACCCAGCAACAACCAAGGAGGTTTCACACCCCGCAGGGCCATTACCAGAACCCTGTCGATAATATGTATGCTGCGGCTAATATCTTGACTCAGATGGTACCAACAGGCGATGACCCGGTCAATGCTGAGGCGCGGCGCGCGATTCAGATGCTAAGTACGGCAGTCCTGCAACAAGCCAATAGGGCGGAAGCCGAAGCACAGCTGCCCCTCGTACCAGCCAATCACAGGATTGCAGCAGAAAGAAGCGTCCAAAGCAGGCCACCAGAGAACGTATCAGGAGTCGCACAGAGGCAGCAGGAGCAAGTCGCAGAAGCGCAGGCGAATATGCCAGTGGTGCAAACGCGGCCCGCAGATAACCCCGCGGCGCGCCCACAGCCCTGTCCTCGCGACTCAAGGGACCGGCGTGTTTCACTGAAAGGATCAGATCGGAACCTTTTCCTGAAGATTTCAAAGGGCCACGCAAAAACGCCAGCATGGATCCAACCACCTGGCTGAACAATTACGAGATGGGGATGAGCATTTTGAACGCCTCAGAGGAAATATGTGCAAGGTACCTCAACATGATGCTAGAAGGTGCAGCGCACATATGGCTGCAAAATTTGCCTCCCAACTCTATAAATACTTGGGAGGAACTGAAGGATGCCTTCGTTAAGAACTTCCAAGGAACTTGCAAACGACTCTGCAATATAGAAGATCTAGAGCGTTGTGTCCAGAAGGAAGGCGAGTCAAGTCGCCATTGGATGAAAAGGGTGGCAGAAATAATACACTCCTCAGATAATATACCACCAAGCTCAGCCGTCCTGGTGATGGAGAAAAACTGCAAGTTTGAGCCGCTGATTCATAAGCTGGGTCGCATGAAGGATAAAGTCAAGAGCCTCAGCGAGGTGATGGCTGCGGCTAACAAATATGCCGCTCAGATAAAACCAGAGACGCGTCAGACGGAGAAGAAGAGGAGGTTGCTGCAAAGGAAAGAAAAACTCCAACAAGCCCCAGCAGCAGCAAACAAGCCACAACAACGCGAATCAAAACAAACGCAAAAACGAAGATGGTCACTCAGGGCTCGTCGCCAATGCGCGTGGAGGATTCAGAGGCCAGCGTGGAAGGGGTCGAGGATACGGCTCCCGTCCAATCAATATGCAAGAAGTTTTCAACCGGCCATGCGACCTTCATGCGACAGGTGATGGACGGCCAGCGGACCATACCAAGGCGCAATGCCACTATTACAAGAAGTGGAAAGAAGAGAGCCAACACAACGGGGGGAATTCCCATGAAGGAAACCCTAGTGCGGCTCATAACACAAATATTGGGCAGCACGCGCGAGTAACCCCAGGCAACGGGGCAGTATCACACAATAGTTATCGATACCTCCAAAAGGGAAGAGAAATTGAGCCGCAGAAGTCAGCAGGTGAACGCCGTGATACCAGCAACACCCAATTGGTTAAGGTGGTCAGAATACGCAGTAACCTGGAGTCGCGACGATCACCCGCCACAAGTACGGGAACCTGGCAAGTTGGCGCTGGTTGTGGCACCGTACGTTGCAGGATACAAGCTGACCAAAGTGCTTATGGATGGAGGAAGCAGCATTAATATCTTGTACTACGATACGTTCCAGCGTCTAGGACTCAAGGATTCCAGCCTGCAGCCCACGTCAACAGTATTTCACGGCATTGTCCCAGGAAGGTCCGCACGGCCAGCGGGGAAAATAACCCTAGGGGTAACTTTTGGACAGAAGAGAACTTTAGAAGCGAATTCCTATGCTTCGAAGTGGTAAAATTCCAAAGCCCATATCACGCCTTGTTTGGAAGAACGGCCTTTGCTAAGTTTATGGCCAGGCCATGCTACGTGTACCTACAGTTGAAGATACCAGGACCAAAAGGGGTCATCACAGTGTACGGAGATAGAGAAAAAGCGATAGAATGTGAAAAGGAGATGCGGCCTTCGCAGAATCCGCCTGTGCCGCGGAAGAGCTAAAAGGTTATAAGTCGCAGGTGGACCCAAACGACATGAGTGTAGTTACCACGCCATCTGCCGAGCCACCAATGAAATTCAAAGCGGCCCAGGACACTAAGCAGATAAATCTTGTTCCTGGCGACTCATCCAAGCAAACCAGCATTGGAGCACACATGGAAGAAGAGCAGGAGAAGGCCCTCGTCGCTTTTCTCCAGGAAAATAAGGACATCTTCGCATGGAAGCCGTCAGATATGCCAGGGGTACCAAGAGAATTAGCAGAACATAGCCTCAAAGTGAACCCTGCGGCTAAACCAGTGAAGCAGCCACTACGGCGTTTCCACGATGATAGGAGAAAGGCAATAGGAGAGGAAATAGCTCGCTTGCTGGCTGCAGGATTCATCACGGAGGTATACCATCCGGAATGGGTGGCAAACCCAGTATTGGTTATGAAAAAGAACGGTACGTGGCGAATGTGCGTTGATTACACCAGTCTTAACAAAGCTTGTCCAAAGGATCCATTTGCTTTGCCGCGAATCGACCAAGTATTGATTCAACTGCTGGGTGCGAGCTGTTATGCTTTTTGGACGCCTATTCAGGCTACCATCAAATCAAGATGAAGAGGGAGGACCAAGAAAAGACGTCCTTCATCACACCCTTTGGAGCTTTTTGTTATGTCAGCATGCCCTTTGGGTTGAAGAACGCAGGTGCGACTTACCAAAGATGCATTCAGAATTGCTACATGAGCAAATAGGTCGCAACGTTCACGCCTACGTGGATGATATTGTGGTTAAGTCGCAAGTTAGCCAGGATCTTATTAGTGATCTGGCAGAGACATTCACAAATCTCAGAAAATACAACATGAAGCTCAACCCCACAAAGTGCGTCTTTGGAGTACCAGCAGGAAAGCTATTGGGATTCATAGTATCAGAAAGAGGCATTGAGGCCAACCTGACAAGATAAAGGCCGTGATGGATCTCCAAAAGCCAGAAAAGATAAAAGATGTGCAGCGACTTACCGGTTGCGTAGCAGCTTTGAGTCGCTTTATATCAAGATTGGGAGAGAAAGCACTACCTTTGTACAGACTGTTGAAAAAATCAGACACCTTCGTTTGGGACGCAGAGGCCGACGAAGCTCTGACAGCCTTGAAACATCAATTGACAAATGCTCCAGTTCTGGCGGCTCCAAAGGATAAAGAGCCATGCTACTATACATAGCGGCAAATTCCCGTGCTGTGAGCGCTGTCATGGTTGTGGAGAGACAAGAACGGAAAGGAATACCCTGTCCAGAGACCAGTATATTACGTGAGCGAAGTCCTCACAGCTTCCAAACAGCGTTACCCACAGTGGCAGAAGTTGGTGTTTGGAGTGTTCATGGCGAGTCGCAAGCTGAAGCACTACTTCCAAGAACATCCAATAACTGTGGTTAGTTCAGCACCATTGGCAGATATCATCGTAATCGAGAAGCTACTGGAAGAGTCGCTAAGTGGGCGATCGAGTTGGGACCACATCACATCAGCTACGAGCCGCGCACATCAATTAAGTCGCAAGCCCTTGCAGATTTTATTAACGATTGGACAGAAATCCAAGTCGCTCCTAGCATGGCAGAAACCAAATACTGGACCATGCATTTTGATGGGTCAAGACAGTTGCAAGGCTCGGGGGCTGGAGTTGTTCTAACATCTCCCAAGGGAGACAAGCTGCGGTATGTGTACAGATACACTTCAACTGCACAAATAACGTGGCGGAGTACGAGGCACTGCTTCATGGTCTACGTATAGCAAAGGAGATGAACATCAGTCGCATACGCTGTTTTGGCGATTCAGACTTGGTGGCACAGCAGGTCTCTGGAACGTGGGACAGCAAGGATGCGAACATGGCTGCATATAGAAGAGAGGTGGACAGAATTGCTGGACATTTCACTGGATACCAAGTTGAACATATTGATCGGAGACAAAACGAAGCTGCAGATGCCCTGTCTCGGCTTGGATCCAACAGACAGTCAGTCCCACCCAATGTTTTCCTGGATGAACTGCACAATCCATCAGTCAAACCTCCAGCAGAGATTGACATTGCAGAGCCAGAGGACGATTCAACTTTAGTCGCAGCCCTGCATGAACAGCCAGGATGGACAGAGCCATACATGGCATATTTAAGTCGCGGAGTGCTGCCAGACGATGAGATTGAGGCGCGCAAAATCATACGACGATCAAAGGCCTATACAATCATCAACAACGAATTATACAAGCGCAGCGTGTCAGGAGCATTCCAAAGATGTGTCTCACCAGAAGAGGGACGAAAAATCTTGCACGAAATTCATTCAGGCGATTGTGGCCATCATGCTTCGTCAAGATCTTTGGTGGCAAAGGCGTTCCGACATGGATTCTTCTGGTTAACAGCATTAGCAGATGCAGAGCAAATTGTCAGAGTGTGCGATGGATGTCAAAGATACGCTAGGCAAGATCATATGCCAGCTCAAGCACTTCGCACAATACCCATCACATGGCCTTTTGCCGTATGGGGTTTTGACATGGTAGGGCCTTCAGACGGTCTTCAAACGGAAAAACTCACCTCTGGTCATGGTGGACAAATTCACAAAGTGGATAGAAGCAGAACCTGTGGGAGATTGCGAGGCTGAAACAGCAGTCAAGTTCTTGAAGAAGGTCATATTCCGCTTCGGGTACCCCCATAGTATCATTACAGACAATGGGAGCAACACCTCTGAAGGGGCTACACAGATATTTTGCGCAGACAATGGGATAAGATTGGACCTCACGTCAGTAGCACACCCGCAGAGCAATGGACAAGCTGAGCGAGCTAACCAGGAAATTCTCCATGGAATTAAGCCGCGCCTTATTGAAAAGGTCGAAGCATCTCCAGGATGTTGGGTGGAAGAATGCCAGCAGTACTGTGGAGCTTAAGAACAACCCCTAACAGATCCACAGGATTTACACCATATTTCATGGTCTATGGAGCAGAAGCAGTCATGCCCAGCGACATCATACATGATTCACCAAGAGTTGCGGCTTACATCGAGACAGATAATGAGATAGCTCGGCAAGACTCGGTGGACACATTAGAAGAGGTTAGAGACTTGGCAGCATCAAGGTCAGCGTATATCAACAAGACTTGCGACGCTATCATGCCAGACGCATCAAAACCCGCACCTTTCAAGAAGGCGACCTAGTACTGCGACTTAAACAAGATCACAAGGGAATGCATAAGCTGTCCTCTCCATGGGAAGGACCCTACATCATCAGCAAGAAGCTAAACAATGGGTCGTACTACTGCTGGATGTAAGGGAAGAAAGCAGCGAACGCCATGATTTCGAGGATCGTCTCGAGGCACCTCGCCCTTGGAACGTCGCACACCTGCGACCGTACTATACATAAGAAAAGGCTAATCAGAGCCAAGCATCATCCTTTCCAGCTTTATAGCTGAGTATCATCACAGCCACTCAGGGCTAGAACTTCAACTTTGGTCGCCACCTAGGCGCGACCTATGCAACATCTGATCGCCACCCAGGCGCGATCGACCCTTGTATCAGAAACCGGCTGCCACCTAGGCGCGGCCGTAAACTTTGTATCATCTCTGGTCGCCACCTAGGCGCGACCGACCCCATGTATCACCATGGATCGCCACCTACGCGCGATCCAACCCTATGTATAACACTCGGTTGCCACCAAGGCGCGACCTTATGTGTCATCATAATCAAAGCTTATCATAGCTTAGCCTATCATGGCAATATCATTATGTTTCTTGGGGTCTTTGTTACCCTGAAACAGCCAATTTATTGGCAATTATCAAATTTACCTTAAGTTGGATTGCTACTCGCATTATGTGGCCAAAGTACTGGGGTGTGGCGTCAATCGAGCTTGATTGCCTATCATGGCCGCTCTCGACCCTGAACACACATGTTCCTAGGAAATACTGAGTCGCGCGAGTGCCCACTTAAGGATTCAGATGGCCTAACTAGAGGTCGATGTACTGCTTATAGTACGGCAACACCAATTACAATTACTTGTATCTTAACAATTGTTTTATTCATGATATCAAGTTACAGGTGATGACCTTCAGAATTCTCTGAGAAGAATTGAGATGATTACCACGTTACATCCTCTCAATCCTTGGGGGCTACATCATATTATCATCAAAAATTTGAAGATGGATCGTCATCAAGTTCTGAAGCTATCAGGCTACTCTAACAAAGAAGCTCACGAAGTCAGATGATCTTCCAGGTGCGAGTCAAGGCCAATCCTGCACAATTATAAGTCGCGAAATAAGGAAAAGCGCGGCCTAAACATTCAAGATCAAGAAATACTATGAAGTTCAGGCCACGCTTGGGGGCTAATGTCGGGGGAATGATTAACCCGCGACTTAAGGCTGCGCTATCATTGTTGGGCCACGTGAAAGATGGGCCAATCTCGCATCGCGACTCGATAAAGGAAAGTTCCAGAAGGTCGGTGCAAACTTGCCTTGGAAGACAAGAAAGATAATCAGGCTTCGTGTAGAACTCTTGTAACCTGACGAGCCTCTGTGTATATAAAGAGGACTCGCAGGACTTAGAGGGGTCAAGCTATCAAGCCCAAAACCCTAGCTCATACGGCGAGTACCAGATCGGATCGCCTCCATTGTAACACCTCGATTATCATATCAATACCAATCTAGGGTAGGCAGGAAGTAGGTCTTTTACCTCACATTGAGGGGGCCGAACCTGGGTAAATCTGTGTTGATCTTTGTTCCTGCGATCCCAAGCTCGGAGATGCTTGACTCGCGTAATCCCACACCTACGAAGTCATCTATGACACCTGACGTGACAAACCCACGACACCAAGGCATCCCCTTCTTCATCAACAACTTATTAGGTCATTTCTTGTGAAACTATATTTTAATTCTTCCACGTCTTATGTACTTTACTTGGAGCGTCTGTGTGCTTTTATTTTCGCATTGTTATTTTTATTTTCTGAATAAATTGGATCCTAGCATTCTTGTGTTGGAGAAAGACACGCTCCGCTTTTTTCATGTGAATACTCATATTCTTCACTTATATATGTTGAGTATTCTTATCTAGCTACTGCTATGTTTTTAGCTCCTGTTTTTCATGCATCTCTTATTCAGAGCTGTTAGTTCTTGTAGAGTAATACTCTCTTGTTTCATTTGTAAATTATTTGGAAAGTTTTTGTTGAAATAAGTTGATTGGTGTTTGGTTGGAAACAGAAAATGCAACATGTGGTAGATGGTATATCGAAAAGACACACATATAGATCATTGTCTTGGATAATTTGATACTTGGCAATTGTTTTGAGCTCACAAGTATTTCATGTTTAAGATCTTGCATCATGTAGTTAAAAACCTATTAGTAAAGAACTACCGTAGAGCTTGTTGAAATTTGGTTTGCATGTTTGCTATCTCTAAGGTCTAGATATTTTCTGGTAAAAGTGTTTGAGCAACAAGGAAGACAGTGTAGAGTCTTATAATGCTTGCAATATGTTTTCATGTAAGTCTTGCTGTACCGGTTGATATCTTGTGTTTGCTTCAAACAACCTTGCTAGCCTAAACTCTGTACTGAGAGGGAATGCTTCTCGTGCATACAAATCCTTGAGCCAAAACCCATGCCATTTGTGTCCACCATAACTACCTATTATGTGGTATTTTCTGCCATTCCAAGTAAATACTTCATGTGCTACTCTGTACTGGGGGCCGGAAGCAGATTACTTGGAGACCGGCCACGTCATCCCGTTTGGATCCATCAACGTCTTCGTCGGCTTCATCGGTGGCAGGTCCATTAGCTCGGTCCAAGAAGGCGATTCAGTAGAAGAAGTCGCCGATGATGGGGAAGAATCCGTCGAAAGCATGGACTCGCAAGAGTTTGGGTCCATTATACCTGCCTTTGAAGAAAGTTGCTAGGGTTACCTACCAGAAATCGCATTATCACCAGATCGAGAGACGGCGCGAGTCGCGGTTTACACGACCGGAGAGCAGGCGCATCAGGAATTGCTGGAGAAACCGAGGCATCGGCACCCCAAGCAACCCACTTCTTGTCCCCGTGTCAGCCACGAACGCCGCCCTCCGTGCGACAGAAATTGAGGCCGCCAGGGCCGAGCTCCTGTATGAGGTTCGAAGGATGGAAGAAGAGCGCCGCAGGCTCGATCAGATAAACCAAGGAATCCAACAAGAGCGGCAGAGAGTAGCCGCGCTGGCTGCGACTCAACGACAGGTTGACCCGCAAACACAACTGCGCGCGACTCAACCAACAGTGGAAATCCGCTTACTCCAGCCGCGGGAACGGGAATCCAGACGACTGCGGAAGGAAGGGTACCACCAAATCAAGAGACCCAGCAACAACCAAGGAGGTTTCACACCCCGCAGGGCCATTACCAGAACCCTGTCGATAATATGTATGTTGCGGCTAATATCTTGACTCAGATGGCACCAACAGGCGACGACCCGGTCAATGCTGAGCGCGGCGCGCGATTCAGATGCTAAGTACGGCGGTCCTGCAACAAGCCAATAGGGCGGAAGCCGAAGCACAGCTGCCCCTCGTACCAGCCAATCACAGGATTGCAGTAGAAAGAAGCGTCCAAAGCAGGCCACCAGAGAACGTATCAGGAGTCGCACAGAGGCAGCAGGAGCAAGTCGCAGAAGCGTAGGCGAATATGCCAGTGGTGCAAACGCGGCCCGCAGATAACGCCGCGGGCGCGCCCACAGCCCTGTCCTCGCGACTCAAGGGACCGGCGTGTTTCACTGAAAGGATCAGATCGGAACCTTTTCCTGAAGATTTCAAAGGGCCACGCAAGGTGGCAAACTACAACGCCAGTATGGATCCAACCACCTGGCTGAACAATTACGAGATGGGAATGAGCATTTTGAACGCCTCAGAGGAAATATGTGCAAGGTACCTCAACATGATGCTAGAAGGTGCAGCGCACATATGGCTGCAAAATTTGCCTCCCAACTCTATAAATACTTGGGAGGAACTGAAGGATGCCTTCGTTAAGAACTTCCAAGGAACTTGCAAACGACTCTGCAATATAGAAGATCTAGAGCGTTGTGTCCAGAAGGAAGGCGAGTCAAGTCGCCATTGGATGAAAAGGGTGGCAGAAATAATACACTCCTCAGATAATATACCACCAAGCTCAGCCATCCTGGTGATGGAGAAAAACTGCAAGTTCGAGCCGCTGATTCATAAGCTGGGTCGCATGAAGGATAAAGTCAAGAGCCTCAGCGAGGTGATGGCTGCGGCTAACAAATATGCCGGCTCAGATAAAACCAGAGACGCGTCAGACGGAGAAGAAGAGGAGGTTGCAACCAAAGGAATGAAAAACTCCAACAAGCCCCAGCAGCAGCAAACAAGCCACAACAACGCGAATCAAAACAAACGCAAAAATGAAGATGGTCACTCAGGGCTCGTCGCCAATGCGCGTGGAGGATTCAGAGGCCAACGTGGAAGGGGTCGAGGATACGGCTCCCGTCCAATCAATATGCAAGAAGTTTTCAACCGGCCATGCGACCTTCATGCGACAGGTGATGGACGGCCAGCGGACCATACCAAGGCGCAATGCCACTATTACAAGAAGTGGAAAGAAGAGAGCCAACACAACGGGGGAGTTCCCATGAAGGAAACCCTAGTGCGGCTCATAACACAAATATTGGCAGCACGGCGCAAGTAACCCCAGGCAAATGGGGCAGTATCACACAATAGTTATCGATACCTCCAAAAGGGAAGAGAAATTGAGCCGCAGAAGTCAGCAGGTGAACGCCGTGATACCAGCAACACCTAATGATTTCAAAACTTAAAAAGCTCTAGCACATGATTTAATCCCTGCTTCCCTCTACGAAGGGCCTTTCTTTACTTTAGGTTGAGTCAGTTTACCTACTCCTTTTTATCTCAGAAGCAAACACTTGTGTCAACTTTGCGTGCAACAATTTTTATATGCTTACTTATTGCACTTATTATATTGCTTTGTGTTGACAATTATCCATGAGATATACAAGTTGAAAGTTGAAAGCAATTGCTGAAACTTAAATCTTCCTTTGTGTTGCTTCAATGCCTTTTACTTAGAATATATTGCTTTATGAGTTAACTCTTATGCAAAGCTTTTTGATGCTTGTCTTGAAAGTACTATTTATGAAAAGTTTTTGCTTATATGATTTAGTTGTTTACTCATTATCTATTTGTTAGCAAACTATAGACCATTGCCTTGAGTCACTTCATTCATAACATATGCTTTACAATATTATTTGATTATGATTATGTGGTAGCATGTCACCTAAGAAATTATTTGTTGTTATCGTTTTACCTACTCGATGACGAGTAGAACTAAGCTTGGGGATGCTTGATACGTCTCCAACGTATCTATAATTTCTTATGTTCCATGCTTATATTATGTCAATTGCTAAATGTTTTATTCACACTTTATTGCATTTTTATGCATTTTCTGGGACTAACCTATTAACAAGATGCCACAGTGCCAGTTCCTGTTTTCTGCTGTTTTTGATTCCAGAAAAGCTGTTCTGGAAATATTCTCGGAATTGGACGAAACAAAAAGCCAAGGCCCTATTTTTCTGTCACGTACACGGAGTCCGAAGGAGAGACGAAGGGGGCACCGAGGCGCCCTCACCATGTGGTGGCGCGGGTCCCACCCCTGCGCGCCGCCACGTGGTGAGGAGCCCTCGGGCCTCCACCGACATCGCCCCTTCGCCTATATATTGCCTTTCTCGGGAAAACTCTAAACACCTGAGCCTCCATCCACGAAAAGTTCCAGAGCCGCCGCCGTCGTCAACCCTAGCTCGGGAGGGTTCTGAAGCTCTCCCGGCACCCTCCCGGGGAGGGGAATCATCACCGGAGGGCTCTACATCGCCATGCCTTCCTCCGGAGTGATGTGTGAGTAGTCCACCCCAGACTATGGGTCCATAGCAGTAGCTAGATGGTTGTCTTCTCCTCTTGTGCCATCATGTTTAGATCTTGTGAGCTGCCTATCATGATCAAGATCATCTTATTGTAATGCTACATGTTGTGTTTGCTGGGATCCGATGAATATTGAATACTATGTCAAGTTGATTATTGATTTATCATGCCTATGTTGTTTATGATCTTGCATGCTCTCCATTGCTAGTGTAGGCTTTGGCCAAGTTTATGCTTGTAACTCCAAGAGGGAGTATTTATGCTAGATAGTGGGTTCATGCCTCCATTTAATCTGGGACAGTGACAGAAAGTTCTAAGGTTGTGGATGTGTTGTTGCTACTAGGGGTAAAACAGCAATGCTTTGTCTAAGGATATTTGTATTGTTTACATTATGCACCATACTTAATGCAATTGTCTATTGCTTGCAACTTAATACAGGAAGGGGTGCGGATGCTAACCTGAAGGTGGACTATTTAGGCACAGATGCATGCTGGATAGCGGTCTGTGTACTTTGTCGTAATGCCCAAGTAAATCTCATAATGATCATCATGACTTGTATATGCATTGTTATGCACTCTCTATTTGTCAATTGCCCAGCTGTAATTTTTTTACCCAACATGTTAGTGTTTTATTATGGAGAGACACCACTAGTGAACTGTGGACCCCGGTCCATTCTTTTACATCTGAAATACAACCAACTGCAATCATTGTTCTCTTTAATTCTCTGCAAGCAAACATCATTTTCCACACACACTTTTAATCCTTTGTTTTCAGCAAGCCGGTGAGATTGACAACCTCACTGTTTCGTTGGGGCAAAGTAGTTTGATTGCCTTGTGTGCAGGTTCCACGTTGCTGCTGATTCCCTGGTGTTGCGCCGTGCCACATTCAGCCACCAACAACCTTCAGAAGACCCTTGACTTCCTACTGGTTCGATTAAACCTTGTTTCTTACTGAGGGAAAACTTGCTGCTGCACTCATCATACCTTCCTCTTGGGGTTCCCAACGGACGTGTAACTTAACACGCATCAATGTTCAAAAGCATATAGAATTGCTCCCCCAAGATTTGTGCATTATTTATGATCTTGCATTTGAATACAAAATGCGCACAAATGGGATCATCACTCTCCATACATATTATTCAAACACTAGTCATGTTCAAGGAAAGCAATAAGATGCAAAACCAATTTAAAGAATGATGTTCTACTCAATGTAGGATAGCTTCCCAAGAATAGTGCATTATCAAGAAGTATGACTTTTGAATGTAAATGCACAAGGATGTGATCATTGCTTTTCCTAACTCAAGAAAGCACAAAACAAATTTTGAGTAGAGAAAAACGAATCAAAAGATACAAGGGAGACAAGAGGAGTTAGATCAAATCAAATCCTTGGCAACAACAATAAGGCAAATTCAAAGCAAAACAAAATGAAGATGGTCTACAAATTCCACCATAATTATGAGTATCGCTTCTCATGGACAAGGAGTATATAGAGATATTTCTCGGTGGTATAAAGGAATGATATTCAAGACCAATTCACAACAAATAAGCATATGGCAAAGGATAGGAATTAAAGCCATGCTTAGAAACATAGATATTCTTGATAGCTTCAATATTCACGCGATCATGCAAAGCAACTCAAAGAGTAGCTTGAAGCAATTGGTTTCCCAAAAGATATATGCGAACATATTTGGGAAACCATACCAAGAATTCCATCACAAACAAGATCCAAAGTGAGAGCAAAAATCATTTAAGCAAATGGAACTTGTTTGAGCAACATGCCACATAGGAATAAGATAATGAAGAATATCAATTCTAGGTGGCAATACCTCACATGTTCACATTTTCTAGGCTTGTAATATGCACATAGCTTATTACTCCCCCATAATGTGATAATCCATTTATTTTAACAAGAGGCAAACAAAACCAACTAGAGAAATTAATGGACATTATAGAATTTGAATTTCTCATGAATGACATACCACATAGAGAATAGATAATATTGATATATCATCACTAAGTGGTATTCCTCATGTACACATTTTAGGATTGTGAAGTGCACGAAGCATATCACTCCCCAAAATAGGATAGTCCATTAATCTCTCAAAAAAGAGCCAACAAGATAAGATATCAAATAAAAGCAATAAGGCTCAACACAAGTAAATGGTGTGCAAACCAACATACACATACTTGATTACTCAAGATAAGTAAGTAGAGAGCACAACACATACAAAACTAGCAAGGTACAAAACCTAACACATGCAAGGGTGCAAGCAACTTTCAATGTATATATGATTTAAATAAAAGTTACCGCAAGGAGGAACATTGGATATGAGATAGAACAATATAATCCAAATGACTTGGCTTGAGATAATATAATTGATGAAGATCCCTTAATTCTTCATGATGTAGCCAAGTCTCCAATGCCCTCCAACAACACCTATTGATCAAGTTTTAGCTTGTTGGTCCCCAACCAAGTTGGGTCCTAAGAGGTTAGTCACAATAGGTTTGGCAACCCAAATGGTTCTTTTCTTGACACCACTTTGAGTACCAACATATTTGGCAAACACATTGCCAACCTTATCCTTCCGAAGAGAATAAACATCATCAATAATAATGGGGTTGGATAAGGTACCATTTGTGCATGAAGAAGCAAGTGACCCTTCTCACGGCATAGGTAGCAACATTCTTCCTCCTCTCTTCTTAGTTGGAGTCTTGACTTGAGGAGGGGTAGCTTGATTCTTCTTGGGAAGAGGCCGTTCTTCAACTTGAGGAACTTGAGTTTGAACTTGAGGGCTTCCCTTGTTGCTTCTCACTAAGAGCTTCTTCTTCAAAGGGCAAGATCTAACATGGTGCCCTTCAACTTTGCACTTGAAGCAAACAATCTTGGCCGAATCCTTAACTTGTTCTTGGCCCTTTTCTTCTTGTTGACTTGGACTTGTTCTTGATATTGGAGTTGAATCCAAGTCCACTCTTGTCATTGGGGCGTCTTTGAACACTCAACATATTGTCAAGTGTAGAATCCCCAACATGACGCTTTTCCAAGTCTTTCTTCAAAGAAGTGACTTGGGCCTTGAGCTCATTTAATTCCTCTACATGGTTAGTATCAACAAAACACTAGAGGAAGTAGAGGCTTCATTGTTAGAGCAACAAGGCATGAAAGTAATTCATCACAAGATGTAGCAACATTGTGAGTGGATGAATTACTAGGACTAGCACATGGCAATAAAGCATTTTAGTAGAAGTTGTGCCTTTGTCCACATGAGGCTCACAAGATGTTACCTTTGTAGTGATAGCCTCATGAGCTAACTTTAGCCTAGCATGGATGCTAGAAGATCATCATTAGAGCTAGATAGCTTTTCATGACTTTCTTCCAATTTCCATACTTGCTAGTTAGCAACTCAAGTTGAGCCCTTAGCTCAACATTCTCCTTCAAAATAGATGCTTCACGAAGTGGAGTTAGTAGCACAAGCATCATCAATTAGAAATGGAAGAAGACAACTTGGCAAGCTCATCATTTTTAGATAGTTGAGTTTGGAGTTGATCATGAGACTTGATAAGGAGAGAGTGTTCACTTTCTAAAGCCTTGTGGCTTTGTCAAGTCTCTCTATATCCTCAATTAGTCTAGCATTGCCAACACCAAATTCAACTTTTTCCTTTTTAAGCACTTTATATTTAGCAATAGCATGATCTCTTTCCTTAATGATTTTAGCAATAATAAGATCATTTGATTCATCAAGAGATTCAAGTTTCTCTTCAAGAGACACTCGAAGCTCTTGCTCTTCCTCAAGGGCATTCATTAAGGATGCCTTTTCATCGGCATCCTCTCTCTCAATTTGACATTTCTCGAGAAATTGAGTTTCCAAGTCCTCAATGATTTCCCTACTCTTAATAGCATAAACAATGATTTCACTTAGAGGAGGGATAGCTTTGCTACCTTTGGGGAGAGCACCAAATACCATCTTACCCTTCTTTGTTATGGATTCAACATCCATATGCTCCATGAGAATCCTCATCCACATCATCACAAGATGTAGAGGGTTCCAAAGGTGGAGAAACCTTTGAATCCTAGCCATAAGGCAAAAAAGTAGTGGACAAAGATGGTGAAGAGTACTTGAAGCACCATTGAGATCCACGTCTTGTTCCAACAAATGTTGGGATTCCTCTACATTGTTAGCCACACAAGAAATAGAGGATATGGAAGTATTGTTTTCATGGCAACAAGACAAATGAAGCATATCATCATGAGATTTAGTTAAACAACTATTACATGATATGCAAGGACTATCAACACTAGCATGTAAACATTTGGAGTGCTAGAAGTGTTTAAGTCCAAAGATAGATCATTGCAATGAGATAGAGATGAAGTATAGTCAATAGAATATTCACCATCAACAAAGCAATTTCTATCACCACTCACCATATCATTACCTTGTGACAAATCACATGTTGGTGAAGTGGAAGAAGTTGTGAACTCATCACGGCCGGAGGTGGAGGGAGAACAATCATCCTCAATAATATTGGACACTTCATATATATCTTGAAGCTTGGTCCAAAGCTCATGAGCGTTCCGAAAAGGCATGATTGATGCAAGAACTACATCGCTCAAAACACATATAAGACAATTAGATACACGAGTATCGAGATAAGAGTTTTCCTCATCCTCTAAAGTATAACTTTTGGAGAAAAAAAACCCATATCTACAATTCTCTTAAATTTGGGTATGTCCCGAAGGTTAAGCACGAATTTTCCAAACATCATAATTTGTGCCATCGAATTTAAAATGGGATTGTGCACTAATTCTCTAAACGACATCTTTACTCTCTAGGCGGTAAAGCCCAAAAAGAGAGCCCAGGCTCTGATACCAATTGAAAGGACAAGGATGTCGCCTAGAGGGGGGTGAATAGGCGATTAAAACTTTTCCGGTTTAGGCTTGATAATTGCGGAATAAAACTAGGTGTTTAAATTAACAAGCCAACAACCTAAATAAACTAGGCTCACCTATGTGCACCAACAACTTATGCTAAGCAAGACAAGCAACAAGGTGATAGGAAAAGAATACTTCAAGCACGAAGGCTATCACAATGTAAAGTGCATAAGTTAAGAGCTCGGGTATAGAAATAACCGAGGCACGCGGAGACGAGGATGTATTCCCGAGTTCCTCCTTTTTAGGGGAGTACGTCTCGTTGGAGAGGTGTGAGGCACCACAAAGGTCGACCTCAACGCCACAAAGGCTCACCCTATTCTCCGATGAATCGCACCACAAAGGTTTGGTACCACCTTCCACTATCGGAATCCTTCAAGGCGGAAACCGGAGCCTTTACAACATCAATCCGAGTCACATCCAACAAATGGATTGGGGGCTCCCGAACGGCTACAAGTGACCACAAGAGGTCTCAACCACCACAAAGGCGTCTAGGGTCCAAAAACCCAAGAGTAACAAGTTCACAAACTTTCAACTTCCACGAATCCTCGTGGAGAGCACAAACCGATGCACAAAGCAATGGCAAGAGCACAAGTGCTCAAATCCTTCACTCTCAAATTCCAACAAAGCAACAAATGCTTATGGGGGAATAAGAGAGGAAGAACAAAGAGGAGATGCACCAAGAACTCCAAGATCAAAATCTACTAGGTTCCCCTCAGAGGAGGAATGTATTGGTGGAATTCTAGATCCAGATCTCCTCTCTCAAATCCCTCAAAGATATGCAAGAATCATGGGAGGAATTAGGAGAGGGGCAAGCTTTCCAAGGTAAACAATGGTGGGAAGAGAGGGGAAAAGTGCTCAAAAGAATGGGGAACCGTTGGGAAAGAATCCCCTTAAAAAGGTCCCCTCAAAAATCTGCCGTTGGCAGTGCAGGGAGGCTGGCCTGGGGGCCGGCCTGGGGGCTGGGCACCCAACAGAGCCCGCCGGTGAAAGGACAAGGATGTCGCCTAGAGGGGGGGGGGGTGAATAGGTGATTAAAACTTTTCCGGTTTAGGCTTGATAATTGCGGAATAAAACTAGGTGTTTAAATTAAAAAGCGAACAACCTAAATAAACTAGGCTCACCTATGTGCACCAACAACTTATGCTAAGCAAGACAAGCAACAAGGTGATAGCAAAGAATACTTCAAGCACGAAGGCTATCACAATGTAAAGTGCATAAGTAAAGAGCTCGGGTATAGAAATAACAGAGGCACGCGGAGACGAGGATGTATTCCCGAGTTCCTCCTTTTTAGGGGAGTACGTCTCATTGGAGAGGTGTGAACCAACACAATGGTTCAACAACCACAAAGGTTTCACCTTCTTCTCCGATGAACCGCACCACAAAGGTTTGGTTCACCTTCCACTATCGGAATCCTTTGAGGCGGAAATCCGGAGCCTTTCAACAACGATCCGGGGCACAACCCACAACGGGATTGGGGGCTCCCGAACAGCTACAAGTGACCACACAAGGGTCTCAACCACCACACGGACGTCTAGGGTCCAAAGACCCAAGAGTAACAAGTTCACTAGCTTTCAACTTCCGCGAATCCTCGTGGAGAGCACAAACCGATGCAACGAAGCAATGGCAAGAGCACAAGGCTCAAATCCTTCACTCTCAAATCCCACCACAAGCAACTAATGCTTATGGGGGAGAAGAGAGGAAGAACAACGAAGAACACGACAAATGGAACTTCAAGAACTAGATCGAAAGGGTTCCCCTCACTTAGAGGAGAGATGGATTGGTGGAAATATAGATCTAGATCTCCTCTCTCTTTTCCCTCAAAGATATGCAAGAATTCATGGGAGGAATTGAGAGAGAGGCAAGCTTTGCAAGGTCAACAATGGTGGGGAAGAGAGAGGAAAACGTGCTGGGCAAAGCTAGCTGGCTGGAGGTAGGTGGAGGGGTTAAATACCCCTCCCAGAAAAAGAGCCGTTGCAGACAGGGGAGTCGGATATTCCGATACAAGTCAGAGTCGGATAATCCGGTCGACTTGAATCGGATATTCCGAAAACTTCAGTACGCAACCCTGATAACTGGATATTCCGACACAGGTCAGAACCGGATAATCCGACACAGTCGGATTATCCGATACGACCTATATCGGATATTCCGCAAAACTTCAGTACGCCACAAAACTGGTTGCATAAAAGTCCTTAGACGAAATCGAGCAAACCTGAGAATCGGATAATCCGAATCAACCAGGAACGGATAATCCGATTCCCCTGCTTGAGCAAAACAGACAGAAACAGCAACACCTGAAGTGCAATAACTTTTGCAAGGAAGCTCCAAACGAGATGAAAACCAACGAGGTTGGAAAGGTAGCGACAAGAGGTTGGAAATATTAAGGGTCACAATATAGAGGAGATATCACACATGGGGGGTGTGACCTTATCTCGAGGAGGGACCGGTAATATTTCCAACACCGAGAACGCAACAAGTTTTCCATCCGGACTCCGTTTTCAATGATCTTGGGCTTGCTCCGAAGATAATCACAAGCACTACAGATCATGCATATACACATCATAGTCCATCATGTGAGGAGGATAACACAAGAGGAGAGTTTGACCTCTCTACAACAGACGAAACGGTAAAACCTCCAACATCAAAAACACCACAAGATATCCAAATGAAATCCGTTTTGATGAACTAGAGCTTGGTATGGAGATGAACACAAGCTCTAAATTCTCACATGGATAAAAGCCAAATAAGAACCAAGAAAGATGATATGCCAAATATGCAAAGGTTTGAGCTCTCCACAAAATGCGATCAAGTTACTCACTTGAGAGCCCTCTTGATAGTACGCCGTCTATCCTATAACCCGGTCTCCAAACTAACAACATGAGACCGGTAAAATAGAAACCCTATCAAGATCATACTTTGCCTTGCGCATTCCACTTGAGCTAGATGATGACGATCTTGACTATCTCACGTTGGAACACCTTTCTTGATTGTGCTTGCTAGCACATGCTTGATGAAGACTTCTCCAAATGCTCCCCCATACTCCATTATGGGAGAGACTCGCTAGCTCCGTCTTCATGTAACCACTTGCGCTTCATATTCTTCTCTTGATATAGATGATGGCTTGGAGATTAAACATGAAGATCACTCAATAGTCTTTTCCAAGCCATGCTTGCAATAAGCTCAACTCTTCACATGACCATTCTTCATATAACCCTTGGATGGAACCGTGGTCATCATGTAATCTTCTAGAGTCCAACACATGAACTCCAATCTTTTCCTATGGACAAGATCTACAAGAATATCTCAAAGCAAACATTAGTCCATAAGGATTGTCATTAATTACCAAAACCACGCATGGGGCAACACATGCCTTTTAGCGGCCCTGGGGCCGGCCTGGAGGCTGGCCTGGGGCCTGGGCACCCAACAGAGCCTGCCGGCCCTGGGGACGGCCTGGGCTGGCCTGGGGGCCGGCCAACAAAAACAGCGAAAATGTCCAACACAAAAACGAACATATCTTGATCATCCAAACTCCGTTTTCGATGTTCTTGGGCTCGTTGGAATCGCAACGAAGAGCTTAACAAGATCATGTAGAGAACATCATAGTAAAACAAGGGAGGATAAAACTAAATGTAGAAAGATAAACCTTCTCTATAAAAGAAACAACCGATAAAACCTCCAAACCAAAACCGCAATATGTTTTTCATCCGGACTCCGTTTTCTATGATCTTGGCTTGTTTCGAAGATACTCACAAGCTCTAAAGATTATGCATATACACATCATAGTCCATCATGTGAGGAGGAAAACACAAGAGGAGAGTTTAACCTCTCTACAAGAGATGAACCAGTAAAACCTCCAACATCAAAAACACCACAAGGTATTCAAATAAAATCCGTTTTTGATGAACAAGAGCTTGGTATGGAGATGAACACAAGCTCTAAATTCTCACATGGATAAAAGCCAAATAAGAACCAAGAAAGATGATATGCCAAGTATGCAAAGGTTTGAGCTCTCCACAAAGATGCGATCAAGTTACTCACTTAAGAGCCCCTCTTGATAGTACGTCGTCTATCCTATAACCCTGTCTCCCACTAACTCTTGTCAACGACTTGGTTAAGATCGACGACCCCGCTGTGGCCAGCTTCGGACGACCAATGATGACCCGGTCATGGGCCGGCTCATGCAATAACGTGAGCATCTCTAGCCTCGTCGCGGCTTGATCGCGGCGGTCCGCGACTCACACTGCTTCGGCAAAACAAGCTAAGTCGCATTTATATTTAAAATTTCATATTTTTATTTATTCAGTCAATTAAATCTGGCTCCTTTGAGTCAATCTCTGGAGCTAAATATTATGTTTATGAGGAAATTACAAAGATCATCCAAAACATTGCAAGCCACTTTTTAAAGTCGAGCTATCTATCGCTCGCAAGGGATTTCTTGAAAGTCGAGCTATCTATCACTCGCAAATGGATTTATCAAAATCGAGTTATCTACTGCTTGCAATGAATTTCTTAAATAACAAGGTCATCATTAAAGTGCCATCGTCGTGCTTCGGCTCCATCGTGGCCGCAGCTTATTTCATTATCATCATTCTGGCTCAATCGCCGTACTCCGGCTTATGCATCATCAATGCCAAGTGCATGCCAAACATTTATTATTCAGAGGGGTGTGTCCTAAGTTCCGGATCCCCTATTTTAAGCTATTGATTGTTGGGTTGAAGACATGGATCCTACCGGAGGAAAATCCATGAAACATCTCCCAGCTTCGACTATTTGCAAATTGCTAGCTTAGCCCAAGAGCGCTACGCAACTCGGTTAGCGATGCCCAGGAGCGCTTTGCAGCAAAGAATTAGCTTAGCCCAAGAGCGCTTCGCAGCTTCGGTTAGCGTTGCCCAGGAGTGCTTCGCAACAGTATATGGATCAATGCGATAATGTTGCATAGTTAAGCCATTACTTTATAAACATTGATCCAGGTCTTGGGGGCTCTCACTTGAATAGTTTGTAGCTGCAATGCCAAGACCCGGTGATACGTCTCCAACGTATCCATAATTTCTGCTGTTCCATGCTTATATTATACCATTTGCTACATGTTTTATATACACTTCATATCACTTTTATGCATTTTCTGGGACTAACCTATTAACAAGATGCCACAGTGCCAGTTCCCTGTTTTCTGCTGTTTTTGGTTTCAGAAAGTTACTTCTGGAAATATTCTCGGAATTGCACGAAACAAAAGGCCAAGTCCCTATTTTTCCACACGTACACGGAGTCCGAAGGAGAGACGAAGGGAGCCACGAGGTGGCCAAACCACCTGGCGGCGCGGCCCCGCCGCGCCAGCCTGTGGTTTGGGCCCCTCGGGGGTCCGCCGACATCGCCCCTTCGCCTATTTATTCCCCGAGACGTGAAAACCCTAAAACACCGAGCCTTTCATCCAGAACATATTCGCTGCCGCCGCCGTCGTCAACCCTAACTCGGGGGGTTCTGAAGCTCTTCCCGGCACCCTGCCGGAGAGGGGAATCATCACCGGAGGGCTCTACATCGCCATGCCCGCCTCCGGAGTGATGCGTGAGTAGTTCATCCTTGGACTATGGGTCCATAGCAGTAGCTAGATGGTTGTCTTCTCCACTTGTGCCATCATGTTTAGATCTTGTGAGCTGCCTATCATGATCAAGATCATCTTATTGTAATGCTACATGTTGTGTTTGCTGGGATCTGACTTATATTGATACCTATGTGGAGCTGAATATTATATTATCATGTCTATGTCATTTGTGATCTTGCATGCTCTCCGTTACTTGTTGAAGCCTTGGCCAAGTGAATACTTGTAACTCCAAGAGGGGGTATTTATGCATGATAGTTGGGTTCAACCTCTATTTAACCTGGGATAGTGACAGCAAGTTCTAAGGTTGTAGATGTGTTGTTGCCACTAGGGGTAAAACAGCAATGCTTTATTCAAGGATGAATGTATTGTTTACATTACGCACATTACTTAATGCAATTGTCTGTTGCTTGCAACTTAATACTGGAAGGGGTACGGATGTTAACCGGAAAGTGGACTATTTAGGCATAGATGCATGCTGGATAGCGGTCTATGTACTTTGTCGTAATGCCCAAATGAATCTCATAGTAGACACCACAGCTCACACATGCATGTTATATGCACTTATCAATTGTCAATTGCCCAGCTGTAATTTGTTTACCCAGCATGTTAGTTATCTTATTGGAGAGACACCACTAGTGAACTGTGGACCCCGGTCCATTCTTTTACATCTGAAATACAATCTACTGCAATCATTGTTCTCTACTGTTTTATGCAAACAAACATCATTTCCATTCGATACGTTTAACCCTTTGTTTTCAGCAAGCCGGTGAGATTGACAACCTCACTGTTAAGTTGGGGCAAAGTAATTTGATTGTGTTGTGCAGGTTCCACGTTGGCACCGGAATCCCTGGTGTTGCGCCGCACTACACTCCTTCACCAACACCTTCGAAGCAAACCTCGTTTTCCTACTGGTTCGATTAAACCTTGGTTTCATACTGAGGGAAAACTTGCTGCTGCACTCATCATACCTTCCTCTTGGGGTTCCCAACTGACGTGTGACGTACAAGCATTGTTTCTGGCTGTTGCCGGGGAGATATTCCCTCGTCAACTTAGCTAGCAACACGTTTTCTGGCGCCGTTGCCGGGGAAAACCGAATTGCTTCTGCAAGGGGAGTCTCTCACACCCAATCTCTTTACTTTGTTATTTGTCTTGCTTAGTTTATTTTTATTTAGTCTTGTTTGCTCTCTTTATCAAAAACACAAAAAAATTAGTTACTTGTTTAATTCGTTTGATTTTGTTTTTCAAAATGAGTACTCCTGAGAACACTAAGTTGTGTGACTTCACTAGCACAAACAACAATGATTTCATATGCACTCCTATTGCTCCACCTGCTTCTACAGCAGAATTTTATGAAATTAAACCTGCTCTATTAAATCTTGTTATGAAAGAGCAATTTTCTGGTGTTAGTACTGATGATGCTGCTGCCCATCTTAATAACTTTGTTGAACTTTGTGAAATGCAAAAGTATAAGGATATGGATGGGGATATTATAAAACTGAAACTTTTTCCTTTCTCCTTGAGAGGAAGAGCTAAAGAATGGTTGCTTTCTTTGCCTAGAAATAGTATTGATTCTTGGACAAAATGCAAAGATGCTTTCATAGGGAAATATTATCCTCCTGCTAAGATTATATCCTTGAGAAGTAGCATTATGAATTTTAAACAACTTGATAATGAACATGTTGCTCAAGCTTGGGAAAGAATGAAATCTTTGGTGAAGAATTGTCCCACTCATGGACTGACTACTTGGATGATCATCCAAACCTTTTATGCAGGATTAAATTTTTCCTCAAGGAACTTATTGGATTCAGCCTCTGGAGGAACCTTTATGTCCATCACTTTAGGTGCAGCAACAAAGCTACTTGATGATATGATGATCAACTATTCCGAATGGCACACCGAAAGAGCTCCTCAAGGTAAGAAGGTAAATTCTGTTGAAGAAACCTCCTCTTTGAGTGATAAGATTGATGCTATTATGTCTATGCTTGTGAATGGTAGATCTCATGTTGATCCTAATAATGTTCCTTTAGCTTCATTGGTTGCTCAAGAAGAGCATGTTGATGTAAACTTCATTAAAAACAACAACTTCAACAACAATGCTTATAGGAATAATTTTGGTAGCAACAACTATAAGCCTTATCCTTCAAATGGTTATGGCAATTCTTATGGTAATTCCTACAGCAACAATAGAAGTGTGTCCTCTGATCTTGAAGCTATGCTTAAAGAATTTATTAGCACACAAAAAGCTTTCAATAAAACTGTTGAGGAAAAGTTTGAAAAAATTGATGATCTTGCTTCTAAAGTTGATAGTCTTGCTCATGATGTTGAAATTCTAAAACTGAAAGTTATGCCTAATGAAGTTAAAGATACTAAGTCATTTGCTACAGCAAATGCCATCCAAGTTCGAATTGATAATAATATTAGGATGTTGGCTGAATTGCATGCTAGGTGGGAAAAAGAGGAAGAACTTGAAAAAGAGAATAGTATAGTTAGAGTTTGTACTATCACCACCACTAGTAATGCTAATGTTTACATGCTAGTAAGCCTCCTACTATTGATGGTAATGTTATTGGTGTTGGTAATGTCTCTACTACTTCTGCAAAGCGTTTGAAATTGCCTAAAACTGCTGAAACTTTTTCTGATAAAAGTGCTGAAATTTTTCAAACTATTGGAGACAATGGTTCCACCACCATTGACAATAATGATTTTGATGATTGTAACATCTCTGAAGTTATTATGTTCTTGCAAAAATTAGCTAGAAGTCCCAATGCTAGCACTATTAATTTGGCTTTTACAAAGCATATTACAAATGCTCTTTTGCAAGCTAGGGAGGAGAAGTTGAAACTTAAAGCTTCTATTCCTAGGAAATTAGAAGATGGTTGGGAACCCATCATTAAGGTAAAGGTGAATGATTTTGATTGCAATGCCTTGTGTGATCTTGGTGCAAGTATTTCGGTTTTGCCCAAGAAGCTTTATGATATTCTTGATTTGCCACCTTTGGAACATTGTTATTTGGATGTTTTTCTCGCTGATAATGCTATGAAGAAACCTTTGGGGCGAGTTAATGATGTTTTTATTACAGTAAACAATAACCTTGTCCCGTTGATTTTATTGTTATGGATATTGAATGCAATGCATCTTGTCCTATTGTTTTGGGAAGACCTTTTCTTCGAACTGTTGGTGCCATCATTGATATGAAAGAAGGTAATATAAGGTACCAATTTCCTCTCAAGAAAGGTATGGAACACTTCCCTAGGAAGAGAATGAAGTTACCTTTTGACTCTATTGTTAGAGCAAGTTATGATGTTGATGCTTCTTCTCTTGACAACACTTGATTTTCACTTTCTGCGCCTAGCTGAAAGGCGTTAAAGAAAAGCGCTTATGGGAGACAACCCATCGTTTTTATTTGCTGTTATTTTTGTTTTCTTTGAGTCAAGGAGTTTTGTTACTTCTGTAGCAACTCCTTTGTATCTTTATTTTATCGCAATGTTGTGCCAAGTAAAGTTCTATATTGAAAGTTGATGCAAGATTTGGATTTCTGCGCAGTGACAGATTTTTAGCTGTCACGGATTTGAGCTTATCTCCCTGTAGAAAATTCAAAAAATTCTGAAAAAATCACGCATATTCCTGAGATATGTACGCAACTTTCATTATTTTAGGCCAGATCCATCTGAGCAACTTAAGTGCCTCGAAAAAATTCGTCATTCCAGACTGTTCTGTTTTTGACAGATTCTGCCTTTTGTTTTGCATTCGCTCTTTTACTGTGTTTGTGTGGATTTCTTTGCTCCACAAAGCATTGGTGGCTGTAGCTAATGTCCAGAAGCTTTGGGATTGATTGTATCATTACAGAATATGAGAATTTTTGATTATGCACTAACCCTCTAATGAGAACTGTCTTGAGTTTGGTGTGAAGGAAGTTTTCAAGGATCAAGCGAGAAGGGTGATATTATGTGATCAAGAAGAGTGAAAAGCCTAAGCTTGGGGATGCCCCCGTGGTTCATCCCAACCATATTCAGAGAGACTCAAGCGTCTAAGCTTGGGGATGCCCAAGGCATCCCCTTCTTCATCAACAAACTTATCAGGTCATCTCTAGTGAAACTATATTTTAATTCTTTCACATCTTATGCGCTTTACTTGGAGCGTCTGTGTGTTTTTATTTTTGTTTTTGTTTGAATAAATTCGGATCCTAGCAATCCTTGTGTGGGAGAGAGACACGCTCCGCTTTTTCATGTGAATACTCATGTTCTTCACTTATATTTGTTGAGTATTCTTAACTAGCTACTGCAGTGCTTTTAGCTCCTGTTTTTCATGCATCTCTTCGAGCTGTTAGCACTTGTTTATAAATACTCTCTTGCTGCATTATATTATCATTTGGAGAGTTTATGTTTAAATAAATTGATTGGTGTTTGTTTGGAAGAAAGAAAATGCTACATGTAGTAGTTGGTATTGGAAAAGACATATGCATTCTTGTAGATCATTGTCTTGTTTCGATTTGATGCTTTGCAATTGTTTTGAGCTCTCAAGTAGATCATGTTTAAGCTCTTGCATCATGTAGTTAAAGCCTAGTAGTGGAGAACTACCGTAGAGCTTGTTGAGACTTGGGATGCATATTTGTTCTCTCTAAGGTCTAGATATTTTCTGGTAAAATGTTTGAGCAACAAGGAAGACAGTGTAGAGTCTTATAATACTTGCAATATGTTTTTATGTGATTCTTGCTGTACCGGTTTATACTTGTGTTTGCTTCAAACAACCTTGCTAGCCTAAACTCTGTACTGAGAGGGAATGCTTCTCGTGCATCCAAAACTTGAGCCAAAACCCATGCCATTTGTGTCCACCATACCTACCTACTATGTGGTATTTCCTGCCATTCCAAGTAAATATTTCATGTGCTACCTTTAAACTATTCAAAACTTTATTACTCCTTATTTGTGTCAATGTTTTATAGCTCATGAGGAAGTATGTGGTGTTTTATCTTTCAATCTTGTCATTTACTTCTGACAGACTTTCACCAATGGACTAGTGGCATATACATCCGCTTATCCAATAATTTGCAAAAAGAGCTGGCAACGGGGTGCCCAGCCCCAATTAATTACAACTTTCATTAATAATTCTCTTCACATGTTTTGCCCTGATTTATCAGTAAGCAACTTAATTTGCAAATAGACACTCCTCCATGGTATGTGAATGTTGGAAGGCACCCGAGGATTCGGTTAGCCATGGCTTGTGTAAGCAAAAGGTTGGGAGGAGTGTCATCTATAAAGAAACTAAAATACATGTGTAAACAAAAGAGAAGAGGGATGATCTACCTTGCTGGTAGAGATAACGTCCTTCATGGGAGCCGCTCTTGAAAGTCTGGTTGACAAGGGGGTTAGAGTGCCCACTACCATTCGTTGACAACAACAAACACCTCTCAAATACTTATTTTGTGCTCTCTATATGCTTTCGAAAACTTAAAAAGCTCTAGCACATGATTTAATCCCTGCTTCCCTCTGCGAAGGGCCTATCTTTTACTTTATGTTGAGTCAGTTTACCTACTCCTTTCTATCTTAGAAGCAAACACTTGTGTCAACTTTGTGTGCATTGATTCTTACATGTTTACTTATTGCACTTGTTATATTGCTTTATGTTGACAACTATCCATGAGATATACATGTTACAAGTTGAAAGCAAATGCTGAAACTTAATCATCCTTTGTGTTGCTTCAATGCCTTTTACTTTGAATCTATTGCTTTATGAGTTACCTCTTATGCAAAACTTTTTGATGCTTGTCTTGAAAGTACTATTCATGAAAAGTTTTTGCTTATATGATTCATTGTTTACTCTTTATCTATTTGTTAGCAAACTATAGATCATTGCTTTGAGTCACTTCATTCATGACATGAGCCTTGCAATATATTGATCAAGATTGTGTGAAAGCATGTCTCCTCAGAAATTATTTGTTGTTATCGTTTTACCTACTCGAGGACGAGTAGAACTAAGCTTGGGGATGCTTGATACGTCTCCAACGTATCCATAATTTCTGCTGTTCCATGCTTATATTATACCATTTGCTACATGTTTTATATACACTTCATATCACTTTTATGCATTTTCTGGGACTAACCTATTAACAAGATGCCACAGTGCCAGTTCCCTGTTTTCTGCTGTTTTTGGTTTCAGAAAGTTACTTCTGGAAATATTCTCGGAATTGCACGAAACAAAAGGCCAAGTCCCTATTTTTCCACACGTACACGGAGTCCGAAGGAGAGACGAAGGAGCCACGAGGTGGCCAAACCACCTGGCGGCGCGGCCCCCGCGCCGCCTGTGGTTTGGGCCCCTCGGGGGTCCGCCGACATCGCCCCTTCGCCTATTTATTCCCCGAGACGTGAAAACCCTAAAACACCGAGCCTTTCATCCAGAACATATTCGCTGCCGCCGCCGTCGTCAACCCTAACTCGGGGGGTTCTGAAGCTCTTCCCGGCACCCTGCCGGAGAGGGGAATCATCACCGGAGGGCTCTACATCGCCATGCCCGCCTCCGGAGTGATGCGTGAGTAGTTCATCCTTGGACTATGGGTCCATAGCAGTAGCTAGATGGTTGTCTTCTCCACTTGTGCCATCATGTTTAGATCTTGTGAGCTGCCTATCATGATCAAGATCATCTTATTGTAATGCTACATGTTGTGTTTGCTGGGATCTGACTTATATTGATACCTATGTGGAGCTGAATATTATATTATCATGTCTATGTCATTTGTGATCTTGCATGCTCTCCGTTACTTGTTGAAGCCTTGGCCAAGTGAATACTTGTGACTCCAAGAGGGGGTATTTATGCATGATAGTTGGGTTCAACCTCTATTTAACCTGGGATAGTGACAGCAAGTTCTAAGGTTGTAGATGTGTTGTTGCCACTAGGGGTAAAACAGCAATGCTTTATTCAAGGATGAATGTATTGTTTACATTACGCACATTACTTAATGCAATTGTCTGTTGCTTGCAACTTAATACTGGAAGGGGTACGGATGTTAACCGGAAAGTGGACTATTTAGGCATAGATGCATGCTGGATAGCGGTCTATGTACTTTGTCGTAATGCCCAAATGAATCTCATAGTAGACACCACAGCTCACACATGCATGTTATATGCACTTATCAATTGTCAATTGCCCAGCTGTAATTTGTTTACCCAGCATGTTAGTTATCTTATTGGAGAGACACCACTAGTGAACTGTGGACCCCGGTCCATTCTTTTACATCTGAAATACAATCTACTGCAATCATTGTTCTCTACTGTTTTATGCAAACAAACATCATTTCCATTCGATACGTTTAACCCTTTGTTTTCAGCAAGCCGGTGAGATTGACAACCTCACTGTTAAGTTGGGGCAAAGTAATTTGATTGTGTTGTGCAGGTTCCACGTTGGCACCGGAATCCCTGGTGTTGCGCCGCACTACACTCCTTCACCAACACCTTCGAAGCAACCTCGTTTTCCTACTGGTTCGATTAAACCTTGGTTTCATACTGAGGGAAAACTTGCTGCTGCACTCATCATACCTTCCTCTTGGGGTTCCCAACTGACGTGTGACGTACAAGCATTGTTTCTGGCACTGTTGCCGGGGAGATATTCCCTCGTCAACTTAGCGCTAGCACCCGGCTTTTATGCCACCAGTTTTATTCTTGGTTATCTTGCTGTTGAGTTTGATGTGACTCGCACTTATATGGCCTGATTGCTCACCTGTAAATTCAATCAGTCATGAGGCCCATTGGGACTTGCTTGACCCTGTTTTTATCAGAGAAGTTGCGACAGAGAAAATCCATGCGAAACCCGGCTCACAGTTAAAGAAACCAAAAGGGTCATCTAAACCAAAAGGATTTGCAGAACGACGTATCACGTTCATTAAAAAAGCAAATCCTCAGGGTGCACGTACACCATCGAGATAAATATTTATGTTTTTAAGTCTTATCATGCTGTATAATGTTGTTTTGTGCTTAAGGGAATTTTTTTGCAGGATCAATCTATAACCCGGCAGCGGTGGCCGGCTCTAATTATTTCATGACCATTGACGAGTTGCCACAAATGGTTTGACCAGATATTACAATTGTCCCAGTGGGGATATTTACAGTCAATTGATTTGAAGGACCCCGAGTTGTTGCAGGCGAAAGAACTGACACTTGGGGGCTATGATGTCTAAGTGATACGAATATTGAAAAATGAGCTCGAGCTGCTGCAGGCATACAACCCGGCGCTTGGGGGCTATAATGCTTCAAATTTTACAAGGTTACAAAAGGAAAAGTGTGAGTCCCGAGTTGTTGAAGGCAAGCTAACCCGGAACTTGGGGGCTACACTATCGAGTTTTCATCAGAGATGTTTTGAGTGGAGTCCCAGGTGGCTCTGGACGGCTAACCCGACATTTGGGGGCTACACTAGTCAAAAGTTTATCCAAGGCAAATTATCAAAATCCCAGGTGGCTGTGGATAGCTAACTGGCACTTGGGGGCTACACAGTTTGAAGGTAAATCTTTTTTAAGTGATGAAGAAGTCCCAGGTTGCTGCAGGCACACAACCCGGCACTTGGGGGGCTACATTATTTGAAGTTCAAAAATTCTCTCAGAAGTACAAGATGCAAAAATCCCAGGTCGCTGCAGGCATGCAACCCGGCACTTGGGGGCTACACGGTTCGAAGTTTTATATTCATTCATCAAGCACCAAGTTATCGCGAGGTGATAAATTCGGAGCTTGGGGGGCTACAGGTTATATACACGAGAAAAATCGAGGTTAATATTCTTGAGAACCGGTTAAAGCTGGAGGTATTCGCGCTGGGTCTTCAAAATCGGGTCTTGAAAGATAGCCTCCATGTGAGTAGGCTTCATCAAGTCCGGACCGTAGGAATCTGGAGCATCCTTCAGCACAGCCTCCATATGAGTACGCTCTGTAAAAAAGCCGGGTTAGAGGACCATAAAGAAAATGTGGAAATATTCCTGGCAGGATTTGCTGGATGTTCTTGAGATAAACCTGGAGGCATATAAACCAGGAGGAAAGGGCCTTGTCATAAAATGGACTCCAAGACGAGATGGCCTACCAAGTGTAACCGGGTTATTTTCCCTTTATTCTATTTATCTTATTTTCAGGAGTTTAACCAGGATGATCGTGTTGGCAGCTACTCAGGGGCATGAAGGACAGTGAAAATAACATCAAATAGAGCAAGCCAAACCCGTATCCAAGTTAAACTTGGGGGTACTGATGGGGGAATCATAACCCGGTATGCCCATGAAGATCGAAGCGTAACCCGTCAGGCAGGAGGCCTGGCTAGGTTACCTCACACCCCACATGGGCTGGGTTACACTTGGGCCTACAAGCTCGTTCAGACCCGGCCAAGGAGAAGACCCAGCCAGGAGATGACCCGGCCAGAGGCAGACCCGGTTTCAGGAGTCAGACCCGGCCAGGAGGCAGACCCGGTTTCAGGACAACCTGGCACCAGGAGGGGTCTCGAAAGATGCCATAGAGGAAGATTATGGAAGACCCGGAATCCTTGTACAAGTTGGAGACTCAAGACTTGGAGATCACGAAGGACCTATACTAGGACTTTTATTTCGGGTATAACCCAGTTTTTACCTTGTACGACTAGGAGACCTGGCCATCTATATAAGCAGGCTCCTAGGTCATAGGTAGACAGATTCAAGAGAGAGGTCTCAGGCCTAATAAGATAGACAAAATAGAGAGAGCTCAAGAGAGAGCTCCCACGCCGGAGTCAAACCCGGCTATCGCCATTGGCGCACCATGTAATCTGTGACCATATAGTGATTTATAGCAGGACGTAGGGATCCTCCACCGAGGGGACCTGAACCTGGGTAAAAAACATCTTCTTCCCCGTAGAGCTAGACCAACTCCTGGACACCAGATTCACCTTGCCCTACACACAAGTTACCCTATGGTAAATCTGCCGTGACAACCCCACGACAATACCTTTGCCTTGCGCATTCCACTTGAGCTCGATGAAGACGATCTTGACTCTCTCAAGTTGGAACACCTTTCTTGATTGTGCTTGCTAGCACATGCTTGATGAAGTGCCTCGCAAAACTCCGTTGCAAAAAGATGATGTCTTGAATCCTTCAAGACATACTTGCAATATGCTCAACTCTTCATATGACCATTTTTCATATAAACCCTTGGATGGAACCTTGGTCATCATGTAATCTTCTAGAGTCCAACACATGACCTCCAATCTTTTCCTATGGACAAGATCTACAAGTATATCTCAATGCAAACATTAGTCCATAAAGGATTGTCATTAATTACCAAAACCACGCATGGGGCAACACATGCACTTTCATATGTGTACTTCAGGGGGGCACTGCCCCCTCCCCCACCCCTGCCTGAGATTTTTGTAACTAAAACCACTTTATGTTTTGCAAATGTTAGCGTTACTGCAATGATAGCAGGAGAGCAAGCGACCAAGCCACAATGAGCAGAAAGGGCATAACGTGCCCAAAGATCACGATCAATGTCGAGCAGTTGGATTCACCAGTATGTTCACCACCGTCATCGTCGTGGCTGGCTCCAGGAGGGGTGAAATCACACACCTACTTGCTGCATATCATCTATCCTTCTTGCACTTAATCCAAAAGGTGACCAACTGAAGTGTTGAATGATAAAATCATGCTCTAGTCTGCCGGCGGGCGGTCACATGCCTGTCCAGCCAAGCAAAGAAAAACTAAGCACCGCCATCAGAGCAAGGAAGTCGATCAGCCCGGCTACGGCTATCATTGCAGTCACGCTAACAATTGCCAAACATAAAGTGGTTTTAGTTACAAAAATCTCAGGCTGGGGTGGGGGTGGGTCAGTGGACCCCCTGAACTACACACAGCTCCATTGCCCTGCTCAGGATTATATTATCATGCTATTTTCTCATATCATTGCTCATGTTTTTGCCGCTGATATTTGATTTGATATTTAACTTATGTGAAATCAATACATTATGTGTATGCATGTGATTTTCATTTACTATATTACTATTGTGAAGGCCCATTTTTAGTTTGCCCCATGCCTTAAAAAGTCAGGACTGGCCCCACGCCTTATTCGTTTTCTTCATTTGCTAATAACAGGGATGGTGAGACGCCTCTATCATTTTTTCATGTCTGAGCTCTCGTTGGAAATTAGCTACCTTCTTCTCTTGCATGTGGGGATGACCGAAAATGACTACTTTTTGCCCTGCTACTTTTGTTTCTTTTGTGAACCAGCTCATCGATGTGCTAGGATAGCCGCCATGCCCAGTTCATCACATCGCTCAGCTACAGCACCAGCAATGGGAGTTAGCGTGACTAGAATCATAGCCGGGTTGAGCGGCTTCCTGGCTCTGATGGCGCCTTGGATGATCCACATCTTTGGGTTAGGCGTGATGAGCACATTGAACTATCATGTGGCTGAGAGCCCTCACAGCCAGGCACAACGACGCAATTATCAGGGGCGTGCTCTGGCCTATAAGCTAACATGTGGTGCATTGCAGAATTCTAACATGCCTTCGTCCACAAACGCACTACTATGTACAGGACCAAAGTTGTCAACAGGCTCCCCAAGAACGTTGATAATTCGTCCGAGAGCGAACAGAAACTACACTTCAAAACGGAGTCAGTTAGAAAATGGGTGAGATAGCTCAGCATAAAGAAGGCACCGAAAAACAGGTGGGAAAGGTATACTTTTCACATCCGACAAGCGGCGCATTTAAGCTCTAAAGAACTAACTTACTGGCGAGCCTCTCGACGGCAGTGATTCCCCGAAAAGATATCGTTCCAGCATCCTCGAGTTCGTAGTCAAACTCACCTTCATCCAGCTTTCATGGACTGGCACGGGCAAGCGCGATGTTCGGAGCAGGAGATGGAAGCTTGGGTTGAGGAGGTTGTCAAGAGTCATCAAAGGCGATAGATTGGTTATATTCGGATTCATTTGATTTTATTTTTTTGTTGTGAGAGGTCTGAGTCCACAGCTGGGGAAGAGTCATCACAATTGAAGTAGGGGTTTTCCTCTTTCAAAGGGAAGCAAGAGTCTCATAGGGAAGGAGATCCTACACTGACCAATCCCAATCAGGAAGAGAGTCTTGTTGTCAATGAAAACAATGAGACTATGTCACATATCTGCCTATCTCGTGTTGTGAGCTATGAAGTCCCCACCAGGGGGTGGACCAAGAAAGAGGCAGGCGATTGGGTCCTTCTCATCCCTTGCGATGTCAGTCTCTTTGTCATTCCTTCACCCTTCCTGAGTAGTGAAGTGAGCATACTCAAGATCCAATTCATCAATCATTTGAGTTGGTGCGAACATAGGAATCTAGACTCCGCTTGATTCGATCTTCAGTTTCGACCAAAGCCGAGGGTTCGGTCATACAAAGGAGCAATTCTCCAGTGCAAAGGCTAGTTTCGATTGAATTAAAGCCCGGATCGACAAGCCGATGGTGTGGATTTCCTATATATGGATGGTAGGAACGCTTCGATCAAGTGCAAGAGCATTGCATGCTCATGCTCAGCCCTTTCGAGGCTTGCTTTAGTTAACCGGATCTCTTCCCACAGGATCCTCTAATTTTCCTCTATCTATGTCATTATTGCCTTACGGGTTTGTGTGTCTAGTCCTACTTTGCACCTTATCATTATTGCTTACTTTCATCTAGTACTTTACACTATGGACTTAGTTTAGAAGAATATGAATATGAAAAAAACATTCTTGTTAAAGTACAATCTGAGGAGTGATGTCGTATTCAAAACATTTTAAATATATATTAGAATTCGCGTGTACAGGCTATAGAGTAACTGTGACTCATTTCTTTCCTAATATCCTTTTCTTTTTGTTTTTACTTAGATCAATGTTCTATTGACAGTAGAACAGTATATGTTTATTTCTGCGCGAATTTGTACCCAACAACCAATTTGACACAAGGATATTGTGCTTCCCTGTACTTTCAGCAGGTTATCCAACAATCTTGATCCTTTGGTTTTTCTTGGTTTGGTTGGATAGCTATACATGTCAGCGCCGAGCGGGCCATAATGATTAGTGCACTCACTGAGAGGCGGCGCGTCTAACTCATGCCGATACAAGCCGAGAGGAGGGAAGCCCTTATGGAGATCAAACTTAACGTTGGTCGTCTCTCTCTCCAACATATTCGCATGGTGCTACAATTAGTAAACGTAAGATTGTAGTGCATGGCAATAATTTTTATCGCTCACATCAGTAAATATATGAGTATTCTAGTATGTGGCGATACTCTCGATCGACCATTTCTGCAGCCAACTCTGATGCTATGCGCGCCAACTCTGATGCTAATGTGCGCACACACACATTGATCGCGTCGGTACACACACGCCGATCGATTGTTACCGATCAGCTAATCTAATCAAAGTATCAAACGACTAACTTTCAGGGATCAACTAATCTAATCAAAGTATCAAACGACTAACTTTCAGGGATCAGCTAATCTAGAGAAGTCAAGATTTTTTAACTCGATGAGACGTTTTTACTCGGAACAGTGTAGGCCGGTCAAGCCAGACTGAAGGGAACTGCGGTAGTTTCTCCTTGATCGGCGGCGCGGCGGGCGGAGTCCGATATATAGCAACCGTTGCAAGCGTCAGTTGGAGCAGGTCGGAGTGGCCCAACTTGCCAGCTCAGCTCGTCCATGCATGCACACTCGAGAACTGGGTCTTCCTATTTCTTTCTACGGCCGCTCCTCTTTTTTCTTCCAACCTTGATGGTACACACGTAGCTGAACGGAATATCCGGGGCACGGGGGCGGCGGTAGCTATAGATAGTCATGGGCTTTGGCCCTCGCAGCCGTAACTTGTATGCCAAGTGGCGCATACAGTCATGGGCTCGGCCCTTCCGATCGAGGTCAGATCACACCGGCAAAACAGCAACAGTTGCCAACTTCTAATCAAACGTTTGATTTGCTTTGTGGATGCATGTCTTCTCCATGAGCTAGCAGTGCCAAGGCTGGTCGCACTTAAGGGGGTTTAATGGTGTTTGATCTACCTGTCGAGACTTAAACAACAAGCTAGGGCGTGCTGCTGCACAGTGCCGGCACATTCATTCGGCGTGCTTTGCTAGGGATCTAGAATGGGTTGCCTTCTTGCATACGTACGTGACTGATCAGCGGGCAGCGGCCACGTACTGGCTAACAGTAAGACTAGCTAGTTAGTTGCGTTGAATTCGTCGTGCTGGTCAGTTAACTGTCGAATATTGACACGCGGTATGGTACACTGCAGTTAGGCGGCTTCTGTCTTCGATCTCAGCTTAACTAATCGGGTACCTGGGAACTTGATTAGAGTAAGACCAGCAGGCCGTGCCTTAAGCCATGTGAAAATATTGTTTGATTCCACTAATCGGGTACCTGTGGTTGCTGAAAAATATTGTTTTATTTTTATATTTTTGCAGAAGATCCGTCTTGTGAAAATGATTGACCAATGCAGTACAAGATATTCAAGAGAATTTTGTAAGCTCTAAATTATCTAAACATGGGACTTAAGCCTTTGTTCCACCTAGACGTTAAACCTACCAATTCTGCCAGACAGGAAAATGGTACCGAAAATAGCACAACGAGAGATCATGATGTACGCATGCTTCTCCCTTGCACTCTTTGACTAGCAAAGCCACTGTTGATACGGAGAGATCACAGCAGAAAGAAAAAGACTGGTAGCATGTCCACACGCCCACAATACACAAAAATTATGTTATTTTATTGTGATCCAAATTCATATAAAGATAAAGGCTAACTTCGAAGCAAAGCAGAGGCCCGTCGCCGTAGGCTTGGTACGGTACGCATCGTTGCCGAGTCGGACTGTAGCCGACTTAGGATTTTACCACCATATATACCTCTTGTAAGCCGCCGGTTGGGATAAGTCGCAAGTTCTAAATCCCTGGCGTTTGTAATCTCACCCGATATAGTGAAGTATTGTTGGCTGGCACACGTGGTTTTGTCTCCTCCATTGTTGGAGGGGTTTTCCATGTTAAATCTCATGTCCCCGTAGGTTGATCTTCTGTTTTCTTCATCGTTTATTTGATATCGTTTATAACAAATTAGGCGTCGCCTCTCCCACTGAACCCTCAGCTTGATAAATATAAAGTACAAGAAATTTTATGTCAACTTGCAGTTGAATTCGACAACATCAAAAATTAACGACTCATTAATTTTCACAAACAGCAAGAAATACATAGCTTAGTTCTCGGTTCGGCTCATTCCCGAAAAGCGGAGTGGCGAACGGCGGAGGAGGAGTGCGCGGGAGCATGTCCTTTTATCATGCTCATACAAGTGGTAGAAAATCTCACCTTATGGTGCACCTCTCTTCAAACTAGCAATGTGCAACTAAATTTTAGTCCCATTTACAACCATATACATGAATGGGCCATATGAGAATTTAAAATTTTAGTTGGACTATGGGCCGTTTGATCCTTTTCCATGTTTCTCGGATGAACTTGGTCCTCAGTGCAGTTGTCGATCCCCGAGTTACCGCGAGCTGGTACAAACTCGAAATTGACTAGCACGGTCGCAAAGCCGTGCGCCCCCTCGTCGCCTTAGCCTTCATGTTGCTGCCCACTAATCTCACGGGCCGAGACTAGTACTCCTGCTCTGTATAGCATAACACAACCAAACATTTAGTTCAAGATAATTTTAAGGCCATATTTACAAAAAAAATGGAAGTACTAATCTTTTGAAATAAAAAATTGAAGGACAAAATAACTGAAACACGAAGTACAAAAATATTAAAACCCAAAGTACAAAACAACTAAAAGCCGAAGACCAACAAATCACGAAGTACAAAGTACAAAAAACCGAAGTACAAAAACACTGAAATCCGACGTACAACAAAACTGAAAGCCGAAATACAGAAATACGCTCGCGCGGAGTATAAAAGTGTGCTAAGATCTCGAAGTACACGTACGTTGGAATCCGAAGTATGAGCTCAAAAGTAAAAATGGTTCGTAATTTCAATTAACTGCTCTCAAGCATTTTGAAACTCGATTTTGAAAAATAAAAGGGAGAAACTGTACCCGATTTCATTATTGGTGCAACACTTGGTGGAACTGCAGACAACTAAGGTGCCACGCTTAACCGCCAAGTTGCACGACGAGAGCGCACAACCGGTGACCTTTGCAAAGGGTTTCCCTTTTTCTAGTGATTTTTTGATGCTACACGTACGTGCACTGCAGACAGTCATCGGCTTGGCCCTTTAATTTGTATGTCAGATGGGGTAGACAGCCATGGGTTGGTAGTCTTTTTTTGTGTGTGTATAAACCCGTTTATGCTATCCTGAACAATCTAATTCCTATTTTCATTAGGCTAGTGGCGGCGGAACAGGATAAAAATGGCGAGTAAGCCAAATAAGGTTTACCCTATTCTATTTGGCTTTTGTTTTCTGCCTGTGTTTCTTTTTCTTTTCTATTTTTTATGTTTTTCATGTCTTTTTCCTTCTATTTTATTTTATGTTTTGTTCTACTATTTTATTTTCTCTTTTAATTTCTGTTTTCCTTTTGATTTGTTTTTATATTAACCAAATGTATATGTTTGAAAACAATATTTGTAGTTTATGTTCAAACAAGATAAAAACTTATTAAAAATTGTTTAAATAAGATACATATCATGTTAATAAATGGTTCAAATAAAATAAATGTTTTACTAAAAACCCTTCAAATAATATAAATGTTTTAATTTGAAATCCCGTTTAAATAAGACAAATTTTCTTTCTTGAAAAATTGTATAACTAATATATCCATTCAAATTAGGTACATGTTATTTATTGAGGTACATGTACACGTCAACAAAATACATGTTACTATTAAAAAAAGCAAACAAAACACATAAAAGAAAAAACATAAAAGATAAAACCACAATAGTACAGCTTATTGGGCCGCACAAAACATGGCCCAAATTTCTAATCCTATTGGAGCGCATTCCGCTCTGCACGGTCTGCAAATAGGAGCTCCCACTCCAATAAAACGCCTTTAGCGGCTTAACTCACCTCATCACCTGCGTCATTGAAAGAGTACGACTACTAGGCCTACCTATTAGTTCTGTTTTTTTATTTTCTTTTTCATTTCATTTCTATTTTATTTATCCTAAGTTTTTATTTTACCTTTTTATATTTTCTATTTCATTTTTTAAAATTTTCTTTTTTATTTTCATCAATACATATATTTTCGCCTTAATGAACATTTTTTGTGACTCTAATGTATATTTTTAAATCGTGAATGTTTTAGTTACATGAATAATTTTTTAAAACACATGACATTTTTATTAATGGACCCATGAATAATTTTTAAAAACAACATGAGCAACCACCAAAAATATGAAAATAAACAATGTTTTAACTCGTTAATTTTTTTTTGAATTCGTTAAACTATTTTTGGAATCTATGAACAATTTTTAAACTTCGTGAACATTTTTTAATGGGTTTACCTATTTTTGGAATTCGTGAAACATTTCTAAACCTTGCAAACATTTTTTTTCAAACCCACTGGCAAAGGATAGCGGCGGCGCAAACTCGGGGTCGCTCGGGTACTCCACCCGGTGAAGCTTCGCATCACTCACTGAGGCCGCTAGATCCCGTCGTCCCCGGCTCTTATCCTGCCTATCACCTCGATGGCCACATCTGAGATCTGAGGTGAACGCCAGTGCCTAGCTGCATCCCAGTCTTATTTAGTTGGGAAACAAAAGAAGCTGCACCACTCATCTATGTTTGGACCATCCAGAGCATGATGTCCAGCAGCAACAACATCACCCAGCACCGACAATGGCCCGAGCAACTCGGCGGCGACCTTCCCACTGTCATAGTGCTGACTTGGGCAAAACACAGGCTAAACGTAGAGCTACTCGTACTACAAATATACACATGGGGTCGCCCTCCCCTCATCTTCTCGGGACGGTGAAGCCGTCGGCAAAGAGGGAGGGAGGCGTCGGGTTAGACTCTCAAGGAAAGCGGAAAGGGAGAGAGAGAGCCGAGGGACACGGGGGATGATCGAGAGTCTCACATAGGTTGTTTGGATATCGGGTATTTAGAACTAATTTTCCGTAAACATATTGAACATCCTAAAAGACTAAAACTTGGTTTGTTTTGTCTAACAAACAAGTGTATATATATATAACTTAGGTTCCCATAAAACAAGAAAAGCAAGTCTTGGCGAAATGGACCAGCAGTCCTTTTTTTGTATATATATAAACTCGTTTATACTATCATGATCAATCTGATTCCTATTATCTTTTTAAGCCCATGCAAGCGGAGTTGCTGAGAGGAGAAAATGCACGACGAGTAAGCCAGACAAGGTTTTGCATAAACCGATTGTAACCTTTTCCGTGTTCGGACAAGATTTTCTGCAAACATGTTCCTGGTAGAATTGTCACTAATAAAACTGGTTTTCCTAAAGTTTTTCTTAAAACACGTACGGTTTCCTAAAACTGGTCGCTATTATCTCTAGTGTTCCTGATAGATCTCCATGGGACAGTAGTAATACAAGTAAAGGTCGTTGTATGACAGTTGATGGCGGCGATCATCGCAGCCTCGCACAGTTTAGGCCGGTCAAGGCAGACCAAAGGAAGGGAATTACGTTAGTTTCTCCTTGATCGGCGGCGCGGCGGGCGGAGTCGGCCGATAGCAACCGCTGCAAGCGTGAGCTAGCAGTTAAGCTAGCATAAAGAATCTCAAGGTTACAAACAAGAAAAAAAATGTGCACAATTACAACTATGACCGATAAGTACCTTACGACGTGCCATCCACGCTGGCGCCGGTCTTCTTCTAATCAGCGGCATCCACCACCATCAGTACCGGTCCATGGCGGGCGGTCAGGCGAGGTCTTCTTCTAATCAAGTTCCTAGCTAGCTAGCCGATTCTTAATACGAGAAGACCGGACAGGAGCCGCCTAACTGCAGTACTGCAGTGTACCTCAAGTCTGAACCTAGTCGATCGGTGACACTAGCTCATTGTCCAATTAACTGACCGGCCGGCAAGACGAATTCAACGCAACCAGTAAGTACTAGCAGTAGTACTGCTGGCGAGTCACGTATGCAAAAAGGCAACTGAATCCCGACCCCTTAGCTAGTACTGCCCTAGCGAAGCAAGAGATCTTGCACGCCGAATGAATGTGCTTTGCCTTGCCAACCATAAACCCCGTACTGCAAAGCTAGCTTAGCTAGCAAGGTGATCCATTCATGGCGCTGCCGGCACGCGGGTCCGAGACGATCGATCGCCCTCTCGAGAGGTAGATCGAAACTACATTAAACTCTCCGGCCCCTTAACTGCATGCGACCAACCTTCCCACTGCTCACGGAGAAGACATGCATCCACAAAGCGAACTCAGCTAATTAATCAACAACTGTTGGCGATTCATCGCATCGCATCAGCAACTGTACATGCCGATCAGCTAATTAATCAAACGAGTTCGCTTTACTGAAAACCCCTTCAAATAATATAAATGTTCTTATGTGAAATCCCGTTTAAATAAGACAAATGTTCTTTCTTGAAAAACTGTAAAACTAATATATCCGTTCAAATTAGGTACATATTATTTATTGAGGTACATGTACACGTCAACAAAATACATGTTACTATTAAAAAAGCAAACAAAAACACATGAAAGAAAAAACATAATAGACAAAACCACAATAGTACAGCTTATTGGGCCGCACAAAACATGGCCCAAATTTCTAATCCTATTGGAGCCATTCCGCTCTGCGCGGTCTGCAAATAGGAGCTCCCACTCCAATAAAACGCCTTTAGCGGCTTAACTCACCTCATCACCTGCGTCACTGAAAGAGTACAACTACTAGGCCTACCGATTGTAACCTTTTCCGAGTCCGGACAAGCTAGATTTTTCTATAAATGTGTTCCTGATAGAATCATCACTAATAAAACTGGTTTTCCTAAAAGTTTTTCTTAAAACACGCTTTTCTAAAACTGGTCGCTATAATTGGGTATCTAGAACAACCAGAGAGAGGTACTGTCACATGTAGATAGAGTGTGTCCTAAGACAGAGGATGGACAGAGACGGAGCAAAGATGGATCCACGAGAAAGAAAACGGAATCTATTGAGTTGTCGCCACGGTGATACAAGTAAAGGTCGTTGTATGACAGTTGATGGCGGCGATCGATCTATGTCGGTAATACCATCGGCAAAGTCCTTCGTGAGTTAAGCAGCCGGCGGAGGACGTATCCTTGAAGGAATTGGTGAACTGAATTACCCCAATCGGACAGACCACGCAGCCTCGCACTCGAAACATACTACGTCAGGATCAGGATTACGTGCAACGCGAGGAGCTTTGCCACCGCGCGTGTGAGAAGTTTAAAAACATGTGAACTCGACTAGACTCGCTCCTGAAAGTTTAAAAACATTTTTACTCCCAACAGTTTAGGCCGGTCAAGGCAAAGACCCAATGGAACCGAATTGCGTTGTTTCTCCTTGATCGGCGGCGCGGCGGGCGGAGTCGGCCGATAGCAACCTGCAAACCAACAAGCATCAGCTAGCAGTTGGCCCAACCTGCCACCTCAGCTCGCCCATGCATGCACACTCGAGGACTTGGTCTTCCTTTTCAGATCTCAAGCTTAATCTTAGGCGCCAACCTTGAGGCTACACGTACCTGCACTATCCGTGGCGCTGGACTTGGTCATGGGCTTGGCTCTTCCCGCCTTAATTTGTATGCCAAACAGTCATGGCTCACACGTTCACGTACACCGGCAGAACAGCTACAGCAGCCGACTCTGATGCTAACGGAAGCTAATCAGGCAATCCGCTTTGTGGATGCATTTGTCCTTCTCCATGAGCAGTGCCAAGGTTGGTCGCAGTTAAGGGGAGAGTTTAATGTAGGACCCCGCATGCACACGGATGCCCACCGGCAGCGCCATGAATGGATCAGCTAGCTTAGATGGCTTGTAGTACAAGTACGGGGATTATGGTTGGCAAAGCAAAGCACATGCAGACTTAAACCAGAACGCATTCATTCGGCGTGCATCATCTCTTGCTTTGCTAGGGCAGCAGGGGTCTGGATTCAGTTGCCTTTTTGCGTACTACTTACTGGTTGCGTTGAATTCGTCGATCGTGCCGGTCAGTTAATTGGACAATGAGTGTGACCGATCGACTAGGTTCAGACTTGAGGTACACTGCAGTACTGCAGTTAGGCGGCTCCTGTCTTCTCTTATTAATATAGGCTACCTAGCTAGGAACTTGATTAGTTTTACGTAGAAAAAGACCTCACCTGTGCCGCCCGCCATGGACCTCGCCTGTGCCGTCATGGGCCGACTGATGCTGCAGCTTATGCTGTGAGAATACAGAGGTATTTAAGTATACATCCGTCATTTGGTTACAACTGTATGTACGTACGTGGATCCTCACCACACTACGTACAGGTACAGCAGTACGTGCACGTGCTTAATTACCATCGCTCTAGACACACATGCGTATCTACTTATTACGTATAGCTAATAACTATCCTGACATCTCCAACTCATCTGAAATAGTAGTAGTATCATTCTGGTATTTTGTGATCTTATAAAAAATAAAGACGACAGAGAACATTTTCGAAACACTGTGTGCATGCTTCAAGACGTGCCTATCTATAAGTTATGGCCAACCCCCTTCCATTGTTTTTTTTGCGGGGAACCCCTTCCATTGTTTTGACATAAAATTGATAACATTGTGTTCCTAAATGAAAAGATGAGCGGGACATCATTACATCAAGATCGTCAGATCGACCTGGACATTCTCTCTCCGCCGACGCCACCGTGGATGGCACGTCGTAAGGTACTTATCGATCCTAGTTATAATTGTGCACATTGTCGTCGTATGAAACAACAGATGCATAGGGGTAGGCTTAACTTTGGGGCCGATGGACGCTAGAGGATTCGGAGAGGGATAGCGCACTGAAGAGCGCACACGGAAGAACAGACGAACACAAGGATTTACCCTGCTTCAGGGCTCTCGTGAGAGATAAAACCCCTACTGCAGCATCTAGCCTACTCTGTGTATTCTCCTCTCTGCATATGGTTGGTACAAGTGCTCCATGAGCTTAGTGCAGGTTGCCTCTAAGAGGTCTTAGCTAAGAGGAGCTCCATGTGAGCGGGGAGAAGAAGATAATGAGCCCGCGCAGGGGCGTGTGCTGTGAGCGTTCTCCTGGTGCTCCTTTTATAGAGGGAGCCCAGGGGACAAGGGGTGGCCCACAGGACACTATGTACAACACAATACAACACTGTACATGACTTGACTACTGGGGTCTTGTCAACACTATGCATGCGTCATGTAGCTGTACTCTTGTCACCTCACTGGCACTGTAGCCATGCTGCCTGCGTGTCATCATCTTTGTCTTGTTCCTGCGTGGCCAACTGGCAGCTGTACCAGGTACGAGCTGGGGGCGTCCCAGTACCTGGTAATGCCGGATGCAGGGAGCTGGATATGCTGGCCTGGGGCGTGGAGATGCCGGTCCGGGAACGGGTGCTGGCGCTAGCGTGGAGGCCGAGGTACTGGAGACCTCGGTCGAACCTGGCCCGAGGCTTGGCGTCGCAGCGCTGCTGGTGGATCTCGGCCCACCCGAGGTATCGGTGACTGCCCCGCTGCGGTCCGTCCGGGAGGCGGGGATCTCGGCCCTGCTGGCGCGAGGAAACTCAACCGGGGTGCGGCTGTGCTGGTAGCGATCGTGGTCGAAGGAGCGATGGTGGCCCAACCGAGACGTGCAGATGACTCGGCCCACCGAGGCTGGCGGCCTGCTCCGAGGCGGGAGCGCTGACTCGGCCCAGGCGAAGCAAGGAGGCGGCTCGGCCCATCCGAGGCTGAAGGTGCCTCGGCCCAGCCGGAGCTGGTATCTCAGCCTGCCGAGGCTGCTGGCCTGCCGGGGCTGCTGGCCTGCCGGGACCGGTATCTCAGCCCACTCGAGGTATAAATCAATCTCAGGCCCAGCTAAGAGGAAGGGGAAGAGCTCGACCCAGCCGAATCTTGATGGTCTCGGTTGCACCGAGATAAACCAGTGTCGGCTCAACACTAAGTACGTCGGATACCTCGGCCCAATAAGTGGTATCTCGGTTTGGGCCAGTCATATGTCGGTCCAGGCCGATTTTTCAGCCTCTTCCTTTATCTTTTATCCATCTTTTTGCTATTTCTTGCATTAACCCAACGACACCATAAACTCAGGGTACCCGGGGTTACATACCCGACACACATTTTTTTCTTCTTGTTTGTAACCTTGAGAATTCTTTATGCTAGCTTAATTGGGAAAGCGGGAGAAAACGTAGAACCTGTTGCGCGTGGGTTTGACATTTGCGAGAAATTTTTGCTGTGTCGGATTGGACCAGCAGGTCCACCCTTAAAAAGACCCGAAACATCAAACATGAGGACAAGAGACACGCGGAAGGGCCTCTTCCCTCCTGTCACATGTTTATGTCATGCCTTGAACCTCATGGTCTCGGTTTTCGTCTCATCGGCTTAAGGCTTTAAGCTACAAATGTAGGTGTGTGCACTCATCTCATCTCCAATGGAGTTAGAGCTCACTGGAGGTGCTCATGGTTCAACATTTCGTTATCGATTTTTTTTCACACCAGACCAAGATTCGTAAATATTCGCAAAAATAGCGAAATTTCAAAGAATTTTTTCAAAAAGATCGGACAAGTTCAAAGTATGGAGTTTTACCAAATTAATAGAAATGGGCCTGATTCGACCCAGCTGTGACGTGGCACTCACGCGTGTGACCCTCCACCAATGCACTAAAGCCATGTTTGTGATAGAAAACATGATTTATTTCATTATACTCGTAACGTATGGGTTAACGAAATTTTTGGCCGACATAAAGTTTTCTCACCCCTCGCCGAGAATCGGTTATTTCGCAAAATTCGAACGAAATTTTGAAGATATGTTTTTGCCTAGAGGTGCTATTATAGCTAACCTCCATAGTCATGTCATGAGACATTTGGGATGCCTACTACGTTTATGGCTGTTGGTTAGCTTGACCATTTGGAAGTTACTAGAAGGAAAAGACGCGTGTTGCTGCGTCCGCTATAGTAAAACCGGTGATAGATTAACAAGCACTTTTTTTTAGCGAAACATATATAAAAACAGTAATAATACTGGAAAAAATAGTACCATTGGGGACACGGTGTTTTAACTCGTGGGTCTAAATGCGCCCATTAGGAAAAATATTTTTAAATGCATTTTAAAATGTCAAAAAAAAATCGGGTGTACATCCGAACATTTTATGTTTGTACACAAAATTTTACGAAAAATGGCATTTTTTGTGGGCTTTGTAAAAAGGACAAAAATGTCTCGTGAAGAAGTCATTTTGTAGCACTGAAGTCTTTCTTACACAACCCACAAAAATATCTTTCTTCATGATACTTTTGTGGAAACATAGTATATTCAGATATACACTAGAAAAAATTTATTTGGATTTTTTTTGAAATTTTGAGATGCAATTTTTAATCAGTGGGTGAATCTAAACCTATGACACAAAACAGATTTCCCGTACCACTAACTCACTCTCTTGAAACATGATCACTCAACCATCCTCACATAGAAGTTGAAAAGGGAACACAATTATGTAAGTTGTACCAAGGTTAGGAGTACACCACTCAATAGAGAGAACATGACCCCACATAAAAAAGGTTAACCTCTGCAGATACTTAGTTAGACGATCAGGATACGACCACAATTATCAAATGACATAAAAGTTAAATTATGTACATGGTTCTATGAAGATTTCAACAACAAAAAATTGAACAAAGTTCTAAGAATCTGTAGACAATGTACAATATGATGAACAATGTAGACTCCTGAGATCGATTGCCAAGATCTAATTAGCCATCGAGGTCCTATAGTCAATGTCATTGATTTTATTATAATTAAATCAGGTAGATTTTAATGACATAAATTATCCCAAAATTAGTAATAGTTGGCTTAATTATGTCCTGCCATACTTAAATCAATTGCATGGAGTACAATGGAGTATGTAGAAACAGCGAAATATTGCTCCGATATATATTAAATAATGCACAAAAAACTGAGTTAAGTGAGGTCTTAAACGGTTTACATGCCATCCTAATTTGTGCTTCGGATACTACTGCGAGGGATGTAGAAAGTCCTTCAGCTCACTAGCGTTGGGTGGCCACCAGAATATGCACCAGCGGGGGCGCACGTGGCGTTCAAGTTGACAATGCACTTGTGGCGCGATATCGGAAACGGAGGTGCGTTGTAGTCCTAGTGGCTTGAGGGAGAGAGGTGGGTAAAATTTGATGCGGAACGGTTGTTTTCGGTACAATACGACTCGAGAGAAGCGAGGGAGAGAAATGGAGTCGCATGGCACAGGGTGCACGATGCTATGGTGGGCGCCGGCGGCAGAGAAAGGATAATGGAGAGAGTTGTCGGAAAGTGCCACGAGCTCCGAACTGACCGCATCTATTTTTTTATAAAAAAATGAACGACATGTCTAGGTTTCAATTGGTTTGAAATAAAACATACAACTACTCGTACGTACTCCAAAAGTTTTGTAAAAATAATATTTTGTATTAGGGATACACAAAGAAGAGATTTTTGAGGGAGAAATGGAGCTATTTTTTTTTTCACAACCACAATCTTGTGTTTTGTGTACCTGAGAATACCATTTTTTTCACCGTAAATTTGCCGATATGTACAAAACATGTGTATATATCCAACATAATTTTTTTCAAACTCAATTTGAATATTTGAAAGATGTCGATTATACAATGAGACTTGGGTGGGGTCCACCATTGATGGTGTCGCTGCTCCATCAAAACATATATTTTCGCCCTAATAAAAAATTGTGACTCTAATTTATATTTTTGAAATCGTGAATTTTTTAGTTACATGAATACTTTTTGAAAACACGTGACCTACAGTACAGTGCAGGTGGCCTGGGGCGTAGTCGTATCCTGGCTACGCTGCTGCCGGTCAAAGCAGACCCAATGGAACCGAATTGCGTCGTCAGTTTCTCCTTGATGGGCGGCGCGGCGGGCGGAATCAGATAGCAACCGATGCAACAGGTTTCATGCGGCCGTCCCGCACAGGCCCGCGTAACTGGTTTTTAGCACAAAACGACTAAATCTGATCAGAAAAATTTACAGCTAAGCTAAGTTAGCTAAGTTATTTTTAGCATTATGCGGGCCGGGTTCAGGCGCCGCCTGACACCCTTAGGGCATGTACAGCGGTGCTGAGTCAGCCGTCTGTAGCAGATTCCACCTAGGATTTTTTGTCAGTTAGAGGAGAGAGAGGGTGGAGAGAGAAAGAGTCCGTTGGTAATTCTCCAGACGGTCTGGTTCCGCTAAACTCGCTCGCTACAGTCGCCTATTTTTCCATTGTATGGCTAGCGACGCCTATATCTCCAGATTTAATTGCTTTCATAATTATTTTTTTAATAGCAACCGATGAATTGTTACAGACGACCAAAACGATAGCCCACTGTATTAGCTGTCTTTACGGCCATCTACAGATGACATGGATGCGTGTTACAGACGGTCACCGTCTAAACAATTGTACATGCCCTTAGATGCAAGGCAACAAGCGTGAGCTAGCAGTTGGAGCAGGTCGGAGTGGCCCAACTTGCCACCTCAGCTCGCGCACACTCGAGGACTTGGTCTTCCTATTTCCTTGATGCCACGCACCTGCACTATCCGTGGCGGTAGACGGTCATGGGCTTGGATCTTCCCGCCATAATTTGCAAATTAAGTGCCGCACACAGTCATGGGGCCTAGCTTGGGCGTCACACTCACCTACGTACGTACACCGGCAAAACAGCAACAGCAGCCAACTCTGATGCTAATAATGCGCACACACAGATTCATCGCAACTGTTCTGCTGTTCATACATACTCCTACGTAGTTAAGGGAGTTTAATGTAGTTTGATCTTCGTCTAATCAGAGGACTAGCTTTGTGGATGCATGTCTTCTCCGTGAGCAGTGGGGGTTGGTCGCAGTTAAGGCCGGGGAGTTTAATGGTGTTCGATCTACCTGCCCTGTCGAGGGAGCGAGCGACGCACACCGGCATGCAGCGCCATGAATGGATCAGCTAGTAGCTTAGATAGCTTGTAGTGCAAGTACGGGGATTATGGTTGGCAAAGCAAAGCACATGCAGGTCAATTAACTGGCCATTGAATATTTGACACGGGGAGTATGGTACACTACGGTGCAGTTAGGCGGCTCCTTGTCTTCTCTTATTAATTAGGACAAGACCTTCGCCTGTACCGCCTGATGGTGATGCATGGATGCCGCTGCTTATGTTCTGATGAGAATACAGACACAGAGAGAGAGATTTAAGTATACATCCCTTTAATTACAACTGTTTGTGGATCCTCACTATACTACGTACAGGTGTACAGCCATACGTACCATACACGTGTCTATCCTACTACTACTACTCCCTCCGTTAAGACATATATATTTATTTTTTTGAAACGTTTATGACAGTAGGAGAGAGCTCCTACTGCCTCTATATATTAGCACCTCGGTTAAAAGTTCCAGGGGATAATTACATGGGGGTTAGCAGGGAAATTAGAAGATTACAACATCAAGAAAGAACTAAAGGGTGTCAATGAAGTTTCTAATAAACTGATGCTTGGCTTCCTTGGTCCTATGGACCAGGAGTGAGAAGTCCTCCTTAAATCTAGCCAACCAAGCATTTGTAGTTGGAGGAATTCCATTGAAGTAGTAATTGTTTCTCTCCTTCCAGATGCTCCAGGCCGCAATAGAGAATACATCCATGAACATAGCCTTCGTCCAATTATCTCTGGCATAAGCTAGGAGAGACAACCTGTTTACAGTGAGATCACTTGATAGGTGGAACTGAAGAAGCCCCCAGCAGCCCTTGCTAAAATCACAATGGAAAAATAGATGTTCCACCGTTTCCTATCAAATAAACATCAATAGACATAAGCTAAGACATATATTTTTTAGTCAATATAATGTAACTTTGACAAATTGTATTATTGATAAATTTATAAACCTTTCGAATATCAAATAAAAATCAATAGACTCGCCATAGTATCTATCTTAATTGTACGTTTTTGTCAAATTTTATACATGTTCACATTTTTATCTATAAGCTAGATTGGTCAAAGTTAGACTCTGTCGACTTTTAACTACAAATATACGTCTTACTTTACGAAACGGAGGGAGTACTAGCTAACTACTCTCACATCTCCGACTCATCTTCAATAGGAGTATCGTTCTCGTGTTTTGTGATATGGGAAAATATAGACGAGAGAGAACAGTTGAGACAAAGTGCATGCTTCAAAATATAACTCGTATTTCGTTTGCTTTGACCAACCAACTATTAGTCTATTGATATGTAATTCATGTCACATGAAATCGATATCATTGTATTCCTAAATGAACAGATCGACGATCGTCCAAGCCGAGACATGTTTACGTGCACATGCAGGTTACACCCTTAGAGAAACCGAAAACATGAGGAAAAGAGATAGGCGGAAGTGCTCTTCCTTCCTGCCAGATGTTTCTGTCATGCCTTGCACCTCTCATGGTCTCTTTTTTTCTCGTCTCATCGGTTATTCAGATTAAGGCTTTAACCTACAAACGTACTCTCTCCGTTCACAAAAGAATGTCTCAATCTTTTCTAATGTGTGTAGATACATCCAAATTTAGAAAAGATTGAGACATCCTTTTGTGAACGGAGGGAGTACGTACGTGCATTGCACTCATCTCATCTCTAATGGAGTTGCTCACTGGAGGTGATAGTAGCTAACCGCACTGCTTTTTTTGTACCGATCATACTTCTTCCCATGTGCTTCACGATTCCCGTAACGCTCCCTGTAGCAGGGCTATTCGCGGTCATTGTTCTATTGTCTTTCTGTACCGTAATGTCAGCGGCGAAGGATGACAAAAAAATAGGTACGGTGGAGTAAAAAACATATAGCATATATGTAACTAGAATCATGGGTGCGTGTCGGGGAGGAGGAGGGGGGGGGGGGGGGGGGGGGGGCAACTGCCCCCATCCCCCATGGTAAGATGTAGTAAAAAACAATTTAAAGTAATTTTTAAACATGAACGTGCAACTTTTCAGTTGTCTAAAGTAGTTAATTTATAAATATCGTCAAAATTCACTCCGAGTTTCTTCAAGCAAAAATTAAATAAATGCTATTAAGTTACACTGAACTCTCCTTCCAAATTTCTAGATAACAAAAATTATGGTCAATGAGTTGGATTGATTTCTCACACTCAGAACATGCTCTATTTAAAGTAAGGACATCGGTATGAGAACAGGTACAGTAAAAAATGCAAACGTCGGATTGATCTTTTGATTGCACTTTGCTTTGGTTCATTGATATAAAAATGTCACTGGTTCGACATCTCGTCCTGATTATGTTTTTAGCAAAGACACACATTGAGAAATTTTTCAAAGAAATAACCGTCTGACAAGTTTTGCGAAATGCAAGACAAGTTTCAAAAGAAAAATCTTACATAAATAACCAAGACAATAGAAGTTCTAAAACAATTAAGAAGACTCATTGAAGCGAAGGTCGAAATAGGTGGTATATAGTCTATTGCAGCATAGAAGGTGTCCACGCTATGAAAATAATCATTAATGACTTGATGCCTTCCCATTTTCTTGATTTGCCAATTCATTTAAATTTAGGAATGTGATGTCATATTCTGCGCAAATCGATATCTTCTAAAGAGTCCAATTGAGCAAACATGTCCTCACATTCTTAACCAAAGACATTAACTGGACCGATACAATTAAAATTGTAGATCAATAAAATGTACACATCCAAAGTATCATAAAACAAAATCCATCAAATACCTAAATTTGGTTTCGTCCACCTCGTGAACTAGCCAAAATACTCATGTGTCCTACTTAAATACCCCACGTAGAATATTGTTTAGAGTCGGGTTTTGCTAGATAGAGAATTAGCTATTGCAAAGAGAAATAGTTGATTCCAGATTGTACTAGAGCTAGTCCCTCCTTTCAGTTCGGAAGCAGTTTTGTGCAGTGTTGACTAAACAAGCATGACTTTCTCATAAAGAGTCCGGTTTTGACGTATGATCACCACTCAAATTGTTCAGAAAAAACACGTGCATATTAATGTTTTCGTAAAAAATCAAGATAGGGCGGCTAGAGACTATTTTTTCCATGCAACAATGAATAATCACCACTCCAAGTCAAAGCAACCCAATTAACATGAGTCATGCAGAACCGTGCATCGCATCCACTAGCAGCAATGCACAAAAGACCATCAGGATCAGGACACAATTGCTGAGACATGTTTCTATAATTCCATTTCATCCAAGATTCCCCTCTCTGAAACCACGAATTAATAAACAAACATACGTGTGGTTGCAGGGGCCATATCAGAGGTAGCCCGAACACTCGAGCGATCATGGCACATCCAATGGCAGTTCGTCCTCATGAAGAAACGTGAGGAGCTGAGATATCTCCGACTTTGACGGAAAACTAAAGGTAGATGGGTAGGTAGGCAGATAGATGATTGTATGTGATCACATTTTCCTTGTGAACTCGGACCAAACCAGCCAGCCAATTCGGTCTGAAACATGCCTCGCGTTTGACTTTTTATCAAAGGATATGCCAAATGGGACGCTGGTCACTCCTAGTGTTGCCATCAGCACAGGTATTTGATCACTAAGTATATGTCGTGTACAAGATAGCTACGGTTGAAATTCCAGGCTATCTTTCTTACGGTTTCGTAGTCTGACGAAAAAGCTTTCAGTCTTTTCACTGTCAAAAAAGTGCTACTGACGAAACATTCTCACGTGTGCTTCTCGCAGATATTCCCAATATTATACTTCTTTTATCACTTTATTGCAGAGTAGTAAATAACTGGATATGTGGAGACATGTGAATCTAGATTCAGAAAGGTTGAATAATAATTTGTTCTAAGATTCAGCAAGTTGGGTGTGCCTAATTTGATGAAATGCGTCCAGTGTTCTTGCCAATTTTCTCAGGAAACAATTCACTGTTTTTTCACTGTCAAAAGTAGTATAGTAAATATTTGGATATCTTTTGAAACGGGGCTAAAATATTTGAATATCAGAAATGCTTATAGTTTGCGGTACGATTCTAGAAGTTGGGTGTGCGGCGTTTACCTAATTTTATTAGATACTTCCAATCCTTGACAAAAGGTTGAAGATTTCCCCAGCTGATTCAGGACAGAACAGAGGAGGTTGTCTGGAAACTACACAAGTGTGGTTAAGACAATGCAGCAGCCGGGCAATGCCAAAACAGCCGGTGCCTAAAAAAAGGAAGTGAGGTTCATTAGATTAAGATTCAGAAGGAGTTGAGTTGAGTGTCTGAGATTTGCTGACATACACAAAGTTTTATAGTGAAAAAGGTAGGGTCTTTCAGTAGGACACATGTCTCAAGTCTCTGACCATCCAGTAAGCAAAAGCACCTGACCAAGATTGTTTATTCCCCGCCTCAATTTTAAAAAAAAGATTTTTTGTATGAGATAAACACACACAAGGAAACATTGCAGAAGGAACATCATTGACACTGTGTTTGGTTGCGTAGAATTGGAGCGCGGAATTGAATTGGACTAAGATTCCAAATCCGAGATGGAATTGAATTGGCTTCCAATTCATTTCTGTTGTTTGGATGTGCTCTGAATTGGCTCCCAACCGGTGACAGGGGCGGAACCCCGTGCGTGCTCGAGTTGGGGCGGCGGCGGCCGGCGGCACGAAGCTGGAAGGGGGCGCTCGCCCGGTGGCCGGAATCAGCCGGCTATGGCCGGGATCGACCGGATCTCCGGGCGGCGGCGGTTGGTAGGGTACACGGCGGCGGTGGTTGGGGCACCGGCGGCCGGAGGCGGACGGAATCAGCCGGCTATGGCCGGGATCGACCGGATCTCCGGGCGGCGGCGGTTGGTAGGGCACACGGCGGCGGTGGTCGGGTCGAGGAACCGGCACAGCTGCCGGCGGAGTTCGGGGGAGAAGAGGGCGTGGATGGGGAGAGAGGCAGGGACGGGGATGGGTGGGGATGGGGAGAGGAGGCGAGGACAGGGACGAGCGAAGGAGACGAGGACGGGGACGAGCGAAGCGGTCGGCAGCGCGTTTCCGAGCTCGACCGCTTCGCGTTTCCGAGCGTTTCCGAGCTCCCGAGCTCGGAATGTTGGTCTGCGTTTTTACACGCGAGGATTCCGCGCTCAGAATTTCGGGCCGTTTCCACGCAAGAATTCCAAACGCAGACCAAACAGCGGAATTTGCGGAATCGGCCCCAATTCCAATTCCATGCCCCAATTCCATGCAACCAAACACAGTGTATTGAGCAACAGTGTAGCACATGAAGGAGTATGTATTAGCGTACAGCAGACAGATAAATCTGAATATTTCATATCCATTAAATCGTACACATTAACTGATCGATCGAGAAAGAAAACAAGAGCTCCATGCTTATGTCCCGATTGATTGATCGAGCTATACTGGTATCTACTTCCTCTTGTTCTTGCTGCCGACGAGCAGCACGACGTAGAAGAGGGCCCTGAAGAAGAACCCGAAGCCCGCGGTGACGAGGAGGCACATCCACTTTCCGAGGTCCGTGACGGCCTGTTGCGCGAGCACGTCGGCGCCGGTGACGACGCAGGTACTGGCCGTCATGTGTGTGCCGAGCGTGTTTCCGATGGCGTGGAGCACCTTCATCTTGATGGCCTCCGACATGCCGCCGATGGGCGTCCCGTCGAACATCTCGATCCCGCGCGCGAAGCACCTGGTCGCGTCGCCGAACTCGTTCTGGAGCACCGCCTGGTACGGGTACTTGACGAGCGACATGTAGTGGAACCAGATCCAGTAGTCGGGGATCCTGTCGCGGTTGATGAAGAAGCCGGAGAAGAGCAGGAAGTAGGCGAGGATGGCCACCACCACCGTGTACCCCAGCATCACGTGCGGCACGACGGCGGAGAGGAATGTGACGAAGCCGCTGCCGGCCCAGAGCGACGCGAGGATGATGAGCGCGAAGAACATGAACGACGACGCGCCGCCGGCGAGACCCACGGCGAAGAATGTGGTGACCGCGAAAGCGAGGGACAGGACAACCAGCGGCGGGAACGACACGACGGCGTTTGCGAGCACGTAGGAGATGCGGCGGTAGGCGTTGTGCGCCGTCTCGCGCAGGTAGATGTGGCGCTCCTGGACGAACACCGGCAGCGCGTCGGCGCAGACGTAGAACATGGTGGACATGCCCATGGCGAAGAACCCCAGGCGCTCCTGGACGCCCTTGGGCGTGTCGTCGAGGCGCAGGAAGATGGTCGCCAGGATGAGGCCCGTCACCATGATGGTGCCGAGGCGCATGCCGAAGAGCTCGGGCATGCGGCGCGTGTTGGTGAAGGCGCGCTTGATGAGCACCCACACCTCCACCCTCAGCGGGTTCGCGTACGTCGGCACCGATGTTGCTGCCGTGCCCGTGCCGCTCCCGGCCACGAGCTTTCCCCGGGACACGCTCTCGGCGATGGCCATTTCGAGCGTGAGCGGCGACGGAGGCCTCTTGTTGCCGTCCGTGATGAGTTTCTGCGTCGCCTGCCACCCGGCGTTGAAGTCGGCGAGCGGCTTGGAGCCGTCGGGCTTTTCCTCGAGCTCCCGGATGGTGTCGAGCGCGAACTCGGCCGGGTTCTCGTTGTCCGGGATGGGCGTGCCGAACTCGGAGAAGAAGGGCTTGAGTCCCGCCGGCGTGCCGGCGTACACGGTGCGCCCGCGCGACAGCAAGAGGAGGCGGCCGAGGATGCCGAGGATCCTCGAGCTGGGCTGGTGGATGGTCATGACGACGACGCTGCCGCTCCGTGCGATGGTGCGGAGCACCTGGACGACCATGAAGGCGCTGGCGGAGTCGAGCCCCGAGGTGGGCTCGTCGAGGAAAAGCAGGATGGGGTCGTGGATGATATCCGTGCCGATGGACACCCTTCGGCGCTCGCCGCCCGACACGCCGCGGTGTCCCTCGTCGCCGATGACCGTGTCCGCGGCGCGCGCGAGGCCCAGCTGGTCGATGAGCCTGTCGACCCGCTCCCGCTTGGCGGCCGGGGAGAGCGCGCGGGAGAGTCGGAACTCGGCGGCGAAGAGCAGGGTCTCGCGGACCGTGAGCATCGGGTAGAGGAGGTCGTCCTGCATGACGTACGCGGAGATGGCGCGGAGGCGGCGGCCCTGGAGCGGCTCCCCGTTGAGCGTGACGGCGCCGCCGAGGCTGTCGCGCGCGATGCGGCCGGCCAGCGCGTCGACGAGGGTGGACTTGCCGGAGCCGCTGGCGCCCATGACCGCGAACAGCTCGCCCTCGCGCGCCTCCCGGAGACGCCGTCGAGGAGGCGCTTCAGGTTGGAGGGCAGCGTGTCGGAGGAGGCGAGGCGGTTGCTGGCGCGGGACGGGAGGCAGCCTTTGAGGCCGGGCTGGCGCTTCTTGACGCTGTAGGAGAGGTCCGTGAAGGAGAGGACGTACGGCACGGGGGGAGTCGCGGGGAGCAGCTCCCTGCAGTGGCCGTCCTCGTCGGCGCCGCCGACGTCGACCACGATGTGGCCGGAGTTCGCCATCGCCGCTAGCTGTGGTCGGTCAGGGCGTACGTCGCGCGCGGGATCGACGAGAACTCGACGGAGATTTGTGTTGTGTGTAAAACGGGAACGAGAACTCTAGGGAGATTTTTGTGTGTCGTCGTGCGTGGTCTGGAGTGCGGGTATGGTGCATCTTATATAGCGCGTGGCCATGGCGATCGATCGAGGAGGTGATATATTTCCGAGTCGGGGGCAGAGAAGAGAAGCGGTCCGAGTCGAGATCCGAGTGGGTGTTGTCGGGGGTGGCGCGGAGAGCGTGGGGCGGGTTGCTTGCCACGCCACCCCTCCGTCCGCCACCGTGTTCGGACCAGACTCACTGGAGTATAACCAACGAACTTAACCGTATGTCGTCTAGCGGATTTATTGGGCGACCAATGTGTTTCTTGCTTGGCGGCGGCTTCGATTCGATCGGCCGGGGTCGAGCTTGGCACGCTACCGGCCTCTTGAACGCGGCTCGCAAGATGCAGTTGGATGTCTTGTGTGCAAGGGCGTGAAGAAGTTACTGTTGCTGCCTGCCATAACGCTGGGGGTATAGGCTTTGTGTGCTTCACTACCGGAACCAGCCATAACGCATTGAGTGTCATCGTATATTTGCCAAGTGCATTTTATCACGCACTCAGCAAACATGCGATTTTTGACAAGTGTCACCATAAAACACTCACGGAAAACACAAACATGCGACTTTTGCAGAGTGTTCGCACTCCGTAACCAAAATTTTAGAACTGAATTTCGTTTTTTCTGAAATGTGAGCGCTTGGCTTTCAAATCCAATTACAGAGAGTGCATGAGATGCGTATGGGAAAAAAAAAATCCATGTGATTCTTTGTTCATATAATCTTTTTGGTTTAGTCTTCTTAGAAACTGTTAGATAATTTTGTGACTATTTTATGGTGTCAACAAGATGTTTAAAACTTCGATACCGAAGCTCATGAAAGCTACTATACATGCGTGTGGATACTGCATGTCAAATTTAGATATTGAAGTTTTGACGAAATTCTATTCAAGTATGTGGGCCTCGATAGTATGAATCAATCAACCAAAAAACTCAAGGTTGCTCCTCGTCAAATGTATACTACCATTACTTCCAAATAAATTCGTAATTCTTTATGTTGTGTATGCGAGGTTGAAATTGTGAATACAAAATTTTAGGAAAGGAGACATATTTGCACGGTAGATCAGGTCTGGTCTACCGATAAGCTTATGAGTAAATTCCAATTTAAACCATATATTCATAGATGATGTAGACATTGAACGATATATATTAGGAATGATGATGATTTAAAGTCTCTCAATGACAAATACGGGCGACTGGCACGACGCGTGGAGGAGGAGTGTGTGCGGACCCCGGACTAGCTGTCCGAAATACCCTTGTGCCTACAACATCAGCGATCCCATGATCAGTCTGTCGCTGAGCACAATCAAACTGGTATCAAAAGAACATCCATAAATACCGAATCAAAATACTTACTTGATTGAAGTAATAATCTTCAATAAGTTCTTGCAGCGGAAATCACCAATCAACGTGGGGCCCGAGTCATTTGCCAAGACACCTACAGGCAACTGACTGGGAAGACGGCCTAGTTCGCAAAGACGTCATCGATCTCTCGGTCTTCAGCATACTTCTTCTTGAACTCTGGACATGGGAATATCCAGGGACACAGCCATGAGTACATTTATGTACTCGCAAACTACCCCCGACATGAGCATGCAATAGCATCATTTTTATTATAACAAAACCCTTTATTTTGAGAAGACATCTCTATATCTTTGTTGAAAAGAAAAGAAGGTTTTTAGAACTTTTTCCCATAAACCTATCTTTGTAAGAATTCTCTTTTAAAACTTTTTCCCGAAAATCCATCTTTGTTGAAGAAGGTAAGAAGTCTCTTTTACAAACATTTTTCCCGGAAAATCCCCTTTGTTTATTTTTCCAAAACTCCTCCTTTTCCGACCAAAACCATTCCTGGTCAAATCATTTTTCCGACAACCTCATACCAACCCCTTGGTATAGTTGCATAAACATTTTCCACTTTCAGGACACAAAACTTTGCACTTCTCGGTCACAGCCCCTCAGGGTACTCTTCTTTTCCAGTAACCTCATACCGACTCATCGGTATAGTTGCACATAAACAACATCTCCATTTTCCTTTCAAATCTTAAAACATTTCCAAAACTTGCACATGGTCAGAGGACAGCCTCCCAACTGTCCATATCCGAGGACTCGGCTATTCGAATAGTTTTACCCTCTGCAGAGGTAGCACGCTTTTAACCCACATCCATCCGGTAATCATCGTGTCAGCCACGTCCCGCCATACAAGGTGTATGCGAAGTTGAGCCACCGACCATAGCCTCTCCTTTGCTCATGCTAGTATAGGATCCTACCCATATGATAATTCCCATCGACACTCAGTCCGGTCCCCGTCGGCAACCCCAAGTGTGAGGACTCATATGTTTTTCCCGGCGACCACATTTATGAAGTCTTCAATCCTCCTCCTTATCTTTCCATAGAGTTTGAGCGAGGACCCAGGTCAGGGGAGTTCACAACCATCCCCTCATGCATAACGGAGTCATCTCCGTCGATGAGGTATCCCATACTAATAAGAGCAAATTATATGACTAAGCCCCGTTCCCATATGGGGGTAAACGTGGTCGCACAGGTTATTGGCTGGTCGTCATAGTACAAAGACACAATGTGCATTTTTCATAAACACCTCCATTCTCCAGTTCTCCACTTCCATACCGACATCTCGGTATTCCATATCCACACAAGTAATTTCAAAGGAGTTTTGAGTAAACAATATTTTTCCCATCCTATAGTTTGATATACCCTATCTTATATATCTACATTGGTGGCAAAATAGTTTCCATATACTTTTTGGAAAAGGTTTTATAAATCTTTGCTTTAAAAGTAAAACATGTTGTCCAAATAGATGCATATATATTTAGGTGCAAGCTCAGAGAGTAGCTTGCCTGATTTCAGCATGATGTTCCTGGACTGCTCCTCATTGGTCAAAGAAATAAACTCTCATCGTTCTCCGATAAATCCTTTCCAAATACCACCCCGGTAGCGTTTATCTCTAGCGTCGCAACATGAAAATAAAACAACACGCAATAAGCAAACCAAACCACAAGTGGTATACAAACAAGTAATCAACCACAACATAGCACTAGTTTAATCAAGCAACAAACTAAGATCTACATTTACAAGGGCACTATACTCACAGGAGTATAACACCACAAACATGCTAAAACAAGAGGGCACAAAGACATCCTCAAATAGAGGTAATTAACAACCACTTTTCTTTAATCAGGAAATACTTCAGACAAAAGCTAAACTACCAATTAATCTTGGTAATTCAAAACATCTCACCAAGTTAAGGTGGAGACGTTAACAAGACACTCAAGCTATTACTTAACTTAGAGACAACCAAGTTGAACAAGCAAGGCAAACATCTTTCTCACACCAACATATCTAACAAATACCACTAACAAGTAGTTCCCCTAACATGCTAGTAAAATAAGGAAACATGCCACAACAGTGGGTTACCACCCTACACATGCTAGGAAACACATTTGTAATAATAAAGTTATAACACAACAATTAATAAAGTCCTAATAAAAATAGGCAGAAAATGCCTAAACCTTATAATTAGCACCACAGTCAATTAGTGACTCCTAAATTCAAACCAATTTAGGGATATGTTCTCCTACACATATAGAAGACAATCCAATTGGATTTACTCCAAAATTCATCTCACACAAATCTACAAAAATCATCAAAGAGCTACTGATGTGTTTACAAGAATGAATAGAACTTTTGTTTTAGACTTCATTTGCATACAAGACCAACAGATCTGGAAAGGTATCATCTCAACCTATCCAGAGAATTTTAGTTTGCAATATTTGGATTTCTAAAACTCTAGATATTTAATAATTAGTGGAAAAGATACTTTTTACAAGTTTTAGTATAGACAATTATTAAAAATATATTTTGGCAAGCCACCAGCTCTGCATGTTTAAGAAAACTCATAGGAACACAACAAAATTTGAATCAATCAAATTGCTATCACAGATTTACCACAATCGAATTAAAACTACACTGGAAAATAAACAGGAAACTAAAACAGGAAATTGATTTACTTAAAAAAAAAGAACACGGGCCAGATCTGGAGCTGGGCCAGGCAGCACCGTGCTGGGCCGGCCCGTTGCGCTGGCGAAGAGGTACGCAGTCCTCTTCTTCTTCCTCAACGCGCACGGACGAGCTCGGCGTCGAACAGGAAGCGGGCGAGGATGGCGTCGTCGACTCCGAGGTTCCTGGGAGGAATGGCGATGTCCATAAGCTAGAGAAGAGGAGGGGGATCTCAGGGAAGCAATAATGGTGAAGAAAGGTGGACGAGGCGACTCGCGAGCTTGCTCGCAAGGTGGCGGCCGGAGCGGATGGGGATGAACTCGGTGGGGACGATTTTGGGCTCCTCTTCGCGATTCCTTGGACGGGGATGCAGAGCACGGCGAGGTGGAGCTCCTGGTGCTCTTCATTCTGCTCGGGGAGGGCTCAATCAACGGCGATGCGTGATGGCGTCCATGGCTGGGTTTCGGTGCGGTGGGGAAGGAAACAGAGAGAGAGAGAAAGGAGGGCGAACGCAGCTGGGCAAGTGAGGGAAGAGGAGCGCCTGGGGGGCCTCCTTATCCTCCTTGCGCGGCAGGAGAGCGAGAGGGGGGGGGGGGGTCCGGTGCGTGCGTGCTTGGACGGCCGCGTCTGCGTCAACGTGCTCGGGTCGCACGGGCCAGGGCGAGCGGGGACAGCGAGGGAGCAGGAGCACGGCCGCGGAGGAGAGGGGCCGAGAGCGGAGCGTGTCCTCGCAGGGCAGAGGAGGGGAGGGGTCCGGCGGGGAGCGGGAGGGGTCCGGGCGGCGAACGACGGACGAACGACACGGCGCCATTGCGCCTCTGCTGCTACAGAGAAGATGACGTTCTTCCAGAAAACCCCCTGGACTCCTTTTTCTATTTACATTCAAGTCCTTTTCTGTTTTATTTTAAAACCAGTAGCTGTTCAGTGATTTAATTGAGGCACTAAACCATTTTCTAAAAATCTGAGAAAATTCATGTAGCCTCCCATATACATGTAGAAGCTCCACAAAAATTGGCTTTTGAAAATAAAATGTTTTGAACAACTTTTGTTAATAGGGTTTGAATATGTTATTTTTGGTAAAGAATATTTGATACTCCTTTAATATTTTCAAGCAAGTGTTAAAATATTGTTTTGAACTTTTGGAACTTCCTTGACAAATATATTAGCTTTTGTATTTGTGTTTGTCAGAAACAAACACATTTGAATTGATTCAAATGAATAAAATAAGATTTCATAGTTTAAATAAAATTAAGTGGTAACTATATAATTTTGAGAAGGGAGGGGTATGAGAAGGAGATGGTCATCTATTTACCTCATCCAGGGAATTAATCTCATAAGGAAAATATTTGCTTGAGAGAAATAGAGAGTGAGGTAGACAGATTAATATATTAAGATCCTTTCTTTAACTCATGATCTTAATTTCTATTTGTTGAGTAATTTGAGGAGTTTGCTTTAAACTTAAGTCACATTCCAAATTGTGACTAGTGAGTTTTATGTGAGTGTTAGGCACAACAGAGGAATTATCCATACAAGTAGCAACACAACAAGATCAACATCACCAAGTCATACAGCTTAAACAACCAGTCACACAAGGTTAACAGAGCAATTGGAAGGAGAACACTATCATCAGTGAAACATTTCAAAAAGTTTTTGTTGGTTCTGAAATTTGGGTCTGGTAAAACTAAGTTTTTCTTAGTTCCAAAATTTGGGATGTGACAGCTCTTCCCCCCTTAAAAATAAATCTCGTCCTCGAGATTTGCCCGATGGTAACAGGGAGTGCGGGGGCACGGTTTTTGGGCTGACTATACTTCTGAGGTTGTTGTTTCTTCAGCGGGATCGCCATGTGAGATCTTGATAAATTGATGTTGCGAAGCTTTCTCTGTCGATAAACTTCTGTGCTGAGTTCAGATCCTTGGCGATGTGGTTGACTTGATGATCGAGACTGATAGATAGTCATGGTCGGCTGTTTTCAGATACGGTAAGGTTAAAGCGCAAGGAACTAATTATTAACATGTTCTTGTATACCTACTGCAGGTCTTCCCCCCTTAAAAGGGGTTTTTGAATGGTCATGATGAGGGTTGCATCTGGAGTTGACTTGGAGGCATTGTTCTTCTTGGGTAGCTTGAAAATCTTCGTCTTGGGTGTCATTCCTTAGTGCCTGGAGTTGGTGCAGATATCACTCCTGATATTTTCTTCTTACGAGGGTCGCAGATAGGGACGCGTTGTTCTCAGGATGCGTCAAGTCTGAGCACTCGATTCTCTCTGGTTTCTAGTTAGTAGAGGGAGGTTATAACTTCTAACTGCGTCTGGACTTTCTTAGTGGTTGATGTCGCCAACAACAGGTGCTTCCGTCGTTTGATTCTAGTAGATCTTCTTCACGCTTTTCTTCCTTCGGCTTGGCAGGAAAAAGGCTGGTCCTGAATGGCTTCTTTGGTCCTGGGTCTTCACGAGTTTCGCAGGGGTCTTCACAAGTAAGTTAGAGCGCACTAGAATAGTTAGGGTTTCCGGGAAAACTTTCTGGTTAGGGAGCTTAGGTTAGTTTTCAAGGGAGTTGGGTGCTATACTCTGAACATCAAACTTATTATACCTTAGATCCCAAAATAACCAACTTTACATAGGCCTCTAATTCTCGAGTTTTCAAAATACCATTCCAACATCTCTGGTAAGGCCACTACTATTAACTAGTTAACTGAGTCCACCATCATCTTCCTTGGCATAAACTCTTTATCATAACATATTTCAATCTATCTGATACCCATCAAACCTTTCAGGCATAGCCTCCCATTACATCCTATCACAAAATCGTAGTGGTCCACCAATTATTTCTTGATTGATTTTTCTCCCCAGATAGGCATATCTCAAATTATCTTACTCCTTCAGGTGGTTGTTTTCCTACGACCATACCATCAAAGCTAAATAAAGCATCCAACAATCATGTCATCATATCATCAAGAATTGACCCACTTTCTAACCAAATTCAGATTTTATCTCAACACCTTTGGGCCTTGATCTCATAATCAAAGATAAATGATCTTTCTAAGAATAATCCAAACAGAGCGTGACAAGCTCTGAAAACTACTGTCACCCAGAATGCCTTGCTACTAGACCAAGTCATACTGATTCCTAGAATCCGATAAACATTCACTTATCCTCCACCAATTATCTCTTGCATACAACGATCTACTCATTTGCTAACTCATCTTTGACCACTTCCTATAATTCCATAAGAATTTAGTACAAGGGTCACTTGCCTAAGAATCACCCTAAACATTCCAACACCGGAGTATTCTTCTTAATTTACTTGCTTCTAACCAATCCAAACATCATTTTATCAGCAAGTGATTCCTAAAAATCCAATAACTTTCACCTTTATTTCTAAACCTTGAATCAAGGGTCACGTCTCCTAGTTCCAGATAACCACCAATGGTTGGGGACCACAACTGGTTAGCCCCAGAGTATTAATCAAATATCTCATCTGTTCAATCCTAATTAATTTATCGATCCACTCCAAGTTTTCACTTCTATTCTGAACCCCAAATTTTTGATATTACCAACAGCATCCACCAAATGACATCGAATTGCCTTAGTCATACAAGAAGAATTTGTTAACAAGGTAGCTAGTCTTGTCACCAAATGACTTTTCATATTCCAGAGGCTGAGATGTACTGGTTTATCTGATGTTCCGTTTATTTGTATATGACACTCAATTGTTGGAGCATACAAAAGTGATTTGTTAACAAGTTCATGAGGCTTGTTACCAAACTACTTCTATATAACACGAACATTGGAATGTCACACTATTTCTAGAGAGATTAAGAATAATAGATTCTGATATTTGAGTTTCCAAATACTCAAGGATAGTCTGGTATTTTAATTACTTCCTTGCCAACTTAAGAAATCTCTCTTCAAAGTCTCTTTGTCGCAGTTCCTCCTTCTTGCGGTCTCTGAGCTCGAATCTTCATAGCAACTCTCCTACACTCCTTGAGTTCCTCTAGTTACCAATCCTAAGTGAGTCTCCTTATGTCCTCGTTTCTGGTCAAGGCTTGCAGTCCTAGAAGACTAGTTAGTACTATCGTGGACTTATGTCAGATGTTAACCTGAAGTTAGATACGATAAGTTAGTGTGGTATTCTTGTAATTTCACAATTAATGTTTGCGAGGTAAGGCTCGAGTCTTCACGAGGTTGAAGTAAAATCGCAGTTTCCTTCGAGATCTTGACGTACTTGTTCCAGATGGTGCTTGAAGACCATTGTCTGACTTGCCGATTAGGTTGCAAAAATCTCAGGCCATTGGTTAAGGATCGGGGGTCGTTTGTATCTTGCGAAACTGTCAGTTCTTATCGGGAGACGGTTTAGATAAGAGGAAAATATCTTTGAAAAGATTTTCCTAAGCGGGTTTACATCTGCAACAAAGTGCAACTGTGGCGGAGAGGTAAAAATTGGTTTTTGTTGGGTGACAAAAGGAGTTTTATAAAAAGAGAATTTTGGGTTACTTTGTGTTGCCATCATGGCGTGATTGTGAACTCACAAGAAAAACAACACACAAGCAGAGGACTCACAAACAATCAACACACAAGTAGAGTACACACAAGCAAAGAGCACACAAGGTAGGTCTAGTACCAACGGGCGTCTAATTCTCTTGGTAGTCGGGTGGTACAACCAAAGTTCCTATCACATGTTTTTCCTATGGGCCTTGGTTAGATATGGTTGGTGAAGTCTTCACTTTGTCGCCTTAGTTTTTAGCTGGAGAAATTGAGATTGTCGAGGTAGTAACTGAGTGGATTTGTTGATATTGTGTTGAGGTCTTCGGAGGTCTCTTGCTTTGTTGATATCGATAATATTGGTATTTGCAGATCAATCACCTCGATGTGGAATGTTGAGTACTTGTGATGGAAGCTTCCTCTTGTAGGTGCTAGCTAATTAGGTCTCACTTGGGTTCATCGTCAAGTATTTTGAACGGGTAAGAGGGAGTAGAGAAATCCTTGGAAAATCTTAAATAGAGGGATAAGACTCAGAAATATTTGAGAAGGTGAGAAGAGTGGAAGCTATTTTCTTGGGCTTCCCTTGATAAAAATGTATTTTGGTAGTATATATATTTTTAACAAAATATTTCCCTTCCTAACTAACGTCCATGCTAACTAAGGTCTGTTACAGTCAGGATGGCTCTGATACCAAGTCTGTGGGGACCCCGGACTAGCTGTCCGAAATACCCTTGTGCCTACAACATCAGCGATCCCATGATCAGTCTGTCGCTGAGCACAATCAAACTGGTATCAAAAGAACATCCATAAATACCGAATCAAAATACTTACTTGATTGAAGTAATAATCTTCAATAAGTTCTTGCAGCGGAAATCACCAATCAACGTGGGGCCCGAGTCATTTGCCAAGACACCTACAGGCAACTGACTGGGAAGACGGCCTAGTTCGCAAAGACGTCATCGATCTCTCGGTCTTCAGCATACTTCTTCTTGAACTCTGGACATGGGAATATCCAGGGACACAGCCATGAGTACATTTATGTACTCGCAAACTACCCCCGACATGAGCATGCAATAGCATCATTTTTATTATAACAAAACCCTTTATTTTGAGAAGACATCTCTATATCTTTGTTGAAAAGAAAAGAAGGTTTTTAGAACTTTTTCCCATAAACCTATCTTTGTAAGAATTCTCTTTTAAAACTTTTTCCCGAAAATCCATCTTTGTTGAAGAAGGTAAGAAGTCTCTTTTACAAACATTTTCCCGGAAAATCCCCTTTGTTTATTTTTCCAAAACTCCTCCTTTTCCGACCAAAACCATTCCTGGTCAAATCATTTTTCCGACAACCTCATACCAACCCCTTGGTATAGTTGCATAAACATTTTCCACTTTCAGGACACAAAACTTTGCACTTCTCGGTCACAGCCCCTCAGGGTACTCTTCTTTTCCAGTAACCTCATACCGACTCATCGGTATAGTTGCACATAAACAACATCTCCATTTTCCTTTCAAATCTTAAAACATTTCCAAAACTTGCACATGGTCAGAGGACAGCCTCCCAACTGTCCATATCCGAGGACTCGGCTATTCGAATAGTTTTACCCTCTGCAGAGGTAGCACGCTTTTAACCCACATCCATCCGGTAGCTCATCGTGTCAGCCACGTCCCGCCATACAAGGTGTATGCGAAGTTGAGCCACCGACCATAGCCTCTCCTTTGCTCATGCTAGTATAGGATCCTACCCATATGATAATTCCCATCGACACTCAGTCCGGTCCCCGTCGGCAACCCCAAGTGTGAGGACTCATATGTTTTTCCCGGCGACCACATTTATGAAGTCTTCAATCCTCCTCCTTATCTTTCCATAGAGTTTGAGCGAGGACCCAGGTCAGGGGAGTTCACAAACCATCCCCTCATGCATAACGGAGTCATCTCCGTCGATGAGGTATCCCATACTAATAAGAGCAAATTATATGACTAAGCCCCGTTCCCATATGGGGGTAAACGTGGTCGCACAGGTTATTGGCTGGTCGTCATAGTACAAAGACACAATGTGCATTTTTCATAAACACCTCCATTCTCCAGTTCTCCACTTCCATACCGACATCTCGGTATTCCATATCCACACAAGTAATTTCAAAGGAGTTTTGAGTAAACAATATTTTTCCCATCCTATAGTTTGATATACCCTATCTTATATATCTACATTGGTGGCAAAATAGTTTCCATATACTTTTTGGAAAAGGTTTTATAAATCTTTGCTTTAAAAGTAAAACATGTTGTCCAAATAGATGCATATATATTTAGGTGCAAGCTCAGAGAGTAGCTTGCCTGATTTCAGCATGATGTTCCTGGACTGCTCCTCATTGGTCAAAGAAATAAACTCTCATCGTTCTCCGATAAATCCTTTCCAAATACCACCCCGGTAGCGTTTATCTCTAGCGTCGCAACATGAAAATAAAACAACACGCAATAAGCAAACCAAACCACAAGTGGTATACAAACAAGTAATCAACCACAACATAGCACTAGTTTAATCAAGCAACAAACTAAGATCTACATTTACAAGGGCACTATACTCACAGGAGTATAACACCACAAACATGCTAAAACAAGAGGGCACAAAGACATCCTCAAATAGAGGTAATTAACAACCACTTTTCTTTAATCAGGAAATACTTCAGACAAAAGCTAAACTACCAATTAATCTTGGTAATTCAAAACATCTCACCAAGTTAAGGTGGAGACGTTAACAAGACACTCAAGCTATTACTTAACTTAGAGACAACCAAGTTGAACAAGCAAGGCAAACATCTTTCTCACACCAACATATCTAACAAATACCACTAACAAGTAGTTCCCCTAACATGCTAGTAAAATAAGGAAACATGCCACAACAGTGGGTTACCACCCTACACATGCTAGGAAACACATTTGTAATAATAAAGTTATAACACAACAATTAATAAAGTCCTAATAAAAATAGGCAGAAAATGCCTAAACCTTATAATTAGCACCACAGTCAATTAGTGACTCCTAAATTCAAACCAATTTAGGGATATGTTCTCCTACACATATAGAAGACAATCCAATTGGATTTACTCCAAAATTCATCTCACACAAATCTACAAAAATCATCAAAGAGCTACTGATGTGTTTACAAGAATGAATAGAACTTTTGTTTTAGACTTCATTTGCATACAAGACCAACAGATCTGGAAAGGTATCATCTCAACCTATCCAGAGAATTTTAGTTTGCAATATTTGGATTTCTAAAACTCTAGATATTTAATAATTAGTGGAAAAGATACTTTTTACAAGTTTTAGTATAGACAATTATTAAAAATATATTTTGGCAAGCCACCAGCTCTGCATGTTTAAGAAAACTCATAGGAACACAACAAAATTTGAATCAATCAAATTGCTATCACAGATTTACCACAATCGAATTAAAACTACACTGGAAAATAAACAGGAAACTAAAACAGGAAATTGATTTACTTAAAAAAAAAGAACACGGGCCAGATCTGGAGCTGGGCCAGGCAGCACCGTGCTGGGCCGGCCCGTTGCGCTGGCGAAGAGGTACGCAGTCCTCTTCTTCTTCCTCAACGCGCACGGACGAGCTCGGCGTCGAACAGGAAGCGGGCGAGGATGGCGTCGTCGACTCCGAGGTTCCTGGGAGGAATGGCGATGTCCATAAGCTAGAGAAGAGGAGGGGGATCTCAGGGAAGCAATAATGGTGAAGAAAGGTGGACGAGGCGACTCGCGAGCTTGCTCGCAAGGTGGCGGCCGGAGCGGATGGGGATGAACTCGGTGGGGACGATTTTGGGCTCCTCTTCGCGATTCCTTGGACGGGGATGCAGAGCACGGCGAGGTGGAGCTCCTGGTGCTCTTCATTCTGCTCGGGGAGGGCTCAATCAACGGCGATGCGTGATGGCGTCCATGGCTGGGTTTCGGTGCGGTGGGGAAGGAAACAGAGAGAGAGAGAAAGGAGGGCGAACGCAGCTGGGCAAGTGAGGGAAGAGGAGCGCCTGGGGGGCCTCCTTATCCTCCTTGCGCGGCAGGAGAGCGAGAGGGGGGGGGGGGGGTCCGGTGCGTGCGTGCTTGGACGGCCGCGTCTGCGTCAACGTGCTCGGGTCGCACGGGCCAGGGCGAGCGGGGACAGCGAGGGAGCAGGAGCACGGCCGCGGAGGAGAGGGGCCGAGAGCGGAGCGTGTCCTCGCAGGGCAGAGGAGGGGAGGGGTCCGGCGGGGAGCGGGAGGGGTCCGGGCGGCGAACGACGGACGAACGACACGGCGCCATTGCGCCTCTGCTGCTACAGAGAAGATGACGTTCTTCCAGAAAACCCCCTGGACTCCTTTTTCTATTTACATTCAAGTCCTTTTCTGTTTTATTTTAAAACCAGTAGCTGTTCAGTGATTTAATTGAGGCACTAAACCATTTTCTAAAAATCTGAGAAAATTCATGTAGCCTCCCATATACATGTAGAAGCTCCACAAAAATTGGCTTTTGAAAATAAAATGTTTTGAACAACTTTTGTTAATAGGGTTTGAATATGTTATTTTTGGTAAAGAATATTTGATACTCCTTTAATATTTTCAAGCAAGTGTTAAAATATTGTTTTGAACTTTTGGAACTTCCTTGACAAATATATTAGCTTTTGTATTTGTGTTTGTCAGAAACAAACACATTTGAATTGATTCAAATGAATAAAATAAGATTTCATAGTTTAAATAAAATTAAGTGGTAACTATATAATTTTGAGAAGGGAGGGGTATGAGAAGGAGATGGTCATCTATTTACCTCATCCAGGGAATTAATCTCATAAGGAAAATATTTGCTTGAGAGAAATAGAGAGTGAGGTAGACAGATTAATATATTAAGATCCTTTCTTTAACTCATGATCTTAATTTCTATTTGTTGAGTAATTTGAGGAGTTTGCTTTAAACTTAAGTCACATTCCAAATTGTGACTAGTGAGTTTTATGTGAGTGTTAGGCACAACAGAGGAATTATCCATACAAGTAGCAACACAACAAGATCAACATCACCAAGTCATACAGCTTAAACAACCAGTCACACAAGGTTAACAGAGCAATTGGAAGGAGAACACTATCATCAGTGAAACATTTCAAAAAGTTTTTGTTGGTTCTGAAATTTGGGTCTGGTAAAACTAAGTTTTTCTTAGTTCCAAAATTTGGGATGTGACAGAGTGGCTGACATGCGTGAACGTTCGCGTCCCATATTTGCTCAGCTAAAGATTAACCAAGGAACATTGCGTTGACTGCGGCCACGTCAGCAATCCCGGTCTGAAAACAATATTTAAGCAAGTAACAACCGGGATCGAGAGTTGAAGATGCTGATTTCCGGGGTTCGAGAGTTCGAAGTTCGATTCCAACATCGTCTATGAATACAAGGTTCAAAATAGACTTTACTTTAAGCTTAACAAGACGGCGGAGATTTCCGTGTGCATAGTTTGTCTAGAGGACGAGTAGAGCGGCGGCGATGCGCGTCGGCATCGGCGACGGAGTCGCACGGGAGAGAGAAGGAGAGAGAGGGGGGCTGTGCGCGTTGTTTTTCAACGGGGTCCTTGAGGTTTCTGGAAATTTCACACAGGTCCTTCGTAGCTAGAAGGTGTGGACTGCGGAGAAGTTTTTGGACAGTGCAGGTTTTTTTTTTGTAAAATGACCACGGGAAAGACTACGGGGATCGTTGGATCGACGATCGACGGCGCGGAGCCGCTCGGACACTGTGTCTTTCGCGGATGAACAGTGCCGACTGCGCTGGAGCGTTCTCAGGGCGTGAAATCGTCCCGTCTTTTAATAGTAGGGTAATGTAGCCCATCCACACGTGTACAATGTTTGTCAAATTTTAGGTTATTTTAAACAAATCTTTGCGTGTGAACAACTGAACACTGACCACAAGGTTCGAAGGTCGAACATTTTTCCACACCCCCGCCGCACCGGAACACGGAACAGCATGAACCCGCCATCTCTGTTCGTGAGTTCACAACGGAGACGTAATCCAGAGAGTTCGCGTTCGCGGGCGACACGTCGACCGATCCCGTCCGTCCATCTACACCCGTGACGCCGCTTAAATTTCTCCTCCCGACGCACCGCTTCTACAGGATTCGCGAACTCTCTCCTGTCCCTCTCCTACTCTTATCTCCGGGCCGGACGAGCCCGCCGCCGTCCACTCCCATCCGCTAGGGTTCAGAGCCGGCTCCCGCTCCTGCTCCTCAAGGTTCGGATCCTCCCATACTCCTCCCCTTTCGATTTCGCTACTGTTCTTTCGCTGGATCGTCTTGGCATGATTGCGTTTCCGTGCGTTACCTGGTGCTGGTGGGATTTGTAGGGTACACGCTCCGATCCGCGAGGGATTTTTCGAATTTCGGCCGGGGACGGCTCGAATTTCGGTCGGATCTAGTTGGATCGCCTGTTTGGCCAGGGAAGGGACTCGATTGTTTTGGCGTGTCGTGCGGTGGTTTGGGTAGGGAGAATTGGTGATTCGCGTACGGCTTTCTGCCTTTTCTCGCGGGTGAGATGTTCTGTTTCGAGCACAAGAGGATCCTCCAATCCAGGATCCAATAGTTTACAGTATTGCTCGGAACTAATAACCTGAAACTTAATTTGCTCAAGTAAAATTCGGTACATCCGCTAAGCACTAACCTCGTAAACCCATATGTTTAGATGCATCGTTATTAAACCCCCAAAATTCCATGAATTGATGTTTATGAAGATAAGAGTAACTGAGTGTTGCAGTTAGATATCTAAGTTTCTCATGTGGGATCACCCTCCCCAAGCTTTCCAGTTAATGCGATGTGATTCATTGTTCTTCTGTGAAGTTGTGTGAGAGCAGAGTAGGTAGGTCGTGCCTAACTTTTAGATGGTCTGATACTCTTATAAAAGGTATTAAGAAGGATTTATCGAGTACAAAAGATGTACTGTTGGTCGTAGGATCTTTACTATATTCGCGCTAGCAAATCTTCCGAGCAGAATTTTTTAGGAGAGAATGGGTAAAGTTTATTACTTAGTGTCTGATTGTTAAACGGTCTGGCATATTTGTTCTGCTATTGGGCTGATCTAATCTCATTTTAGCACGCATTGTTTCAACTTAATCACAATACTCTTCACACTGGGTACCTTCAAGCCCCTGTAAACTGATTGAACCGCAGCTATCTAAATGTGCATGCTGTTGTACCCATTATTTGTTGGAGAGGAAGATAACCGTTTATTTCTTTGTATATACAAGCAGCACAGCATAGCATGTACGTAATAAACTATCTGTTTCTGTATCAACATTGTGAAAATAATGTTGAGTGGTCTTTAACTCTTTATCATGTTATTTGAGTTTTATCTTTTATGCTTGTTAATATTTATTAACATTGTGAAAAGACTGATGGAGTGTTCTCTTATTTTCAGGAGATGCCTCGTTACGATGACCGCTATGGTGGAAGCACACGCTTGTATGTTGGTAGATTGGCCTCTCGCACTCGTTCGCGAGACCTAGAATATCTTTTCAGCCGATATGGAAGGTAATGACAATACAGTGAACATTAAGAATCCTTCGTCAAATGGTTTCTGATGTAACTGACTTTCTGACAAGCTTTAAAGTTTTGACGTTGTATATGATTCTGCATACATTCAAAATATTTCTTCGTTTTTGTGAAGGTTATGAATCACCATTATTGGAGTAGTGCTTATTATGTACTTTGTGTAGTTAAATTCCGTTGAAAAAGTTAGATTATTTGCCTCTTGAACTGTCCTTTCTGAACTGTTAAGGCCTTCTGCTAGCTTTCTGTAATTTCTGCATGTATGCTGTGGAAACTTGATCCCTGGTCCTGTGTGTAACTTGAATGTTCTTGTTGTGAATGGTTTATAGCAGCTATTGGATTAACTATGAGTCTCTCCAAACTAGTGTTTGGTGTTTTGTGTTCTTTCATCTGTATGCTGTAGATGTTTGATTCCCAGGTCTTGTGTGTTTAACTTCAATGATCTTGTTGAAGGTTTTTCGGTTTTTAACACAATCCGGGAGGTATGTGGTGGAAGGGTGCCCTTGGTGGAATTGGTGGCCATTGCTCCAAAGTTTATGGAGGACTTTGGTGAAGGGCCCCCTTGGTGCTAGGTGTAATGTTATTGACTGTTTTAGTGGAAATTGCAAGATGGTGTTGCATTTAAGTACTTAAATCATGATGGCTCACTGTTTGTGGCAACCGTTTGCGCAGAATACGTGAAGTGGAGTTGAAGCGCGACTATGCTTTTATCGTACGTGAATTTCACTCCCTTCCAAGCTTATTATGCTCTTTGAAGTTATTATCATACTTATAGATGTATGAGATCTATATTATTCACATATGAGATCTCCTGCTTTTGTCCCTTGGCAATTACCTAACAGGAATACAGTGATCCTCGTGATGCTGATGATGCACGATACAATCTAGATGGAAGGGATGTTGATGGGAGCAGAATTATTGTTGAATTTGCTAAAGGGGTAAGTTACCAATTCTGTTGTACACTATTGGTATAGTGACGATGATCTTTTTCTTCTCTCTTTCTGAAGCTACTAGAAACTCTTTGGGCCGTCTCTTGAAACTAGTTTTGTGTTTCAGGTTCCACGCGGGTCAGGCGGTTCACGTGACCGTGAATATATGGGAAGAGGTCCTGCTCCAGGAACAGGCCGTTGCTTCAACTGTGGTATTGATGGTCACTGGGCCAGGGATTGCAACGCTGGTGACTGGAAGAACAAATGCTACCGCTGTGGAGAAAGGGGCCATATAGAAAGAAATTGCCAGAATAGTCCCAGGAGTACCAGGTATTGTTTTTTGTTCAGCTCCATTCAAACGTTCCAAATGGCATCAAAGTGTTCCTGTCTCTTAGTACCTGATTGTTCTAAATCTATATACTTTATCAGGCGTGAGAGAAGTTATTCACGGTCCCCAACTCCACGCCGTGGACGGGCCCGCAGTAGGAGCTACAGCAGAAGCAGAAGCAGAAGCCGGAGTTATAGGTAAGCTGAGAAGCCACCTGTTACTCATGAGCTGTTTACTTGTTAGTTCTGTTTCCTCATCCAGATTATAACATCCGTCTTCTTCTAACCAGCCGATCTAGGTCCAGATCCTTTTCTGAATCTCCCAGAGGGCGCCGCCGGGAGCGTGACGCGAGATCAAGGAGCCTTAGCTACAGCAGGAGCCCCAGGAGATCACTTTCCCCAGAAGCAAAGGAAATGGATCGTCGCCCCACACCTGATGGGAGTCGGAGCCCCAGGCGGTCACTCTCCCCAGAAGCAAAGGATAATGGCGATAGCCCTCGGGCCAGGGAGAAGAGCAGGAGCCCTTCTGAGGGATACCGTAGCCCTGTGGCCAATGGCCGAAGTCCGAGTCCCAGGGGCAAAGACGGCAGGAGTCCTACTAATAAGGGCACTCCCAGTCCTACTCACAAGGGCAGTCCGAGGGGTCACAACGGTAGCCCCAGTCCCAGGGGCAATGGCGATGGTGGCAGCCCAAGTCTGAGGGGCAATGGTGATGGTGATGACCGTGGAGGCTCAGGCTCACCAAGAGGAAGCATGTCCCCCTGAAATTCAGAACCATTTTCAGTTTCCGCTTGCTACATATTGATGTGACTATGGTTGTGATGGATATACTTCGCCTGCATTCTGTTTCCTATATGTTTGTTCTGGACTTGTTATTTCTATACTATCGAGTTTAATGCTATGACTAATGGATTCATAATTACTAGTATGAGGTGTATGGAATTTTCAGTTTGTTTCGACCTTTTCTGCCTGGTGTTGGGTTTTGCTCGACGTAAGTACCTGTGGTCTGGAGATCTGTGCACGCATATTCTGAACCAGGTGTGTGACTAATGAATTATGATATGGTTTGACCAGCCTCTTAGTCTTGACGCAATTTATATAGGTAAGGCAGCATCGAATACATCCATAAAATTATTTTCTTATTTGAAACTTGAGTGGAAACTATGGAACTTTTTCAAGACCATTATTTTTGTTTTATTACTACTCCCTCCGATCCATATTAGTGGGCATAGCTTTGTCTAAATTCATATGTATCTAGTTAACTATTTAGACTAGATACATATGTATCTAGACAAAGTTGTGCCCACTAATATGGATCGGAGGGAATAGTAAATTGCCCTTGTGTTGCTAGGGAAGAAAATGATGTACATGAAGGTTATGATATTTTGTGAGCATGTGTTGAGTTCAGCATCTTTATCGGCGCACCCAAAATCCCAACGGGTCTAGACAAAAAAAACGGCCCCATCGGCACCCCATCCAAAATGTGTTCGGCACTCCCAAGGCCTTGCTCGGGGAAGTCAGACACACTTCGTGGGGGAGTGGCTTCCAATTGCTCTACCCACCCGTTTTCTAGTTTCCTCTAGCTGTCAAATCGCGCCATCGCCGTTGCCCTTGTCGTCGCTCGACGAAGTTAGCAAGTAGGCCGACTCGCTGCTGCTCCCTGTCCTTGTTTTGCGCCGCCACTATCTGTCTCCCGCCATGCTCGTAAGGTGTTTGGCCTTTTGCCAACTAGTTCATTTGCTTAATTATTGATTCATTGCATAACTTCATTGTTCAATCCATTGTTGCCCAATAGATTACGGATAGCGAAGATGAGATCATGTTTCACCAAATAATGGAAGCTGACACAGACCTCGCACCTGATGATCAACATAATCAGATCGTCCTCGTTGTTCTTTTAACTACGCAACGGAAGCTAGAAGCTACTCCTAAACGCGGAGTATCGAGGCCGGAGTGGCTAGGCAATAAGAATTGTCGAAAAACGATGGGTCATGTCCTGCTATTCAGTGACTATTTTGCTAACAACCCATCGAACCGTTCAATTCCATTCCGGTAGCGATTTAGGGTGGAGAAGTGTTCACGCGCATTGTGCATGGTATTTGGGACTGTGATGACTAGCTTGAGCTGAAAAAATTGCAGCAGCCTTATTTGGATTCTCTGCTGCTACACGGTGTCTTGCATATAGAGCTCTTCAAACTTTTTGTACGATTAGAATCCACGTACATGTGTTGTGCAACGGTGATGTAGTGTTTGGACCGACCTATATGAGAGCATCAAATGCAGCAGACACACGTGTCGAATTGTCGGGCTCATGACAAAAGGTGAAGCGAGATGATTTTCTATATTTGAAGTATCGATTGTATGCATTGGAGATGTAAATATTGTTAAGTCCCTTGGAAAGGGATGGACACAATGTACAAGTCGGGTGTCTACTACACCATAGACTAACTACCTGCACAAAAAATAATCATTACTACTTTTTGACAATAACCGAGGCACCCAACTAATTACAATGTTCAGATAGTCCGTCAACTATATATCTCATGGTATCAGTGGACATCCCAAGCCCAGTTCATGTGTCGGTCTGTTACCTTTTGCCATATCAAACTCGTTGCTCGACGCTCGTCACCACTCGCCACTTGTTTCATAGTGAGACAGTCAGTTTCGAAAACAACTCTTTAAACTCCTAGACGTTTTGCCACTTCCATGTCCTGGATCAGTACCATAGCTTCTTCATGGGTAGGTCACTAGGTGCACCCGCCCGATCGTTGCTCCAAGCAGCAGCAAACTGGATTTCTCCGTCTGAATTTGTGGCAATACATCACAACCATCGGAGCATTTTTCTTTAGAAAAAGTTGCATGGAAATAGATCTTTGTGAACTCCTGTTGGGGTTCTTGCCATCTTTAAATATTGTGAACTGCGAACATTAGGACTGACAAAAACACATTTCTCAACTGCGAAAAATAGGACTGACAAAAACACCACACACCCACACCTAAGCCTACTCACGCTATTATTCTTCTCCCTCCGGTCCTCCCAGGTTCCCAAAGGTTCAGATCCTCCCTTATTTGATCGACTAGCTGATTTTCGCTATGTTGCTCCTTTTTGTTCCCAAACACTCGCACATTGTGCTGCTTCTAGAGTCTCCAAGCTACCAGAATCAATAGTGTAGAATATTTTTCCTGTCAGGTTTACTCACCCTTTTCCTAGCTTCAGTCCACCACTCCGTCAGGTTACTCGTCTGCTGCGGTGGCTCGATCTGAGGTTCAGCACCTCGGAGGCAGGAATACCACACCGATTTGGCATGCCGCATACACACACTGCATAATGATGTTGTCCACCTTATCCTGATCTTGCAAGCAGGTAAAACAATCCGCCAAGTCCATGTCGCAGGTGTCGGTCAGAAGTCCATAGCTTATACTTAGTTGCAAGCCAGCATAATTTATTTATTTTATTTTTTGCACTTTAATGGCTCGAAAGATCCCCAAATCGCTGGTGCAATCACCAACCTGATGTTGCCCTCGCTTTGGCAATATCACCTGTGCACAAGTGTAGTTTGAACCATTGTCAAATTAAGTACAGTCACTGCCCAATGTGTAACTAAACAGAAAGCAGTGATGTGACAAAATTGAACTTCACATGAAATTCACTAATTAACCATTTGTAAAAGGCAATAACAATTCAGTAGAAGTAAGTGAACATCCATGCTAATATATGCAGTGCAGGTTTGCTAATTGAGAGTGGAAATAGTGAGCTAGATTTTTTTTTCTTTTTTGAAAGTTCCATCAACCGCTGGCTTCCGATTTCATTAGTAGGTAGAATATTTACAGAGTTGCCCGTAAGCAAAGAGATAACCGAAATGAATTTAAATGAAAAAAGATCTCAAAAGATCGACAGAAGGAATTCAAGGAGGTTCCCAAAGTAGCATACGAAGCTTCTTTGCTCCCACGAAAGCCCATTCTCGTGCCTCGTCGCGGATGCATTGCACGACGTGCGCATAGGTGCAGACTTATGAGAGAAAAAACTCTGCTGTTGCGCTCTCTCCAGATGGACCAGCTTGTTAGGATGAGGAGCGATCTGATAGCTTGCCTGTGCTGCGGCTCCGTGGCTTCAATGACGGCGGTCCAAGCATCGGAGATGGAGGGCGATTGCGACCAGGTCGTTGGGGAAAGCCCAGCGCAGCTTGGCCACGTCGCGACGTCGGCCCAGATGGTGGTCGCCATTCGGCACTCCAGGAACAGTTGCCATTGCATACATTGCAGCGAAGGCGAAGGCGGAGGGCACAAGTCACAACTTATGAGCAAAGCGATCAATGTCCAGGAACCCCAGACCGCCAAACTCCGTGGGGCGAGCACACCTTGCTCCAGCTGATTTTTCACTAGCCGACTACAGTTGAGTTTTCTTCCATACCCCAGACGAAGCGTCGACGAAGGCAATCGAGCTGCTGTGTGAATTTTTTTGGGTAATTTCAACACGATCATGGAAAAAATCGGCACTGTGCTCAGGGACAGACAACGTGGGTGGCAGCCCCGGACGGTGGCGGAGTCGAGGCGGCGGCCTCGGAGTTCCACGCGGCGATGGTCCTATGGGGCAGGGGCGTGGCCAAGCGTGGGTTGAGTGGCGTCCTGCTGCTGTGTGGACAGCAGGTTCGTCAACACGACTGGTTCGACTTCGGACAATGCGAAACTCGTCATTGTTGCTACGCCGGGGCGGCGGATTTGGGTGACGTCCTAGTGTTGTGCGGACTGCAGGCTCGTCGACCCTGACTGGTTCGACCTCGGGCTATGCGAGGTTTCGTCCTGATTGCTATGTCGGGCTATGTCGTAATGGTTGCAGTTTTTTGGCCATGTTTTCCTCGTAAACAGGTCATCATACAGCTTGTATGGTATTTAGACCCGGTTTCTCTTATAAACTGGGTCATCTATTATATCTATTCGAGCAGTGAGCAGGGGCGGAGCTAGGTGCTTTTAATGGGGTCAATTGACCCCAATGACCCAAAGAAATTCCTTGGTAATTTAGTGGAAATTAGTGATCATTAGGACAAAATGACACCGATACAATGGAGAATGACCCCAGTGCTCTGCTGGGCTGGCTTCACCCCTAGCAGTGAGTATCGACCACTTTGACCTAAAAAAAGGACTCGCCGTCCATCATATGCGCCATCCAGCTCCGGCGAGACGGCCACGCCAGCGTCCAGGCCCCGCCAGACCCACGGCGAGCAGGTACGTGTTTCTGGGTGAAAGCGTGACGGTCTCGCCAGGCGCGGACGTGGGCATGGTGGTCTGGCTAGGCGCGGAAGCTGCCGTGGCCGTCTCGCCGGAGTTTGTAAACGAGAGCGAACCGCACGTAAAGGGATTTTTTGATCTTGGGCCGGGCCCATATGCGGCACGGTGCAGATTTTAGACTAGTACGAATTTATCACTAGTATGAAACTTCTTAGCCTTTTGATTAAAGAAAATGGTTGGCTGTTATTGATTTGGGGTACCACATAAGGTCTTTATAAAAAGTAAATGGCACTAACGGTCACACAACTCGTCCCGCATGTACACTTAAGTCGCACATCTGAAAAACGTAATTTTTTGGTCTCACAACTCGACGAGTGGGTGCATTTTGGTCATAAACAGGACACGTCATCCCGTTTTGGACTGGAATTTTTCAAAAAAAAAACCTGGTGTAATATTATGAGGATTATATTGCAAAATCTCTCGTCTTCTTCCCTGTGCGTCGCCTTCCATCTCCATCTCCAGCAGCCGCGCCGCCCTCCACCCTCCACCCGCAGCCGCGCCTCCCTCCATCCTCGCCAGCTGCGCCGCCCTCCATTCCCTACAGCCGCGCCGCCCTGGGGCGTCCCTGGTCGCGGCCAGGTCGACCGGGCTCCGCCGGGAACCAGCGCCCGCCGGCGCGCTAGACCCTGCTGTCGTGGGGTAATCTCGGCAGATGTCATTGTGATGACTTCGTGGACATGGGGTTGTGCGAATCGAGCGTCTCCGAGCTTAAGATCACAGGGCATGAGGAAGACAATATTTACCCAGGTTCGGCCCCTCAATGTGAGGTAAAGACCTACTTCCTGCCTATCCTATATTGGAATTGATATGAATATGGTGTTACAAGGGTTGGCGATCGAGGTATCGAGTCGCCGGCGATCGAGGTGTCGAGTCGCTGTATGTTCTAGGGTTTAGGGCTTGGATTCGATCCCTTCTACGTCCAGCGAGTCCTCCTTATATGCACGGAGCCTCGCTAGGTTACAAGGAAAGTCTATTCCCTTAGGAAAGTGTCGACCGGAGTCCTTCTAGGAGACTACATATCTTCGTGTCGTCCAAGTTAAGTCATCTCCAATCTTCTAGATCTTTCTTGCGACATCCTTGTCACCGGCCCATCTTAGTACAAGCCCGTTAACGGTGCGGGCGCGGCTCCATAATCAGTCGCACTTTCTTTGATCAGTCGCGGGTTAAGTATTCCCCCAACATTAGCCCCCAAGGTCAACTTGGACATCATAAGCTGGCGCTCCTTCCACTGTGTATGAACTTTGCTTCTTTGACCGTTGAGTCGCAACGTTGAACTGTCCTAGTTGAACTTCATCTTTAATACCCGTTGACTTTTTAAGCCGCCACATTCTTGGGCGACTCTTGGGCCGGCCAATAGAATATTCCCCAATCACTGAATCACCGATTTCTTCGGCACTGTAGGCGCGATTTGTTCCTTTAATTTCGGAACTCTCTGTTTATAAGCTCAGCGGCGACCTTAGGCCAGGGTTAATCCTTCCTCTTCCCAATCGCGCCGCCTTTCTCTCTTCTTCCTGCTCCAGCTGCAATCCCTCGTTCCTTTGACTGAGATTCAATGGCACCGAAGGGGAAGCTGTCTGGGAAGGAGCCTATGGAGGAGAAAACCTCACGGAAGATCACCTGCAACTGGGACAGGTCTTGGGTGACAGAGGATCATCTCCAAAAGCTGGTCGCTCAAGGTTTCCTCCCACCGAAGGAGGAATGTCATTGGCGGGCGCCTGGCGATGAAATGATGCCAAGCCCCCAACCCAACGAGCTGGTAATGTTCGTAGAACACGTAGATCGCGGGTTCACGCCACCTGGCTCGCTCTTTTTTCGAAACCTCCTGAAGCATCTCGGACTGCGTCTTCACGACATCGGCCCCAACTCCGTGCTCCAGGTGAGCGGCTTCCATGTCCTCTGCGAGGACTATCTTAATACAAGCCCTAGCATCGATCTGTGGCTCGCATCCTTCAGTTGCAATAGCCAATTAGAAACCAAGGGAGGTGAATACGTTCAGTGCGGCGCCATTGCCTTGCAGCGCCACAAAAACTCCGTTCTTCCTAGGTTAGCTTTGGCCAACAGAGCCAGAGATTGGCAGAAATCCTTCTTCTACTGCCAAGATACATCTCCGGAAGGCGAAACTCGTCTTCCTCCTTGGTCTAACACAGCCTTCGTGCACTCTGACCTGCTGAAAGCCAAGCCCCGGCCATCCGCCATGTCTTTTGTGACTGAGATGTTGGGGAAAGTCCGCGTCCTGGTTAGTCGCGGCTTAACTGGCCTCGACCTTATTTCCTGTGGACTAAATGGAGAATCCAGCCCGTGAGCCTTCGAAAGCAACTCTTCATAGAGTATTCTGGTCTTCCCGGAGACGTGGATCGCATAGCCGCCGAAGCTTGGAAACCAGAAGAATGGGTGGATTATATCTGCCGTGTAACTGAGGAGAAGAATGTCTTCTTCGACAAGGTCGGCCTTCCCCTTTTAGTGCGAAGAACAGGCCTTTCGAGGTAACTTTCCTCTTATTGTAATATCTTCAAATCCTGTCTTGACTTTCTTTTACTTTCTTTGAATAATCATTACTTGTATCTGCACCAGGCTGATGAGAGTTACTGGACGTCTCCCCAGGCAGTCCCGGGCGCTGCTTCTGTGAAGCGTGCCCCAAAAAGAAAGTTACTGCCTGACTTAGAGGGCAGTGATGATGTTAACACCCCTTTTGTTGCCTCCACGGACTCGGATGGCGACTCAACTGAACTGGAGGAGGACGAGAGCCCTTTAACGGCTGTCAATCCTTTCGTCACTGAACCCACTCCTCGGCGAGCCTCGAAAAGGCTGTCCCGCGAGGAGCCAGAGATTAAGGGTGTTGAGAACCCTGAGATCATCAAACGCCGCAAGTCGTCTACGACTTCCTCTAGGCCCAAGCGCATGTTTAGGGCCACTTCTTCCACGGATGATGACATGGGCGTCACTTCTGGTGATTCAGCTCGCCTGAACTTTTATTATTGTTATTCCCTTTGCAGTTACTGACGCTCATCTCGTGAACGTCTTGTAGACTCCGGACTTCAGGCTTTGTCGTCTCCTTCGAGCGACAACCTTCCTTTGAATATTAGGACAGCACCAGGGTAAGCTCTCTTTGTCATTTGATTTGACTATTCGTGCTATCCTTTCCTTGCCCTTTAAGCTTTTGCTTGGCTTATCACAGGTCCAAAATTGATGATGATGATGTGGCTACTCTCACTGCTGTCGCCGAGGCTAGTACTGAGCCCTCTCCTACACCTTTGGAGCCCATTAAGGCTTCTAACACGATTGTTGCGAAGGAGGGTGTGGCCACTACTGATGATGTGCCTTCCCACACATCTCCTGCTGATGCCGCTCCTGAGGTAGCTTTAGAGGACGGTACCGTCAACGCGGCCGCTCGGAACATAGAGGAAACTTGCCCTCATATTGAGGATGTCACTAACCAGTCCACTAAGGACCTCCCAGAATCTCCGTCAAAACCATTGGTGTCTGAGCCTGAGTGCCATCAGGCGCAGCTTGTGCCACATAGAGGGGTTATTCCCTTGTCTTCCAGCAGCCGTACAGATCAGCTATCACAAACCATTCTAGCTGCCAATGACAAGCACTCAGCTGAACTGCGAGAGGCACTGCTTCATCTGTCCAAAGCTTACAAGGTAATAATTTCCATCTTGTCAGATATATTGCTAGCCCCCAAGGTCAAGGCTTTGCTTTATAAAAAAGTGAAGGCTTGATCCTTATGCTAACTCTGTTGTATCTTTGCATTACTGTGTGTTGTACAATTCGCAGGATGAGCTGCAGACCGCTCTGGAGAGAACAAGGCATTAAAGCTGCAGATCCAACAAGCTCCTGCTGAAGTTGAAAGACTTCGAAGCCTCCTTGCTCAACATGAGGAAGATTTGAAGAAGAAAGATCAGAGGATCGGTACCCTCTCTGACCAAAATTACGCGCTGTCCGAGCAGGCCAAGTCTGCCGAGCTGCGACTTAAAAATATTGAGGGTAAAGCCCAAAAAAGAATTGGAGAACAAGAGCAGCAGATGTGCTCAAAAGGATGCCATTGCTGAGGTGAACGAGCAAGTACGCCTGAAGCTTGGTCAAATCGATCAACTTGAGAAGGATCTTGCCAAGCGAACCGGGAAGCTTAAAAAAGTTTCTGACTCTGCTGACCTTGTCCATGGGCTTGTAACCATTATGACCCAAGAGCTCTCTGGTAATTCTTACTTGACTGCATGTTTTACATCATGTGTATAAGCATCGTGTCCTCTAATGCCGTCCTACTGCTTGGCAGGCAAGGATTCTCCTCTGACTCTGGGCGCACACAAGAGCAGCTCAATCACATTCGCGAGTATACGAGGAAGTCCTTTGAGGTCCTGAAGGAGATGTCTGCCTGTCTTCTGCCTTCCAAGCCTGTCCCACCTACTGGTGATGGTTTACTGAAGAGGCTGTCCAGGGCAGCAAATTATTTTATTGACTGGAAGGAATCCTCGGCTCGCGCTGGAGCGACTCATGTTCTCGCACTTGCCAAGACGTATTATCCTAGCTTTGATGCTGCCAAGGTGTCTCAGGGCAGGCCGCAAAAGAGGTCTGACGGTACAGAATTTCCTGCAGACGAGTATCTGGCCACCTGGAAGAGCATGCGCGGCTATGGCACGCAACTGGTTGATGGGGTTGACCTTGCGACTTACCAAGGGAAGTATCATCCTGATGGTAAGAGGTTTGAAAGGTTGCCCACAGCTCCTGCCGGGGTGGATGCTTCTCCAGGGACGAGTTCTCCTCCAAGTACTGCTATCTCTGGTGGCGGCACCGTAGCTGGTGCTTCTGCTGGTAAGCCGCCGATGCCTTCTTCTCGCAAGCAAAAGGCTGCGAAAAAGCAGTCATAAAAAACATGGTCATGATGATTCAGCCCTGAGTGGCTTGTAATAACTGTTAAGTTTATTTTTGTTTGATACAATGATCAGCTTTTGGTACTTTGATTAGTAAAGTTTGTTATGACCTCGTAGGCGGGTCCTTTTGATTTGTCTCAGAAATTTAGTCAGGCCCTCGCGTGGCTCAGTATTTCCCAAGCAAAATGTGTGTTCAGGGTCGAGAACGTCCATGATAGGCATTCATACTCGATTGACGCCACACGCTGGTACTTTGGTCACATAGTGCGAGTCGCATCCGAGCTAAAACCGAGTATAATCAAGAAAAAATGCCACTGATTTGGCGATTCCAAGGTTACAAGCCGAGCTCATAAAGCATCAAAGCCCCCAAGGAACCAAATGATTGATAAAATAAAAGAAGACTCAGCGACTCAATTGGTAGTTTGAGGCGAAACGACAACCATCCGCATTGCAGAGGTGCCGGCTTTATTTCATAATCATGGTACGACCGCACGTAGGCGGCGGTCGATTTTTGATACAATGTATGATACATTTTTCGCACGTAGGTGGCGATTTTGCTATTTAGCGGCTGCAAAAAAGCCGTGACGAGCTCTAATTAGCTTTGGATGATAACCAGCTCTAGTTAGCTGTGAATATGATAGGCAGCTGCAATAGCTGTGACGATAGCTCTGATTAGCTGGGATGATACAGAGACCCTGAGTGGCCTGAATTTTGAGTCGCAATGTGCGGTTATGGTTGGGCGCGACTTATGAGGAGCCGCGCTGAGGGCGATTAATTGCCCTTCTCTTTCTGCTGCTCCGCAACCTTAGCTTTTCTAGCCTCTCTGTTGGCTGTTAACTTGATCCGCAGGTCTGGCAGGTGTCTCTTTGCTTCAACAATATCGTCGAAGTTTTGTTGGGGTTCGTGTACTGCGAGTCCCTCCGCAACGCACGCGGCTCTTGCCATGGCTCTGTCCCCTTCTTCGCATTCCATTGCTATTTGCCGGTCACCATCAATAGTGATTACTCCACGTGGGCCAGGCATCTTGAGTTTGAGATAGACATAACAGGGTCTCGCCATGAATCTCGCAAAGGCGGCTCTGCCAAATAGTGCGTGATATGGACTCTGGAAGTCCACTACTTCGAACCAGACGTATTCGCTGCGGAAGTTGCTCTGTGTTCCAAAGGCTACCTCCAGGTTTATCCGTCCCAAAGGCTGTGCTGATATCCCAGGTACCACTCCATGGAACGATGTCCTAGATGGGTGTAATGATTTCTCCTGCAGGTGCATCCTTTTGAAGGTCTCGTAGTACAATATATTGATGCTGCTACCTCCATCCATTAGTACTTTGCTGAGCTTATAGCCTGCAACTTGGGGTGCAACCACCAACGCGAGTTTTCCTGCTTCGTTGATCTCTTCTGGATGATCGTCCTTACTCCAAACAATAGGTTGTTCTGACCACTTGAGCCATTGGGGTACGGCTGGTACAACTGCATTGACGACTTGATTGCGTCGTTTTAGCTTCTGTTCTCTCTTTGATGTGTTAACCACAATAGTGTGGTACTGTCCAAGCTGCTTGGGGAATTGCGGCTGATCTGCTGGTGGATTGGGTGCAACATTGCTATTTCCTCCGCTTTGATCGCCTCCTCCGTTGGCTGGTTGCCATTGTTCCCATTTAGTGGAGTTCCTTCTTTCCACTTCCTGTAATGATAGCATTGAGCTTTGGTATGGTTGGGTGGCTGTCCTTCCCTTCCAATATGAATATCGCAAGGGCGGTTGAAGACTTCTTCGAGATTTATGGGGCGAGAGTTGCGTCCTCTGCCATTGTTGCCTTTGAAGCGGCTATGGGTGTTTGCGACTAAACCAGAATTCCCTTCCTCATTCTTGCGCTTATTTTGACTCGCGCTGTTGTTGTTGTGGGTCTGCTGGTGAGTTTTATTATTACTCTTTTTCGCTTTCCCCGCGGCTTCATCCTCCTCTCCATCTGATGCATCCTTGGTCTTATCTGAACTCGCATACTTGTTAGCCGCAGCCATAACTTCGCTGAGACTTTTAACTTTGTCTTTCATGCGGCCAAGCTTATGTATCAGTGGCTCGAACTTGCAGTTCTTCTCCATGACTAGGACAGCTGAGCTGGCTGGATGCTATCTGAAGAGTGTATGATTTCTGCCACCCTTCTCATCCAATGGCGACTTGATTCGCCTTCCTTTTGTACACAACGCTCTAGGTCTTCTATGCTGCAGAGACGCTTGCAAGTTCCTTGAAAGTTCTGGATAAAAGCTTCCTTCATCTCATCCAGGAATTTATAGAGTTGGGCGGTAGGTTCTGGAGCCAAATATGAGCGCGCCTTCTAACATCATATTCAAGTATCGGGCGCATATTTCTTCAGAGGCGTTGAGGATGCTCATGCCCATCTCATAGTTATTCAACCAGGTGTGGGATCCATGCTGGCGTTGTAATTTGCAACTTTACGAGGCCCTTTAAAATCCGCTGGGAACGGCTCAGATCTGATCCGCTCACTAAAACATACTGGCCCCTTAAGTCGCGTGGACAAGTTAGACGGAATTGGCCTTTCGGGTGCATTGGTCCCCCCTGGTGTTGTGGTGCTTCTATTCTGGCAGCGACTGGTTGCGTTTGCGGAGGCTGCTCTGGTACTGCTGGTTGGTCTCTTTCTCTTTGGTGCCGGGCTGAACTTGAAGCCGCAGCTTGCGGCGGCTCGGAGTGAATGCTTCTTTGCGCCGTAGCTTGGCTGTTGTAGGGCGTGGAATGTAGTCGCCCCGCATGTTCAGACATGTTGGCTTGCTGGACCACTGCTGTACTTAACATCTCTATCGCACGCTTGCTTCCCTATCCATGGGTGTGTTTCCCACTGGTATGAGCCTGGACAAGATATGGGTGGCCGCATAAACGTTGTCCACCGGGTTGACATAGTGTCCTTGAGGCGTATGGAATCTGGGCGGCTGCACTGGTTGTGGCTGTGAAAACACCGCGGGCATCGGTGGTGGTGGCATCATTATCCTGTCATTTGCTTGGTCTACCGCTCTCGAGCCCAGCGTCTCCGCGGCTCGAGGTAGATTTTGCGTAGTGAAAGTTAGCATGGGGGCCGCGGCTGAAGGAGCCGCGACTTCTGGTACCTCGGGTGCGCGGGAAACCGTTGATGGAGTCGCCCCTGCCCGTGGTGCGTTGACTGCGACTGATGGGACGCAGTTGTGTTTGTATGTGTCGCCTCAGCTGATCTCTCCCGTGGTGATTGAAACAAAGATATTGGATCTACTGTGGCCACTCCCGGCTGCAGACGGCTCTCATAGCGCCTATGAGGCTGGGTATTGATTTCACCTTGTTGTGCTTGCATAAGGGCCGCATCGGCCGTGAGTCGCTGTTGCTCTTGGCGAAGCCGCTGATTCTCTCGCATAAGCCTTCCGCGCTCATCACTATCCCTGGACTTCGTCGTAGAGTCCTATCCTTGTGGCTTCAATCTCTGATACCATCGCCGCGGCGTTTACCGCCGTTATGGGCATATAGAGTGGGCCATATGATGCTTGTCCTGTAATTGGCGTGGTAGTAGGCCTGCGGAGGTGTTGATTGCTTGAGCCGCACCCCCTGCTGCTCCTTCTGAGGCCACAGCTCCTGGGGTGAGCGATCCTGGCGCCGCAACTCCTGGCGTGGCTGATTCCGATGCCGCGACTCCTGGTGCGGCTAATCCTGATGCCGCGACTCCTGGCGCAGCTGGTTTTGTGACTTGAGTTGGCAGAGGGGTCCAGCTGCCTGGCGGCATGCCTAACCTTTCTCCAGCTTCCACCGTTGTAGGGCGGTGAGCTGTTTGCTTCATGATTTCCGCCCAATCTTTCTTCAAGCACATACTCGATCGACTGGGCTTCCGCTTCTTCAAGATGCGGTTGCTCGTCGTTTGTTGAATCTTCTTCTTCGATGGTCATAGCGACCCCTTCTTCTGAGTCGCCTCCAGGTTGCGGACTTGTAGATCCGCTGCAGATGAAGCCGACGAAAACATGGATGGACCCGAACGGGATGACGTGGCCTGTCTCCAGGTAATCAGCTTCCGACCCCCAATCTGAATCATCGATCAGAGGTACGCCATCCACCATCCTAATCTGGCCGGTGACGAGATCTTCGACTCCCTTGATTGATCCTGCGCGGAACGTGACGCTTTTGACCGCTCGCCCCACGGTGGGCGCCAACTGTCGTGGGGTAATCTCGGCAGATGTCATTGCGATGACTTCGTGGACGTGGGGTTGTGCGAATCGAGTGTCTCCGAGCTTAAGATCACAGGGCACGAGGAAGACAATATTTACCCAGGTTCGGGCCCTCAGTGTGAGGTAAAGACCTACTTCCTGCCTATCCTAGATTGGAATTGATATGAATATGGTGTTACAAGGGTTGGCGATCGAGGTATCGAGTCGCCGGCGATCGAGGTGTCGAGTCGCTGTATGTTCTAGGGTTTAGGGCTTGGATTCGATCCCTTCTACATCCTGCGAGTCCTCCTTATATGCACGGAGGCTCGCTAGGTTACAAGGAAAGTCTATTCCCTTAGGAAAAGTGTCGACCGGAGTCCTTCTAGGAGACTACATATCTTCGTGTCGTCCAAGTTAAGTCATCTCCAATCTTCTAGATCTTTCTTGCGACATCCTTGTCACCGGCCCATCTTAGTACAAGCCCGTAAACGGTGCGGGTGCGGCTCCATAATCAGTCGCACTTCCTTTGATTAGTCGCGGGTTAAGTATTCCCCCGACACCTGCCCTCCTCTCTGCTCGCCCCCAGCCGCACACCGCCGGCCCGAATCATCACGTGATGGTCAGCGGCGGTGAGCTCCCGCACGATTCACGCGTGGACGACGAATCCATCGCGGCGAGCTCGAATTCCGGCTCGATTTGTGAGCGGCGGCGACTTCCAGCTCGATTTGTGGGCGGCGGCGACCTCTGGTATGGAGTGCGGCGCGCAGGTGGAGGCGAGGCGGCTGCCTGGGATGGATGGCCGCGCGGCTGCCGGGGATGGAGGACGGCGGCTACTGCCGGGGATGGAGGGGGCGGCGCGGCGCGGCCGGGGATGGAGGGCGGCACGGGGGCGGCGCTCCAGCAGAAAGGCGGCGGCCGCGCTCCAGCAGGGGGGCGGCGGCGCTCCGATCGTTGACCTCCCTTTTTTTTTGCTGAGAAGTCTTTCTAATTTTACAATATGGCCCTCTTAATATTACAGTAAGGGGTTTTCTAAAAACTTTCTGTCCAGAACGGGATGACGTGTCCCGTTTGTGACCAAACTGCACACACTTGTTCAGTTGTGTGACCCGTTTTTCACGTTTCTCATATGTGTGACTTAAGTGTACACGGGACGAGTTGTGTGACTGCCAGTGTCATTTAGTCCTTGCAAGATGTTTGTTAGGCGTCCATCGTGAGGGGCATAGACACTACACTGAGAGTCGAGGAGATCCCACTGATGTTTTTTATAGGCAAAAAAAAATCTGATAAAGGACAATATATATTAATATCAAATCAAAATCAAGTATACTCGATATCTATATATGTTCCTCTTGCTATGGTACCTTCCCTCGATCCAATTTTAAAACAGCCAAGATAATCTAGGGAAGCTGAAATGGTTCGACAATGACTGTCGTGTATGTATTACTCAACTGATCACCGCGGGCTGAGCGCCTTTTTCCAGTCACGTCACAACACCACATCATATCGAGTGGAAAAACCAGGCTGGATGCAGAACACACAATATCTCTATTTAAAATATCATGCTAAAATTTGTACTAATCTGAACATAGGGACAAAGTTAATACGTTGCTTCAGAAAGATTATATTAATTAGACATGTAATACCCTTTTTATGGAAGACATGTACGCATGTCCAGTCCTATATATTGGGACAACTATATTTACACTATAAATTCCAGTTGTGTCATGGTCAAGAGTGACTTAAGATATATAAAATATAACAAAGGACGTGTCATTTTAATAAGATTGAATATGTTGAAGTCTCATCTCAAAATTTGTTGAACTTTAGCATACTCCGGAAGAATCTAGTTACTTTCATTCTCTTTTTTTGTGCGGTTTAGTTTCATTCTTCTTCTGCATTAGTACACATATAAACAAATACATGCAAAATTGTTCTACCGTTCTGATAGAAGGTAATTAATCTTTTCGTTTGTGATCATCAACACATCTACTGGATGCCATAGATGATGTGATCTTATTAAACAATTATCATAAGATTAACATGTAGCCTTTAAAGGTTCTCCCAATTAGTAAATATACAAGATGCATGTTATAATGCCGTCGCTCAGGTCAATGTCAGTGGTTACAAGTAGGTTTTGAACCTACTTGTTTTGAACCAATTAGTAAGACAATTTCTCTTACAATTGTTTGGGCCATGCATTAATGTGCCGGTAGTGGTATAAATGGCTTAAAATATTTAATAGACTACAAAGAGCTACATGCGGGTACACTTCGTCATCATATGTTTTAGATAGAAGGCTCCAAAGACCTGCTTTATGAATAAAGCTCCAGGGGACCAAAGTACGGTACTCCCTCCGTTTTTATATACAAGGCCACTATCACATTTTTCAGATACCAAGAAAACAAATCCAACTAACAAATAGCATGGTTAATTGTGTGAAAAGTCTCTCATGTCCCGGGCTAATTAAATATGGTTAATGTGGTGGCTCTTTCTCTATGGTTGCATGCAACGTTTCTATTAATTAGCACCGCTGTACGAGGTAGACAACCAATCAATTCAACTTGGGAAGAGATAGTGGCCTTGTATAGAAGCAAAAAACGTATATTTGATAGTGGCCTTGTATACAAAAACAGAGGGAGTACATTTGATCATTCGGAACATAGGGAGTTCAACCGGAACAAACCGGGAAGCGAATGCAAGTGGCCCAGTGCAGCGGACACACACACACACAAAACAACGACGTATGATAAACTAGGTATCTTCGGTGAATATGGATAGCAACATTTGCCCTTAATAAGCTTGTCAACGAGGGAAGAGATGGCGTCACTCCTTTTGCTCAGAGGTCTCCATAGCTGCAAATAGACAACAAGTTTACAAAGACCATCGGAGTGACCAGTGGCGAAAATAGAAGATAAATTAGTTGTGCCAGCTTAACAAAGTTCGGGCACTTTTCTACCAATATAGACAGTGTTATAAGAACTTTACTTACAGAGTGTTTGCTGAATTTCATTGGGATTAGCTAACCCCAATATCTGAAAGATATGTAGATAAATGAGTGACAGTTCTGTAGACTTGAATTAAATAGAGCATCTATTATAGCGCAGCACCCTTCTTGGCAGTGGCGGAGGACGGAAAAAAACTGAGGTCGGGCGAACAGTAAAGTGTAAAATATCAATGTTGGATACAAAAAAAATCAATGTAGTCTTGACACATTAATATTTAATAGAATCCTAAACATAATCAGTAAGTACAATAAAAATAGAGACATATTAAAATAGATATAGATCCTAGAAACATACCGATAATAAAATGAGACGATTTTTTAACTGATTAGATAAGAATTTAAAGAAAAAATGAGTGAACAAATCATGCTATTAAATCCTTAACTAAGAATTTGGGAAACAAAGAAAATTTCGCCTAGTTGCCGAGTGAAGAGCTGAAGATACATGATATAACTGACTGGTAAAATAAGCTAACTACCATTCTACTAACGATGTCTTTTGGTTGAGAAGAAAACATGAAGCAGTCAAAACAGTGTGCGTTGTGTCTTCTAGTCTATTTTTTATTGGATTTTCTTCTAGCTAAGCTCTCCTTGATCGTTCATTGGTTGGTCGCGTGCTAGTGCAATGTGCCACTGATTCAAAATACGCATACGTATACGTGAACTTTGCTAGAATCAAGGTCGGGCGGCCGCCCGACCTCGCCCGTAGGGGAGCTCCGCCACTGCTTCTTGGTGCCGGAGGGACCAGCTTCGTCGTCATTTTTGCCGACACGATAGCTTCCATTGCTCTCCCTTTCCTTCTTCATACCGCTGATGATTTCAGCAGAAAGTCTTTCTTTCTCAACAACAAGTTCATTGAGCATATCTCTAATTTCCAGCAGTCTACTCAGCCGGAAGTTAATTGCCTTCTTCTTAACAATATTTTTGTTGATCCTCTTGATCTGTGGAGAAAACCAAATGACACATAAAATGCATCGAACATCTTATATGCAATATATATACTACTCAGTTAGCAATATATAAGATATATGCAACTGCACATATGTACTTACTCGGTCCAACATCCAGGTCCATTGCATCTTACGACAAAACCTCTTGACCGCGAGGGATGGCTTATGGATATCCAATTCCCTTTGAGCCTTCTTCTTTATCTCGTGGAGGTACTGCCGAATCTTCTCCTTCTCCTCCTCACTAGAGCTTGCCATTCTCTCTTGCTGCCTAGCTGAGTGAACCCTAGCACTCTCACTGGACTGTTCTTCCCGAACAAATGGGCGAGACTCAAAATATCTGGCTTTATTATTTCATGTGAAAGGTTGGCATTTGCAGCGGCCTCCATGGCTGGTGCAGGCTGAGCAGCCGGAGGTGGTGGCGGTGGCACTGGCACTCGCTGAGCAGCCCGAGGCGGAGATGGCACGGGCATTTCAACTGCGGCACATGCAATAGTTAGATAGGTTGATTTACAAATGGGTTATGTGCTCCCAATATACCAAGATCACATATGTACTAACCATTTTCGGGATTGGAGTCTATGATCTTCAGCATTGCAATTTCCATTATCTGGTATGCGTCATTAACTATTGGAGGCGTGTTAACGGCTTCGTCGGAGTCCTCCACTGTAGCCATCCCCTCATTCCTTAGCGTCCTCACAACTACTGCGATGAGGTCGCGCACGTACTCGCCCGTGCGCCTGCTGAAACTGAAACATAGAATGAGACAAAATTAGGGTTGCTTGATCTGCATGCATTTCAGGGATAATTAGTTCATGCATGGTAACCTGCAAATAATCATGCTTGTGTGTGACAAACTTACTCCACGTACAGCCGTTCGGCCCTAGCAGCCTGTCTGTCTGCGGCAATGTATTTGATTTTGCGATCAAGGATCGCATGCTCAAACGTCTCATTATTGGTGGCACTGTGGATACGGATGATATCATCTCGGGTCTCTTCAAAATACATGTAGAAATTTGCAAGGAATGAGTAAATGTTAGCGATCAGTCTTGCAAGATATAAGAGCCACACAAAATAATTGCATGCTTACCACTTTGGACCTTGATCTGCCTGACGACCCGGCAGTTGTTGCACTGCAGTAGGCCTGGAACGAGCGGCACGAACTCGTCCTCGTCCTCCATGGGGACAATGTCGTCTGGGACATACTCTTCCTGGTCGTCTCCTAATGCCAGCATCGGCATTTCATGTTCGAAGCCATGGAAGTCCAACGTGGGCTCGCCTAGCAATTGTTGGAGTGGTACAGCCGTCTCCGGCACCGCCTGAATATTGGTCTGAACGTTAGCGACGGGTGCCGGAATCATTATTTCTTGGAGGGGCGTCTGATGGTGTTCCAGATGTTCTTTCACGTGAACCGCCCGGGCATCAGGATGTTGAACGTGAGAGATGGGCGCCTGCGTCATCATCTGCTCGTCGAAGCCATAAGCCGACGCCTCCCCCAGAGTTTGCTGGTGTTGGACGGGCGGTGGCGCCGGGACGTGAGAAGGGAGCAGCACGTGATCAGAGGCCGCGGCCTGGACATCGGGAAATACCTGAGCGTTGAGCACCGTCTGTGTCTCGGCGAGAGTCGCCGGATCCTGTCGCGGTTGGGCGGCGGCGTCCGCGGCCTCCAGCAGAGCTTCCACGGAGATCTCTTCCTCCATGGCGTCGAGGTTGAGGAAACCGTCTACGTTGAAGCCACTCTCTTCTTCCATGGCGTCGAGGTTGAGGAAACTGTCAACGTTGAAGCCACTCTCTTTTTCCATGGCGTCGAGGTTGAGGAAACTGTCATCGTTGTACTCACTCTCTTCGTCCATGGCGGGCAAGTAGTAGAGTAGAGGCGGTGATACTGGTGGAAACTGCAGCGGTGGGAGGGGGTTTATATATCTGGCGAAGGGGCGGGAGAGTGAAGCGCGTCCGGACCGCTCGAGTGGATGCGGCGGTTGCCGCGCGCGCGTTCCGGAACTGTGTTTCCATCACGTGCTGGCAGTTAATTTTGAGAACAAGGCGCGCGAATGTTTTTACGTTGGCGATTCCTCGATTACCGCCGGCCGGGAGCGCTCGTTTTTTCTTTCTTTCTTTGGTTGAAATAGTTTGCCTCGAATCAGTGGCGGATCCGGGGGGGGGAGCGGTGGCCAGGCGCCCCCCAACCGCCGGCCACCCCCAGCCCCAAGTAATTAGCGCAGAGGCCAAAACCAATTCAGACAGATTTTGCTAATAGGAACATTCATGTACGGCCATTAGAGTAGATGCATGCTAGCTGCTGCCACATGGGCCAAGCCCAACAGACTTACGAAGTAGATTGCCAACTGCCCACACGATCTGAATTTACCTATACAGCAACGTACCTGATGCCTGAATTGCTCGAGCCATCCACGCGATCAGTTTTCGATACAAACGAGTTTGACGTACCGCCGCCACCGGCCTGTGCTGTTGTATCGCCGTCAGCCGCTGCCGAAAAACATTAGCTGCGTATTTGTTTCGTCTCCTCCTAGGCCCTCCTCCGCATCTATATTCCGGCAATCAGGGATGCCTCGACGGCCGCGTTGCTGGCTTGCCGCCCGTCGCCCCACCCGTACCATCGTCGACCGAACTTATCACCAGATTATCTCTGAAGGTATACACTTACAACTAATCTGATTTTATGCGATAATGCCTAACACATTAGTTAGCAATAGTGGTTACATGTGTGTATATTAGATATAGATATCTACATTTTTCTGTTTAGCTTAGCTATACTTCTCTAAATAAAAGTGATGAGAAGAACATCCGTATATTCAATTTTCATCAAGACCGAACTCTTTTACCCTTAAAATTCAGATATAACGTAGGTCTAGCCGGATAAGATATTAACTACGACGATTTTGTATGAAACTGTATAGCCAAATTTAAATTCATAGTTCTCAAACATTTTTCGTTGTGTTTATATGTGCAAATTTTGAAAATAGTGTATATTTGTTGCCAAACAGATACATAATGTAGACTTCATTTTTAATGGTAGGGAGAATATATAATATTTGATCCCGCGCATCATTGGTTCGCCCCCCTATACCCAAATCCTGGATCCGCCCCCGCCTCGAATCGTATCGTGTAATGCCTACATGCATGCTGCCGAGCCGAGTGTGAGTTTCGCATTGTCTCGCGTTGGAAATTCTGATATTCGCACTGCATGCATATATGCATGCTCGTGCATGCAAAGCTCGAGTTGTACCGAACATAGTCGTCCCTCTATTTCAAATTATAACATGTTTTAGATATTTCAATGTGAACTAAGTATAGACTGAAATGAGTCAATCTACAAACTAGTACATATACGAACCTAAAAAACAGTAAAACATTTTATACTTTGGAACTAAGGGAGTAGCTGCTTTACAGTTCGGTGGCTTCAGATCATTTCCGAGTTGATGATTTCTATATGTTTGTTAGTGGGAGAATTGGTGAAGATTAAACTTGCTGCATGCAAACTAGCTCTCATTAACTTTACGAGCACCGCGGGGATACATCCCATTGAGCGACGGATGAAGCCCTGTTTTCTAGTCCGTATAGTGATATTTGTTTACCGTGGACGAACAATGTGTTCTAATTCTGCACCCATTAGGATCCTAATTTCATCCGCCGAGAGTCTGCGGATTTGGCTCCGGATCCTAATTTCGTCCCCTTCTTTTGGCGTCGTAAAGGAGATGACGTGGATGATGAGGAAGGAAATGAGAAGGGCTTCGATGCTGCTTCAGGCCCAGCTGGTTGTCAGGGCTCACACGTTGCCAACATGGAGGTCGATACTAGCATGTCCTCTGGTGATGCGAACCATGGCAAAACTGTGTCTGCGGATTCTCATGGGAGCTCGGTTATAGCTATTACACCTTATAATCCTAGCCCGCGCACTCCGAGGGGTATTGAAATTGTGGAAAGCATCCGCAAGAGCTCCCCTGGCCTGATACCGTCTGTGACACTTGCTGCGGTTTCGAGTCAAAAGACTCCCGCAACGGGTGCTGTTTTTCTTCAGGACATTGATCAGGGGCGCGTGGATTCTTCGCTCCAATGGGCTGTTTCTCCAGGTCCAGCTGCCGTCCCTAGCGGGCCGTCCGTTGTTGCTGCGCCCAGCAGGCCGCCGGCAGCTGCTTCTGCGCCCAACGGACCACGAAATCACTAGAAAAAGGGTTCCCTTCGCGAAGGGAACCCAGCGGACCGTGTCGTGCTAACAAGTGTCGCCTCCTCCTTCAGGTTGTCCCCACGATTATTTGCATGTATGCCAAGTGTCGCAATCAGATTCAAAGTGGGAAGGATGAGAGAAAGCCATACGGGAGGTGGGAGGGCTAGTTTTTCCCTTTTATTTTTTCAAACTGAAATTTCAAAACGAAATATCTTGAAAACCGTTTATCTAAATTACGAACGGTTTCATATTTCAGATCCTCGCGTTGAGATCTTCAAAATTAGGTCCCATGTTGATAGGTTTTGAGAAACGTTTTTTTTGGGTACTTTGTACTACCTGTTATGTATACTTGTACATCCAATAGCAACGTGTATGTACATCCAATAGCAGCGCGTGGGTGTACATCCAGTAGCATCGTGTACATCCACTAGCAGCGTGTGTGTACATCCAGTAGCATCGTGTACATTCAGTAGCAGTGTGTACATCCCGTAGCAACATGTATGTACATCCAGTAGTAGTAGCAGGTTGTACATTCAACAATAACGTGGGTGTACATCTAATAATAGCAGCGTGTACATTGCTTGTTTTGGAAAGTACAAGGTAGTAGGGGAAAAAACGAAGCTACCAGTGTACACTGAGCGAAGGAAACGTACGCGCGGCGAGCGAAGGAATTGTATGAGCAAGGGCATCGCTCGTTAGGAGACGTACATGGGCATCGCTCTCGAACGTGGAGGCAGGCAGCTGATAGAGACGTACGTTAGCGGGAGACGTGCGTACGCAGGACGTGAAAAAATTCGATTTTGCTACCTCAGCGACCACACCAGCTAGCGACACGCGTCGTTCGCGCGTTGCGCGAGTTACCTTCGCGAAGAGTTCCCTTCAGCTAGTCGTACCCAACGGACCACTATCTGCTTCCAGCGGGCCGATTGTGGAGGTTGTGTCCAGCGAGCGGCCTGCTGCGGCGCTTGGAAGCCCAGCCGGGCATGTTGTCGAGCGGGCCTCACACGGCAGGCCGAGGCCTGCGTCGCTGCGGGAGGACTCCTGTGGAGTCGCCTCGAATGGAGGAGCTGTTGGGCTGGGCCTTGGGGAGGTTGCTACACCAACTGTACCTCCCCCGATTGCTCAGCCCGCTGTGGAGTCTTCGGACGGAACGATAGAGGGTGCGACAACGACCATCACCTCTCCGCTCCGTTCGAAGGCCATGGGAGCTGCGGGGCCTGGGTCGGCTGCTACATCAACAATGTCGACCCAGATAGCGGCGCCTGGATCTTCTTCGTCCTGTAGCGACAGTGATTCTTCGCCATGGATGCCACTACCCACCTCCACGATCGTTCCGGACGGTATCATGCCGTCTCGATGTAGTGCGAGGTTTGCGGTGTCGGCCGATGGTGCTTCGGCGACAGACGAAGATTCATTGAAGAAAGCGATGCGCCGCAAAGCGGCGCATAACTTAGACTCGCATGGTATGGACATGACCTCCAAGTCTTTTCTTTCTTTTTCTGATTCGTCAATTTCTTCAAAGTTATTTAATGTAGGGATTAATCTTGGTAGTAATAAAAAACAAATTGATGTTTCAACTAAGATCTTGAGACATATGAAATTTGACCGTTTAACGGTTATTCCTAAAGTTTCGACCGGGTTATCTTCCACCTATTTAAATGAAGAAGAAGCGAATGCCACAACAGATGGTCGGCTTCTTTCTCATTTAATTGGTGAAGTGTCGGAGATTGGTATGGATGAGGACGGATTGTGCTCTTTGTATGAGTTAAAAGCATCCGATCGAAAATCCAAATCTTCCTCTAATAAATTGTCTCAGAAACGGACTAAGTTTTCCAAATCCCCAATTGTTTCCCAATGAATGGCATGTTTGCAAATAGCAGAGGTCTAGGCGACTTGGCTAAATATTTGCATTTTGCTGATTCTATTCGGATTCATAATTTGGATTTCTTAGCTATTTCAGAGACGGGTAGGCGGGACTTCTCACAAACTCTATTAAACCGCCTCTCGGGAGGTATAGATTTTGTTTGGTACTCTCGCCCGCCTCATGGACGTTCAGGAGGCATTTTACTCGGCGTTAGGACAGATACCATGGATGTGTTGGCTGTTTCGGATGGCGATTTTCATATCATAATGCACATCCGAAATAAAGCGGATAAATTCATTTGGAGTCTTGTCGCTGTGTATGGGCCGGTCCAAGCTGAGTCCAAGGAAGCCTGATGACGTGAAAGCACACGTTCGTTGGGAGACCCCAAGAGGAAGGTATGATGTAGTGCAGCAGCAATTTTCCCTTGTAATTCTACCAAGGTTATCGAACCAGTAGGAATCAAGAGAGCTTCAGAAGGTGTCAGCAGCACCCAATATGGCACGGTGCAATATCAGGTAATGTGGTGGCTGACGTGGACCTGCACACAACACAATCAAACTATTTTGCCCCAACGAAACAGGAAGATTGTCAGTTTTCCTGGCTTGCTGAAAACAAAGGATTAAACGTATGGTGTGGAGAATAATAATTGCTGTAAGTAACAGAGAACAGATGATTGCAGTTGGTGGTTTTACCAGTGTAAAAGAATGGACCAGGGTCCACAGTTCACTAGTGGTGTCTCTCCATAAAAGATAATTAACATGCTGGGTAAACAAATTACAGCTGGGCAATTGACAAATAATGAGGGCATGACAATGCAGTATATGACAAGATAATTTACTGTGAGATTTATTTGGGCATTACAACATAATACATAGACCGCTATCCAGCTAATCTATGACTAATAATCCACCGCCAGGTTAACATCCGTGTCCCCCGTTGGTATTAAGTTGCAAGCAACGGATAACTGCATTAAGCAAAATGTGTAATGTAAACAATGCAAATGACACGTAGACATATCATCATTGTGTTCTCCCTAGTGGCAACAACACATCCACAACCTTAGTCGTTTCTGTCATTCGAGCCCAGATTACTGGAGGCATGAACCCACTATCTAGCATAAATACTCCCTCTTGGAGTTACAAGCATCTACTTGGCCAAACCATCTACTAGTAACGGAGAGCATGCAAGATCATAAACAACACATATATATATATATATAGATTGATAAACAACTTGATCATAGTATCACTATTCATCGGATCCCAGCAAACACAACATGTAGCATTACAATAAGATGATCTTGATCATGATAGGCAGCTCACAACATCTAAACATGATAGCACAAAGTGGAGAGACAACCATCTAGCTACTGCTATGGACCCATAGTCCGAGGATGAACTACTCACGCATCACTTTGGAGGCAGGCATGGTGATGTAGAGCCCCCCGGTGATGATCTTACCTCCGGCAGGGTGCCGGAAAGAGCTTCAGAACCCTCCCGAACTAGGGTTGACGACGGCTGCGGCGACAGAACTTTTCGTGGAATAATGCTTGGTTATTTAGGGTTTTCGGGACCAAGGGAATAAATAGGCGAAAGGGCGGCGCCGGGAGGCACCCGAGTGGCCCACACCACCCTAGGGCACGCCAGGCATGGGCGCCGCGCCCAGGGGTGGTGTGGCGGCTCCGTGGCCCCTCTCCGTGCCCCTTTGGACTCCGTGTACATGTCGGTGAAAAACTTGTCCCCGTTGATTTCCGTCCAATTCCAAGAATATTTGCCGACTAGCTTTTCGGAAACGGAAAAACAGCAGAAAACAGGAACTGGCACTGTGGCATCTTGTTAATAGGTTAGTCCCAGAAAATGCATAAAAATGCTATGAAGTGTAAATAAAACATGTAACAATAGATATAAAATCAACATGGAACATCAAAAATTATAGATACGTTTGGGACGTATCAACCTCCCCAAGCTTAGTTCCTACTCGTCATCGAGTAGGTAAATGACAAAACAATATAATTTTTGTAGTGACATGTGATACGTCTCAAACGTATCTATAATTTTTGATGTTCCATGTTGTTATTATACCAATTGCTACATGTTTTATTTACACTTCATAGCATTTTTATGCATTTTCTGGGACTAACCTATTAATAAGATGCCATAGTGCCTGTTCCTGTTTTCTGCTGTTTTTCCGTTTCAGAAAAGCTAGTCGGGAAATATTCTCGGAATTGGACGAAAATCAACGTACATCCCTATTTCACCAGAAGACTCCATGGGCCAGAAGGACAAGTCCGGGGGAGGCCCACAGCCTCCTCGCCAGGGCTTGGTGCGACCTGGAGGGGGTGGCGCCGAGGGGTGGCGTGGTCGACTCGTGCACCCCCTCGCGTTGCCCTTTGGCCTATTTATTGCCTCCACGGAGAAAACCCTAGGGGACACGACGATTTCTCCAGAAAAGCTCCATAGCGCCGCCGCCACCAAAAACCCTAATTCGGGGGACAGAAGTCTCTGTTCTGGCACCCTGCCGGGACGGGGAAGTGCCCCCGGAGCCATCTTCATCGCCCCCGGAGCCATCTTCATCGCCCCCGGAGCCATCTTCATCGCCGTTGCTGCCTCCCATGATGAGGAGGGAGTAGTTCTCCATCGAGGCTGAGGGCTCTACTGGTATTTATGTGGTTCATCTCTCTCTCCCATGGTGTGATCTTTATGTGATCATGAGCATTGTAATCTAGTTGAATTCATAGATGTTTCCCCTTCATTGTTATAGTTATGCTACTTAAGTGGTTTTATCATTATGATCTTCGGAGTCATGTGACAACACAATACCAAGGTGACAGTGTGGGTGGCGTGTATGGCTCCATTAATAAGATTAGAGGGATATTTACCATGAGTTGTTCTTATGTTGGATGTCACTATAAAATTGTGGTGTTTGTGGACCATTTTAGGATGCTCATAGTGACAGCGTGGGGTGTCCTAGATGTGGAATACAGACTTTAAGGTGTGCTTTTATAGCCCTACGCGATGGTTTTGGTGTTCTATGATATTGTGGTGTTTGTTTACTCAGACTTTAAGGTGTGCTCTTTGTAGCCCTACGCAGTAGATTGGTATTTCTATCCAATGGGAGAATAGTTCATAGTAGCATAGTGAAGGAAGTATTTATGTGTTCAATTATGTTATTATTGTTGAGAGTGTCCACTAGTGAAAGTATGATCCCTAGGCCTTGTTTCCAAGCATTGAAACACCGTTTACAACCAGTTCTGCTACATGTTTGCTCGCTGCCATTTTTATTTTAGATTGCAATTACCACTTATAATCATCCATATCACTTGTATTTTAATATCTCTTCGCCGAACTAGTGCACCTATACACCTGACAAGTGTATTGGGTGTGTTGGGGACACAAGAGACTTCTTGTATCTTAATTGCAGTGTTGCTTGAGAGGGATATCTTTGACCTCTACCTCCCTGAGTTCGATATAACTTGGGTTATTCACTTAAGGGAAACTTGCTGCTGTTCTACAAACCTCTGCACTTGGAGGCCCAACACTGTCTACAAGAATAGAAGCGTGCGTAGACATCAACATGCTACCAACACAATCTTGATCAAATAGTAATGCAAAGCACATGAGCTGAATAAAGTGATCCAAGACAATTGTCTATAGTTTGCTAAGAAGTAAACAAGCTGAATCATACAAGTAAAAAACTGTTCAAGAATAGTACTTTGGAAACAGGTAGTTATAAGAATTTGCATAAGAGTTAGATCACAAAGCAATATTTTCAAAGTAAAAGTGTTTGACCAACACAAAGGAAGATTTAAGTTTTAGCATTTGCTTCAACTTCAACATATTTATCTCATGGATATTGTCAACACAAAGTAGAATAATAAATCAAACATGCTAAACATCTAACAATTCTTGTACCAAGGTTGACACTAGTGTTTGCTTGTGAAGAATAGATAGGATTAGGAAAACTGACTCAACAATAAAGTAAAAGAAAGGCCCTTCGCAGAGGGAAGCAGGGATTAAATCACATGCTAGAGTTTTTTAGTTTTGAAATCATATAGAGAGTAAAAACATATTTTGAGAGGTGTATGTTAATGGTCAACAAATGGTAGTAGACAATACAGTATTACCCATGCCAAGCAGACCTTACAAGAGCAGCTCCCATGAATGACGTTATTTCTACCAAGCGGGCAGATCATCCCTCTTTCTCTTTTTGTTTACACATGTAAGAAATGTTTGACTGATTGTTCAGGAACAAAATGTGAAGAGAAGTAGCGGTTAAAGTTGTAATTAATTGGGACTGGGGACTCCTTTGCCAGCTCTTTTTGCAAAATTATAGATAAGCAGATGTAAGTTGCTAGTCCAGCGTAAAGTCTGATTGACAAGTGAAATAAAGACCACCTACTACTTCCTCATGAGCTGGTAAACAGTAACACAAAAAGGAGTAGTAACAATTTTGAATAATTTGAAGATAGAACATGACAAATTTACTTGTGCACAAGCAGCATTCCCGCTTAGTACAGAGTTTAGGCTAGCAAGGTTGTCAACCGGTACAACAAGAACTATATGATAAACATATGAGAAAAATTATAAGACTCCACACTATCTTCCTTGTTAACCAAAACATCCTTTTAACAGAAAATATCTAGACTTTGGAACTACCAATTATGACAAACCGAATAACTAAAAGCTTTACGGTAGTTCTTCACTAATGAGACTTACTTACATGATTCACTAGTTTAAACATTACTTACTTAATAACTCAAAACAATTGACAAGTATCAAGTTACTCAAAACAGTGATCTAAATACTATGTAAGCATTTTCTTTATACCATTACCACATGCATAGCATTTTCTGTTCCAACCAAACATCAATCAACTTATTTAAACAACTCTCCAAACAAATATAAGTGAAGCAAGAGAGTACTTTCTTCAAAAGAACTAATAGCTCTGAACAAGAGATACATGAAAACAAGAGCTAGAAGCATAACAGCGCTAGACAAGAATACTCAACAAGTATAAGTGAAGAATAGGAGTATTCTAATGAAAAAGCGAAGCGTGTCTCTCTCTCAAACAAGAGTGCTAGGATCCAACTAGTTATGACCCGAGAACAAAACATAAACAAACTGAAAATAAAGACACACAGACGCTCCAAGAACAGCACATAGAATGTGAAGAAATAAAAATATAGTCTGACTAAAGATGACCTGATAATTTGTTGATGAAGAAGGGGATGCCTTGGGCATCCCCAAGCTTAAATGCTTGAGTCTTCTTGAAATATGTTGGGGAGATCCAGGGGAGCCTTCCCAAGCTTAAGCTCTTCACTCTTCTTGATCTTATTATATCATCCTCCTCTCTTAATACTAGAACACTTTCTTCACACCAAACTCAACATAAATCCCATTAGAGGGTTAGTGCATCAAATCATAAGCTCACTTGGTTCTGTAAAGACACAATCATAAACATCATTCTAAACATTAGCTAATGTTACTAGCCTTACGTGAAGCTCTTCCACCCTTAAAGAATTTCACTTAACACTTGTAAAAGAGAGAATGCAAAACAAAGACAGAATCTGTCAAAACCAGAACGGTCCGTAAAGACGAATTGTTTCGAGGCACTTACGATACTCAAATCAAAAAACGTTGAACTAACGAAAGATGGGTACATATATCAGGAGTACGCACAAAAAATGCAGATATAAATCACGTTCGATTGATTTTTGGATTTTTATACAGTGAACAACAGAAATCTGTTCCTGCGCAGCAAACCAAATTTTAGCACCATCTTGCTATTAGAGGCTCTTCTTGGCACAACAAAATGAAAAATAAAAGATACAAAGGAATTGTTGCAGAAGTAAGCAGGTTCCTTGACTCAACAAAAATAAAATAACAGGAAGTAAAAACAATGGGTTGCCTCCCATAAGCGCTTCTCTTTAACGTCTTTTAGCTAGGCACAAAGCATGAATCAAGTATTATCAAAAGCAGAATCATTAACATCATAACTTGTTCGAAAAATAGAATCAAAAGGTTGTTTCATCCTCTTCCTAGGGAAGTGTTCCATACCTTTCTTGAGTGGGAATTAAAATTTTATATTCCCCTCTTTCATATCAATAATAGCACCAACAGTTCTAAGAAAAGGTCTTCCCAACACAATAGGTCAAGAAGGATTGCATTCAATATCCAAGACAACAAAATCAACATGTACATAATTGTTGTTAACCATATCAAGAACATTATCAATCCTACCCAAAGGTTTCTTCATAGTAGAATCAGCAAAGTGAACATTCAAATAACAGTCTTCCAAAGGTGCTAGATCAAGCATATCATAAATCTTTTTAGGCATAACAGAAATACTAGCACCAAGATCACACAAAGCATTGCAATCAAAATCTTTCACTTTCATTTTAATGATGGATTCCCAACCATCTTCTAACTTTCTAGGAATAGATGCTTCACGTTTCAGTTTCTCTTCCCTTGCATGAATAAGAGCATTAGTAATATGCTTAGTAAAAGCCATGTTTATTTCACTAGCTTTAGGATTTCTAGCTAGCTTTTGCAAGAACATAATGACTTCAGTGAGTTTACAACCATCAAAATCGAAATCATTATCATCAAAAGTAATGGGACCATTATCTCCTACACTTCGAAAAATTTCAGCACTTTTACCAGGAACAGTTTTAGTGCTATCAAGCAATTTAAATTTTTTTCAACCGAAGTGGAAAAATTCCCAACACCAATTATCTTACCATTTATAGTAGATGGCTTATGTGCTTGAGGTTCCAACATTTTCAGTGGTAAAAATAGTACAAACTCTAGCAACACTACCCTTTTTAGCAATTTCAGACTCTCTTTCCCACCTAGCATGCAACTCAGATAGCATCTGACATTGTTATCAATTTTAATTTGTATAGCATTGAGAGTTTTGTTCTCTTCAAAATCATGAGGCATATTCTTTATTTTTAAAAATTCAACATCAAGCACAAGAGTATCAACTTTAGAAGCAAGACTATCAAGTTTCCCTAGTTTTTCCTCAACAGTTTTATTGAAAGCAGTTTGTGTACCAATAAAATCCTTAAGCATGACTTCAAGATCAGAGGGCACACTTTTATTATTGTTGTAGGAATTACCATAAGCATTTCCACTATTAGAAGGATAGGGCTTATAATTATTATTACCAAAGTTATTCCTATAAGCATTGTTGTTGAAGTTATTATTTTTAATGAAATTCACATCAACATGCTCTTCTTGAGAAACCAAAGAAGCTAAATGAACATTATTTGGATCAGTATGCACTTGACCATTCGAAAGCATAGACATAATAGCATCCACTTTATCATTCAAGGAAGAGATTTCTTCAACAGAATTTACCTTCTTACCAGTTGGAGCCCTTTCGGTGTGCCATTCAGAATAATTTACCATCATATTATCTAGAATCTTTGTTGCAGCACCCAAAGTGATGGACATAAAGGTCCCTCCAGCAGCTGAATCCAATAAATTCCTTGAAGAAAAATTTAATCCTGCATAAAAGGTTTGGATGATCATCCAAGTAGTCAGTCCATGAGTGGGACAATTCATAACCATTGCTTTCATTCTTTCCCAAGCTTGAGCAACATGCTCATTATCAAATTGCTTAAAATTCATAATGCCACTTCTCAAAGATATAATTTTAGCAGGAGGATAATATTTTCCAATAAAAGCATCTTTGCACTTAGTCCATGAATCAATACTATTTCTAGGCAAAGATAGCAATCATTCTTTAGCACGTCCTCTCAAGGAGAAGGGAAAAAGCTTCAGTTTTATAATATCACCAGAGGAAGGTTGATGTAGTTGGCAAAGATAGCAATCATTCTTTAGCACGTATTTCTAGGCAACGGTGCCAGAAAATATGCTTGATGACGTGAAAGCACACGTTCATTGGGAGACTGCAAGAGGAAGGTATGATGTAGTGCAACAGCAATTTTCCCTTGTAATTCTACCAAGGTTATCGAACCAGTAAGAATCAAGAGAGCTTCAGAAGGTATCAGCAGCACCCAATATGACACGGCGCAATGTCAGGGAATGTGGTGGCTGACATGGACCTGCACACAACACAATCAAACTACTTTGCCCCAACGAAACAGGAAGATTGTCAGTCTTTCTGGCTTGCGGAAAACAGAGGATTAAACGTATGGTGTGGAGAATAATAATTGTAGTAAGTAACAGAGAACAGATGATTGCAGTTGGTGGTTTTACCAGTGTAAAAGAATGGACCAGGGTCCACAGTTCACTAGTGGTGTCTCTCCATAAAAGATAATTAACATGCTGGGTAAACAAATTACAGCTGGGCAATTGACAAATAATGAGGGCATGACAATGCAGTGTATGACAAGATAGTTTACTGTGAGATTTATTTGGGCATTACAACATAATACATAGACCGCTATCCAGCTAATCTATGACTAATAATCCACCGCCAGGTTAACATCTGTGTCCCCCGTTGGTATTAAGTTGCAAGCAACGGATAACTGCATTAAGCAAAGTGTGTAATGTAAACAATGCAAATAACACGTAGACATAACATCATTGTGTTCTCCCTAGTGGCAACAGCACATCCACAAGCTTAGTCGTTTCTGTCATTCGAGCCCAGATTACTGGAGGCATGAACCCACTATCTAGCATAAATACTCCCTCTTGGAGTTACAAGCATCTACTTGGCCAAACCATCTACTAGTAACGGAGAGCATGCAAGATCATAAACAACTCATATATATATAGATTGATAAACAACTTGATCATAGTATCACTATTCATTGGATCCCAACAAACACAACATGTAGCATTACAATAAGATGATCTTGATCATGATAGGCAGCTCACAAGATCTAAACATGATAGCACAAAGTGGAGAGACAACCATCTAGCTACTGCTATGGACCCGTAGTCCAAGGATGAACTACTCACGCATCACTCCGGAGGCAGGCATGGTGATGTAGAGCCCTCCGGTGATGATCTCCCCTCCGGCAGGGTGCCGGGAAGAGCTTCAGAACCCTCCCGAACTAGGGTTGATGACGGCGGCGGCGACGGAACTTTTCATGGAATAATGCTCGGGTATTTAGGATTTCGGGACGAAGGGAATAAATAGGCGAAAGAGCGGCGCCGGGAGGCACCCGAGTGGCCCACACCACTCTAGGGCGCCCCAGGCATGGGCGCTGCGCCCAGGGGTGGTGTGGCGGCTCTGTGGCGCCTCTTCGTGCCCCTTTGGACTCCGTGTACGTGTCGGTGAAAAACTTGTCCCCGTTGATTTTCGTCCAATTCCGAGAATATTTCCCGACTAGCTTTTCTGTAACAGAAAAACAGCAGAAAACATGAACTGGCACTGTGTCATCTTGTTAATAGGTTAGTCCCAGAAAATGAATAAAAATCCTATGAAGTGTAAATAAAACATGTAACAATAGGTATAAAATCAACATGGAACATCAAAAATTATAGATGCGTTTGGGACGTATCAAAGCCTTTCTTCGAGAGATTGTAAATTTAGCAAAAGATAACCCACACCCATTCATTATTGGGGGTATTTTAATTTGCTTCGTTTCCCTTTCGAGAAGAGTAGAGGTCGGTTTGACGATCGGTGGCCTCTTTTGTTCAACGCAGTCATTGACAGCTTGGATTTAAGAGAGGTCCATATGATTGGTAGACAATTTACTTGGGTTAATAGTCTACCTGAACCCACATACGAAAAGCTAGAACGGGTACTAATGGATACTGATTGGGAATCGAGGTTCCCACTAGTATCGGTACGGGCTCTAGAACGTATTGAGTGTCTATCAGACCATGCTCCCATTCTATTGACCACGTATATGCCTAGACCACCTTGCAACCATCGCTTCAAGTTTGAACTTGGATGGTTTCAACGTTATGTCTTTCAGGAGTTGGTTAAAAGAATTTAGGAAAGACCTGTTGCTGGTGCAACCCCAATTCAGAGGTGGAACAACAAAATTCGTGCTTTACGCACACACACCTTAGTGGTTAGGCGCGGCATACAACAGGTTTACTTAAAAAAGAGAAAGTAAGACTATCCCCAATTATTGATGCCCTAGAGGCAATCACAGAAGTTAGATTGTTGTCCACGCAAGAAATTGAGTTTAAGAGCCAATGGAATGCGCAAATAACTAAACTTCTGCGGAGGAGGAGCTTAAATGGTATCAACATTCTAAAGCACAATTCATTTTGGAAGGGGATTCGAATACGCGGTATTTCCATAGTATTGCCAATGGCAGACATAGGAAGAAACGTATTCATTCTCTTGTACAAGATGAGGGAACGATTGTAGGCCATGAGCAACTTAAGTCGTACATAACTAATTATTATAAAGGTTTATTTGGTGCACCCGAGGAAGGTGATTTTTCCTTGGATGAATCTAGAATAAATGATATACCCCAAGTGTCTAATGAGGAAAATAACTTACTCACTGCTCCCTATGTTGAGGAGGAAGTGAAAAAGGCGGTTTTCCAAATGGAACACAATAAGGTGCCTGGTCCTGATGGGTTCCGGGCGGAGTTCCATCAGAACTTCTGGGACGTCATCAAGACTGATCTCCTTGCGTTGTTTAGTTGTCTTCATGAAGGACAACTTGAGTTGTTCCAACTGAATTTTGGTGAAATTATTTTATTACCTAAGGTTAATGAGGCAGAAAGGATTCAACAATTTAGACCTATGTGTCTCCTTAACTTAAGTTTCAAAATATTCACTAAAGTCGCCACGATACGACTAAACAATGTGGCAGGCCATGTGGTTCGTCCTTCTCAGTCTGCCTTTATGCAAGGACGTAATATCCTTGATGGGGTCGTAACCCTGCATGAGACGGTTCACGAATTACATAGGAAAAAGCTGAATGGGGTAATTTTAAAAATTGATTTTGAGAAAGCTTACGATAAAGTTAAGTGGTCTTTCCTTCAGCAAACCCTCAGAATGAATGGTTTTTCTGATGAGTGGCGCGCGTTAATCCATAGCTTTGTTTCGGGAGGAAGTGTTGCCATTAAAGTCAACGACGATATTGGCAAATACTTCCAGACCAAGAAGGGGTTAGACAAGGTGATCCACTATCGCCAATGCTATTTAATATAGTGGCTGATATGTTGGCGATCTTGATTTAACGCGCAAAGGCAGAGGGTCAAATTGAAGGAGTGATCCCACATCTTGTTGATGGTGGCTTATCAATTCTTCAATATGCTGACGATACAATTCTATTCATGGAACATGACATCGAAAAGGCTCGAAACCTGAAGTTAATTTTAACAGCGCTCGAGCAATTATCGGGTCTAAAGATAAACTTCTATAAGAGTGAATTGTTTTGTTTTGGTGAGGCCCAAGGAAGCGCCTCCTTGTACGCGGATCTGTTCGGCTGTGGACGAGGTCAGTTTCCTATTAAGTATTTGGGGATTCCGATTCACTATCGGAGACTTACAAATGCTGAATGGAAACAAGGGGAGGAGAGACTTCAATTGCGTTTAAATAGCTGGCAAGGCAAACTATTATCCTTGGGTGGAAGACTGGTTCTCATAAATTCAGTACTAACCAATATGGTACTTTATATGATATCATTCTTCCAACTTCCGAAGGGAGTTTTGAAACTTTTGGATTATTTCCGATCAAGATTCTTTTGGCAAGGAGATAGTGAGAAAACAAAATATCGACTGGCTAAGTGGTCTGTGGTTTGCCGTCCCAAAGACCAAGGAGGGCTCGGAATTCATGACTTGGAGGTCAAGAATAGAGCTCTCCTGCGTAAATGGCTCTTCAAGCTACTTGCTGAAGAAGGGGTTTGGCAAACCCTCCTTAGGAGGAAGTATGTGGGCTCTCAAACTTCATCTCAGATTTTTTGGAAACCGGGAGATTCACACTTTTGGGCTGGCCTTATGGCCACAAAGAAGTTTTTCTTTCCACATGGATCTTTCTCGATCAAGGATGGATCCGAAATTAGATTCTGGGAGGATAAATGTCTAGGACAGGCCACGCTCCGAGAACAATATCCAGCTTTATACAATATTGTGCAACACAAAAGCTAAGGTGTTGGGAACTTCCCCACCGGATGTGTCGTTCAGAAGGAGTTTATATGGACCTAGGCTAGCATCTTGGAATGCGTTGTTATTGCGGCTGGAATCTGTCCAGTTGACACAGGGTTCGGATAAATTTCAATGGAATCTCAACAAAAATGGTAAATTCTCAGTTGATTCCATGTACAAAGCGTTAATCCAACCTGATGTTCCAGTCGATAGTAATAAGAAAATTTGGAAGATGAAGATCCCACTAAAAACTAAGGTGTTTGCGTGGTATCTTCGTCGAGGGGTAATTCTTACAAAGGATAACCTTGCCAAACGCAATTGGCACAAAAGTAAAAAGTGTGTTTTTTGTCATCATGACGAGACTATTAAACACTTATTCTTCCAGTGTGACTTGCTAGGTCTATATGGTCAGCCATCGAGATAGGTTCTACCTTATTCCCCCACGTAGCGTTGCGAATATTTTCGGCAACTGGCTAACTGGTGTGGATCGTAGGTTTAAACTTCTTATTAGGATGGGAGTGATTGCCGTTATTTGGTCGCTATGGCTATGTAGAAATGACAAGGTTTTTAACGATAAAAAACTATCTATCGGTGCACGGCGATGCTCAGATCTTGGTCGGCCTTACAGCGGGCGGAGCACCGCGACCTGTTTTCGGAAGTGGCTTCACGTTTGGAGGCTGCGGCGCGGAAGTTCTTCTCCCGCAATGGATGGCAGCATAATCTCCGGATTGGACCTCCACCACCTTAGGCGTCTTTACAATTTCTCATTATGACATGTAATTCGCCTTTTTATTTATGTTTGTGTGAGACTTGTGAACTTGTTGGGGCTGTGTGCATCCTAGTTATGTAGAGGCCGGGTGTAATGCTTAAAACTCTTTAAGTAATAAAATCCCTTTATCAAAAAAAAAATTAGGGTGCATTACACTGCAACCCTATATCTTCTGTTACATATATTCGGTCCGACAGCAACCTTATCATCTCACTTCACTCAACAAGAGCCTCCCATTTTAGGATAATACCTTGTCCACGATGTAGGAAAGGCGAAAGCTAGATCTCATAAGCTAGATAAAGGATATAACGTTGTTCCCATGCATCTATGGAAGGCCAGAGATATCGTCGGTGTCTTCGGTCGCACCGTCACGTTCTCGGTTTCCCCTGTGTCAAGGCAGCCGTCATATTTTCAGATTGAAGGACAGGCACTTCGTGAAACATTTTATATTTCATGCGTCTAAAACCTGAATTGTGTCTAAATATATGCAAATCTAAAACATTTTGTATTTCGGAACGAAGGGAGTAGCAGTTTAACAGTTCGGTTGCTTCAGATCATGTCCAGGTTGATGATTTATATATGGTTGTTAGTGAGAGAAATGTTAATATTAAAATTGATGCCCGCAAACTACCTCTCCTGTACTTTACAAGTTAGGTGCCTGTATGAAGAGTTGGTTCTCTTAGATCAGCCACACCTTTGAATCGGTCAGGACTCACTGTCAGAAAAAAGAATCTTATCCCGTCAACTCGTTCTTCCACCTCCAGAACTTTGGTGGATGATTTCCAAATGGGAAAATTGGTCATTAAAAGGCTGAACTATGTTATAATCAATCTTGTTCCTAAATGTAAAGATCTTGTTGATATCAAAAATTTGTCCTATTTGTTTTCTCAATGTAAGCTTTAAGATAATAACTAAACTTCTTAGGAACACGTTGACTCCCATTTGCCTATCGGAGAGTGTGTTGATTTTGCATGAAACTTTAACCTATTTGCCTATCGGAAGAAACTCGGGAACTATGTTTAAAGTGGACTTTGAAAAGGGCCACGAAAAAATAAGATGGCATTTTGTGCTCCAGATGCCCAAACTTAAGGGCTTTTTTATGAGTGGTGTGACATGGTCATGAAAAGAGTCAGGGGTGGGCATGTGGGATGAAGTTAATGGGAAAGTTGGGCCTTATTTCAAGACTCATCTAGGCCTTAGGCAGGGGGTACTTTTTCCCCTCTACTGCAGATATTTTGGAAATTATCATGAATAGGGCTAAAGAAAATGCTTTTGTTAAAGGTTTGGTGTTTAATTTGGTGGGGGGAGGGGGGCTAGTCATTCTGCAATATGCAACTGACACAACCTTTTTCCTGGAATATGATATTGAAAATTCTTATTGTATGTGTCCGTATAGATGCTTGGACCAAAAAATTAATTACAATAAAAGTTAACTATATTATTTTCGAGAAGACGAAATAAAAAAGTGAACTATATTGCGCAATCACTATATCTCGCTAAATGCGAGTTGGTATGCCGACTCGCCTACGTGTTTACACAATGGGCCGGCCCAAGTTATCGCTTTTCTTTCCGATGCGTCAATTTATCAGGTCTTTTTTCCCTTTCCCAGTTCTCAAAAAAAAAAACGTTCCCTTTCTCACTCGGTTGTTTCCATCGTTCATTTCATTCTTTTATTTTTCTATTCCACATAGTTTTACCTTTGTTTCTTGTTTCTTTTTTGTCTTTTTCGGTTCTTTTTCTTTTTCAGTTTTTTATTTTTAGTTTCTTTTGTATGTTTTCCTTCTTGTTTTTGTTTTTGTTTTTGTTTATTGTTTCTTTTTCTCAGTTTTCTTTCTCTTTTCATTCTTTTTTCGGTAAACATATTATTTCATCAGTGAAGTTTTTTTACCCGAGAACAAATTTTATCGAAAACGTTTTTTTACCCGTGAATATTTTTTTATGTGAACATTTTCTAAAAAGATGTTCACCTAGAAAAAGGTTCATAAACGTCGAAGACATTTTTCACGGGCCATCACATTTTTACCTGTGAACATATTTAGCCCGCGAACATGTTGAACACGCGTGAACATTTTTTAGAAAACGTGGTCACCTATAAAAAAATCATAAATTTTCTACGACATTTTTTAACCTTGAACACATTTTGCCCATGAACATTTTTTACCCCTGAATATTTTTTAGAGAAAACGTTCATCTATAAGAAAGGTTCATAAATTTTAAGAATTATTTAACGAATGTTGAAAAAATTCACATCATTCAAATAATTGTTCTTGTGGTTCAAAATAAATGCTCTCGAGGTTAAAAAAGTTCACGGGTTTAAGAAATATTCAACTAGTTCAACATTTCTGTGAACCGCATGAACATTTAGCTTGAAAAACTATATGGTGTAACTATTTTAGTTTATCTTTTGTATTCTACGAAAATGTTCATCGTGTGTTTAAAATATTTTAAAAACATTTCCAAAATAGAGAAAAGGGAAACAAACATGTGATAATTATCGGAAGAAAAAAGAGGAAAACATGTGCGCGCTGCTCTGGAAGCTGATAGTTTTTTAGTTTTTGAGAATCGCTGTTTTTCTTCTGATGAAGATGGCTCGCTGGTGGCTCTCCCGCTGGCCCAGGCCCTTATAGAGGAAAGGACGTGAGCGAGGAGGGACTTCCCCTCGCTTTGAGCGATATATAGAGATCGCGGGGCAGAGGACGAAGATGTTATGGGAAAAACCTATAACGCGCGTACCGCGGAGGTTACAAACCTCCGCGTACCCCAAGTGGGCCGACCCACCATCACGTAGATGACCGGAGGAGGAAGACGGTCGGAGGAGGAAGAAGACTGGAGGCGAGGGCAGTGGCGGCTGCGGCGGAGCCACTCACCGACGTCGGGGTCGACGCGGCTGGCCGCGTCGCCCCGGCGGAGGTGAGGCCGGGACCTCACCGGAGACGGGGACGACGCGGCTCGCCGCGGCGTCACCAGTGGAGGTGAGGCCGTAACTTAACAGGGGGGTGGGGGTCGGGTGCTCACCGGCGAGCTCGCCGGCGCCGGAGTTAGGGTTAGGGTTCAGGGTGGGGGGAGTTTAGAGGGATGGCCGGTCGGGGGGCGGCGGACCGGCGGAGGTGGCGGCTCGAACAAGGCGGGGCGCGGAGGCGGCGCGGCAGCGACGCCGAGCGCGGGAGCAGGCGGTTAGACCGGCGGCGGCGGGCGGTTCAGGGAAGAAGAAGAAGAGAGGAAGAAGAAGAAGGAGAATGTGGGCCGTGGCCCATGGCAGGTACGCGGTCCACGTACCGTGCGATATAGGCGGACCCGATGTTATGGTCCTTTCCTACTCCGGTCTATTTTCCTTTGTTTTGGGCCCATTGGCCTGCTCGGCCTTTTTCCTTAGCCTTGAAGGGATTAATTGGGTGGGTCCTAATTCTCTTACCAAAAATGAGTGTAGCATATTCGTTCATGTGGTCACTGAGACGTTATGCACACATTACACTTTTTTTTTGCGGGAAGCACACATGACATCATCAATTTGAGAACGGCATGATTTGAATATATCTAGTTCACGCAAGAGTTAAATAAGAAGAGCTCATAGGCTTGCTTGAAGCTCCCCGTATTCTGATGTAGGTCCTGGCCGAAGTAATCTGTCACTAAGACGAGCATACCAGGCGCGAGGGGACTGCTTGAGCACATAAAGAGCGCGCTGAAGCTTGCAAACATGCTGAGGGTAGCGAGAGTCCTCAAATCCAGGCGGCTACTGCATATAAACGTCCTCCTCAAGAAAGTCATGGAGGAAAGCATTGCTGACATCGATCTGGCGAAGAGACCAACCTCGAGAGACAGCCAAGGAGAGAACAAGACGAACAGTGACCAGCTTCACCACTGGACTGAAAGTATCGTGATAATCGATGCCATGCTGCTGAGTAAAACCACGAGCGACCAAGCGAGCCTTGTGTTTATCGACTGAACCATCCGGACGAAACTTGGTTTTAAAAATCCACTTACTGCCGACAATATTAGTGCCAGGAGGACGGGGGACCAGCAACCATGTATGATTGCGTATGAGTGCATCGAATTCTTCTTCCATTGCAGTCCTCCATTCGGGCTCGGACAAGGCAGTGCGGTGAGATGACGGGACAGCAAGGAACGCACCGCGGCGATATGTGTTGTAGCGGACCGTGCCATCTGTAGGAACCCACGGCCGGTGCACTCCAGCACGTCGACGAGTGGTCATGGTGTGCCGCACCGGAGCAGCAGAGGCGTGAGCAGAAGCATCAGGCGCAGGAGGCGTCGCAGGCCGAGACAGCCCAGCATCAGGCGATGCGGGCCCATCAGAAGAGGGCGAGACGGCGGGCGACGAGGTGGTGAAAGCCGGCCCACCGGGAGACCGTGGTGGCGAAGAAGACGGCCCAGCATGGCCACGCGCGTCATGTGGCCCATCATGGCCGGTCGCCGGCTCGGGAGACGGCCCAGCATGGCCGATCGCAGGCTCCTGGCCTGGCGCAGACAACGAGGCATGCACGCCAGGTTGTGCATGCACGTCGATCGCTCCTGAGGACGGCTGCACGACGATCACAGTCCGTTGTTCCTGCACAAGAGCACTAGAAGAAATACCAGGCGGATCAATCAGCAACAAGGTAATGTCATAATTAGGCGTATCGGTATTCTGAATAACTGGTTCATGCAAAGGAAACGAGGCGGGCTGGAGTTTGGACACATCAATGGTGACACCGGGAGTGGAAAAAGGGAAAACCTTCTCGCCGAAAATGACATCACGAGATGTAAACACGACCAGTGCTACGGTCGAGACACTTGTACCCTTTATGCATAGTGCTATACCCTAGGAAGATGCACATCTTGGATCAAAACTCTAATTTTCTAGTGTTATACTTGCGCAGACTCGGCCAACACGCACAACCAAAGGTGCGTAGAAAAGAGTAATCGGGTGCTATGTTAAGGAGGCGAAAAATGGGTGTGGCATTGTGAAGGACATGAGAGGGCATGCGATTGATGAGATAGCAAGCAGTGAGGAAGGCTTCATCCCAAAAACGAAGAGGAAGAGATGAATGAGCTAAAAGAGCGAGGCCTGTTTCGACAAGATGTCTATGCTTGCGTTCGGCTATGCCATTTTGTTGGGAGGTATGGGGGCAGGAAACACGATGAGAAATGCCCATGCGCTGGAAATAAGCATGGAGGCGATGATACTCACCACCCCAGTCGGATTGCACGGTACGGATTTGGGTATTGAGAAGACGCTTGTTTCTGAAAGGTATAAAAAATGCCCTCAACATCAGATTTATGCTTGATCAAATATATCCAACAATGGCGACTGTAATCATCAATAAAACTAACATAGTACTTAAAACCTCCAGAGGAAGCTAACGCAGGGCCCCAAACATCAGTGTGAATAAGCTCAAGAGGTGTATGGGAAACACGAGAAGAATAATTATAAGGTAACTGATGACTCTTAGTCCTCTGACAGGCACCACACACCGATGACTCAAAGTTTGGAGAACAAAGCAAATTATTGGACTTAACAATGGTTTGGACTACATTATTCGAAGGATGACCGAGACGTTGATGCCACTGACTCGACGAAAGCTTGACGCCGGAAGAAGCGTGCCACTCATGGGAGGGAGCACGACCAAACGGGAGAAGATAGAGACCTCCACGACTCCTACCGTGAATGAGGATGTTCTTCGTTGCCTTGTCCTTAACAAAGAAAAAATGTTTATGAAACTCGATGAAGATATTATTATCAGAAACGAGACGATAAACAGACAGCAAGTTCTGCCTAATGTCAGGTACATGAAGAATATATTTCAGAACAAGAGATTGCGAAGGACCAGCTAAACGAGAATGGCCAATATGCGCAATGGACAAACCTTTACCGTTTGCGACGTGAACTTGATCCCTGCAATGGTAGCGCTCCTGCATGCTTAGACGATCCATGTCGTTGGTGAGGTGATCGGTGGCGCCCGTGTCCAGAACCCACGGGTGACCATCGTGGTGCATGTTGGCTGAATTTCTGGACCGCTAATCATCGGACCGCCGCTCGTCCGCTTGGTGGCCGTGAGTGTACTTTCGGCATGCGAGGGCATCATGCCCACAGTTGCCGCAGAGCTGGCAGCGAGGGCGAAACCGACGGTCGCCGCCTCCACGGCCGCCATTGCCTCCGCCTCCACGGCCGCCATTGCCACCGCCCCGTGGTCGTAGCCACTGCCACCCCCTCCATTACCATGGCCACCGCCGCCATTGCAGTTGCCTTGGTAGCCTTGCGGACCACCACCGTGGTGAGGGCCGCCACCGCCGCCGTGTTGGCCTCCATTGGGCCTGCCTCTGTTGCGGCCGGTGTTGGGGTTGTTGTCGAAGGGACGACCACTTCCGCGGCCGGCATCGCCGTGCCGGGCAGCGGAGTTTGCCGATGAAGAGTAGTCGCCGGTCTCGTTGTTCTGCTCTTGCATGGATTCACAAGACAGAAGCATGGCATAAAAATCAGGCAAGGAAAGAGATTGACCGGCGACACTGAGGACGGCGAGCGAGGACTGCAGCGACTCAAACTGCGAGCCGAGCCCGACGACAATGTAGTTGATTAGCTCGTCATCGGAGATGGGGTTGTCGACCATGGCCATGGCGTCGGCGAAGCTCTTCATCTTGTTGAAGTACTCGGCGGCAGAGAGATCCCGCTTCTTCACCGTAGCGAGTTGGCGCCGGATTTGGCGCACGCCGTTCCGATTCTGGGCGGCGAACATGGAGGTGAGACACTCCCATAAGGCGGCGGAGGTGTGCCGGCCCACCATCTGGCCGAGGATCTCCGGGGTCATGTTGCCGAGGAGGATGCTGAGGACCCGTTGGTCCAAGTACCACCACATCGCGTACTGCGGATTGGGCTGCGTGACAGCCGCGGCGCCTTCGCCGGTGGTGATGGTCTTCGGCGGGGCAACGCAGCTCCCGTCGAGAAAGCCGTACCAGCCTTGGCCGGCAATGTTGGGGACAATCTGTGTCCGCCATAGGAGGTAGTTGGTGCGGTCGAGGCTGACCGTGATGGTGTTGGAGTAGCCAGGGGGAAGGGCGGTGGGGATGGTGGTGCTCACGCCGGCAGGCATGGATGCGAGAGCGGAAGTTTGGAGGGCGCCGGCGGATTGGGAGAGCTGCATCGCGGCGGTGTTCATCGCGGCGGCTCAGAGGAACCCTAGAATCAGAACGTGCTCTGATACGAAGTCAAAGAAAATATTTGCCGTAATCAACCCTCCGTGGGGTGTTCTCTTTATATAGAACTAGCAGGGTGACCCGCGCATTTGCGCGGCTAGATATTCTACGACATGTATGACACGCATTTTTTTAAATATTTGTATTAAAATTGAGATTTAGGTGTTGTTAGTTAGACAGTTATATTTTGTTATCACCGCAATCCAAGAATATACTCTTTGCCTTTCTTGGTGTACCAAGTTTTTGTTGGTGTGCATTATATCAACGGACCCCACTTCATGGAAATGTGCACCTTAATTCTTTTCCTCCCGACCTCCCTACTTTCTCATACAAAAATGGTATGAATGCCATCGCCCCTAGTGCATGCATATACTATTGGATTCTTTATAGTGTATCACATTTTCGTCGTTCAAATTTGTCCTCTGTCACTACATACCTCTCATTATTTTATTATTTTATTTGCATGAAAAACACTTTTTTTCCCTTCTCTTATTATTTCTGATTTCATATATTAATGCAGTTGGATCCTAAGTCATACTACTGATTGGCGCAAAAAATTTATTCAGAAAATAGGGTATTAATTTCTTGGATTTTATCTGCCATTCTCGTGTAACCAAAATAACAAATATTTGTTTCATTCTTATTTTGATTTTCCTACAGGAACTAAATTTCCCATTTTTACTACTATGATGAATCTCCAAAGTAGACTTTCCCAAATTTGTTAAACTAATAAAGAGTTGTAGAATATGATTCATCATCTACGCTGGTATAACTTTGCGTTCCTCGATCAATGATGCAAATATGTCCAACGTGCGTATTTCACATACATGTTCTCATACTTATATATGCTAGATGATGTGTCTATGAACGTAAAGGCATCAGTAGTGGCTTCACTATTTTTCAAGCTCCATGACCACCGTAATATTTTGTACACACCTTCACACATGAAGGGATACGGGGTGATAAAGAGTGATTTTCTACAACTCATAGAATTTACCTGGTTCGATCATGCAACAAAAAACTCCACTTCAAGCAATTTATCAGGCGTTTCTGTGCATAAACATCGAAACCATAACTTGAGTTTTAACATAGTAGTACTTCTAATCTGCACGTCCTGTAATCTGATGTATAAGAAAGTGAAGCTTGCATGCATAGCTATTTCGTAGCGAGAAAATAGCAATAGTTGATGGGTAGGCTGTCTTACCGGAGGTATAAAATTTCGACCTGATGCAAGACATAAGGCGCTTGATTAGCAGAATAGAATCTGGGCGTTGGCTTGGCTTCCCTAGCAGAGAACTGAGGATCAGGAAAAACAAATTTGTCTTGGTTAGACTGCAATCACATGATACCTGCATGCTATCTCATGAAGCTAAATTTCTACAAAGAAAGATGAACGAAGAGATATTAATCAGGATATAACTGTATATATTGGAGATACTTTCTGTCTAATTTTGCCTGGTCTAGTTTTCCAAGTAGGAAAAGTAGACATATCAGAGAGAGTGGCGACCTAATCGATTAGCCACTGAATTGAGGAGGCAATTCGCTGTTGTTGGTGCCGTTGCTGGCCTGGTTGTTGCTGCCGCTCGCCATGGACAGGAGTCAGAGGAAGTGGAGGGGCCACGCAGTAAGATCGATAGGAAGCACAATTTAGGTCTGTGCAGGTCGCCATTGTGTCTGCTCCTCCTGTCAGGCACCTAAGATCGTGCTGCTCCTCCATTGGCGACTTGGCGTGGCCTAGAATCTCGTCGGAGCCGTGCGCAGTTATTGCCGCTCCCGCCCGCTGGCAGCCCTCTTTGACCGTGTTGCACCTCCATTGCCGCGGCCAAAGATCTTGTCGGAGCCTTGCAGCTCGTCATTGTTGCCTCTCCCGCCGGCAGCCCACTTGGACCGTGATTCACCTCCATTGTCGTAGCCTAGTGTTAGAAACCTGCAAAGAGCCGAAAAACATTAGTCTTGGTATCTTCAAGGTCGACTTTTACGACGTGCGCATTGACACGGCCAGGACTCCATGCGTCAATGGCGAGGCTTGAAACTCTAACTTCGTCGAGAATGCTCCGTATGGAAAAATCAGTCATCAAGCTCGTTTTCCTTTGCTAGGACAGGCTACTGGAGTTCGTTGCGCAAGGCAGTCCGCTCGCTTCACGAAGCTGATTTTTCTCGTTCATTAGCGCCAGCAAATACTTCCGCCGACTCCGCCCTTAGAGATGTCCAGCCGTTGATGTGGCCACCGTGCCACTACCGTTAGATTCCTTCTTCCGAAGGTGCTTGCTGACCTTTTTTGATTGATTGTTCTTGTTCGTGAGAAAACTGCAAGCGTAGGATGAGAAGATCTTAACACACATGAAGATTGCAGCCTGCAATTACCTGGGGATTTCAGCATTACTTGAATATTTCATCTGGATGAGGGGCCTTCCATATCCTGGGCGTGCTGCTGTACGATCTTCGATTTGCTGATTGAACCGAACATCATCGACCTCTGTATAGATATGTATCCATGTCTATCGTCAGGGATTGATGGTCTGCCTGCGCGTCAACATGCAGGTAATTCGAATCGTAATCGTAGCAGCGCTCCTTTTGCCGACTGTGTGCCGCTCCTCCCGACACAACCTCATTGCCCTTGCCTAGCCGCCTAGGGTTTGGTTTTATTACCTTTTGTATGGCAGTCGGGTCTGCTTGCGGCACATGTTGAGGAACCGCTCCACGATGGGATTACTACTTTTGGCTGCCATGAAGTTTCCAATCTGATGCATATGCGGTACGTTCCGTAAGGGGATGCCATGGCTATGTATATTCGCATGGAGGAGACGTGATTGATTATCTCTTGTATTAGCCGCACGACTCTCCCGATTGACTTAATAGACGTGAATCCTTCTTAACTTCTCTTTTTAAATCCAAGCCGTTCCTTTGTAGCGTGAAATCATGTCAAATCTGAGCCGTCCAATGTTTGTTGTCTTAATAATATAATAGATAGACAAAGGTACAGGTATACAACATACACGGCAAGGAATAGGAGATCACCGATCGATCCTTTCCTAATGTACAAGTAAACAACAGCTAGCAGCTACCGCACTACAGGAATGGCCACCTGTGCCGACGGCCTCAGCCCGTCAGCAAAGGTCTATGCCGTCGGCACACACCTATGCCGACGGCCACCGTCGGCACAGGGTGGTCGGCATAGGGCCTTGTAGGTGGCCGTCGGCACATATATAAACCGTCGGCACAGCTTTTACCGACGGCCAGAAACGCACCGTCGGCACCTAGGTTGTCGGCACAGCTGCGGGTGGGGCCCACATTGGCCGGTCGAGGTGGATGGACCTGTGCCGACGGCCAAGCCGTCGGCACCGAGTTGCCACGTGGAGGCAGTTGGGCGCTCCTGGGAGGGGCCTGTGCCGACGGTAATACCGTCGGCACAGGTTTGGCCAGATTTTTTGATCCAGCAGCTCGTTTTTTGCAGCAAAACTAGCAGAAAAAATAATCAAAAATCACGACAAATTCACTACAAACAAGATCACACAATGGCTCCATATATCATCAAGCAAAATGCTATATCATCAAGTAGATACACACATAGGACCATCATCAAGTAGATACATATATAGCTAGATGTCTAGACGCCTAAAACCCTACATCTATTGCGGCGACGGCGACGGGGTGAACCCCATATCTCCCCGGCAGATAATAGGTGAGCGTCGGATCGGCGCAGCACCGGGAGAAGGACCACCAGAAGCGCTTTCCTTGCCCTGGCTCATATTGTTCAATCAACTGCATTGAGAAAGAGAAAACAAGTAAGCATCAAGACATAAAAAATGTAGACACTAAGCATAAAGACATAATGCAATGAAGAAGCATGTCAAAAAATAAATACTAAAGAATAAAAGACATAATAACATGTAGATACCAAGCATAAAGACGTAATGCAATTAAGAAGCATGTTGGAAAATAATTACTAAAGCATAAAGACATTATAGACCGTCACCTATCGTCATCACTCTCCTCATCAGGGTGTCGGTTCTCATTCTCACTATCACTATCACTATCACTATCACGTGAGTAGTAGGGCGGAAGCTCATCGCCAGGCTCGTCATCGTCGTCATTTTCCGCATGAAACTTCGAGAGCACATCTATGTCCTTCAGATCGACCACTGACTCACCACGAGTGTGTGCATTGTTCTCGAGGTCCTCGAGACCACCTATTTGTAAGTCAAAGTGCCCGAAGTCCTCTTGCTCTTGATAGAAAATTCCCTCGTATGTTTTAGGGTCAATGTTGTTGTAATCGTCGTCGGAGGGCCTGGGTAGCTTACCATGTGGGGATACCCGGAACACGACTTCCCAGCCCTTGAGGTTCTCTTTCTGGCATGGGTAGGGCAAATAATAAACTTGCTTGGCTTGGTGAGCCACAATATAGACATCGGCTCCGGTATTGGTGGTTGAAGGCTTAACTTCAACTAACCCAATGGAAGGCTCACTTCTCTGTCCACCATGTGATCCAGTGCATGGGTCGAACCAGTGGCACTTGAACACAACGAGCTTGAGTTCTATGTTCGTACGATTGAACGTCAGCTCGTATATGTTTTGTAACCTTCCGTAGTAATCTACGTAATTGGCTCCATCGGCTCCTCTGGATCCTTTGGTGAAGACCCCAGTATTTACAGTTTTTGCTCCAGGACGATTATTCTGGTGATACTCTGTATGGAAGCGGAACCCATTCACATCATACTTCATGACGGTACGGTTAAATCCTTGAGAAACACATCTCAGCTCATCTGTCATCTCAACGCTGGGATCAGCTCCTACAAATACGGTTCAAATTGTTTTGTGCATTAGTTACGTGTAATAAGAGGGACAAGTCACATATTGCAAGGTAAGAGGGACACGTTAGAAATTACTTTTCCCATGAACCAAGACCCAAAAAATTTTCCTCCGTGAGCACCCTCTTTCAGAAGAGTGTCCAGCTCCGCGGGATCGGGATCCACCGTTCCCAACCAGTATTCATCTTGGAATTGTCTAAAAGGAGAAAATACGTATTAGACCGAAACTGAGTTACTAGTTGCAAAGTAATTTGTTCACCATTTACCTCATGAAATCGAGTACTTCCGTCATGTTTATAAGCACATAGAGCATTATGCAATCCTTCTCTTCCTTGGTCAAGTTACATTTTTCACCGGCACCGGCCTTGCCACCGGGACATTGGAAGAGGAGGAGCTTGGGGTCATTCTTGGGCTCGTCGACATTTTACTGAGTGACCGGGTTATGCATAGTGGCAACTTCATCGGGAAAGTACGTTCTCACGGCGTCTGCCATCTCCTCGAGTATTGTTGCCTCAGCTATGCATGCTTCAATCCTAGCTTTGTGATGGCGTGAATCACACGCTCGTTGGGAGACCCCAAGAGGAAGGTATGATGCAGTTCAGCAGCAAGTTTTCCCTCAGAAAGAAACCAAGGTTCTCGAACCAGTAGGAGCAGCAACTCTTCAGAAGGTTGTTGGTGGCCGCACGGCGCAACACGATCACCAACGTGGAACCTGCACACAACACAATCAAAGTACTTTGCCCCAACGAAACAGTGAGGTTGTCAATCTCACCGGCTTGCTGAAAACAAAGGATTAAACGTCTCGTGTGAAAAATGAGTATTAAATTGCAGAGAATGAAAAAGGAACAGTTTGCAGTTTGTGGTTGTTTAATCAGTGTAAAAGAATGGACCGGGGTCCACAGTTCACTAGTGGTGTCTCTCCATAAAAGATAACTAACATGTTGGGTGAACAAATTACAGCTGGGCAATTGACAAATAGTGAGCGCATGACAATGCATATATATGACATGTTGACTACTATGATATTTAATTGGGCATTACGACAAGATACATAGACCGTTATCCAACAACATCTATGACTAATAATCCACCGCCGGGTTGTCATTCGAGTCCCCCGTTGATATTAAGTTGCAAGCAACGGATAATTGCATTAAGTAAAGCGCGTAATGTAAACAAACACATATGCCCGTGGACATTGCATCGTTAGGTTATCCCTAGTGGCAACAGCACATCCACAACCTTAAAACTTTCTGTCACTATCCCAGGTTAAACGGAGGCATGAACCCACTATCTAGCATAAATACTCTCTCTTGGAGTTACAAGTATCTACTTGGCCAAAGCATCTACAAGTAACGGAAAGCATGCAAGATCTTAAATAACATATAAGATAAATTGATAATCAACTTGACATAGTATTCAATATTCATCGGATCCCAGCAAACACAACATGTAGCATTACAATAATATGATCTTGATCATGTAGGGCAGCTCACAGGATCTAAACATGATGGCACAAAGTGGAGAGACAACCATCTAGCTACTGCTATGGACCCGTAGTCGAAGGATGAACTACTCACGCATCACTCCGGAGGCAGGCATGGCGATGTAGAAGCCTCCGGTGACGATTCCCCTCTCCGGCAGGGTGCCGGGAAGAGGTTCTGAACCCTCCCGAGCTAGGGTTGACGGCGGCGGCGTCTCTGGAACTTTTCGTGGATATTTGCTCAGGTACTTAGGGTTTTCGCGTCGGGGGGGGGGGAATAAGTAGGCGAAAGGGCGGCGGCTGCGGACCCCCGAGGGGCCCACACCACCCTAGGGCGCGGCAGAGGGGGGCCGCGCCCTAGGTGCGTGTGGCCACCTGGTGGCCCTCCTCTGCTGCTCCTTCGCTCCGTCAGGCGTGTTCTGGAAAAATAGGGACCCCCGTGTAGTTTCGTCCAATTCAGAGAATATTTCCAGACTAGCTTTTCTGGAATACAAAAACAGCAGAAAACTGGAACTGGCACTTCGGCATCTTGTTAATAGGTTAGTCCCAAAAAATGTATAAAAGTGATATAAAGTAGATGCAAAACATGTAGCAATTGGTATAAAACAAGCATGGAACATCAAAAATTATAGATACGCTTGAGACGTATCACTTTGTTTCCAGTTATGTTTCGAATGTACTTAAACTCTCTCTCAATACAAAACTGCCAACGAAACTGCACCGGTCCACCCAAGAGTGCCTCGTTCGCGAGATGCACAACGAGATGTGCCATCGGAACAAAGAAGCCTGGCGGAAAGATCATCTCTAACTTGCATAGCAACTCCGGCACAAGATCACGCAGCTTCGCAATAATCAGGGGACATATCTGTTTCGCACAGAGCGTGCGGAAGAAATGGCTCAACTCCGCAAGCACTCGCCAGATACTATCGGGGAGATACCCTCGAAGCATCACCGGCATCAACCGCTCAATCCATATGTGATAGTCGTGACTCTTGAGCCCAGTGACTTTTCCTGTAAGAAGATTGACTCCATTACTTATATTGGAACAGTAACCATCAGGGAACATCACGGCGATGTTTTTGAGCCACTTGAATGCCTCCTTCTTTTGGATATTATCAAGGCAGTAGTCGGCATTTGGCTTAAACCAATTTTTTTGACGAGGGTTAGGAGGCTTCATGTGTAATCTCTCCCTATCACAGAGCTTCTGAACATCAACTCTAGCCTTCACATTGTCCTTTGTCTTCTTAGGAATGTTCAGGACTGTGTGAAAGATCATCTCTCCAACATTCTTTTCGGTGTGCATCACATCGATGTTATGGGGAAGTTCGAGGTCCTTGTAATACTCTAGCTGCGTTAAGCCTGCCACATGAGTCCAGTTGTGCGTTACACCATACCCCTCAAATTTTCGGATAGATCCCTCAGCAGGCACGAGAGCACGTAGCTCGGCATCAACTTTTGCACCATCGAACTTCGGTATCGCTTTTTCTTCACGCACAACTATGCCCTTCGTGAAGTTTTTTTGGTCTTCTCGATAAGGATGCCTTCCTTCGAGGAACTGTCGATGCTTGTCAAACGCGACATACTTGCGACCTGACTTTAGCCAAAGGAACTCAAGTTGGTTCCTGCACACTGGGCATGGCCATTTACCAGCTGTACACCATCCGCAGAATAGGGCATACCCGGGTAGGTCGTGCATGGAATAGTGGAACCAAATTTTCATCGAGAAGTTTTTCTTTGATGCTCGGTCGTATGTCCACGTCCCATTGTGCCATGAGTGGTGCAAATCATCCACAAGCGGTTGCATGTAGACACTCAAATTCTTCCCCGGGTATTCGGGCCCTGGAATGATCAGCGACAGAAACATGTGCTTCCTTTGCATTAGTACCCCAGGAGGGAGATTGAGCGGAATAACAAACACGGGCCAGCAGCTGTACGACGCAGTCGACATCCCAAATGGATTGAACCCATCTGTTGCTATTGCAATTCTGACATTCCGAGCATCTGCTGAATTAAGGGGGTGTTTCAAGTCGAAGTTCTTCCATGCCTCACCATCAGATGGATGTCCCATCTTTTCCCGTCCTAACTCGTCGACGTATCTCTTCCCTTTCCTGTGCCAAGTCATTTGTTTGGCAGACTCCTCGGACATGAAAAGCCGCTGCATTCTTTTTATGAATGAGAGGTACCGAAGAACCTTCACAGGGTTTTTCCCTGCGTCTTCCGACCATCAGGCAGCGTTTTCTCCTCATACCTAGAGGCCCCACAAAGGCTACAGTACTTGTCATTCGCATATTGTTTCCGGAACAACAGGCATCCTTTTGGACAACAATGAATCTTTTCATAATCCATGCTGAGCGATCCCAATAGTTTCTCGTCTCGTGCATGGATTTTGGCAGACAATGCCCTTTGGGCAACATGTTACCAGATGTTGTCAGATTAGCTTCAAAGCCTGCACGGGTGGTGGAGAACTGACACTTGTCACTTAGTAGTTGAGCTACGGCATCGAGCTGAGAAATGTTTGCACCCTCGTATAGAGGCTTCGTAGCCGAGGCCATCGTCTCATAGAAAGCCTTCGCGGTTGGCTCTGGTTCCTCCGGTTCATCCGGTGCCTCCGGTTCACCCGGTTCCTCCTGTTCCTCCTGTGGAGGTGGCGAATCCGGCATGTAAGCAGCATGGTGATCATCTAGCATGTTTCTCAACCCATCGTACTCATTGCCATCGATCCGCTGCCGCATCACCCCAACTCTGAGACGTTCGTACTGATCAAATTTGACATGCGTGACGTAGTTAGGCGTATACCCATACAACCAAAGATGTTTAGTCATATCTTCCTTTCCTTGACGGTCACGATTCTTGCAATGAGTGCAAGGGCACCTTCCACGAACTCCTTTTGCCTTTGAACCACGCCCTAACTCCTTCACTAATATATTGGTCTTCATCTCCCACTCCTCTGTTCTTTTAATCTTATCGACACGGCCACTGTACATCCACCCATTATCAGCCATCCTCTGCTTTATTGGGAGCGAAACAACCACGCAGTCTTTTAATATGCACCAAGTAATAATAAAATGATTTAGTGTCACCAGATTAATTACGGTCAAATTTTAATCTTTACATCATGCAAGGGTTCACCTACACTTCTAATAGGAGGGCCTATCCCGCCCGAGTACGTGTAGATCGAGCCGTGTTCCATGTTCTACCCCGACCCGAGACGGAATTTCGGCAGCACCTCCCCGCTGTTCTTCAGAATACACGTCTCGAGCTTGTCAAGCCGAGAGGGTGTGCATCCGAAGAACAACAGGGAGGTGCTGCCGAAATTCCGTCTCAGGAAGGGGTAGAACATGGAACACGACCCGATCTACACGTACTCGGACTGTCCAACAGGACAACCCGGAAGTGTTACGGTTATAAATATGCAAAGATGGACAATCCTGCATATTTATAAATTTGTAACCCTTCCGGATGGGATCTGACTCGGGTTACGCGACTGACTGGGTGATCTAGGCAGAAGAGAGGAGAAATATGTATACCCTCGAAGCGTGATCGGTGGCCGGAGAAGGTCGAGGACGTGCTCCGGAAGCGGGGCGACGAAATAGGGGTACCAGGCGGCCCCTCCTCAGCTGGAGAAGAAGCCTCACAACGACGCGTGGGACCGACGGTGCTGGCTGGCGGGAATCTACGTCATCTGAAAAAGCAAAAAAAAAAAACATTAGCATGCTAGCTAAACATATAAACAAAATTTAAGTATATAAACAAAAAGGTGACGTTGGTAGAATGCTAGTTAAATTGCTAACAAAATTTAAATATATAAACAAAAGATTCGCTAGTCCCCCGTGAGTCAATTGCTAACTAACCTAATTTTCTCAAACTAGTTAGTCAATTGCTAACTAACCTAATTTTCTCAAGATTTTCTTTTCGGCCACTCCTAACTAACCTAATTACTGAAAATTAAAAAAAAACACTACATCAGAGAGGAGGAGGACCTCATGAGGGGAGCTGGCGAGCTTGGTCGAGAGGAGCAGGCCGGGATCAGGAGCTTCGCCGGGAGGAGCAGCTGGTCGGGAGGACGGCACCGACGGAGGAGGACGGCGCAAGGAGGCTCGGGCAGATGGCGCCGACGAAGGAGGGTGGCACGAAGACGGAGGAGGAGGTGTGGCGTGGTGGATCAGGCGGGGGCGTGGCGGCGGCGGTCTCGACGGCGGACGGCCGAGGCGTGGCGGGGAGTGGCGGGGCGGACGGCCGGGGCGTGCCGGGGCGTGGCGGCGGTGGCCTTGACGGCGGACGACAGCAGCGCGGCGGGGCGGACGGCCGTGGCGTGGCGGCGGCGTCGGGTAGGTGGTGGGTGCGGGAGGATGGCGATAGGGTGTGTGTGGTTGGTGCGGGCCGGGGCCGGGGTCATTTTCTTTTTTTACTGGTCCAAGCCCTATGCCGACGGCAAAGCCGTCAGCAAGTGTAGATGTTTTTTTTTTAGAAATCCTTTTCTTTTATTCTATTATCTGTAGAAATGTTAAGATAAAAAATAAACAGCTGTATTTGTGATGTAATATTTTGAATTAATTTGTACTATTTGAATATGATCGATTCCGACGCTCCTGAGCCACTCTTCGGCGAAACCCTAAACAGTTGACCGAAAGTCAACCGTGTCGTCTACCCCTTCCACGGGCGTCGAAAGGGGGTAGCTCAGTGGACTTTTATACTTGGTTGTGTTACGGTGTGTCATATTCTCATTTTAAACCCACTTTGGGCCCATGTTATCACATGAGTCCATCCGTTGCACCCGAAATGGGAGTTCCGACTTAGAAGAACAGAAACTTCGTGCGGGATAAGTGTGGTGTGTGAAGCAGGACACACCTAGGAGCTTGGTGTTGGCTATTCCAATGTCCCAACACACTCTTACACATATGTTAGGACACCACCTAGGTTTGGGTGGGGTTCCGACGCTCCGGGGCCCCGCTTCGGCGAAACCTTGAATCCGGTGGAAAAACCCTAACGTTTTCGTCTACCCCCATAGACGTGCGTCGAAAGTGGGTAGGCCAGTGGACTTTTTTGCTTGGTTGTGTTAGGTTAGGCCATGGGAAGGTGAGAAACCAAAGTCTACCCCAAATCAACACAAGATTCCATCCGGTTCGCCCGAAAGGGGAGTTTTCACCTCTAATTGCAGAAACTCACTAGAGAGAAAGTGAAGCCGGTGAAGCCGGTCACACCCCGGAGTAGGATATTGCACATTTACAACACACAACACACTTGTATACATATGGTATGGCACAACCTAGGTTTGGGTGGGGTTCCGACGCTACGGGGCCCCGCTTCGGCGAAACCCTGAATCCGCTGGAAAAACCCTAACGTTTTCGTCTACCCCCATAGACGTGCGTCGAAAGGGGGTAGGCCAGTGGACTTTTTTGCTTGGTTGTGTTAGGTTAGGCCATGGGAAGGTGAGAAACCAAAGTCTACCCCAAATCAACACAAGATTCCATCCGGTTCGCCCGAAAGGGGAGTTTTCACCTCTAAGTGCAGGAACTCACTAGAGAGAAATTGAAGCCGGTCACACCCCGGAGTAGGATATTGCACATTTACAACACACAACACACTTGTATACATATGGTATGGCACAAACTAGGTTTGGGTGGGGTTCCGACGCTCCGGGGACCCGCTTCGGCGAAACCCTGAATCCGCTGGAAAAACCCTAACGTTTTCGTCTACCCCCATAGACGTGCATCGAAAGGGGGTAGGCCAGTGGACTTTTTTGCTTGGTTGTGTTAGGTTAGGCCATAGGAAGGTGAGAAACCAAAGTCTACCCCAAATCAACACAAGATTCCTTCCGGTTCGCCCGAAAGGGGAGTTTTCACCTCTAAGTGCAGAAACTCACTAGAGAGAAAGTGAAGCCGGTCACACCCCGGAGTAGGATACCGGACATTTACAACACACAACACACTTGTATACATATGGTATGGCACAACCTAGGTTTGGGTGGGGTTCCGACGCTCCGGGGCCCCGCTTCGGCGAAACCCTGAATCCGCTGGAAAAACCCTAACGTTTTCGTCTACCCCCATAGACGTGCGTCGAAAGGGGGTAGGCCAGTGGACTTTTTTGCTTGGTTGTGTTAGGTTAGGCCATGGGAAGGTGAAAACCAAAGTCTACCCCAAATCAACACAAGATTCCATCCGGTTCGCCCGAAAGGGGAGTTTTCACCTCTAAGTGCAGGAACTCACTAGAGAGAAAGTGAAGCCGGTCACACCCCGGAGTAGGATATTGCACATTTACAACACACAACACACTTGTATACATATGGTATGGCACAACCTAGGTTTGGGTGGGGTTCCGACGCTCCGGGGCCCCGCTTCGGCGAAACCCGGAATCCGCTGGAAAAACCCTAACGTTTTCGTCTACCCCATAGACGTGCGTCGAAAGGGGGTAGGCCAGTGGACTTTTTTGCTTGGTTGTGTTAGGTTAGGCCATAGGAAGGTGAGAAACCAAAGTCTACCCCAAATCAACACAAGATTCCTTCCGGTTCGCCCGAAAGGGGAGTTTTCACCTCTAAGTGCAGAAACTCACTAGAGAAAGTGAAGCCGGTCACACCCCGGAGTAGGATATTGGCATTTACAACACACAACACACTTGTATACATATGGTATGGCACAACCTAGGTTTGGGTGGGGTTCCGACGCTCCGGGGCCCCGCTTCGGCGAAACCCTGAATCCGCTGGAAAAACCCTAACGTTTTCGTCTACCCCCATAGACGTGCGTCGAAAGGGGGTAGGCCAGTGGACTTTTTTGCTTGGTTGTGTTAGGTTAGGCCATGGGAAGGTGAGAAACCAAAGTCTACCCCAAATCAACACAAGATTCCATCCGGTTCGCCCGAAAGGGGAGTTTTCACCTCTAAGTGCAGGAACTCACTAGAGAGAAAGTGAAGCCGGTCACACCCCGGAGTAGGATATTGCACATTTACAACACACACACACTTGTATACATATGGTATGGCACAACCTAGGTTTGGGTGGGGTTCCGACGCTCCGGGGCCCCGCTTCGGCGAAACCCTGAATCCGCTGGAAAAACCCTAACGTTTTCGTCTACCCCCATAGACGTGCGTCGAAAGGGGGTAGGCCAGTGGACTTTTTTGCTTGGTTGTGTTAGGTTAGGCCATAGGAAGGTGAGAAACCAAAGTCTACCCCAAATCAACACAAGATTCCATCCGGTTCGCCCGAAAGGGGAGTTTTCACCTCTAAGTGCAGAAACTCACTAGAGAGAAAGTGAAGCCGGTGAAGCCGGTCACACCCCGGAGTAGGATATTGCACATTTACAACACACAACACACTTGTATACATATGGTATGGCACAACCTAGGTTTGGGTGGGGTTCCGACGCTCCGGGGCCCCGCTTCGGCGAAACCCTGAATCCGCTGGAAAAACCCTAACGTTTTCGTCTACCCCCATAGACGTGCGTCGAAAGGGGGTAGGCCAGTGGACTTTTTTGCTTGGTTGTGTTAGGTTAGGCCATAGGAAGGTGAGAAACCAAAGTCTACCCCAAATCAACACAAGATTCCATCCGGTTCGCCCGAAAGGGGAGTTTTCACCTCTAAGTGCAGGAACTCACTAGAGAGAAAGTGAAGCCGGTCACACCCCGGAGTAGGATATTGCACATTTACAACACACAACACACTTGTATACATATGGTATGGCACAACCTAGGTTTGGGTGGGGTTCCGACGCTCCGGGGCCCCGCTTCGGCGAAACCCTGAATCCGCTGGAAAAACCCTAACGTTTTCGTCTACCCCCATAGACGTGCGTCGAAAGGGGGTAGGCCAGTGGACTTTTTTGCTTGGTTGTGTTAGGTTAGGCCATAGGAAGGTGAGAAACCAAAGTCTACCCCAAATCAACACAAGATTCCATCCGGTTCGCCCGAAAGGGGAGTTTTCACCTCTAAGTGCAGAAACTCACTAGAGAGAAAGTGAAGCCGGTCACACCCCGGAGTAGGATATTGCACATTTACAACACACAACACACTTGTATACATATGGTATGGCACAACCTAGGTTTGGGTGGGGTTCCGACGCTCCGGGGCCCCGCTTCGGCGAAACCCTGAATCCGCTGGAAAAACCCTAACGTTTTCGTCTACCCCCATAGACGTGCGTCGAAAGGGGGTAGGCCAGTGGACTTTTTTGCTTGGTTGTGTTAGGTTAGGCCATAGGAAGGTGAGAAACCAAAGTCTACCCCAAATCAACACAAGATTCCATCCGGTTCGCCCGAAAGGGGAGTTTTCACCTCTAAGTGCAGGAACTCACTAGAGAGAAAGTGAAGCCGGTCACACCCCGGAGTAGGATATTGCACATTTACAACACACAACACACTTGTATACATATGGTATGGCACAACCTAGGTTTGGGTGGGGTTCCGACGCTCCGGGGCCCCGCTTCGGCGAAACCCTGAATCCGCTGGAAAAACCCTAACGTTTTCGTCTACCCCATAGACGTGCGTCGAAAGGGGGTAGGCCAGTGGACTTTTTTGCTTGGTTGTGTTAGGTTAGGCCATAGGAAGGTGAGAAACCAAAGTCTACCCCAAATCAACACAAGATTCCATCCGGTTCGCCCGAAAGGGGAGTTTTCACCTCTAAGTGCAGAAACTCACTAGAGAGAAAGTGAAGCCGGTCACACCCCGGAGTAGGATATTGCATTTACAACACACAACACACTTGTATACATATGGTATGGCACAACCTAGGTTTGGGTGGGGTTCCGACGCTCCGGGGCCCCGCTTCGGCGAAACCCTGAATCCGCTGGAAAAACCCTAACGTTTTCGTCTACCCCCATAGACGTGCGTCGAAAGGGGGTAGGCCAGTGGACTTTTTTGCTTGGTTGTGTTAGGTTAGGCCATAGGAAGGTGAGAAACCAAAGTCTACCCCAAATCAACACAAGATTCCATCCGGTTCGCCCGAAAGGGGAGTTTTCACCTCTAAGTGCAGGAACTCACTAGAGAGAAAGTGAAGCCGGTCACACCCCGGAGTAGGATATTGCACATTTACAACACACAACACACTTGTATACATATGGTATGGCACAACCTAGGTTTGGGTGGGGTTCCGACGCTCCGGGGCCCCGCTTCGGCGAAACCCTGAATCCGCTGGAAAAACCCTAACGTTTTCGTCTACCCCCATAGACGTGCGTCGAAAGGGGGTAGGCCAGTGGACTTTTTTGCTTGGTTGTGTTAGGTTAGGCCATAGGAAGGTGAGAAACCAAAGTCTACCCCAAATCAACACAAGATTCCATCCGGTTCGCCCGAAAGGGGAGTTTTCACCTCTAAGTGCAGAAACTCACTAGAGAGAAAGTGAAGCCGGTCACACCCCGGAGTAGGATATTGCACATTTACAACACACAACACACTTGTATACATATGGTATGGCACAACCTAGGTTTGGGTGGGGTTCCGACGCTCCGGGGCCCCGCTTCGGCGAAACCCTGAATCCGCTGGAAAAACCCTAACGTTTTCGTCTACCCCCATAGACGTGCGTCGAAAGGGGGTAGGCCAGTGGACTTTTTTGCTTGGTTGTGTTAGGTTAGGCCATAGGAAGGTGAGAAACCAAAGTCTACCCCAAATCAACACAAGATTCCATCCGGTTCGCCCGAAAGGGGAGTTTTCACCTCTAAGTGCAGGAACTCACTAGAGAGAAAGTGAAGCCGGTCACACCCCGGAGTAGGATATTGCACATTTACAACACACAACACACTTGTATACATATGGTATGGCACAACCTAGGTTTGGGTGGGGTTCCGACGCTCCGGGGCCCCGCTTCGGCGAAACCCTGAATCCGCTGGAAAAACCCTAACGTTTTCGTCTACCCCCATAGACGTGCGTCGAAAGGGGGTAGGCCAGTGGACTTTTTTGCTTGGTTGTGTTAGGTTAGGCCATAGGAAGGTGAGAAACCAAAGTCTACCCCAAATCAACACAAGATTCCATCCGGTTCGCCCGAAAGGGGAGTTTTCACCTCTAAGTGCAGGAACTCACTAGAGAGAAAGTGAAGCCGGTCACACCCCGGAGTAGGATATTGCACATTTACAACACACAACACACTTGTATACATATGGTATGGCACAACCTAGGTTTGGGTGGGGTTCCGACGCTCCGGGGCCCCGCTTCGGCGAAACCCTGAATCCGCTGGAAAAACCCTAACGTTTTCGTCTACCCCCATAGACGTGCGTCGAAAGGGGGTAGGCCAGTGGACTTTTTTGCTTGGTTGTGTTAGGTTAGGCCATAGGAAGGTGAGAAACCAAAGTCTACCCCAAATCAACACAAGATTCCATCCGGTTCGCCCGAAAGGGGAGTTTTCACCTCTAAGTGCAGGAACTCACTAGAGAGAAAGTGAAGCCGGTCACACCCCGGAGTAGGATATTGCACATTTACAACACACAACACACTTGTATACATATGGTATGGCACAACCTAGGTTTGGGTGGGGTTCCGACGCTCCGGGGCCCCGCTTCGGCGAAACCCTGAATCCGCTGGAAAAACCCTAACGTTTTCGTCTACCCCCATAGACGTGCGTCGAAAGGGGGTAGGCCAGTGGACTTTTTTGCTTGGTTGTGTTAGGTTAGGCCATAGGAAGGTGAGAAACCAAAGTCTACCCCAAATCAACACAAGATTCCATCCGGTTCGCCCGAAAGGGGAGTTTTCACCTCTAAGTGCAGGAACTCACTAGAGAGAAAGTGAAGCCGGTCACACCCCGGAGTAGGATATTGCACATTTACAACACACAACACACTTGTATACATATGGTATGGCACAACCTAGGTTTGGGTGGGGTTCCGACGCTCCGGGGCCCCGCTTCGGCGAAACCCTGAATCCGCTGGAAAAACCCTAACGTTTTCGTCTACCCCCATAGACGTGCGTCGAAAGGGGGTAGGCCAGTGGACTTTTTTGCTTGGTTGTGTTAGGTTAGGCCATAGGAAGGTGAGAAACCAAAGTCTACCCCAAATCAACACAAGATTCCATCCGGTTCGCCCGAAAGGGGAGTTTTCACCTCTAAGTGCAGGAACTCACTAGAGAGAAAGTGAAGCCGGTCACACCCCGGAGTAGGATATTGCACATTTACAACACACAACACACTTGTATACATATGGTATGGCACAACCTAGGTTTGGGTGGGGTTCCGACGCTCCGGGGCCCCGCTTCGGCGAAACCCTGAATCCGCTGGAAAAACCCTAACGTTTTCGTCTACCCCCATAGACGTGCGTCGAAAGGGGGTAGGCCAGTGGACTTTTTTGCTTGGTTGTGTTAGGTTAGGCCATAGGAAGGTGAGAAACCAAAGTCTACCCCAAATCAACACAAGATTCCATCCGGTTCGCCCGAAAGGGGAGTTTTCACCTCTAAGTGCAGGAACTCACTAGAGAGAAAGTGAAGCCGGTCACACCCCGGAGTAGGATATTGCACATTTACAACACACAACACACTTGTATACATATGGTATGGCACAACCTAGGTTTGGGTGGGGTTCCGACGCTCCGGGGCCCCGCTTCGGCGAAACCCTGAATCCGCTGGAAAAACCCTAACGTTTTCGTCTACCCCCATAGACGTGCGTCGAAAGGGGGTAGGCCAGTGGACTTTTTTGCTTGGTTGTGTTAGGTTAGGCCATAGGAAGGTGAGAAACCAAAGTCTACCCCAAATCAACACAAGATTCCATCCGGTTCGCCCGAAAGGGGAGTTTTCACCTCTAAGTGCAGAACTCACTAGAGAGAAAGTGAAGCCGGTCACACCCCGGAGTAGGATATTGCACATTTACAACACACAACACACTTGTATACATATGGTATGGCACAACCTAGGTTTGGGTGGGGTTCCGACGCTCCGGGGCCCCGCTTCGGCGAAACCCTGAATCCGCTGGAAAAACCCTAACGTTTTCGTCTACCCCCATAGACGTGCGTCGAAAGGGGGTAGGCCAGTGGACTTTTTTGCTTGGTTGTGTTAGGTTAGGCCATAGGAAGGTGAGAAACCAAAGTCTACCCCAAATCAACACAAGATTCCATCCGGTTCGCCCGAAAGGGGAGTTTTCACCTCTAAGTGCAGGAACTCACTAGAGAGAAAGTGAAGCCGGTCACACCCCGGAGTAGGATATTGCACATTTACAACACACAACACACTTGTATACATATGGTATGGCACAACCTAGGTTTGGGTGGGGTTCCGACGCTCCGGGGCCCCGCTTCGGCGAAACCCTGAATCCGCTGGAAAAACCCTAACGTTTTCGTCTACCCCCATAGACGTGCGTCGAAAGGGGGTAGGCCAGTGGACTTTTTTGCTTGGTTGTGTTAGGTTAGGCCATAGGAAGGTGAGAAACCAAAGTCTACCCCAAATCAACACAAGATTCCATCCGGTTCGCCCGAAAGGGGAGTTTTCACCTCTAAGTGCAGGAACTCACTAGAGAGAAAGTGAAGCCGGTCACACCCCGGAGTAGGATATTGCACATTTACAACACACAACACACTTGTATACATATGGTATGGCACAACCTAGGTTTGGGTGGGGTTCCGACGCTCCGGGGCCCCGCTTCGGCGAAACCCTGAATCCGCTGGAAAAACCCTAACGTTTTCGTCTACCCCATAGACGTGCGTCGAAAGGGGGTAGGCCAGTGGACTTTTTTGCTTGGTTGTGTTAGGTTAGGCCATAGGAAGGTGAGAAACCAAAGTCTACCCCAAATCAACACAAGATTCCATCCGGTTCGCCCGAAAGGGGAGTTTTCACCTCTAAGTGCAGGAACTCACTAGAGAGAAAGTGAAGCCGGTCACACCCCGGAGTAGGATATTGCACATTTACAACACACAACACACTTGTATACATATGGTATGGCACAACCTAGGTTTGGGTGGGGTTCCGACGCTCCGGGGCCCCGCTTCGGCGAAACCCTGAATCCGCTGGAAAAACCCTAACGTTTTCGTCTACCCCATAGACGTGCGTCGAAAGGGGGTAGGCCAGTGGACTTTTTTGCTTGGTTGTGTTAGGTTAGGCCATAGGAAGGTGAGAAACCAAAGTCTACCCCAAATCAACACAAGATTCCATCCGGTTCGCCCGAAAGGGGAGTTTTCACCTCTAAGTGCAGGAACTCACTAGAGAGAAAGTGAAGCCGGTCACACCCCGGAGTAGGATATTGCACATTTACAACACACAACACACTTGTATACATATGGTATGGCACAACCTGGTTTGGGTGGGGTTCCGACGCTCCGGGGCCCCGCTTCGGCGAAACCCTGAATCCGCTGGAAAAACCCTAACGTTTTCGTCTACCCCATAGACGTGCGTCGAAAGGGGGTAGGCCAGTGGACTTTTTTGCTTGGTTGTGTTAGGTTAGGCCATAGGAAGGTGAGAAACCAAAGTCTACCCCAAATCAACACAAGATTCCATCCGGTTCGCCCGAAAGGGGAGTTTTCACCTCTAAGTGCAGGAACTCACTAGAGAGAAAGTGAAGCCGGTCACACCCCGGAGTAGGATATTGCACATTTACAACACACAACACACTTGTATACATATGGTATGGCACAACCTAGGTTTGGGTGGGGTTCCGACGCTCCGGGGCCCCGCTTCGGCGAAACCCTGAATCCGCTGGAAAAACCCTAACGTTTTCGTCTACCCCATAGACGTGCGTCGAAAGGGGGTAGGCCAGTGGACTTTTTTGCTTGGTTGTGTTAGGTTAGGCCATAGGAAGGTGAGAAACCAAAGTCTACCCCAAATCAACACAAGATTCCATCCGGTTCGCCCGAAAGGGGAGTTTTCACCTCTAAGTGCAGGAACTCACTAGAGAGAAAGTGAAGCCGGTCACACCCCGGAGTAGGATATTGCACATTTACAACACACAACACACTTGTATACATATGGTATGGCACAACCTTGGTTTGGGTGGGGTTCCGACGCTCCGGGGCCCCGCTTCGGCGAAACCCTGAATCCGCTGGAAAAACCCTAACGTTTTCGTCTACCCCATAGACGTGCGTCGAAAGGGGGTAGGCCAGTGGACTTTTTTGCTTGGTTGTGTTAGGTTAGGCCATAGGAAGGTGAGAAACCAAAGTCTACCCCAAATCAACACAAGATTCCATCCGGTTCGCCCGAAAGGGGAGTTTTCACCTCTAAGTGCAGGAACTCACTAGAGAGAAAGTGAAGCCGGTCACACCCCGGAGTAGGATGACATTTACAACACACAACACACTTGTATACATATGGTATGGCACAACCTAGGTTTGGGTGGGGTTCCGACGCTCCGGGGCCCCGCTTCGGCGAAACCCTGAATCCGCTGGAAAAACCCTAACGTTTTCGTCTACCCCCATAGACGTGCGTCGAAAGGGGGTAGGCCAGTGGACTTTTTTGCTTGGTTGTGTTAGGTTAGGCCATGGGAAGGTGAGAAACCAAAGTCTACCCCAAATCAACACAAGATTCCATCCGGTTCGCCCGAAAGGGGAGTTTTCACCTCTAAGTGCAGGAACTCACTAGAGAGAAAGTGAAGCCGGTCACACCCCGGAGTAGGATATTGCACATTTACAACACACAACACACTTGTATACATATGGTATGGCACAACCTAGGTTTGGGTGGGGTTCCGACGCTCCGGGCCCGCTTCGGCGAAACCCTGAATCCGCTGGAAAAACCCTAACGTTTTCGTCTACCCCCATAGACGTGCGTCGAAAGGGGGTAGGCCAGTGGACTTTTTTGCTTGGTTGTGTTAGGTTAGGCCATGGAAGGTGAGAAACCAAAGTCTACCCCAAATCAACACAAGATTCCATCCGGTTCGCCCGAAAGGGGAGTTTTCACCTCTAAGTGCAGGAACTCACTAGAGAGAAAGTGAAGCCGGTCACACCCCGGAGTAGGATATTGCACATTTACAACACACAACACACTTGTATACATATGGTATGGCACAACCTAGGTTTGGGTGGGGTTCCGACGCTCCGGGGCCCCGCTTCGGCGAAACCCTGAATCCGCTGGAAAAACCCTAACGTTTTCGTCTACCCCCATAGACGTGCGTCGAAAGGGGGTAGGCCAGTGGACTTTTTTGCTTGGTTGTGTTAGGTTAGGCCATAGGATGGTGAGAAACCAAAGTCTACACAACACAAGATTCCCCGGTTCGAAAGGGGAGTTTTCACCTCTAAGTGCAGGAACTCACTAGAGAGAAAGTGAAGCCGGTCACACCCCGGAGTAGGATATTGCACATTTACAACACACAACACACTTGTATACATATGGTATGGCACAACCTAGGTTTGGGTGGGGTTCCGACGCTCCGGGGCCCCGCTTCGGCGAAACCCTGAATCCGCTGGAAAAACCCTAACGTTTTCGTCTACCCCCATAGACGTGCGTCGAAAGGGGGTAGGCCAGTGGACTTTTTTGCTTGGTTGTGTTAGGTTAGGCCATAGGAAGGTGAGAAACCAAAGTCTACCCCAAATCAACACAAGATTCCATCCGGTTCGCCCGAAAGGGGAGTTTTCACCTCTAAGTGCAGGAACTCACTAGAGAGAAAGTGAAGCCGGTCACACCCCGGAGTAGGATACCGGACATTTACAACACACAACACACTTGTATACATATGGTATGGCACAACCTAGGTTTGGGTGGGGTTCCGACGCTCCGGGCCCCGCTTCGGCGAAACCCTGAATCCGCTGGAAAAACCCTAACGTTTTCGTCTACCCCCATAGACGTGCGTCGAAAGGGGGTAGGCCAGTGGACTTTTTTGCTTGGTTGTGTTAGGTTAGGCCATAGGAAGGTGAGAAACCAAAGTCTACCCCAAATCAACACAAGATTCCATCCGGTTCGCCCGAAAGGGGAGTTTTCACCTCTAAGTGCAGGAACTCACTAGAGAGAAAGTGAAGCCGGTCACACCCCGGAGTAGGATATTGCACATTTACAACACACAACACACTTGTATACATATGGTATGGCACAACCTAGGTTTGGGTGGGGTTCCGACGCTCCGGGGCCCCGCTTCGGCGAAACCCTGAATCCGCTGGAAAAACCAAAGTCTACCCCAAATCAACACAAGATTCCATCCGGTTCGCCCGAAAGGGGAGTTTTCACCTCTAAGTGCAGGAACTCACTAGAGAGAAAGTGAAGCCGGTCACACCCCGGAGTAGGATATTGCACATTTACAACACACAACACACTTGTATACATATGGTATGGCACAACCTAGGTTTGGGTGGGGTTCCGACGCTCCGGGGCCCCGCTTCGGCGAAACCCTGAATCCGCTGGAAAAACCCTAACGTTTTCGTCTACCCCCATAGACGTGCGTCGAAAGGGGGTAGGCCAGTGGACTTTTTTGCTTGGTTGTGTTAGGTTAGGCCATGGAAGGTGAGAAACCAAAGTCTACCCCAAATCAACACAAGATTCCATCCGGTTCGCCCGAAAGGGGAGTTTTCACCTCTAAGTGCAGGAACTCACTAGAGAGAAAGTGAAGCCGGTCACACCCCGGAGTAGGATATTGCACATTTACAACACACAACACACTTGTATACATATGGTATGGCACAACCTAGGTTTGGGTGGGGTTCCGACGCTCCGGGGCCCCGCTTCGGCGAAACCCTGAATCCGCTGGAAAAACCCTAACGTTTTCGTCTACCCCCATAGACGTGCGTCGAAAGGGGGTAGGCCAGTGGACTTTTTTGCTTGGTTGTGTTAGGTTAGGCCATAGGAAGGTGAGAAACCAAAGTCTACCCCAAATCAACACAAGATTCCATCCGGTTCGCCCGAAAGGGGAGTTTTCACCTCTAAGTGCAGGAAACTCACTAGAGAGAAAGTGAAGCCGGTCACACCCCGGAGTAGGATATTGCACATTTACAACACACAACACACTTGTATACATATGGTATGGCACAACCTAGGTTTGGGTGGGGTTCCGACGCTCCGGGGCCCCGCTTCGGCGAAACCCTGAATCCGCTGGAAAAACCCTAACGTTTTCGTCTACCCCATAGACGTGCGTCGAAAGGGGGTAGGCCAGTGGACTTTTTTGCTTGGTTGTGTTAGGTTAGGCCATGGGAAGGTGAGAAACCAAAGTCTACCCCAAATCAACACAAGATTCCATCCGGTTCGCCCGAAAGGGGAGTTTTCACCTCTAAGTGCAGGAACTCACTAGAGAGAAAGTGAAGCCGGTCACACCCCGGAGTAGGATATTGCACATTTACAACACACAACACACTTGTATACATATGGTATGGCACAACCTAGGTTTGGGTGGGGTTCCGACGCTCCGGGGCCCCGCTTCGGCGAAACCCTGAATCCGCTGGAAAAACCCTAACGTTTTCGTCTACCCCCATAGACGTGCGTCGAAAGGGGGTAGGCCAGTGGACTTTTTTGCTTGGTTGTGTTAGGTTAGGCCATAGGAAGGTGAGAAACCAAAGTCTACCCCAAATCAACACAAGATTCCATCCGGTTCGCCCGAAAGGGGAGTTTTCACCTCTAAGTGCAGGAACTCACTAGAGAGAAAGTGAAGCCGGTCACACCCCGGAGTAGGATATTGCACATTTACAACACACAACACACTTGTATACATATGGTATGGCACAACCTAGGTTTGGGTGGGGTTCCGACGCTCCGGGGCCCCGCTTCGGCGAAACCCTGAATCCGCTGGAAAAACCCTAACGTTTTCGTCTACCCCATAGACGTGCGTCGAAAGGGGGTAGGCCAGTGGACTTTTTTGCTTGGTTGTGTTAGGTTAGGCCATAGGAAGGTGAGAAACCAAAGTCTACCCCAAATCAACACAAGATTCCATCCGGTTCGCCCGAAAGGGGAGTTTTCACCTCTAAGTGCAGGAACTCACTAGAGAGAAAGTGAAGCCGGTCACACCCCGGAGTAGGATATTGCACATTTACAACACACAACACACTTGTATACATATGGTATGGCACAACCTAGGTTTGGGTGGGGTTCCGACGCTCCGGGGCCCCGCTTCGGCGAAACCCTGAATCCGCTGGAAAAACCCTAACGTTTTCGTCTACCCCATAGACGTGCGTCGAAAGGGGGTAGGCCAGTGGACTTTTTTGCTTGGTTGTGTTAGGTTAGGCCATGGGAAGGTGAGAAACCAAAGTCTACCCCAAATCAACACAAGATTCCATCCGGTTCGCCCGAAAGGGGAGTTTTCACCTCTAAGTGCAGGAACTCACTAGAGAGAAAGTGAAGCCGGTCACACCCCGGAGTAGGATATTGCACATTTACAACACACAACACACTTGTATACATATGGTATGGCACAACCTAGGTTTGGGTGGGGTTCCGACGCTCCGGGGCCCCGCTTCGGCGAAACCCTGAATCCGCTGGAAAACCCTAACGTTTTCGTCTACCCCATAGACGTGCGTCGAAAGGGGGTAGGCCAGTGGACTTTTTTGCTTGGTTGTGTTAGGTTAGGCCATGGAAGGTGAGAAACCAAAGTCTACCCCAAATCAACACAAGATTCCATCCGGTTCGCCCGAAAGGGGAGTTTTCACCTCTAAGTGCAGGAACTCACTAGAGAGAAAGTGAAGCCGGTCACACCCCGGAGTAGGATATTGCACATTTACAACACACAACACACTTGTATACATATGGTATGGCACAACCTAGGTTTGGGTGGGGTTCCGACGCTCCGGGGCCCCGCTTCGGCGAAACCCTGAATCCGCTGGAAAAACCCTAACGTTTTCGTCTACCCCCATAGACGTGCGTCGAAAGGGGGTAGGCCAGTGGACTTTTTTGCTTGGTTGTGTTAGGTTAGGCCATGGAAGGTGAGAAACCAAAGTCTACCCCAAATCAACACAAGATTCCATCCGGTTCGCCCGAAAGGGGAGTTTTCACCTCTAAGTGCAGGAACTCACTAGAGAGAAAGTGAAGCCGGTCACACCCCGGAGTAGGATATTGCACATTTACAACACACAACACACTTGTATACATATGGTATGGCACAACCTAGGTTTGGGTGGGGTTCCGACGCTCCGGGGCCCCGCTTCGGCGAAACCCTGAATCCGCTGGAAAAACCCTAACGTTTTCGTCTACCCCCATAGACGTGCGTCGAAAGGGGGTAGGCCAGTGGACTTTTTTGCTTGGTTGTGTTAGGTTAGGCCATAGGAAGGTGAGAAACCAAAGTCTACCCCAAATCAACACAAGATTCCATCCGGTTCGCCCGAAAGGGGAGTTTTCACCTCTAAGTGCAGGAACTCACTAGAGAGAAAGTGAAGCCGGTCACACCCCGGAGTAGGATATTGCACATTTACAACACACAACACACTTGTATACATATGGTATGGCACAACCTAGGTTTGGGTGGGGTTCCGACGCTCCGGGGCCCCGCTTCGGCGAAACCCTGAATCCGCTGGAAAAACCCTAACGTTTTCGTCTACCCCATAGACGTGCGTCGAAAGGGGGTAGGCCAGTGGACTTTTTTGCTTGGTTGTGTTAGGTTAGGCCATGGAAGGTGAGAAACCAAAGTCTACCCCAAATCAACACAAGATTCCATCCGGTTCGCCCGAAAGGGGAGTTTTCACCTCTAAGTGCAGGAACTCACTAGAGAGAAAGTGAAGCCGGTCACACCCGGAGTAGGATATTGCACATTTACAACACACAACACACTTGTATACATATGGTATGGCACAACCTAGGTTTGGGTGGGGTTCCGACGCTCCGGGGCCCCGCTTCGGCGAAACCCTGAATCCGCTGGAAAAACCCTAACGTTTTCGTCTACCCCCATAGACGTGCGTCGAAAGGGGGTAGGCCAGTGGACTTTTTTGCTTGGTTGTGTTAGGTTAGGCCATGGAAGGTGAGAAACCAAAGTCTACCCCAAATCAACACAAGATTCCATCCGGTTCGCCCGAAAGGGGAGTTTTCACCTCTAAGTGCAGGAACTCACTAGAGAGAAAGTGAAGCCGGTCACACCCCGGAGTAGGATATTGCACATTTACAACACACAACACACTTGTATACATATGGTATGGCACAACCTAGGTTTGGGTGGTTCCGACGCTCCGGGGCCCCGCTTCGGCGAAACCCTGAATCCGCTGGAAAAACCCTAACGTTTTCGTCTACCCCATAGACGTGCGTCGAAAGGGGGTAGGCCAGTGGACTTTTTTGCTTGGTTGTGTTAGGTTAGGCCATAGGAAGGAGAAACCAAAGTCTATCACATACAAGATTCCCCGGTTCGCCCGAAAGGGGAGTTTTCACCTCTAAGTGCAGGAACTCACTAGAGAGAAAGTGAAGCCGGTCACACCCGGAGTAGGATATTGCACATTTACAACACACAACACACTTGTATACATATGGTATGGCACAACCTAGGTTTGGGTGGGGTTCCGACGCTCCGGGGCCCCGCTTCGGCGAAACCCTGAATCCGCTGGAAAAACCCTAACGTTTTCGTCTACCCCATAGACGTGCGTCGAAAGGGGGTAGGCCAGTGGACTTTTTTGCTTGGTTGTGTTAGGTTAGGCCATAGGAAGGTGAGAAACCAAAGTCTACCCCAAATCAACACAAGATTCCATCCGGTTCGCCCGAAAGGGGAGTTTTCACCTCTAAGTGCAGGAACTCACTAGAGAGAAAGTGAAGCCGGTCACACCCCGGAGTAGGATACCGGACATTTACAACACACAACACACTTGTATACATATGGTATGGCACAACCTAGGTTTGGGTGGGGTTCCGACGCTCCGGGGCCCCGCTTCGGCGAAACCCTGAATCCGCTGGAAAAACCCTAACGTTTTCGTCTACCCCCATAGACGTGCGTCGAAAGGGGGTAGGCCAGTGGACTTTTTTGCTTGGTTGTGTTAGGTTAGGCCATGGGAAGGTGAGAAACCAAAGTCTACCCCAAATCAACACAAGATTCCATCCGGTTCGCCCGAAAGGGGAGTTTTCACCTCTAAGTGCAGGAACTCACTAGAGAGAAAGTGAAGCCGGTCACACCCGGAGTAGGATATTGCACATTTACAACACACAACACACTTGTATACATATGGTATGGCACAACCTAGGTTTGGGTGGGGTTCCGACGCTCCGGGGCCCCGCTTCGGCGAAACCCTGAATCCGCTGGAAAAACCCTAACGTTTTCGTCTACCCCATAGACGTGCGTCGAAAGGGGGTAGGCCAGTGGACTTTTTTGCTTGGTTTTTTAGGTTAGGCCATGGAAGGTGAGAAACCAAAGTCTACCCCAAATCAACACAAGATTCCATCCGGTTCGCCCGAAAGGGGAGTTTTCACCTCTAAGTGCAGGAACTCACTAGAGAGAAAGTGAAGCCGGTCACACCCCGGAGTAGGATATTGCACATTTACAACACACAACACACTTGTATACATATGGTATGGCCCAACCTAGGTTTGGGTGGGGTTCCGACGCTCCGGGGCCCCGCTTCGGCGAAACCCTGAATCCGCTGGAAAAACCCTAACGTTTTCGTCTCCCCCATAGACGTGTGTCGAAAGGGGGTAGGCCAGTAGACTTTTTTGCTTGGTTGTGTTAGGTTAGGACATAGGCACATGGGAAACCAACTTTTATCACAATACAAGATTGCCCCCGTTTCGTCCGAAGTGGAGTTTTCACCTCTAAGTGCAGGAACTCACTAGAGAGAAAGTGAAGCCGGTCACACCCCGGAGTAGGATATTGCACATTTACAACACACAACACACTTTTATACATATGGTATGGCACAACCTAGGTTTGGGTGGGGTTCCGACGCTCCGGGGCCCCGCTTCGGCGAAACCCTGAATCCGCTGGAAAAACCCTAACGTTTTCGTCTACCCCATAGACGTGCGTCGAAAGGGGGTAGGCCAGTGGACTTTTTTGCTTGGTTGTGTTAGGTTAGGCCATAGGAAGGTGAGAAACCAAAGTCTACCCCAAATCAACACAAGATTCCTTCCGGTTCGCCCGAAAGGGGAGTTTTCACCTCTAAGTGCAGGAACTCACTAGAGAGAAAGTGAAGCCGGTCACACCCCGGAGTAGGATACCGGACATTTACAACACACAACACACTTGTATACATATGGTATGGCACAACCTAGGTTTGGGTGGGGTTCCGACGCTCCGGGCCCCGCTTCGGCGAAACCCTGAATCCGCTGGAAAAACCCTAACGTTTTCGTCTACCCCCATAGACGTGCGTCGAAAGGGGGTAGGCCAGTGGACTTTTTTGCTTGGTTGTGTTAGGTTAGGCCATGGAAGGTGAGAAACCAAAGTCTACCCCAAATCAACACAAGATTCCATCCGGTTCGCCCGAAAGGGGAGTTTTCACCTCTAAGTGCAGGAACTCACTAGAGAGAAAGTGAAGCCGGTCACACCCGGAGTAGGATATTGCACATTTACAAACACAACACACTTGTATACATATGGTATGGCACAACCTAGGTTTGGGTGGGGTTCCGACGCTCCGGGGCCCCGCTTCGGCGAAACCCTGAATCCGCTGGAAAAACCCTAACGTTTTCGTCTACCCCATAGACGTGCGTCGAAAGGGGGTAGGCCAGTGGACTTTTTTGCTTGGTTGTGTTAGGTTAGGCCATAGGAAGGTGAGAAACCAAAGTCTACCCCAAATCAACACAAGATTCCTTCCGGTTCGCCCGAAAGGGGAGTTTTCACCTCTAAGTGCAGAAACTCACTAGAGAGAAAGTGAAGCCGGTCACACCCGGAGTAGGATACCGGGCATTTACAACACACAACACACTTGTATACATATGGTATGGCACAACCTAGGTTTGGGTGGGGTTCCGACGCTCCGGGGCCCCGCTTCGGCGAAACCCTGAATCCGCTGGAAAAACCCTAACGTTTTCGTCTACCCCATAGACGTGCGTCGAAAGGGGGTAGGCCAGTGGACTTTTTTGCTTGGTTGTGTTAGGTTAGGCCATGGAAGGTGAGAAACCAAAGTCTACCCCAAATCAACACAAGATTCCATCCGGTTCGCCCGAAAGGGGAGTTTTCACCTCTAAGTGCAGAAACTCACTAGAGAGAAAGTGAAGCCGGTCACACCCCGGAGTAGGATATTGCATTTACAACACACAACACACTTGTATACATATGGTATGGCACAACCTAGGTTTGGGTGGGGTTCCGACGCTCCGGGGCCCCGCTTCGGCGAAACCCTGAATCCGCTGGAAAAACCCTAACGTTTTCGTCTACCCCCATAGACGTGCGTCGAAAGGGGGTAGGCCAGTGGACTTTTTTGCTTGGTTGTGTTAGGTTAGGCCATGGGAAGGTGAGAAACCAAAGTCTACCCCAAATCAACACAAGATTCCATCCGGTTCGCCCGAAAGGGGAGTTTTCACCTCTAAGTGCAGGAACTCACTAGAGAGAAAGTGAAGCCGGTCACACCCGGAGTAGGATATTGCACATTTACAACACACAACACACTTGTATACATATGGTATGGCACAACCTAGGTTTGGGTGGGGTTCCGACGCTCCGGGGCCCCGCTTCGGCGAAACCCTGAATCCGCTGGAAAAACCCTAACGTTTTCGTCTACCCCATAGACGTGCGTCGAAAGGGGGTAGGCCAGTGGATTTTTTTCTTCGTTGTGTTAGGTTAGGCCATAGGAAGGTGAGAAACCAAAGTCTACCCCAAATCAACACAAGATTCCTTCTGGTTCGCCCGAAAGGGGAGTTTTCACCTCTAAGTGCAGAAACTCACTAGAGAGAAAGTGAAGCCGGTCACACCCCGGAGTAGGATACCGGACATTTACAACACACAACGCACTTGTATACATATGGTATGGCACAACCTAGGTTTGGGTGGGGTTCCGACGCTCCGGGCCCCGCTTCGGCGAAACCCTGAATCCGCTGGAAAAACCCTAACGTTTTCGTCTACCCCCATAGACGTGCATCGAATGGGGGTAGGCCAGTGGACTTTTTTGCTTGGTTGTGTTAGGTTAGGCCATGGGAAGGTGAGAAACCAAAGTCTACCCCAAATCAACACAAGATTCCATCCGGTTCGCCCGAAAGGGGAGTTTTCACCTCTAAGTGCAGGAACTCACTAGAGAGAAAGTGAAGCCGGTCACAGCCCGGAGTAGGATATTGCACATTTACAAGACACAACACACTTGTATACATATGGTATGGCACAACCTAGGTTTGGGTGGGGTTCCGACGCTCCGGGGCCCCGCTTCGGCGAAACCCTGAATCGGCTGGAAAAACCCTAACGTTTTCGTCTACCCCCATTGACGTGCGTCGAAAGGGGGTAGGCCAGTGGACTTTTTTGCTTGGTTTTTTTAGGTTAGGCCATGGAAGGTGAGAAACCAAAGTCTACCCCAAATCAACACAAGATTCCATCCGGTTGGCCCGAAAGGGGAGTTTTCACCTCTAAGTGCAGGAACTTACTAGAGAGAAAGTGAAGCCGGTCACACCCAGAGTAGGATATTGCACATTTACAACACACAACACACTTGTATACATATGGTATGGCCCAACCTAGGTTTGGGTGGATTCCGACGCTCCGGGGCCCCGCTTCGGCGAAACCCTGAATCCGCTGGAAAAACCCTAACGTTTTCGTCTGCCCCCATAGACGTGTGTCGAAAGGGAGTAGGCCAGTAGACTTTTTTGCTTGGTTGTGTTAGGTTGGGACATAGGCACATGGGAAACCAACTTTTATCACAAGTTTTTACAAGATTGCCCCCGTTTCGTCCGAAGTGGGAGTTTTCACCTCTAAGTGCAGGAACTCACTAGAGAGAAAGTGAAGCCGGTCACACCCGGAGTAGGATATTGCACATTTACAACACACAACACACTTGTATACATATGGTATGGCACAACCTAGGTTTGGGTGGGGTTCCGACGCTCCGGGGCCCCGCTTCGGCGAAACCCTGAATCCGCTGGAAAAACCCTAACGTTTTCGTCTACCCCCATAGACGTGCGTCGAAAGGGGGTAGGCCAGTGGACTTTTTTTCTTGGTTGTGTTAGGTTAGGCCATAGGAAGGTGAGAAACCAAAGTCTACCCAAATCAACACAAGATTCCTTCCGGTTCGCCCGAAAGGGGAGTTTTCACCTCTAAGTGCAGGAACTCACTAGAGAGAAAGTGAAGCCGGTCACACCCCGGAGTAGGATACGGACATTTACAACACACAACGTACTTGTATACATATGGTATGGCACAACCTAGGTTTGGGTGGGGTTCCGACGCTCCGGGCCCCGCTTCGGCGAAACCCTGAATCCGATGGAAAAACCCTAACGTTTTCGTCTACCCCCATAGACGTGCATCGAAAGGGGGTAGGCCAGTGGACTTTTTTGCTTGGTTGTGTTAGGTTAGGCCATGGGAAGGTGAGAAACCAAAGTCTACCCCAAATCAACACAAGATTCCATCCGGTTCGCCCGAAAGGGGAGTTTTCACCTCTAAGTGCAGGAACTCACTAGAGAGAAAGTGAAGCCGGTCACAGCCCGGAGTAGGATATTGCACATTTACAATACACAACACACTTGTATACATATGGTATGGCACAACCTAGGTTTGGGTGGGGTTCCGACGCTCCGGGGCCCCGCTTCGGCGAAACCCTGAATCCGCTGGAAAAACCCTAACGTTTTCGTCTACCCCATTGACGTGCGTCGAAAGGGGGTAGGCCAGTGGACTTTTTTGCTTGGTTTTTTTAGGTTAGGCCATGGAAGGTGAGAAACCAAAGTCTACCCCAAATCAACACAAGATTCCATCCGGTTGGCCCGAAAGGGGAGTTTTCACCTCTAAGTGCAGGAACTTACTAGAGAGAAAGTGAAGCCGGTCACACCCCAGAGTAGGATATTGCACATTTACAACACACAACACACTTGTATACATATGGTATGGCCCAACCTAGGTTTGGGTGGGATTCCGACGCTCCGGGGCCCCGCTTCGGCGAAACCCTGAATCCGCTGGAAAAACCCTAACGTTTTCGTCTGCCCCCATAGACGTGTGTCCAAAGGGGGTAGGCCAGTAGACTTTTTTGCTTGGTTGTGTTAGGTTGGGACATAGGCACATGGGAAACCAACTTTTATCACAAGTTTTTACAAGATTGCCCCCGTTTCGTCCGAAGTGGGAGTTTTCACCTCTAAGTGCAGGAACTCACTAGAGAGAAAGTGAAGCCGGTCACACCCCGGAGTAGTATATTGCACATTTACAACACACAACACACTTGTATAGATATGGTATGGCACAACCTAGGTTTGGGTGGGGTTCCGACACTCCGGGGCCCCGCTTCGGCGAAACCCTGAATCCGCTGGAAAAACCCTAACGTTTTCGTCTACCCCCATAGACGTGCGTCGAAAGGGGGTAGGCCAGTGGACTTTTTTTCTTGGTTGTGTTAGGTTAGGCCATAGGAAGGTGAGAAACCAAAGTCTACCCCAAATCAACACAAGATTCCTTCCGGTTCGCCCGAAAGGGGAGTTTTCACCTCTAAGTGCAGGAACTCACTAGAGAGAAAGTGAAGCCGGTCACACCCCGGAGTAGGATACCGGACATTTACAACACACAACACACTTGTATACATATGGTATGGCACAACCTAGCTTTGGGTGGTGTTCCGATGCTCCGGGGCCCGCTTCGACGAAACCCTGAGTCCGCTGGAAAAACCCTAACGTTTTCGTCTACCCCTATAGACGTGCGTCGAAAGGGGGGGTAGACCAGTGGATTTTTTTGCTTGGTTGTGTTAGGTTAGGCCATGGGAAGGTGAGAAACCAAAGTCTACCCCAAATCAACACAAGATTCCATCCGGTTCGCCCGAAAGGGGAGTTTTCACCTCTAAGTGCAGGAACTCACTAGAGAGAAAGTGAAGCCGGTCACAGCCCGGAGTAGGATATTGCACATTTACAATACACAACACACTTGTATACATATGGTATGGCACAACCTAGGTTTGGGTGGGGTTCCGACGCTCCGGGGCCCCGCTTCGGCGAAACCCTGAATCCGCTGGAAAAACCCTAACGTTTTCGTCTACCCCCATTGACGTGCGTCGAAAGGGGGTAGGCCAGTGGACTTTTTTGCTTGGTTTTTTTAGGTTAGGCCATGGAAGGTGAGAAACCAAAGTCTACCCCAAATCAACACAAGATTCCATCCGGTTGGCCCGAAAGGGGAGTTTTCACCTCTAAGTGCAGGAACTTACTAGAGAGAAAGTGAAGTCGGTCACACCCCAGAGTAGGATATTGCACATTTACAACACACAACACACTTGTATACATATGGTATGGCCCAACCTAGGTTTGGGTGGGATTCCGACGCTCCGGGGCCCCGCTTCGGCGAAACCCTGAATCCGCTGGAAAAACCCTAACGTTTTCGTCTGCCCCCATAGACGTGTGTCGAAAGGGGGTAGGCCAGTAGACTTTTTTGCTTGGTTGTGTTAGGTTGGGACATAGGCACATGGGAAACCAACTTTTATCACAAGTTTTTACAAGATTGCCCCCGTTTCGTCCGAAGTGGGAGTTTTCACCTCTAAGTGCAGGAACTCACTAGAGAGAAAGTGAAGCCGGTCACACCCCGGAGTAGTATATTGCACATTTACAACACACTTGTATAGATATGGTATGGCACAACCTAGGTTTGGGTGGGGTTCCGACACTCCGGGGCCCCGCTTCGGCGAAACCCTGAATCCGCTGGAAAAACCCTAACGTTTTCGTCTACCCCCATAGACGTGCGTCGAAAGGGGGTAGGCCAGTGGACTTTTTTTCTTGGTTGTGTTAGGTTAGGCCATAGGAAGGTGAGAAACCAAAGTCTACCCCAAATCAACACAAGATTCCTTCCGGTTCGCCCGAAAGGGGAGTTTTCACCTCTAAGTGCAGGAACTCACTAGAGAGAAAGTGAAGCCGGTCACACCCCGGAGTAGGATACCGGACATTTACAACACACAACACACTTGTATACATATGGTATGGCACAACCTAGCTTTGGGTGGGGTTCCGACGCTCCGGGGCCCCGCTTCGACGAAACCCTGAGTCCGCTGGAAAAACCCTAACGTTTTCGTCTACCCCCATAGACGTGCGTCGAAAGGGGGTAGGCCAGTGGACTTTTTTCCTTGGTTGTGTTAGGTTAGGCCATGGGAAGGTGAGAAACCAAAGTCTACCCAAATCAACACAAGATTCCATCCGGTTCGCCCGAAAGGGGAGTTTTCACCTCTAAGTGCAGGAACTCACTAGAGAGAAAGTGAAGCCGGTCACACCCCGGAGTAGGATATTGCACATTTACAACACACAACACACTTGTATACATATGGTATGGCACAACCTAGGTTTGGGTGGGGTTCCGACGCTCTGGGGCCCCGCTTCGGCGAAACCCTGAATCCGCTGGAAAAACCCTAAGTTTTCGTCTACCCCCATAGACGTGCGTCGAAAGGGGTAGGCCAGTGGACTTTTTTGCTTGGTTATGTTAGGTTGGGACATAGGCACATGGGAAACCAACTTTTATCACAAGTTTTTACAAGATTGCCCTCGTTTCGTCCGAAGTGGGAGTTTTCACCTCTAAGTGCAGGAACTCACTAGAGAGAAAGTGAAGCCGGTCACACCCCGGAGTAGAATATTGCACATTTACAACACACAACACACTTGTATACATATGGTATGGCACAACCTAGGTTTGGGTGGGGTTCCGACGCTCCGGGGCCCCGCTTCGGCGAAACCCTGAATCCGCTGGAAAAACCCTAACGTTTTCGTCTACCCCCATAGACGTGCGTCGAAAGGGGGGTAGGCCAGTGGACTTTTTTGCTTGGTTGTGTTAGGTTAGGCCATGGGAAGGTGAGAAACCAAAGTCTACCCCAAATCAACACAAGATTCCATCCGGTTCGCCCGAAAGGGGAGTTTTCACCTCTAAGTGTAGGAACTCACTAGAGAGAAAGTGAAGCCGGTCACACCCCGGAGTAGGATATTGCACATTTACAACACACAACACACTTGTATACATATGGTATGGCACAACCTAGGTTTGGGTGGGGTTCCGACGCTCCGGAGCCCCGCTTCGGCGAAAACCTGAATCCGCTGGAAAACCCTTAACGTTTTCGTCTACCCCCGTGAACGGCGTCGAAAGGGGGTAGGCCAGTGGACTTTTTTGCTTGGTTGTGTTAGGTTGGGACATAGGCACATGGGAAACCAACTTTTATCTCAAGTTTTTACAAGATTGCCCCCGTTTCGTCCGAAGTGGGAGTTTTCACCTCTAAGTCCACACACTTGGTAGAGAGAAAGTGAAGCCGGTGAAGCCGGTCACACACCGGGGTAGATTCTTGGACATTTGAATCACCCAAAACACTTGTACACATATGGTATGCATCAACCTAGCTTTTGGTGGGGTTCCGACGCTCCGGTATAGACAATTATTCGCGACGTTATTTTATGTGGGTGGAAACCGCTATTCGGCGTAGCTATGTACATAGAATATGAATAAAACATATTAAACTTAATTGAGAGTAATAAATAGATACATAAAAAAAGAAGATTAGGGTAAAAAACATTATGACTATTTTCGGCGAATCTGTATATATACATATAGCTATTCGGTGTATCAATATACATAAAAATGAATAAAAATGCTAGAGGCCTGTGCCGACGGCAAAGCTGTGTCCCGACGGTGGCCGTTGGGATAGAATATCTGTGTCGACGGCCGTTTCTGTGCCGACGACCTTGTCGACGGCTGGTCCTGGTATGCCCCTGTGCCGACGGCCCCGATAAATAGCCGTCGGGCCGTCGGCACAGGTTCTGGCCGTCGGCACAGTTCGCCATTCCTGTAGTGCCGATCGTATCACGATCGTATCTCTAATAAAGAGCTCCATGAGTCGAATGTCACCACGTGAGGATCCTGACGGCGGATAACCTGGCCATTCAGGGATGGCCCCTAGAGGTGGCGGACATGGCTTTGGCCGACATCCGATTATAGTTTTCTACTTAGTTGTTTATTTATGCCGGATTAACCCCCAGGCCGTAACGCGTAACGGGAGTGTCCCACGGGACGCTCCTCCTGTTTTGCTTTGTAAAACTTTCTTTGGTTACCCTCTTCTTATAACTGAAAGGCAGAGCTCATGCCGATTATTCTAAAAAAATGACTCGAACATCTACGTGCAAAAGAAAAGAAATGTATATTTAAGATGATGCGATGTAGACTCGACTGGCTCTATCACGTTGGGTAAATAACTTCCTCGAAACCGTCTCTATTGTAAAAAAAAAAAAAGATACCACTTCAAAGCCGGAGGAGCTGCACACTTGATCGGTTACAACGACATATTTCAGGAAGTCTGGCTGAACAGACTCATCGGCAAGCTTCGGCAACAATTAAACAAACAAAGTTCAGGCTTACGGTTACGGTGGACAACAAGTCTGCCAATGTTTTCTGTCGGAATCGAGTGCAACATGGCAGCAGCAAGCATATAGAATAGACACCAAATTCCATTTCAATAGGGAGCGCAATGATGCTGGGGAATGGGATATCAACCACATTGGCACAGACGAGCAGCTTGCAAACATCGATCCTGACAAAAGCTCTCGGTAGAACCAAGTTCATTGAGCTGCGTAAGAAGATTGGAATTCAGGAGACCATCACCAGACATCATGTTTGAGGGGGGAGATTTTTTGTTCTAACCCTGTCGTCGAAGTTCAGTTAGTGGTTCTATAAGGGGCTGTTTGGATTGTGGCCGGCAGGTACCTTTCCAAAATATTGGCGTTGACTGGTGAGATAGGCTGCCGTTTGGATTGAGGCCCAACTATCCCAGCCACGCCAAAATTTTGGTCACTGCGTGCTATTTTCAGCCAACGCGCGGGCAGGCAAATCCTAAGCCAAAATTTTGGCGTGCCCTGATTTGGCGGGGCCAACGTGGGCACAAGCCAAACAGCCCCTAAACCTTCCTGGTGTTAGTTTTAATCCATACTTTTTGATTCAGTTAGCACCTACTTTCAGTTAGTTTCTGGTCAGCTACTTTCTAGCTAAACTCATTTAGCGTCAGAGCTAGGCGGGGACGCAGTCTCACTAGTAGAAAAACCATCTTCGGTCCAGGGCCGCTCCAGCCATTGGTCCCGGTTCAGTGAAAAACCGGGACCAGTGCCTGGCACTGGTCCCGGTTCGAGCTGCCAGGGGCCCGTGGACCATTGGTCCCGGTTCGGTTGGGTTTATTGGTCCCGGTTCTTGGCACGAACCGGGACCAAAGCTCCAGAGCCGGACACGTGGCCTGCCGCGGAGCTTTGGTCCCGGTTCGTGCCAAGAACCGGGACCAATACCCCTCCCCTGCCTATAAAATAACCCCCACCCCCCTCTCTTCTCTCCTCTGTTTTTTTTCTGGTTGGATTGGTGGGAAGTGGGTGCTAGTTTTTTTTTCCTTTGCCACGCACAAGATGTGTTCGATGAAATGCCCGAGCCGCACTTAAGTTCACACAAGATGATATCCTCGGCCGAGGTTAGCAACTATATCCTTTTCATCTGTAATTGATACAGAAATATTGCACGTGTCGATGTACGGTGGTCATTTCACTATTCACGATGTTATTGTAATGGTATTTGATAAACTTAATTATATATATGATGCAGATGGATGCACGGATGCGATGGATGTACGGCGAACGACGCAGTTCCGAGTTTATTGCAGGCCTGCATAAATTTCTCGATGTGGCTGAGGCAAACAAAGTGAATAATTTTATGCCTTGTCCATGTGAGAAGTGTCGGAACGTCAGGGAGTACTGTGACAAGAGAACCATTCAAGACCACGTGCTTCGGAAAGGTTTCATGCCCAGCTATAATTGTTGGACCAAGCACGGAGAAAGAGGGGTTAGGATGGAAGACAATGAAGAAGAGGAGGATGATGGCAACTATCCTATGTTCCCTGAGGAATGCGGTGATACTGTAATGGAAGACGTTGAAGAAGAAAGAGGTGAACATCGGGCATCAGATGAGCCCGCTGATGGTCTTGGTGGGGTCATTTTTGATGCAAAGCGAGAATGCGATACAGAAAAGGAGAAGCTAAAGTTGGAGGCCATGCTTCAGGATCACGAAAAGTTGCTGTACCCAAACTGCGAAGATGGCAGCACAAAGCTCGGTACCACACTGGAACTGCTGAAATGGAAGGCAGAGACTGGTTGTTCTGACAAGGGATTTGAGAAGTTGCTGAAAATAATGAAGCCGAAGCTTCCAAAGGATAACGAATTGCCCGAGACTACATACGAAGCAAAGAAGGCTATCTGCCCTCTAGGATTAGATGTGCAGAAGATACATGCATGCATTAATGACTGCATCCTGTACCGCGGTGAGTACGAGAATATGGATAAATGCCCGGTATGCAATGCACTGCGGTACAAGATCAGACAAGATGACCCTGGTGATGTTGAGTGCGATGACGAGCCCCCCCGGAAAAGGGTTCCTGCTAAGGTGATGTGGTATGCTCCTATAATACCACGGTTGAAACGTCTGTTCAGAAACAAAGAGCATGCCAGGTTGTTGCGATGTCACAAAGAAGAGCGTAAGAAAGACGGGAAGTTGAGACACCCCGCCGATGGGTCCCAGTGGAGAAAAATCGACAGAGAGTTCCCGACATTTTCAGATGACGCAAGGAACTTAAGATTTGGTCTAAGTACAGATGGCTTTAATCCTTTTGGGGAGCAGAGCTCCAGTAATAGCACTTGGCCCGTGACTCAATGTATCTACAACCTTCCTCCTTGGTTGTGCATGAAGCGGAAGTTCATTATGATGCCAGTGCTCATCCAAGGCCCGAAGCAACCCGGCAACGACATTGATGTGTACCTAAGGCCATTAGTTGATGAACTTTTGCAGTTGTGGTCCGAACCAGTTGTACGTGTGTGGGATGAGCACAAACAACAGGAATTTGACCTACGAGCGTTGCTGTTCGTAACCATCAATGATTGGCCTGCTCTTAGTAACATTTCAGGACAGTCAAACAAGGGATACAATGCATGCACGCACTGTTTAGATAAGACTGAAAGTATACATTTGGGAAACAAGAATGTGTACCTGGGGCATTGTCGATTTCTTCCGAACAGTCATGCCGTAAGAAAGCCCGGCAAGCATTTCAACGGTGAGGCAGATCGCCGGAAGAAGTCTAACCTCCCTGATGGTGATGTTATATATGACATGGTCAAGGATTTAGAAGTAATCTTTGGAAAGGGTCCTGGCAGTCTATCTGTTCCGAATGACGCTGACAACCACGTACCCATATGGAAGAAGTGCTCTATATTCTGAGAGCTACCCTATTGGAAAGTCCTAGAGGTCCGGTCTTCAATCGACGTGATGCACGTGACGAAAAATCTTTGCGTAAAGAACTTGGTGTCACTGTATCTCAGGCCAAGGAACAGGCTACCGCCTTGGGTATGAGCCTTGGTCAACTTTTAGGCTATGAACATGCGCCAATGTTAGAGATGGCACGGAATATATGTCCAAGGGGAGCCTATGGTCAGTAATGAGGAGATGACGGGTCTATCAACACATATGCGAAATCTGCATACCTGGTACCTGGTGCACACATCAAAGAAGGACGCGAAAGAGTGGTTTCCGCTGGACGTTAGAGTGGAGCATTTCTTCAAACGTTACATTATACATGTTCAACTGACTGAACTGTTCCAGTTATTCCAAAAGCACGCCCTCGACAAATCTATCCTCTCTTACTATTGTCTGTAAGTGATTTATTTTCGTAATTAAGTCTCTAGCTCAGCTCGTTCATTGCCTGTATTATATTATCCTGCCTATATATATCCTTTTGTACGCTATTATGCAGAATGAAAATGCTGGAATGCAAAAGATCTAAAGTTTTTGAGGTTGGGTTCGTTGACCCATATATCGTGAATTCACATACGTTAGTCAATCACCCCAAAGACGTGGAGCATGACCTGACCACCTTTTTAACCATGCAACATTTCTGTACGGAAATACTATTTCCTTACAACTTCAGGTGAGTGTTTCTGTCTTGTACATATTTTTATTTGGCTTTCTCGATGTTAAGTGTAATTGATGAGCTATGCATGTCTGCTTTATGTAAACGTCCGCAGGTTCCACTGGATTCTGCTAAGCATTCAACCTGACAAGTCCACAGTTGAAGTCCACGACTCATTAAGTTGGGACCAAGCGTTGTGGTCCGACATGAAAGAAATGCTCAACAAGTAATTTCAATCATTATCGCATTATATCGCCCTCTTTCGTTCGTTCCCTGATGTCAAGTAATTAATAACTCCTTTGTTCATTTTCTTTGCCAAAGCAGGTGTTGGACAATTTTCAAACAGAAGGTAGAAGGTCCATTCAAAGATGAGCTAACTTATAAAACGGTGGAAAGTCCGCAGCAGCCACCGGGGAGTAATTTATGTGGATTCTACGTTTGCGAGTTCATTCGCGAGTTGACCACTGAGCGGAGAACAACTGCTTTCAGCAAAATGCGGGAGAAGATCGACCCAGAACTGCGCGTAGGAGCAATTCAAGAGGAATTGGCGGGATTTCTGCTTAGGGAGGTCATCGATGAAAGGGGAGAACATTTTGCTTCGGACGATGAACTACATATGCCTTGATGGCTTGATCTATCTCCATGTAATTAAATAGTTGTATTCTCGCAACAGATCGAATATTAATTATATATGCATCAACATGTACTGTGTATATAGTAGAGCGTATAATATGCGTACGGAAACGATGGAGAGCACGTCGGCGATGCGAAGAAGGGGGAGACGACGGAGGCACCGGCGAGAAGGAGAGGGGGCACCGGCGAGAAGGGGCACCGGCGAGAGGGAGAGGGGCCGGCACCGGCGAGAGGGGGCACCGGCGAGAGGGAGACCCTAAACCCTAAATACCAAAAAAAAAGCACTCATTGGTCCCGGTTCGTAACAAGAACCGGGACCAATGAGTCTCCCCCCACGCCCAGCCAGAACTGGCCACGTGGCCACCCATTGGTCCCGGTTCGTGGCCCAACCGGGACTAGCATTAGTCTCGATTGGCCAGTCCCGGTTGGACAACCGGAACTGATGGCCCAACCGAACCGGGACCATAGGCCCATTTTCTACCAGTGTCTCTGTGCTCCCATGTGACAATGTAGGAACATCATGGAGCACCTAGCGGTCGTGGGACGGCACGATCCGTTAACCAGGTGATCTTCACAACAAACGCTCTGAATAAGTTGAGAAAGTAAGCAGAAAACCAGCAAGGAAATTGCGATCCGCAAAACACACTGTCTCTCTCTTCTACGTCGTGCACAAGTTCAGAAACAAGGCTAGATACCTACATCACGTTCCCTCCGGCCCCGCGTGATAGATCTATCCATGTCCCATATTATTGCAGGTATCCCTCCATGTGTATCTGCATGTCAATTGCTGTCTACACCATTAAATTTCAGATTCAATCATAATTCGTCGCCGTTGCCTTTGCCTTGGAAAACCATGGAGTCGATTTTTGGGCTGGCTTACGTACGTGCGCCATATGCAGCTGGCGTATACGCCGTGATGTGCATCGTCGTTGTCAACATTATGCTAGAGGACATGAATGAATGCAAGCAAAGAATTTCGTTACTTCTGGTGCTCCGAGTTGTACTACTATCTCTACCCACACGAGGACCACGCAGTGGCGTGGTGGTTGAGTGAGCAGTGGCTCACCAGCCCGCCCGGGTTCGACTCCTGCGGGAGCGAATTTCCGGATGTCTCACCTGCGCGGCACTGTTCACGTGAACAGTGTTCGCGCTGTAGCAAATTTGTGGAGGGACTTTGGACTGCGTTTACGCAGAAGGCTGAGCCCTTAATCAGTCTGCTCCAGTTCTAGCTTCTGAGCCGATTCCACCGTGGTTCAGTTAGTGGTATTGTGGTGTGCCCACCAACGCAGGGATTTCCCAGTAGGTCTAGGCTCACGGAGGCTCAGAAGCTTAGTATAGTCTGGTTAGGTCTAGCTTGCGCACAGGTGGCGTGCGTGTGGTGTTGAATGTGTGTGGAGTGCGTTGTGCGTGAGTTCAGATACTACAACTGTACTGTAAAAGACCAGGAATTCTCAAAAAAAAAAACTATCTCTACCCACACAACGGGAAAATAGCAGTACAACATGGAGATGTCATTTAGTAACCTTGATTATGGAATTTCTTTGCACGTACTGGTTTTATGTCTTTCCCTGGCATCTAGAAACCAAGTTTCTGGGGATTGAAAAAAATGTCGTTTCTAACCGCGATTGTGATTGGACGATGTGGTTGTTGTAATTGTGCTAATTTATATTGCTAGTAATTTCATATCGTTAATAAATAGCTTTCAAATTTGTTGCGTAATACTCCTATTTAAAGGTTATGTAAATTCTTGTTAAGATACTGAGTAGGTGCCTAGGCGGATGAGACGTAGTGAAACAATGCCACATATCAAAAGAGGAAGTGAATTGCCTTAGAGACACTAAACTTTTGGCGCGTTGGTCCAAGCTGGTTGATGAACTCCATACTACATACCTAGGTTAAAGCAGTCACCTAATAAGATACTTACCGTCGCTAAGGCGACAAAAGGGAGTAGAATAGTTTGCTGGGGCAGAAAGAAGTAGAATAGTTTGCTGGGGCAGCAGCACAAGTAAGCCTAAGAGCAAGAAGCTAGGGAGGAAGGCGGGGGGGGGGGGGGGGGGGGGGGGGGGGGGGGGGGGCTACAAAGAAGAGAGAGGGGGGAAGAACAAAAGGCGAGCCCCTTCGGCGCTAGCTGGAAGAAGTAGAAGACAGACGCCGAGCGGTCTCCACAAGTCTATCGATCATGTCCTCCAGCCGCCCCCTGTCGCGCTACCTAGACAGCAGAAGCCGCGCTGCAAGAAAGTCAGAAATTTAAACATCGAGTCAGAAGCACGTCGAAGAAAGACCCGCTCAATCACCACTTATTGCGAATCGTCCAAAGAGTCCAAGTCAACGCGGCAAACACCAACCAGAAGAGGCGTCGCCCCCTCCGGTACGGTTTGCCTGGACCTCTAGGAACTCGCCAAGGTCTGAGCCCTGCCACGCAGGCCCAAGCGCCTCATGGACGAAGTTCCAGAGGAACCTGGCAGCGGGACAGGTGAACAGGATGTGGGTTCCCGTCTCAAGGATCCCACACAAGGGGCAAAGTCCATCCCCCGGTCCCTGTCGTTTACGGACCTCCACCCCTGAAGGGAGGCGGTCCCTAAGAAGTTGCCACACGAAGATTTTTATCTTTAAGGGAAGGGGGGCCTTCCACATCAGAGAAGCCCAAGCTCTAATTGGGTTAGAGAAGAGACTCCGATAGGCCGACTTTACGGAGAAAGTCCCAGAGGGCGCCAGATGCCAAAAACGCGGTCTTGGCCACCAGCCAACGCCTCCGGGAGTAAACTCCGTAGCTCCGCCCAAGCTGTGGCCTCGGCAATACCAAATGTTTGTCGAAACGAAATGTTCCAAGTCCCATCGTGCATTGCCGAGCCCACCAGCTGCAACGGGTCCGCACAAATCGCAAACAGCGACGTGAAACTATGTTGTAGCGGGCTTTCATCAAGCCACGGGTCCAGCCAAAAAAGGGTGCCTTCTCCATTACCAACGGAGAATCGGGCACCCTTCCTAATCTCATGCTTGATGGTTTGGATGGATCGCAGTTTTATCCATCCTGGCGGTCGCAAGAAAGAAGGGGACGGCCCTGCAAGTATTTTGCTTTGATAAGCTGCAGCCAGAGCCCCCCTCCTTTCTAAGTATCCGCCAAACCCATCAAAGCATGAGCGCGACGTTCATCTTACGGGAAGATAAGATACCTATGCCCCCCATGTCCTTGGGGGCGCACACATCCGCCCATTTGACCATGTGATACTTCTGGCGCCCATTAGCCGCCTGCCAGAAGAAGCGCAAGAGTTCCCTATCAAACGTGACATGCGTGCCTTCTGGGAAAATGTAGACTCCCATCATGTACATAGGCAAGCTAAAAAGGCAGGCGTCAATCAGGACTGTTTTGCTCCCCTTGGAGGTAAACCGCCCCTGCCAAGGCTCCGCCTTGGCTATGACACGCTGGGTAACCGGCTCTAGATCCTTAATAAGGATCCTCGAGTCACTAATAGGCATCCCAAGGTAGGTCACAGGGAAAGCGGACAACTTGCAATTTAGTTTGTCCGCTATCCTCTGTTGCTCCTCCACGACTTCATGCCATGGACGAGTTGACTAGCATGTCTTTTAAGTTGACTATGTGTGATATAACTAAATGCATCAACATATATATTAAAACTATGAGGTCAACGCTAGAGTTTCATTGTGTAGACTTAAACCGCTCTTGCCTCCTCATCCTCCCCGTCCTCCTACCGATCCTCTCTTTCATGTGGCAATCACCAATTGTCATATGCAAGTAGACGAAGCTGTTATCTACTGTCACATTCTCGTCAATGTGCTTGAACACATAGTACGATGAACCTTGTATTTCCTTTCCGGAAAAGACAGACCCCCATCCTCATGTAATCGTCGTAAAAAGCAGAGGCCACAACTAATTCTCAGTCGACCAAGAATTAAATGACATCGCCCAATTTCAATTGCAGCTCATGTGCAACTGAAAAAAACCGGTCACAATCACAGCACCATGCGCAACTCTCATGACATAAAACATGATGCAAATCCAATGGTACTAGACTCGATCTAGGTGTAAGTAAACTTTCGATCGGTCGAAAACCAAAGGACTAAAACAACATTAAAATTCGGTCTAGCTATGTCCAACATATGTAAATTCTACAACTTTATTAAAAAAAAACTCCACAAAGTTCACAAACCCGTAAGAAATACTCTGCCCAAAAGAGTAATTTACCAATCCTATTATAGCCCAACCACTCCCGTACACTTTCCTCTCTTCCCAACTAACAATGTCACCCCAAGTCCTGCCCCCCATGACAAGGCGGTGGTGCTCGCATCGCCATCAGTAGGTGAGAAGTGCGGTGTCTCGCTCCGTGTGCTAGTGTAACCTCTGCCTCAGGGATGCTGATTAGCACGCACCAACCACAGCTAACAACAACGGTTCGTATTATTTCCGACTTAAAATTTCCGCACGGCACGCAGCAGCATCATCTATCTGCATCTTTTGCCTTTGCCTTTGGCTTGTGCCGGGTGGGGGGTTGCCTTTCGCCTTTGCAGCCTTTTGGCCCGTCGTTGCAGTGGGTACTGTGGCCGACTGCCTGCCTGACTGCGAGCGAGAGAGCCGACGCCCCCACTCCCTCTTCTACTTCGTCTTCTCCTCTGCTAGGCTGCTCCCCACCAGTGTGGACTCCGACCGCCGCAATGCTGCCCGCGTCCAGATCGAGGTGCCACTCTCCTCTCCCTTCTTCTGGTGACAGTTTTGGCCTGCTGTTCTTGATTTGTTGTTCGGTTTGTTTGCCCGGCGGCGGTAGATCTCGCCGACATTTTTTCTATCTCGATGTTTGCTTTCACCGTTTCTCTGAATCCAAGCATCTCGGGGCCTGGAAACCGATAATTTCAGTTGGAACTGCTTCAGTTGGAACCGCTTCTTGATCCACTTAATTTTACCTGTCGGTGTTGCGGTGGTTTCGTTTGGATTTTGCTTTCAGTGGCGAGGAGTGTGCCTCGAGAACTGTGACTGATTTGGTTTCCAGTTTGTGCGCCGGTTTCGATTCGGGGCAGCGCATTTTGCCCACCGGGAAAGATTGTAGCTTTGATGGATAACTGACAGTCTGTCTGTTGTTTTGTTGCTCTGAGCAGATCTGGGCCGAATGAGTCGCCCGTCGGCAGCAGGACCAGGCCCAGCACGCCGTCCTCCGGCCACCGTCCTTCCACACCCTCATCCGGCTACCGCCCCTCCACCCCCGGTGGCACCAGGAGGGCCACCGCCACCGGTGCCGGCGGCACGCCCTCCACGCCGCGCTCGCGCAACGGCGGCGGGCCGTTCAGGTCCGAGCCCAACTCGCCGCCGTCGGCCGCGGCGGCCCGGCCGCGCCTCTCCTTCGACCGGTCCCCGAGATCCGCCGACACCAAGCCCGTCGTCGAGCGCCGGGTGCCCAAGATCGGCACCCCTCCCGAGGTAACTTCACTAGTGCCCTGAAAATTTCATCTTGTCGGTGGATGGAAACGATGTGCATTTGCCGGAATTGATGCTGAATTGCGCAATGACGGTGCAGAAGCAGCTGAGGAGGGAGGCCGAGCTGCAGGGGCGGCTCGAGTCCGCGCATGAGGACCTCAAGAAGGCCAAGGATCAGCTCGCCTTCATCGTCGGCGAGAAGGACCGCCTGGTCTGCGAGCTCAACGAGGCCAAGAGGGTGGCCGACGAGATACACGAGAAGCTCCAGGATGCGCTCATGGCCAAGCGGTGGGCCGAGGAGGCCACCGAGATCGAGAAGTTCCGCGCGGATGAGCTCGAGCAGGCGGGCATCGATGAGGCGCAGAAGCGGGAGGAGGAGTGGCAGAGGGAGGTCGAGTGTGTGCGTGGCCAGCATGCCGCGGATTTGGAGACGCTGGTCACCACCACGGAGGAGCTGGAGAGGTTTAGGCGTGAGCTTTCAGTTGCCAATGAATCCAAGAAGGCTGCGCTTGGCCATGCGGACGATGCCATGAAGATCGCCGAGGTCAATGCAGAGAAGGTGGAGATCCTCTCTAGCGAAGTCACCCGCTTGAAAGGATTGCTTGATTCCAGCACGGAGAGCAAGGAGAGTAAAAACCGTGAAGCTGAGGCATTTGTTAAGAATTTGGAATCTGAGATCTCGGTTCTGAAAGGCAAACTAGAGGAGGCAAGTGCTCTTGAGGAGAGGTTGGCAGACATGGAAAAACAGACCGAAGAGCTTAAATCCCAGTTGGCTGATGCAAAGAAGGCCGAGTCAGAATTGCATCAGCAGTTTGAAGAATGGAAGAACAAGGCCGGATCACTTGAAATGGAATTGGAGGAACTTACTCTCTCAGAGAAGGTTAAAGGCGAATCCCTTATCTCCATGGCAGAAGAATTGGACAAGACCCAGTCTATTTTACAGGACAGAGAATCTGAAATCGAAGTGCTCAAAGGAAAGACAACAGCTCTGGAAATAGAGGTGGCAAGGCTTTCAGCAGACATTAACGAATCCAGTGAGCACTTGGATGCCTCTCAGCAAGAGTTGTTTGGGCTGCAGACAACAATAGATGTTCTAAAAAACAAGCTTGAGGCTGCCGAAGATGTGGCCTCCGAGGCTTTAAACAATGAGAAGACTGCTAATGCAAATATTGTAATCCTGACTGAGGAGAAAATCAAGCTAATTAATGAGCTGAATGATGCTAGGGACAGAGAGGAGAAAGAGAGAAGGGCAGTGGAAGATCTCACTGTTGCGCTTAGTGAGGCATCTGGCAAAGCAAAGGAAGCACACGAGAGATTTCAGAACAAAGAAGATGACTATGAGCATGCCCTTGCACAGATTGGTGATCTGAAGCTGTCCCTAAATAGTACTAAACAGAATTATGAGGTAATGCTTGACGAGGCAAACTATGACATCACTTGCTTAAGGAAAACCATCGGAAACTTGGAGGCCGAGGTGAGCAAGTACAGAGAAGAGTGCGAAGCTAAGGAGCTTGACATAGTCAACTCAAGCAAGCAGTCAGAGGAAGAAATTGCCACTCTTAAAGTAGAGGCCGACAAGGTTGTAGCATCACTGCGAGATGCAGAGCATGAACTCGAAACTGTCAAGGAGGAGAAAGAGATGCTTCAAGAGAAGCTAATGTACACAGAATCAGCAGTTGCTGAAGCTAACAGGGCTGTGCAGGAGGTAAAGGCTGAGAAAGAGGGTCTTCAAGAGCAGCTAATGCACACGGAATCAGCGGTTGCTGAAGCTAACAAGGCTGTACAGGAGGTAAAGGCTGAGAAAGAGGGTCTTGAAGAGCGGCTAATACACACGGAATCAGCGGTTGCTGAAGCTAACAAGGCTGTACAGGAGGTAAAGGCTGAGAAAGAGGTCTTGAAGAGCGGCTAATACACACGGAATCAGCGGTTGCTGAAGCTAACAAGGCTGTACAGGAGGTAAAGGCTGAGAAAGAGGGTCTTGAAGAGCGGCTAATGCACACGGAATCAGCGGTTGCTGAAGCTAACAAGGCTGTGCAGGAGGTAAAGGCTGAGAAAGAGGGTCTTCAAGAGCGGCTAATGCACACGGAATCAGCAGTTGCTGAAGCTAACAAGGCTGTGCAGGAGGCAACTTCTGAGAGTTTGCAACTGAAGGATAGGTTACTTGATAAGGAGAACGCATTGCAGAGCTTAACCCAGGAGAATGACGAATTCAGGCTGCGAGAAGCTGATGCCATGAAGAAGATAGAGGAATTGTCTGCTTTGCTCGCTGAAGCCATGGTAAAGAAGCATCCTGAGGAGGAGGAGAAGCTAGTGGTTGTCGATGAGGTACACAGTCAGGCGTGAAGAAGTTGCCGATTCAGCTGCAGAAACTGAAGATACTGAAGGAGAGTGATAAAAAACCGAACACGGAACTCATTGTTGCCAATGGGAACTCCAATAGGGACATGAGTCAAGAGGAAGAGAAAGACGACAGTAAGGTTGAACAGCAGGAAGTGAAAACCGAATGCACCACCGTACAGGAGAGCAACAAAGTTGTCGAGGACCAGCCGCAGACAGACAGGAAACAAGAAACCGAATCTTCCAAAGATGAACAGTCCTCCAAGGATGATAGCAGCACCGAGCACGTAAACGGGACAGCATCAGCAGAAGTTACCAGCAAAGTGGCAACGTCCCCGGCGACGAAACCCCAGAAGAAGAACAAGCCTCTGCTGAAGAAGTTTGGCACCTTCTGAAAAAGAAAAGCAAGTAGTAGCGATAGCAGGTGAACAGAAACACATGTGCTATTATTGGTGTTTACTCTGATCTTTTTTTGTTTGACAGCAAGTAGTGTGCTTATTTTCCACGCGCATGTTTTTTGTCAATAACTGTACTTGTTCTGGTGATTGCAGTAGTTTGTGTCTGTGTCCTTTTTCTTCTTCTTTTGAATTTGGACCTCCTGTTCTTGCCCTAGGGGTGTGGCTATTATTATCTACACGATTTGTGGCCGTTTGTCTGTAACTGGAATACTGGATGGAGTTTCTCCTATTCACAGCGGTTGCTCACTCCTGGAAACTGTGTAGCTCCTTACGATAAGCTGATCTCTTATACTATCATGTATTGTACTGTACTCTTACCAGTGAAAAAAGTCCTAATATAACCATCATGCATGTTGGCATGATCTGTTGGCTATTCTAATCATGTCTGTTGTCAGAAAGCATATTCATGTGTCTGTTGGCAGGCAGAAAGCTGATCACTCATGTTTGTTGCCATGTTGGCCATCCATCCATGATTGTTTTTTAACAGCTGAAATGGATCGAGATGATTTGCCTTTTTATTTATTTTTACTTTTCTTATGTGGTTGGACCCTCCTAATCTTGGTTGCTTAGGAAGGTGGCGTCGATCAAATCAGGTGCATGAAATGAAGTGACATTATATATTGATATGGTACATCTACTTTTTTTTTTGCTGAGATATATGGTACAGTTAAATAGCTGTGATTTCATAATGGTTTGGTTTGATGGGGCTGGATTTTGCACATGCACCCATGTGATCTACACCTGTACATAATGTCATCTTGGTTGGGTGTAAGTATCAAACGGGGGCAGCATTCATTTGGTTCCCAGTGTTGTTTGGGACTGCTTAGAGATCTGTTGCAGGTGCTTTTTCTTAAAAATTAGTGGAGAGATGTAGCAATATTTCTTGAAGCGAATATTCTTGAGTTTGTTTTGGACTGCTTAGAGAATTTTTCTGCTGGTTTTGTTATTTGTGATGCTGGATTCGTTGTATGATTGAAATGTAAGTAAATATGGCCGTTGCAGGTAACAGCAGTAACATATGTTGTTGCATTAGCTGTCTGATACAGTAACTTTCTTTTCCATCACTTAACTGAGACCAAATCTGCAACAGAAAGAAAAAGGAATGGAAAAAGAAAAAAGAAGGTAGAACGTGATACTACTATTTCAGCCCACGGCGTATCTCAGAGCTGCTTTCGGCCCAGCGTGCTCATACCGACGTGCCGAGCACGAGCAGCAGCACAGGCAGCGACCGGGACTCCACACATCCTGCACCATGCTGCCACCACTTCTCCACTACCACCTACAGCTCGTCTCCGCTCTTCTGCCAACCAGGCACAATTAGCATCTCTGACTCTGCAAATGAGCTTCTTCTTGCTGACCTTTCAGTTTGAGTCCTGCACTTTGATCTTGTCCTGCCAGGGACCCACACATTCACGCGTTGAAACTGATCAGGTCCTCTGTGCTTGGGAGAGAAGGTGAAATTAACATACATTGGTTTTTGGAGAGGTGAAGGGGCTGGCTAACCGGCGGCGGAGGAGGCGTGGAGGAGGATGCTGCAGCGGGCGGCGAGCAACGCCTACTCGTGGTGGTGGGCGAGCCACATCCGCACCAGGCAGTCCAAATGGCTCGACAGCAACCTCCAAGGTCTGTTCTTCTTCTTCGTCACGCCAACCCATGCACCTAGATTTCATTTCTTGCTTCACATCTTCGTTTTTTCCTGGTCAAAACTCTGCATACTATCCTGCAGAAATTGTCAAATAAAGGCAAAACATGTAATTTGTAATTTCACCTCTACATGTATACAGTATATGTTAATTTCACCTTCTCTCCCAGTGCACCATTCTAACCAAGAAACCCATGGATCATGTAAACAAGTATACACTACATCATTATCAGGTGATTATGAAATCGATGTATGACTCAGATTAGCAGAAATATATTGGTATATCGCTACTTGGTAGCCAAGTTATGTGGATGTTTGGTCACTCGGATAAAGAACTACTTGCTGCGTTTGGATTAGCATATGTACAATTAAATTTCCTCCAAAACGTAATACACAGTTCAAGTTGGTCACAACTAGTACCTGAACACCATTCTACATAAATATTAACTGGAGAAGCTAAAAAGCCTGAAATAATTGTGATATCAACCCATCTTTAATAAAATTTACTCTGAATTCTAAGCATTTTTTTTATAAGAGTAACATGGCTATCCTATAAAAACATCCAGCAATTCTGCACATGATCTTGATGATGATTTCGAGCAATCACTTTTACCAGCTCAGGTTTCACAAAACAGGGTTGAACTGTGTTGCTGCCTGACTGACTAATTTTTAGTGTTACTGTACTGTATTTTGGGTTGACCATTAAGATATTACCGGTCTTTTTGCGAATTAAGAGAGATTACCATTAATGTGCAGATATGGAAGACAGGGTCAAGAGCATTCTCCTACTGCTCGGAGAGGAAGCAGATTCTTTTGCAAAGAGGGCAGAAATGTATTACCAGAGGCGGCCAGAGGTTATTAGCTCTGTGGAAGAAGCGTACCGAGCATACAGAGCTCTTGCCGAACGCTATGACCACATGTCAGGAGAGCTGCACAAAGCAAACCACACTGTCGCAACTGCCTTCCCTGAACAGGTTCAGTATTCTATGCTAGAAGAGGATGATGACAGTCTCCCAAAGGCCTTCACGACAGTTGATCCTCGGAAAATCCGCAAGTCAACAGTCGAGGGGCTGATGAAAAAAAGAAAGGAGGGAAGTCAGGACGGAAGGATGGAGGAACGAGTTCTGCAGATCCAGTCAACAAGGAGAATGCACAAACAGAGATCAGCAGGAAGCAGAAAGAGATACTAGTGCTGCAGACCGAGAAAGAGTTCATAAAGAGTTCTTATGAGAGTGGAATTGCAAAGTACTGGGATCTTGAAAAGCAAATCAATGACATGCAAGAAGAAGTCTGCTACTTCCAAGAGGAGTTTAACGAAAGCGCTGTGATTGAAGATGATGAGGCCAGAACTTTGATGACAGCAACTGCCCTTAAATCTTGTGAAGATACCATTTCCAAACTGCAGGAACAGCAGAAGTTATCGTTCAGCCAAGCAATGGTGGAGCTGGAAAGGGCCAATATTTCAAGAGGGAAACTGAAGAATATCTTGAAAGAGCATGGTAAATCCTTATCAGATTCAGGAAATTCTCTTTACAAGAATGTGAGAAATGAGGCCAGCATTAGGATGGATGATGTGTACTCTATGAAGCAGGAGAAAATGGAAATGGAAGCAATAGTAGATAAGATCAGGGAATATTTTCAGAAAGACACTGATATTTCTGTGGCAGAGATTGCAGAGAAAATTGATGACATAGTCAATAAGGTTGTGGATTTAGAACTTATGGTTTCCTCACAGACTGCGAAGATAGATAGGCTGTGTCTGGAAAACACGGAGCTGGAGAAGTCCTTGCAGGAACTGGATGTAGTGAAGGAGTAGTAACAAGTGGGTCCGGTGAATTAAACGAGAAGCTTGAGAAAGCAGAAGATGAGCTGATGAGAGTGCAGTACCTCGAGAGCTCCTTTTATGCAGATGAAAGTATAGTTTATTCAAATTTCGCTGAAACTGCAAGTAGTTTCTGTGATATTACAGATATGTTGCAGTCACCTCTCATTCAGCACCAACCTGACTGGGTACCCACACTGACTGATGAAGCAACACCATCTGCCCATAACGAACCATCCGGCGATTGTGAGGAAATAAAACCAGATGAAGCCACACAAAAGCCTGACATAGATGGGTTCGCAGATTGCTCTGGTAAGTCAGAGTTAGCCATCATCAGTGATGATTCAGAGGTTTATGGCATTTTGAACATGAAGGAAAATCTAGCTTTGCAGCTCCATCAGCAGACAAGGGAGCAGCAGAAAATGCAGATAACAATACATTTGGTGAACATAACAGTCCAGAAGTGGAATATGTTCATGGAGTCATTGGCAGCATCATGCAACCATATGGTATACATTCCCATGAGCAAGGTTCACTGGATCTATTGCATCATATTTCATATGAAGGCCCACAAGATCAAGACCTAAAACAAGTGGGTGACAAGCAGCAAGATTTATCAACAGCAGATCATAGCATTTCCGAAGGCCACTCAGAACAAAGATAAACAAAGTAGAAGAGTCAAAAAATTCGTACATCACTGAAAATTCTACTCCTGGCAATGGAATAGTTGTTGGTTTTGAAGATCAAGATGAGAACATGGATAATATGCAGCAATTTCTTATGAGTGAACTTGAAGAGAAGGAAAATGTATTATTAACTGAGTGCAAGAAACAAGACCCAGAAGAAGATCCTCAGATGGATAAAGATACAAGAAAGCTGACATAGATGGATTCCATGATTGCTCCGATAAGTTGGAGCTAGGAATCTTCACTGATAACAAGCAGTCATCTGATGGTTACACGAAAATATGGCAGAAAAGCATAACAGCGCAGATGATTCAGAGGATTTGTGGCATCGTGGGCTTGAAAGAGAATCTAGCTTTGTAGCTGCATCGGCGAGTAAGGAAAAAACAGACAATGATGCATTTGGTGAGGATAACAATAAACATGTGGAATACGCTCACGAAATTGTTGGCAACAATGGCAGCAGCATGCAACCATATGTTGTAAACTCCCATGAGCAAGGTTCATTAGCTCAATTGCACAATATTTCAACTGATGTCCCACAAGATCACGACCTACAACAAGTGGATGACAAGAAAGATTCATCGAAAGCTGGTCATAGCATTTCTGAAGGCCACTCAGAAAATGAGATGAACAAAGCAGAACAGTGGGTAGACACCCGTACCACTGAAAACTCTACTCCTGGCAATGGAAAGGTTGGTAGCACTGGAGATCAAGAGGAAAACATGGCTCATTTGCAGAAATTGCTTATGAGTGGACTCCAAGACAAGGAAAAGGTACTATTGACCGAGTACACTTCTATCCTCAGAAATTACAAAAATGCAAAGAGAAGCCTTTCAGAAATGGAGATGAAGAATCAGGAATGTTTGAATGAGATGGAAGCCATGGTGAGTGAATTACGCGGTGCCAATGAATTGAAGGACAAGGAGATACGGTCACTACGTGAACTCCTGAACTCTTCTACTGACAAAGATGCACATCACAGTGGCCATCAAATTAATACAGACATGAACTTGAGTGTTAAGAGTGGGTCATTCAGGGGGCACCGAAGGATCCCAAGCTTCTTGTCAGTTCATCAAAGGACACAAAGTGCTTCTTCCACTTCAAGGATAATCATGAACAATTCTAGCCTAGAAAATAATGTAAACCACGAATCCCTAACGAAGATAATGCATCACATGGTGTTGTTCTTGACCCAAAAAACATTGACTTGGGCGACCACAGATTAACTAATATTCTTGAGATGGAGAACGCCTCACCTCTTGAAGACAAGTTCAGAAGAGATATCGATGGGCTTTTGGAGGAGAACCTAGAGTTCTGGATGAAGTTCAGCACGTCATTCACAAAGATACAAGAATTTCAGACCAAACATGATCAGCTACAATCAGGGATTGGCAAGATAATAAGTGAGGACAAGCTGAAGCAAAATAGTGGTCGTGCAAGTGATGCTTCTGCAAAATCTGAATCTGAAGCCATAGAAAATCAGCTAAGAGAACTTAAGATTGAAATGCAAGTATGGTTGGAACAGAATGCTATGTTCAAAGGGGAGCTCCAGTGTAGATTTGCTTCCCTGCAGCATACAAGAGGAAATCCAAGCAGCTATGGAGATGGATGCAGAAACCGAGGAAGGAATTCAATTCACTTCATATCATGCTGCCAAGTTCCAAGGGGAAATCCTGAACATGAAGCAGGAGAATAACAAGGTAGCAGATGAACTGCAGGCTGGTTTGGATCATATAAGAGGGCTACAGGGAGAAATCGAAAAGGTCCTACCAAAGATACTTAATAGCGCTAGCTTATCTGGGATGAAAGGCAGCGGCACCTGGAGGAATACACCCTCTAAATCAAGAGTGCCGCTTCGGTCATTCCTCTTTCCAACCAAGAAAAAGAAATCATCGCTGTTGGCATGCATGAATCCGGCATTACAGAAGCAGCACAGTGACATGGAGTTCTTCACTAAAATGGAATAGGTACTCCATAGCTGTTCTATATGCATAAATGGCTAAATTTCAGCTAATGTTTCCCTATGACACTTCATGGACTAACACGCTGTGATGATTATCAGGCCTTCGCGAATGAACTGAATTCATGATGCATGGAGCTAAATGAACGTCAAGCAGACATGGCTTAAAATATGATGTCGGGTTGTATCTCTCTCAGCGCCGGACAGTTCCTTTCAGCCAACTTCAAGGTTTTGACAGCACATTGCTGGGATTAGTTAGAGTTTACAAATTAGCCTTTTATGTTCAGAGGATATACTGGTATACACATACTCATTATGTTTATAAAACTTTATGACATTGAATGTCTCATTAGCTACAAGAGACACGATTCCTTATCTGTAGGGATTGCTTATGAGGTTAGCCTTGTGCTACTGAGCCGTTCAGTGCAGATGACAACAATAGCATTCTGAAATTTAGGTGTTGAGACGCCATTAAAATACAGTCAGAAGATGCATGCCTGGCTAACTAAATCTTTGCTTGTGCTTCTACTTCCAAACGTGAGTGCGTGGGGTGGGGGTAAACAAGTAATTATAAAGTAATTAAGCGAAAGGTGGAGAACAAAGCCTCATCGGCGAAAATATATGGTGAAAAAGGTGATGATTCTCACCAGCGTCAGAGGATATGCCGTGATTCGCGTAGAGAACCATGCGTGCGTGCGTAAATGACGGCGGAGAGAGATCACCCGGGGCGGCATTCCGTCGAACAGGTCGCGGCAATAGCACGCACCCGGCGAAAAGCAGATCCTCCACTCAGTACTCTCTCCGCGATGACGCTTAGCCTGACGTGGCCCACATGGTCGGATTCCATCGCTCCGCGCGCGACACGAGTGGATGACCGGCGGCGGGAATCCGATTCCCGCGGTGTAATAAGAAGTGGGGGTGGGGGGAGGTGAACCCAGAAGACCCAACTCGCAAAATCGGATCCTCCTCCTGTTGCTGTCTGCTTCGGAATTGGTATTGCTCCTCTTCCCATTTCGTCTCTGCATAACTTGGTTTCCAATTCTACTTTTGCTGCTATTGCTCGATTTCTGCGTAGTTTTGGGATCCTGGAACGAACTCGGTGATCGATCGATCGAAATATGGTTCTGCGCGGGAAATACATTGACCGGTTGGTTGGTGATTCACGAACCAGGATTTTTAAATTTGTGAATTGTGTTCTCTGTTCATCGTGGGCACCCAGATCAGCAGGAACTTGCATGGGTACACGTATTTTTTTCCCTTTTGTTTTTTTGTAGTAGCCCGTGGTATGAACCTCCTGGGTTCAAAGGTAGAGTCGAAATTGTACGAGCGCTCACACCCTTGGCTTCGAAATCTCGCATGATTTTTTACTTTGTCTCCACACATCACGACTTGAATGTTTTAGTGGTGATTCATGCATGCCAGGATGGATGCATATATGTAGCTACGACGGGGATAATCATAGGGTCCGCCTAGCGCTCGTTCAAATTCGAAGGAGGATTAGCGTAAGTGTCATTCAACAGATGTCACACATATTTGAAAAAAATATTCAGTTGCAATCATAGTTTAAATTGGAAAAAATTATAGTTTAAAATAAATAACCTCAGTTACAACAGTTGCAAACATAGTCATGGTGCAGCTAGAAATTTTTCAGTTGCATCTGGCCAGCATGAATCTCCGCGTATCATCCAACGACTCAATACTTGATCTAAGCTAATTCTTATTTTAATGAGAGTTAAAAATGGATAATTATATCTCGTTGTAATCTATCTTTGCCTGGCATGGGACATTTCTCTTATAAATTGTGTAAATTCTTATAGGTACCTCGGCGGCGCAAAATGGAAGAGGGAAGGACAAGCATGAGGAGAAAGATAGGGGGTTGTTCTCAAACATGACACATGGTGGATATGGATACCCGTCTCAGGGATATGGATATCCTTCGCATGGTTACCCACCACCAGGGGTACCATACCCTTCTACTGGGACGTATCCTCCTCCACCTATTGCATACCCTCCGCAATATGGATACCCTCCATCTGCTGGCTACCCCCCTTCCCATGGTAATTTAATGCTTTTTTTTAGTTATATACTCCCTCCGTCTCAAATTATAAGGCGCCCTTAAATTTCGCTGGTCAACGACGGCCAACTTTAAACATATTTTTTACTTATAATATGTCAACAAAATTAGTATAAAAAATATATGAAATGAAAGAGTTTTGCAAGATGAATCTAACAATACCATTTATGCTTTCTACATACATATAATTAGTATATATTATGGTTAAAGTTGAGTACCAAAAACCAGCATAAAAATAGCGCGCCTTATATTTTGGGATGGAGAGAGTATTGTTCACCCTAATTGTATATATAATGTTTAATTCGTTAGCTGATCTACTTAAGATTTATGATATGACTAGAAGCTTAATTTGGTTATCCTTGCACCGTTTATGTGTCCCAATTCATGTCTTATTGAGCATCTCATTATTATTATCGACTAACTCAATTTTTAGGCTATGGGAGCGGCCATGGAGGACACATGGGACCATGGCTAGGCGGAGGCGCAGCTGCGGCTGCCGCTGCTTATGGAGCACACAAGCTTTCTCACGGCGGCCACGGAGGCTACGATGGACATATGGGATATGGAGGCTACGGCGGTGGCAGCTACGGCCATGGAGGCCATGGACACCATGGTTACGGACATTACCACGGAGGGCACGGTTACGGCCACCACGGCCATGGACACCATCACCACCACCACGGCAAGCATGGGCACGGCAAGTTCAAGAAGTGGAAGTGCTGATTTGCATGGTTGACTGAACTCCAAACTCCAACTCTTATATACGTAGCTAGCGTCTCTGCAGTGCACTCCAGTTGAGTCGCAGGCTCTCCCCCCAGGGAGCTATATATGCATCAACCTATCCTACCTCTACGTACATACATAATTTGGTGCTTTGGCTACGCTTAATTGTGCGCATCCGACTGACGAATATATGTTTTGCTAAATAAGGAGTAACAGAGTACATACCAATCAGTTGCTGAAGATGGATCAATCTTCGTGTCCTCTGTTTGCTTGACTTATGTGTATGAACAGCTTACCGGCGGCAATCCGGTAAGCTCTGATTGTTGTCACTCTGATTGAGATAGCAAATTACCATATGCTTGGGCCATGAGCCCATGACGCTCTGATTAATGGTTGCTATATATATGTACAACACGATGCAGTACTTTTGTTGTCATTGCAGGAAGTAGTCTTGTTTGTTTGACTGGTCGATAAGTCCATCGTGATGCCCGATTCTTTGGGCAAGGATCTTGCTGAGGGCTAGGAGAGGGTTGTGGAATAGCTAGCTGGGTGAGGAGCTTGATCAATAGGCTGGCTGGCAACGAGAGAGGGTCAAGAATCGAGATGGGCAGTGAGGCCGAGAGTTGATCACCAAGAATTGCACAGGGAGCCGAGAGTGTCAATGGGAAGATTCGAATGATCATGGCCTCAGTTTACATGAACAATTGTATACGATGGACCAATAAAATGTAACACATAGGAACAACTTAGTGAATTGTGGTGACAATTTTTTATTTGTCCACTAATCGATCTTATGTGCTTTCCTGACATATGTTATATGAACAAAATTGCTAGATATATTTCCGATGTTTAATTTCATGCATTTCTTATTTGAGAAACTAACATACGCACATGTATACACCATGGGATATAGAGACCCAATGACCCATGGTGGTAAGCTTATATAATAGTTGATTTTTTGTGTGCAAAAGTAATAGAAAGCAATGGTAATTCAATAACACTTATCGATCATCGACATATTATAAACTTATTAGTTGTTACTGAATCCACCGTAACTTGTAAAACACATTTGACCAAGAAAATAGAATATCACACAAACTATTAAATTTATCTTTGTTGAACAAACTATTAAATTTATATTCTAGAAATCTTTATATATTTGTTTACATAACGATACGCTACACACCTCTATCTATGCAATATTTGTTAGGTTGTATACTTTGAAATCTCTACCAATATATATATTTAAATAGAGAAGAATATTCAGACAGTGACATGCATATACTCACAAAGGAAAAACTTTCTGCAACTCATATATATTTTCAATGATATACATTACTATATAACATAAAACTATTGAGAAAAGGTATTGTATGGTAAACAATGTTCTCTAATTAGCATGCAACATATATGTTTTTTAAGCATAATATGATAAAAAATAATAAAGTATAAAATTTAGTATAATTGTATATACTTGTTCTACCTCGTCCCGCGTCCAAAATTAACCTTAAATGGCCATGTCTCATGGGCTCTTTCAGTTGTGGGTCTACTGGCTTCGCCACCGGATTGGTGTTGTCTTGTGATTTGTTGATGATGTGCTTCGTCGGTGGCGTTAGCTTCATTAATGATGTCGCTTGTGCTTCGTTGATGGCAACTGCATGTGTTTCATTGATGGCGTCGGTTTGTGCTTTGTCGATGGTGTCTGCTTGTGCTTCAGAAAGGGCAGTGATGGACCACAGGAGTCCCACATCCGAGTCCGCCTATAAAATGTTCAGTTGAACTGAAATTAAGCTCAAATCAACCGCATGAACAACGTACTCCCACGTATGCACGCACGGAGCAAGGAGGAAGAGAAGGCTAACAACCTAATTCTAGTTCGTGGTTTTAGAAGGAGATGATGATGATTAGGAAGAAGGAGGAGGATTTGGCCATGACGACGGTGGTGTTCGGAGATTAACCATGGCTTCGCATCGTAGTGGCTAGGCAACTAATATGGAGATGGGCAGGTGTATTCATGGAATGCACGCACGCCACACAACATATGCACCAGATACCCCTTGCCATGTTGTCTGTTGACTTCTGACAGCCGTTCTGCGCCTCTGCCCCACTGAGCGGTTACCTGGTCGATCGGCCACCTACGTACAATCCAGTATATTTACCGTACTGACAATCCAACTCGTTTTGTAAATCAAATACATACCCCATCTCCGAATACAACTATGAGTGCCCACTATGAATGCAATTTAAAGGATCAAGTAGGTGACTAGAGTGGGTTGTGAATAGGCAACAACAAATTTTACTTTTCTTTTCAACAATTTAGTCTTTGCTTAAATATATGTTCTCTATATCATGTATCTACGTGAGCAACCTATATGATGAGCAAGATGCAAGCTAGTAAAAGATACTAAACAAGATATATTAGTAACAAGTAAATTAAGAAACGTTAAGAATTGCCTATGTCATACAAATAGTTTTCTACTTAGAAAACCGATTATCAAGATCGAAAATGCTCACTTTTACGGGTTGTTCACCAGGCTACATATTGGATCACTACGTGGTCCTTCCTCTTGCCGCAAGACCAGCGACCCTTGATGCAAGCCGGCTACACCCGTTTAATGGTTGTGGTGCGGGCTATCCTCAACCGAGATGGGTGGCAGCATGACCGAAGAATTTGCGCTCCTTAGTGTTTTCGGTTGCTTCATGTTAAAAGTGGCTGACTTGTAGTCACTATGGATGTCTTTTTTTTACTCTCGTTTTGTAATACTCTAAATACTCTTAAAACCTTGCAATAAAAAGTTATGTGCATCGCGATGCAGAGGTTGCGCTTTAAGCTCCCATTAAAAAAAAAAACGATTATCAAATAATACAGCCGGGGTTTTGAATTGTGGAACGTTTACTCTCATTCCCACTCAGAGATCCCAACAAATATCTCAAGTATATGCCAAAATACTATTAATGGATGGATCCACCGGCGGTGCTGAAAGAGATAGCACAAGCTAGCAGTACTTCTCCGGCTTGGCGAGCTCGCATTTCACCTTCTCGAAGACGACGGTGCCAGACCAAGGCGACGGCGCGAGCTGCAGCTTGACCGGGCAGGTGGCCTCGAGCTTGCACTTGGTGTAGCGCGCCGTGTAGCTGAACTCGCCGGTGAGCTTCACCTCCACCTCGAACGTCCCCGTCGCGTTCTGCTTCCTGTACTCGGGCACGGCAGCGCCGCCCAGTTCGACGTAGAGGTTGCTGCCGGAGGCGGTGACGAGGCGGTACACCCTGGTCTTCCTGGCCGGCAGCTTGTCTCCCTCGTCGCTGACCTGCACGAGGTCGAACCGCTGGCCGTCGAAGGAGTAGGCGGCCAAGAGCTGCTTCGTGTTGTTGATGCTGATCACCCAGTTGGGGTTCCTGAAGGCTAGCGTCAGCGACAGTTCGTACGCCAACCCTGTCGCCGGGAAGGTCACGAGGTCGAACCTCGTCAGTGAGGCGTCCTCCACGGTGATGGAGACGTGGCGGAGGACGCCGTAGCCGCGAGGAGGACGGCGCCGGTGACCACCACGGCGGCGACCAGGACGCATAAGGACAGTTTGTACCGGAGGAGCATTGTTGACGCTTTGCTTCTCAATTCCTACTACCCCACAACTTGTTTGCTGCAGCGTGATTAATAGTTGGCCCGATCATTGACAGCCTGGAGCTTAGACCATAGGGCATAGGCCCACTCGTTTGGCATTCGATCGATCGGAAGCATCTACGTACGTGGTTTGTTACATGGAAAACAAAGACAATATGCAACCATGTGGTTTCGACGTCCTTTTCGTCAACATCTTTACTCTGTACTATATCTGTCCTTTTCGTTAGACAGTTAAATGGTGGGACTTGAGCTTAACAAATTAAGATGGCCCAAGCCAGGAATAATAGAGTAATATAAAGGCTTTTTTTATTTATACACGAATTTATTTGACGAAATGGAGAGGGGAAATGCCGTTCTTAATTATAACTGAATACAAAAGTCAGAAGAGAAAACACTTTTACATACATACATCAGGTGGTATTCCAGGCAAACTATACAACAGCTTTCTCTGCCTTTGCTCTGTTTTTCACTCATCTTTTGCTCTGTTTTCCAATACTATTTTCTGTTTGCTTTCTGGTCCCAATGATCCGCGGTGTCTACACATATCTTCTCTGCCTAAATAGGAGCACCCACTAGGAAATCCATATCGGCTCGTAGGTCTAGATGCACCTACTACTCAAAAAACAATTTTCAAAATGTCAAAAAATTCTAAATAAATTTTTCGGATATACTAGATGACATTTTATGGTAGAACAAAAAGTTTCGCGAAGAAAAGACATTTTTTGTGGGCTGTGCAAAAAAGACAAGTCCGGAGTTTTTAAAATGACTTTGTACGCGATTATTTTTTGTCTTTTTTGCACATGTCACAAAGAATGTTTTTTCTTTGCGAAATTTTTTGTGCTAACATTAAATATCAGGATGTATATCCAAAATTTTATTTAGAATTTTTAACATTTTAGAAAAAATAAAAAATTACATAACGGGTGCATATGCACCCGTAACCCAAAACGTCATGTCCCACCCACTACCTCTAGTCTTCGCATGCCTCCACGCCATCTTCTTATTGTCGACGCGTTATGTTTTTGCACATCTCTCGAGTCGCTTAATCACGCTGTCACTTCTGTCCCTGGCATCGCTTCATCGTAGGTCGTCATGGGCGTCCCTAATTGGGCCGGAGGAGAAGCCCACATGGGCTGGACGAGATGCTTCGCTCACTCGCCCTTCCACCCGTAAAAAATTGATCGCTGATGTTCGTCTTCCTAACGACGCTCTCCGCCGCCGGCGCCCATGATTTTGTCACGCCCACGTCGACATCTACAAGCATTTCGACTACTAAAGCCACGGAACCATCATCGACACCGATCCAGCTGGTGCCAGCAAGACCAGTGCGCCAGCGCAGAGCCACGCTGCTGAACCCCGACATGTGGGACCTTAATTAGCGGAGATCCCGAGGTGGATGCTGTCGATTATCAGAACTTTGAACTCTCTCTCTCTCTCGCTATCTCTCCTACTTTCCTCTCCAGACTTGTATTCCTCCTCAACTCTCCCTCTCCAATCTAGCAAACTACCTTGTATCGGATTCGTATTCATAGGAATGCATAGAGGATAGTACTTGGGGCATAACATTTGGTATTCAGAGCCACTCGAGATCTGGGCGATGGAGGACTTGGCGAAGGAATGACGGCGTCGTTGAACTCGGTGAAGACCACCGTCGATGACTCGCAAGCGATCTTGAAGGAGATCGGGACTTGGAAGCTGCAGATCCATGGCGCGATCCAAGAGCTCCGCGCCGATGTTACGACTCTACGGCAGCAGCTCGGGCGCGTGGCGCTGAACCCGATCCTGAGCATGGATCCGGCCACGCTGCAGCCGAGGGGCGCGTCCACGGCCACTGAACTCGGCGGGGCCGCGACGCGGATCGGCGACGAAGGTCGCGGGCCAGGTGGCCACCACGGTGCCCAACAACTTCGGGGGTTGTCGAACGGAGGGGATCTGACCCTCGCGACACCTCCGGCCAAGGGTACGTTCCTCGATCCGCTCCAATCTCCATCGATTTCCGATTCGGGTGGGTTCCTGCATCGGGGTGAGTCGTCTTCGGCGAGCAAACATGCGCCGCGACCGAAGATGGATTTTCCAGCTTTTGCGGGGGACATGCCCAAGTCCTGGAGGAGAAAGTGCGAGGCGTACTTCCGTGTGTTCACTATGCATCTCGAGCAGTGGGTGGATGCGGCCACGATGCACTTCTCGGGTGCGGCCGCGCTGTGGTTGGAGAATTGTGGTTTGGAGGTGGAGAAATTGAGTTGGGAAGCTCTCTGTACGATGATGTGCGAACAGTTCGGACGGGATGAGTTTCATATGTTGCTCCGGCAACTGTTTCATCTGAAACAGACCGGCTTGGTGGCGGAGTATGTTCAGGAGTTCATGGAGGTGATGCATGCCTTGCGTGCTCACTCCACGGCGTGGGATCCGGAATTGTTCCCGTCTCGTTTTGTGGACGGATTGAAGGAAGAAATTCGCGTTGTTGTACTTGTTCATCAACCAAAGGGGCTGGATGATGCTATCTCCCTTGCTCTGTTACAGGAAGAGGCGTGGGATATATGGCGCAAGCGTGATTCGAGGCGGCAGGAGATGCCGGCTTACTCCAAGGGCTCCTATCGTGCCAATGCGGGCGCGATGACTGGCGGTGATCGCGCCGGTGCTGCCTCCACTACTACAACTACATCACCATACACCACGCCAAGATCTTCGGCGGTCTCGGAGGACAAGCGAGGCCAGGAGGCCACGCGGGATTCGAATGCAGGCAAGGGCGAGGATCGTGCTTCTGCGCTCAAGGCGTATCGGCGGTCACGCGGCTTGTGTTTTATCTGCGGCAAGAAATGGTCGCCAGGACACAAGTGCGACACCTCTGTGCAACTTCATGTGGTGCAGGAACTGTTGGATGCCATGGGTTTCGATGCAATTGAGGAAGAAGACAAGGAAAACGTACCACCGATAGAGGCGTGTGCTATTTCTCTGGCAGCAGTGCAAGGAACTGAAGCACCCAGTACCTTTCGCATCCTAGGACAAATTCAGAAACACAAGGTGTTAATGCTGGTGGATTCGAGCAGCTCACATTGTTTTGTTAATGAACAAATTGCTGCTCAGTTGCAAGGCACGGAGAGGAGTATTTCTCCAGTACAAGTAAAAATTGCTGATGGTGGAATTTTGACCTGTGATAAGGAATTGGTGGGCTGTGAATGGTGGTGTCAGGGTACCACATTTCGTTCCAATCTTAAGGTGCTGCCACTGGGTGGGTATGATGTTATCATCGGAATGGATTGGTTACAAGCACACACACCAATGTGAGTGGACTGGTTGGGCAAGAGAATGACATTCTGGAATGAAGGCAAGCTGGTGTTGCTGACAGGAATTCAATCACAGGTCGGCTCTTGCAAACAAGTGGACCCTCAGGTGTTGATTAACATGGTACATCAAGCAGCAGTGATGGAAAATTGTTGAAATCCAAGAGATGGAATTAACTGGCAGAGAAACAGAGGAAGTGCCCGAGGAGATCTCTGCAGCGTTATCTGAATTTGAGCAGGTGTTTCAGGAACCAGAGGGTTTACCATCGCCAAGGGCTTTTGATCACTCTATTCCACTAGTGCCAGGAGCAAAACCAGTGAATCTTCGACCTTACCGATACAGTCCTGCTCAGAAAGATGAGATTGAAAAGCAGATTGCTAAAATGTTGCAACAGGGAATTATTAGGCCAAGCTGCAGTCCCTTTGCTTCGCCTGTGCAATTAGTGCTGAAGAAGGACTTGACATGGCGTTTCTGTATTGATTACCGTCATCTGAACTTCATCACTGTCAAAAATCGGTATCCTCTGCCGATTATTGAGGAGTTGATTGAATGAATTAGCTGGAGCAAAGTGGTTTACTAGTTTGGATTTGAGGGCAGGGTACCATCAGATCCGTATGAACCCGGAAGATGAAGCTAAAACGGCGTTCAAGACTCACAATGGGCATTATGAATTTCGCGTTATGTCGTTCGGACTCACAGGAGCACCAGCCACATTCCAGAATACAATGAATACGATTTTGGCGCCACTGCTACGGAAGGGAGTTCTGGTCTTCATTGATGATATTTTGGTGTATAACAAAACCCTAGCTGAACACACTCAGTTGTTGAGACAAGTGCTTACATTGTTGGATCAGCATCAGCTAAAGGTGAAAAAGAACAAGTGTACTTTTGCTCAGCAAAGACTTGTGTACCTTGGGCATGTTATCTACAGCTCCAGTCTTGATTATTCCAGATTTTGCTAAACCCTTTGTGGTTGAAACTGATGCCTCAGCAGAGGGAATTGGAGCAGTTCTTTCTCAAGACGGACACCCAGTTGCCTATTTGAGCAGAGCGTTGGGACCGAAAAATCGAGGACTGTCGACATATGAAAAAGAATTTCTGGCTATTCTATTGGCCATTGACCACTGTCGTCCATATCTGCAAGTGCAAGAGTTTACCATTCTGCCTGATCACAGGAGCTTGGCTAGTCTTGACGAGCAGAGACTGCACACGCCCTGGCAGCGCAAGGCACTGACTAAGTTGCTTGGGCTGCGTTACAAAATATTGTATAAACTAGGAAGAGAAAATGGAGCAGCTGACGCCTTGTCTAGGCAGACGACAGGAGCCGAGCTGGCGATAGTCACCATGAGTGTTCCTAGCTAGTTGTCCCAAGTCGTCGCAAGCTATACTTCGGACAGTACTGTACAAGAATTGCTGGCCAAGATTGCACGCCCGGAAGATGCAGTGAAGGAATTCACGGTGCAAGATGGGCTGATTCGCAAGGAAGGCAGGGTGTGGTTAGGAACCAATCAAGCAGTAAGGGATATGATCCTGCGATCTGTGCATGACAGTTCGGTTGGGGGCCACTCTGGTGTGCAAGCCACATACCAATGCTTACACCGCAAGTTCGCTTGGCAAGGGATGAAGAAATCCGTGGAAGAATATGTGGCACGCTGCACTGTTTGCAAGCAAGCTAAAAATGAAAGGGTTCGTTATCCAGGCCTGCTGCAACCGTTGCCGGTTCCTCGGTCGGCTTGGCAGACAGTGACTTTAGATTTCGTGGAAGGTTTGCCCAGATCACAGAATGCGAATTGCATTATGGTGGTGGTGGATAAAATGCCTAAATATGCCCATTTCGTGGCTCTCTCGCACCCATATACTGCTTTACAAGTAGTGAAGGCTTATGTGGACAACATCTTCAAATTGCATAGCCTACCTGAAGTGATGGTGTATGACCGTGATCCAGTGTTTACCAGCAAGCTGTGGACTGAATTATTTCGCTTGACGGGTACAGAATTGGCCATGAGTTCTTCTCGACACCCATAGACGGATGGGCAGATCGAAAGGGTGAACCAGTGCCTAGAAACTTACCTGCGCTGTTTTGTGCATGCTTCTCCACAACAATGGCGTCATTGGTTACCGCTCGTGGAGTACTGGTACAATACCTCTTACCACTCGGCAATTCATATTTCTCCCTTTGAGGCATTGTATGCACATCCTCCTCGCCATTTTGGTATCATTGATACATCGGTGTGTCACTCACCTGACCTGGCAACATGGCTGACTGAAAGAGCATTGATGCAAGATGTGCTTAAGCAGCATTTGACACGAGCTCGTCAAATCATGAAGGATCAGGCTGATAAGCATCGTAGTTTCCGCCAATTTGATGTTGGGGATTGGGTTTTTCTCAAGGTGCAACCTTATGTGCAGCATTCCGTGGCTAATCGGGCTAGCCACAAGCTGGCATTTCACTACTTTGGTCCGTTTCAGGTGCTCTCTCGTGTTGGGGAGGTGTCGTACAAGCTCCAGTTACCTGAGAAGACGTTGATCCATCCCGTGGTGCATGTATCTCTGCTTCGATGCGCTCCAGAACCATCAAGCGAGGACCAGGTTTGACTACCCCCTGTACCAGTCGAGGAAGGGGCGACCGGTGCTCAAGATCAGCGTCGAAAATACTTGCGGGGCTCGACGACGAGGACGCAGGCCCTGATCCAGTGGTCCTTCCTGCCAGCGTCTCTTACAACTTGGGAGGATGAAGCTCAGCTTCGCGCTCGGTTTCCAGAAGCTGCGGCTTGGGGTCAAGCCGCCTTTGAAGGAGAGGGTAATGTCACGCCCACGTCGACATCTACAAGCACTTCGACTACTGAAGCCACGGAACCATCATCGACACCGACCCAGCTGGTGCCAGCAAGACCGGTGCGCCAGCGCAAAGCCAACACGCTGCTGAACCCCGACATGTGGGACCTTAATTAGCGGAGATCCCGAGGTGGATGCTGTCGATTATCAGAACTTTGAACTCTCTCTCTCTCGCGCTATCTCTCCTACTTTCCTCTCCAGACTTGTATTCCTCCTCAACTCTCCCTCTCCAATCTAGCAAACTACCTTGTATCGGATTCGTATTCAGAGGAATGCATAGAGGATAGTACTTGGGGCATAACAGATTTCATGGCCACAAATCTTCCCGCTGTGACCTTTTTAGATAAAGGGAGCTTTTATTACTTAAAAGGTTTAAGTATTACACCCAGACTCTGCATAACTAAGATGCACACAGCCGCAACAAGTTCGAAAGTACTAAAAAACTTGGAAGGCGAATTACATATCATCATGAGAAATTGTAAGTACGCCTAAGCAGGTGGAGGGCCAAGACAGCAATTATGCTGCCCTCCCTGTTGGGATAAAAAGTCTCTCGCCGTATTCTCCAGTCTTGTACACACCTCCATAAACAGGTCTCGATGCACCACACGTTGCAACTGAGACCACGAACGGAGCGTAGCTGTAGTTCTATAGATTACCTATGCCCTCCTTGCCACAAATGCTCATGAAACCTCCCTATGATGCCCAACATTCATCAGTCATCATTGCTTTGAAAATACAGAAGAAAATGCTAGGTTTAATTAACTCTACGTTGTCTCCGTCTTTAAAAGGATCCCCGTGTTGCAATGGTTTCCAGCGCGCCATCTTGCTCTCGTCCATCTCTAGTGCCTTTCTCCACTCTGGTAGTTAATCGTTCCAGATTCTCCTCCTCCCTCTACCTTTCATTTTTATATATCTTCTTACACTAGTACGGAGTAGAAAATAGCCTAGAGGCAATCGACGCTTAGCAGCATGCGCGGAACAGAATTACTCATGTTTGTCAATTTGTTAGGTTGTTATCGGCTCGAAAGCTTCTCGACGTTTTGCCTCCCCCGATTTGATTGCATTTTCATTGGGAACTGCATGTTGCTCACTCAAGTCCCCATCGTTTTTTTGGATTATGATTGGATTCTAAATGCTGGTCGGTTTATCTTGGTTCGCTAAAGCCTCCATGCAATACATATGAATCTGAGTAGAAACATAGACCGAAAGGAGCACTAACGGTCTATCTCCACATAAGAACTAAGAGCAGCAGGACCTCCACCGCAGTTTCATGCACTAGCTTTACTGACAATCGATATTTTCAGTATTATTTCTGTTACGACTATGGCATGATTTGATTTTTACAGCAGGGACCCAAACGGTCGGATGAACTCAGCTCGGCGGATCCTAGAATTGTAGACATGTTAGTGCGTAAAAGATAATGTTCTTTGATGTGATATGGTTAAGCATTATTTTTATTTTTTGTTTAGCTCATATGTACTGTAGTTGATTTTCATACATTCTTGCAGGTGCCTCACAAGTCACGGGTTAAATATTATTTGTACACTCAAGTCCAAGTTAAAAAAAAATGCTCCTATGATTGGAGAAAAATATTCACACGTTCCCAAAAAAAGTCCACGAGTTCAATAAAATGTTCATTTGAGAGAAAAATATTTCGATAATTAAAAATAATTGTTCACGAGGTTCAAATTTGTTCACTTAGTATACAAATACTAATTCATATAATTTATTAATCAAAAAAGGAAGGCATAAACAAAAATAAAGATAAGAGAAAACATAAATTAAAAACAAAAATAAAGAAGAGAAAGAAAACAAAAAAAACGAAAAAAAGAGAAGGTAAAATGAAAAGGCGAAGGAAAAAAAAAGATAGTGTTACCTTGCTGGGCCGCCTCACGCCGCTTGTGGAATCGGCGTTCCTCCCATATACGGTCATCGAGCACTTTCCACCATGGGCCGAATCACGTGCCCCGGCCCAAAAATCATTCACTCGACACGTGTCGCCGCGTCGTCGTTTCAACGCGAGAGATAAATAAATATATCCTCCCAAAGCAAAGTGGGGATTCCTTCGCCGCGTTGCTCTCTTCACGACGGTCTGACGCGCTTGCTCCGCGTCTGCCTCACCTTGCGAGCCTCAGGTCCCACATGCCAGCGACTCCGTGTACGAATGTCCAAAGCCTATCCATCCACCCAGACGAGCCACGAAGAACTCCAGCCAGGCCCACCTACCAGCCAGCGGCCGGCACGAAAGTGCCCACCCTTTTTATTCGCGAACGGCGATAGCGCGTTAACCCCGAATCCATCGCCTCCTATATAAATTCCCCCACCGCCCACCACAGGATACACAGATAACGGAAGAAGAGATCATCCTCATCATCATCCAGATCGACTGCTCTTCTCCTGCGGAAAATCTCCGGTCCTCGTTCTAGGTATGTATGCGCTCCCACTCCATGGTTGTGCGAATTTGTGGGTGAGAGATTTTGCTTAGATGTCGCGGAACGGGGCTGATCCTCGCGGATCTAGCTCCGGAGCTCGATCGGTTGCTGGCTGCGAAGACTTTTTTTGATTCACGCGTGCACCCGGTTTAGCGTGTACGAAATCGGTTGTAGAATGGTGGATTTGGTCGATACGATCTCCTCACGGATCACCTCCGTCCGTTGGATTATGCGCAGGTTATGACGAAATTGTGAAATGTTCGTCTGCCTGATGAACTGTTGTTCGGGCCCCCTAGGGTTAATTTTTTTTTTCGGTCCTTTGTTTTGTAGCACGTGTTAGATTACAGCACCTTGCTCCTTCAGGAATGTTTTGCAAGAATCTGATTTATTTAGTCTCTTGGGAAGGAATTGGGTAAGCACCTAGGCATGAGTGATATTATTAACTTGTTGAACTTAGAATTTGACCAAGTGCGAGTGATTCAGGCATATAAATATGAATGCGTGGCTAGGAGGAACTAGCAAACTGTTTAATATTGCAGGAGTGCACCATCTGTCGTGTTAGCCGGTACCCTGGGGGTCCTTCTTCTGATTCAAGCATGTGAAATGGTCTGTTAGAACAGAGACTAGTTCAGCGCAAGTTGTCATAGGCACATCATTCTGGTGTTGTTGGTCTCAACTCATCAGAAAATTATTTTATATGGTTACATCGCCTATTTGAAGGACTCTGCACATGCCTTGGGCACAGCAAGATTTATATATCGTATAACGTTTGACTCCTCACATAAGAATGTCTAATTCCTTGTACCCAAAGCTAACTCGATTGTACCAAGCCAATGTGTTCTGCAAGGATATGGATTAGTTCCACACTAACTGGCATAAACACATCAATGGGTTGCTATTGGCTCTGAAATGACAGAAAATTATTTTCTGTGCATACAACCTGCATTCTGATGGCAAGTCATGTGCTTGCAGACAGCAAGTTTTCTCTATTGTCTACAGTGCACTAACATTTGTCTGATAACAATTTGTCAGTTCAGTTCCTCGGGGACAATGGGAGGAGGCAATGACGGTTCCAGTGGCCATGGATACCCGCCTGGTGGCCCGGCTACCCACCGCAGCAGGGATACCCTCCCCAGCAAGGAGGATACCCACCGCAGCAGGGATACCCTCCCCAGCAAGGAGGATACCCACCTCAGGGATACCCTCCCCAGCAAGGGTACCCACCACAGGGATACCCTCCCCAGCAAGAAAACCATGAGGACAAAGACAAGGGGCTCATGTCCACCATAATGCACGGCGTTGCTGGTGGTGGAGGTCATGGATACCCGTCCGGTGGCCACGGCTACCCGCCGCAGCAGGGATACCCTCCCCAGCAAGGATACCCACCTCAAGGATACCCTCCACAGCAGCACGGTTACCCTCCGCAGCAGCATGGTTACCCTCAGCAAGGTGGCTACCCCCCTGCCGGTTACCCTGGCTCATCTGCGGGTATGTGCCACTTTCTGTTCACCAATTCTATGCTGTTGATAAGGATATGTGCATAGCTATCATGTTACTATTTCTGTTGGAAATTCAGTAGTTACTGCAGTTTGTGTTGGCATTGATAAATTGACGATTGAGATGTATTTATGTGTGTTGTGTGTGCTGCATCTTATCTTAAACAATAAGCCAATTTCGTTCCCAGGATATAGTTTGTGCTTTATCTTAATGCCAGTAGCGCCTAGTTCTCTTGTATTGAAACTTGTATTGTTCTAGAGCATTCCATCCTGATCGGATGTTGTTTTTTCAGGTCATGGTGGTAGCCATGGTGGTGGCATGGGCGGCATGCTCGCTGGAGGCGCAGCAGCTGCGGCTATGGCTTATGGAGCACACAAGATTTCTGGTGGGAGCCACGGTGGGCACATGGGAGGTGGACACATGGGAGGAGGCATGATGGGCCATGGAGGCTACGGCGTTGGCCACGGCGGCTATGGCGGCCACCACGGCGGCAAGTTCAAGCACGGCAAGCATGGCCACGGCAAGTTCAAGCACGGCAAGCATGGAAAGCACGGCGGCATGTTCGGCGGCGGCAAGTTCAAGAAGTGGAAGTAATGAGCTGGCTAGCTAGTAGCTTGATATGGCGGATGGATCTATATAGCTGAACTCTTGTGTAGGCTTCCAGAACTGGTTTGGTTAGGAATGCCTTTGCGATGTATCTAAATAGGGTTCGTGTGGTCGCTCCCGTAGAGCTTCCATACTTGCCCTTACGTATTTCAGTTCGGTAGCATCTGCGTGACAAGATGGTTTGCTAATAAGTAACTAAACACCGGTTGGCTGATGCTGTCTATATTATTTCGTTCTGAAACATATGTTCTCTGAATTTTTTAATCGAGATCTGTACTCTGAAGTCTGAACTATTGGTGGTCCACTTGGCCAACATTATATTGCTATGACCCACGAGAAAATGCTAATTTTTTTTAAATAATACACGAAAATTATTAAATTGTGGAAATAATACGCAGTTTTTATTTTTTTCAGAAATATTCCTCAGTCGGCCCTGTCGAAGCCGACAGGGCCCAGTCGGTCGCGACGAAGACGACAGGGGCCAATCGGTGTCGACGAAGCCGACAGGCCTGTCATCCCTGGGTGCATGCACGTAGTCGGCTTCGTCGAGGACGACAGGGACTAATCGGTTCTGTTAAAACCGATTACGCCTAATCAGCTTAGTGGAAGCCGACTACTGCATGCTTAGCTCCTGTCCGAATTTGTTTCGCGCCCTTGTTGTCCCGGCTTTTTTTCCCGCCCTTCTTCTCCCGCCATAGTTCTCGCGCCATTTTGTTCCTGCCATTTTCCTCCCGCCTTTTTTCTCCCGCCATTCTTCTCCCGCTCTTCTTCTCCCGGGTGAGCCTATATATATACCCCATTAGATTTTGTGATGGAGGAGGGGTGTGGTGCGTGGTTATTTCCTCAGTCGGATAGGAACGATGTCTGGTAGTTCGGGTCCTAGTTCGGAGCATAGGTCGTGGTGTGTTTTGTATCAAGCCGCAATATGGACTGAAGGTAGTATTAGGGAGGGTAGGCCCAAGAGCTGTTATAGGGAGCTAGTTAGTGAGTGGGGAAACATTCGTGAGCTGGGAGAAATTATAGCAAAAAAAAAAAAAATCCAGATGACCCCTGAAGAAATTTCAGATGAAATTGATGGGCGGCGGTGGAAGTGGCAGAGAATTAATGAGCTAAAAGCTATTGAGGCGGGGCTTAGGGACATGCCTATGACACCTAAGTCAAAGATAATCCATTTTTCGCCGGAGGCCTATGCATTTCACGTGAATTTAACTGAGTACCGAATTTATATTATGTTAGAATCTAGTGTTAACGTACTAACTTTTTTCCCCTGATTTTGTGAATGTCCAGCACTGGCCTGCCGATGGACAGTTTCTGAACAAAGAGATCCCTCATTTTGGTTGGATGGAAATGCTTTTTGGCGCATGTCGTGATGGGCCTGGAAATCTCCTTCATGCTGAAGCAGTGAAGAGGGCTATATCAAAGGCGAAGAGTGGTGGATCATCCAAGAAAGCCGTTCAAGATGATAGTGATGATGATTTCATGCCTCCTAAACGAGCGAACTCTAGACGTAAGTTGAAGAGTGTTGGTGCATCCAAGGCTGTCGTCGATGAAAATAGTGATGACGACTTCATGCCTCCAACAAGAGCACGTGGCAGAGGGAAGTGAAGTCGTTGATTCGAATTAGTTATCGTTGAGTTGCATGTAATATTTGTACCAGTAGTTGTTCTATGCAGTGTTTAGAACTAGTGAAGTTGTAACGTGGACGTGTAGTGCTGTATGTTAAATTAATTTATGCAATGTGGAATGTTTCGTACATAGATAATAATATGTCTCGTACATAGATAATAATATGTGTCGTACATACGAACATAAATATGTCTCATACATAGATAATAATATGTCTCGTGCGTAGATAATAATATGTCTCATACATAGAAATACGGATATGTCTCATACACCTAAGTACGAATATGTCCCGAAGATATCACTAACCCCTATGTGGCCGAGCCTGACGAGGACGGGGCTGGACGGGCACTGTAGCACTGTAGCACTGTAGCCATCTGCATCTTCATCTTCCATCTCGTTCTGCATGTGCCCGCCTACCTCGTCGCCATCCGCCTCCCCACTGTCAGTGTCCCCTCCTTGTACTTGACTGCTCTGCCCCAACTCGTAACCACCACCACCAAAATCAGACCCATAATTTGAAAAAGATATGTTCATCTCTTCACTTCCCTGGCCAGGCTCATAAGCACCCTCACCTTCATGGGCACTAAACTCATACTCAGGGGCACTGACCTCGTTCAAGGCGGGAAGAAGTAGGGCACAAGGAAAGCAATTCCTTTTTGCGCAGCCTTTTAACCATCGCACCCAATCAGAATCACACTCTAGTGGTCTCAAAATGAAGTAAATATTTGTCTTTGAATGGCTCCACCAAGCATGAACACTGACGGTCTGTGTCCGACTATCAAACCCTAAACTTTCAGTCAACCAATCTTTAACCTGACTTACAGACCATGTTTCAGGAGCTGGCATGTCGACATCTATAGAATCAAACTCACTTAGATCAGCTCCCGTATCACACATTTGGACTCTACCAGGACCATAGAAAAATCGGATCTTCACTAAATCAGACATCTCCGCTGACATAAATAAATATTGACCATCGTTAATATTATTCCGCATATAACAGCACCAACTATATATAGCTACCTCCACTATATATACCTCAGAAGCGACTTCAAATATATATCTACCTACACCATGTTTTTTAAAATTAATACTACACATATTTAATTAAACTACCTAGATACCTACATTATTTACTACCGCCACAACCAATATATAGCTACATTTATTCGAATGAACCTACAAATATAGCTACAATATTGACTACCGTCACAATCTGTTTTATAACAACACATGTTCATACATGTAACAAATATAGCACTACAATTTTGATAAATCGAATCATACCCTAGAAGCGTGAGAGGTGACGGCGTCCGGCAGTCTCGAATCAACGACGCACCAACATGAGCAGCAGCACCACAATGCAGCCCTCCAGCACGACCACCACGCAGCCCTCCAGCACCACCACCACCATCACCACCACCACCACCCGCCAACCATCACCACCACCACCACGAGCTATCCCATCAGGAGATCGGAATTTCCCTAGCCTCCCTCTATCTTCTAGCACCGATTAATGGTGGCAAACGTGAAGATTGTTGGTCTAAATCACTGGTTTAATTCAGTTCGTGTGAGGAGTGGAGAGAGGAAAGGAAGAACACACAGGGGAAGGAAGAAGAAAGAAGGAAAGAGAATAGAGAAGAGAAGGGGCGCCCGTGCCTGATGCCGTCCAGGGCCTTGTCGGCTTCGGCGCGACCGACTGGGCCCGCCAGTCGGCGTCGACGAGCACGACTGGCCAGCCAAGGACGACAGCGTCGGTGGCGACGTGGTCGATCCACTAATCGGTCTCCACGTGGACGACTGGGCCCTGTCGGCTTCGTCGACACCGAGTATGCCCCTGTCGTCTTCGTCGCGACCGACTGGGCCCTGTCGGCTTCGACGGGACCGACTGAGGAATATTTCTGAAAAAAATTAAAACTGCGTATTATTTCCACAATTTAATAATTTTAGTGTATTATTTTAAAAAAATTAGCCAAGAAAATCCTGTTATCTAGTGTGATCTATGAGCCAATCTTGTGATCTTGTAAAGTTGGCTGAAGAATTGTTCAATGATAGTTCTATCAGAAGATGAACTAAAAGTTCCAGAACTGTAGGGCCTCTTTGTTTCAGCTTTTAGGTGCTTTCCATCAAAATAAGCGAGCTAAACGAAACAAAGGGTTTGGCTTCGCGTTGGGCTTCGCCGAAGCTGGCCCTCCATTCCACAGACAGGAAAAAGCACCCTTGGAGGTGCTTCCCGAGCTTTTCAGCCCCAAATTGAATAGGTATACTTCCTTGCCCCTTTCCTTTCAAATATTTACAGACGACATGCCATCGCACAGCACAACGACCGGAAAACCTCTGCATGCGCGACTGCGCGAGACAGCTCCTCCCTGTCGTTTGATGTGATTTCGTACGTGACTAGTGTTTTGTCCAAACGTAGGCAGTTTTGTCGAACCAGCACGCATGAGTTTTTTTTTCTGACTTGCATCAGTATGTATTCACGTGTAGGCAATCGGTTTGTTCCGTGGTTTTACGTGTACTAGTTGGCATGTACGTGCAACGCACGTCTTCATAACTAAATAGACTATTTATAAGTATGAAGGACCGTACCATAATTTACATGGATTATTTCTTTTACACTTTTGTATCAGACCTAGATTTTATATTACAATGAGAACGATACTTATCTAACCATCATAGAGCACACAAACCTCATACCGAAGCCAACAGAGGTGGTGCGTGGCGATGAAGGTGTGCTCCATGGGCGGATTCTCAACACAAATTAGGTCATACCCTCAATGTCACACACGTATCCTTCAGCAGAACCTTCAACGGTGACACCACCCAGTGCATCATCAGCTGCATGTAGTGGGAAGAGGAAGAGTACACGGAGCACAACAGACATGAACCTTGTCTTCATCCTATCATCGTTGTTGTCGTGGAATACGCCCTCAGCCCCGTCGGATTCATGTGCCGCTCGGCGAAACTACACCCGTGGGCAAGGAAGGAGGAACACTTGCGATTAGGTTGAGCGGCATCACGCCGGCGTCAAACATTAGGACTTCCTTCACCTTCGGGATTTCCGTTTGCTGAAGAACACATAGGGTGCACTTGAATGCCATCATGCAAGTCGTGGCTTACATAAATCACAAATTATTTTTGGAACGTGGAAAATCGGAAATTATAATATGCAAGAAAATTAAATAAACTATTAAAACAAAACAAAAATCACAGTCGAAAAAGCATCCTCTTCCTTTACCACACCAAGTTTCTCACTGAACTCCTTCATGGATTTTTGAAATTCAGGATTACTGCAGTTGAAACATTGAAGTAATAAAGCAAAATGAAAAAAAGAAAATACACGGTGCAGACAAACATAAATGGGTAATCAAGACAGTACATAATCAAAGGTGCAAGCGCAGTAATTGTTATAAACAATGCTAAAATGGTTTGGTGGCGTAGAGAGCAAAGTTTACCTGTGAGCCTCACCCTTGAGCTGCTTTGAGAACTCGTTGAAAACACTTAGATTCCGAGTGTTCAGACGCCTGTAGCCAGAACCAGCCTGCGCATTGCCATTTGTCGCCGATGGAGATGGAGGCGGGCCGGGGCGGCTCGAGCTGGGTCCGGCAGCGCGCGAGGGTAGGAGGTGGTCAGCGCGGGTGCGGGTCCTCGGCCAGGACGACGGCGGCCACGCGTGGAGCCGGGGTGGCGCGAACAGGGAGACCTCGGGGGCGGCGCGGGGGGCTTTGCCGGGCGCGCGGACGGGTTGGCCGTCGGGCGCGCCCGAGGATGGCACCCAAGCATGCTGGAGGCCTGGAGGGCAGGCTGGGCGGCGTCGACAGCATTTGCACGAGCATCCCGATAGGCAAGAGACTGCAGCAGCAGCAGCACAAGCAGACTCCTGCCGTGGTCAGGGGCCTGGACGCGACGCGGCTCAGCGGAGGGTGGAGGAGGTGCTCCGGGAGACGGGCGCCTGGCACGATGGAGTGGTTGGAGCGTGGCGAGGAGGCAGGAGGCGACGATGGAGAAGGGGCGCTTGGCGTCGTCGCTCACGGGACGACGGACGTTCCGTCTGGGAGAGGAGAAATAGAAGAACGAACCGGTACGGTGACAATTTATTAGTATTATGTGATTTGGTGGGAGGGCAAAACAGTAAACATTGGGCTGTGTTAAGTTGTCAAACATTGGGACGATCTGGGCTGTTGATTGAATATTGAACGGTACAGATTTAAAGTATCCCAACATGTTTGCTCTTTTAATAGTAGTATAGATATGCCCAAATTAATAGCAAGGCCTAGCTACGTACAGTCGGCCGCCCGGCATACACGTATTGTACAAAGGTCTGTCCGGCCGCCCGACATACACGTATTGTACAAAGGTCAGTCCGGCCATCCGACATACATGTATTGTACAAAGGTCAGTCCTGCCACCTGGCAACATGTGAGTGTATTGTACTAAGGCGTATGTATTGCCCAACTGCTTGGGAGTATGCGGCATACGCGTATTTACAAATGCCAATACGCGTATACGCTTTTAGCTACTCATTGACAAAATTGGAGCTCGGTTAGCTGAATGGTGGGGAAGACATTTCACGCGGGCAGGCACACTCGTTTCCATGGACGGCTCCGGGGAAGTACATGTGAGACTATCTCCCGTTACTTTAAAAAAGTCTTGTTTGTCATAATCAGATGTTTAGAGTGATTCACAACAATTAGAAGGTCATGTGAGACTATTTCCCGTTACTTTTAACAAGTGTTGTTTGCCATTGGAGAGCTCAGATAAGAGATGATCAGCCACCTAAAGCTCAAACACCATCCAAGATCAGCAACAACTACATATGGTTTCCATATTTCAAGGTTAGCACAACTTTGTGTTTTCTGATTACAGCTCCCACACATGTTTGTTCATCTGTTTGTTCATCCCATGACAGTATTGTATTGGCGCCATCGATAGTACTCATGTCACTGCTATAGTGCCGAGATCGCAATCTGTAGCATACAGAGGAAGGAAGCATTACACAAGCCAGAATGTCCTTGCTGCTTTTGATTTCGACATGATGTTCACATATGTGCTAGCTGGTTGGGAGGGATCAGCGCATGATGCAACAATTCTAGCTGACAGCTTGTCCAGACCTGATGGGATTAGCATGCCTGAAGGTAAGTTCTACCTTGGAGATGCTGGATATGCATGTTGGCCTGGAATTCTCCCACCGTTCCGAAAGATCAGGTACCATCTAAACGAGTTTAGTTCAAGGAACGGTCCGCAGAATGCCAAGGAATTGTTCAATCTCCGTCACTCTAGCCTTAGAGTCACCATAGAAAGAGCATTTGCTGCACTGAAAAACAGATTCAAGATCCTTGACCAAAAGCCCTTCCACCCTTTCGAGACACAAGTAAAGCTAGTTCTTGCATGTTGCATTCTTCACAATTGGATCTTAGGGTGGGGGATAGATGAACATTTCCCCTCCGAGGAAGATGTGACGCTTGACGATTATCATTTGGGCAGCCATGGTGTCCCCTGGGAGATAATGAAGCTTAGAAGGCCAAAAGGATGGAGTGGGCTCAAGCAATGTGGGATGACAGAGGTGCCGCCAGGATATGAGCTTCAATACAGCGAGAAGAAGAAGACGAGGAAGAAGAAGAAGATGAAGATGAAGATGAAGATGAAGATGAAGAAGAACTGATTCCCCAACCCCTTGATCATCCTTGCCGAACCTTTCATAATAACCTCTAGACTGTAATGCTATTTAATGAACTGCCATTCGTAATAGTTTGGGATGTACTGATGAACTGCCATTCGTAGTAGCTAGGACTCGATGAACTGATATTTCCATCTATGTAGTATGGTAAGCTCACCATTAGCGACAAGTAGTGAGCACAATCGAGTTCGGAGGTAACCAAATACCTAACTTTGCATCGCTGCTTCCTTTTCTAGGACGTTGCAGGCTACCAAATGATGTGCACAATCTGTGCTAGCCGTGCGATGCAGCCTGCTAAACGGCACGCAGAACAGGGCCCAGAGGTTGGTCTCGCCAGATCAGGCCCTGCGCAACCTAGTCTGGCGGGGCGCAAGAGTGGCTGCATGCCACCAAACGTGCCCCAAATGTTCTTTCTGAAACGTATGTTCTCTGATGGTCCACTTGACCAACATTGTATAGCTATGACCCATGACACAATCTTGTGATCTTGTACTGAAGAACAAGCTGAATAATTTCCAATGATAGAATTGTTATCGCGATGTGACGGGCACGTCTTGTGAACCCACGCCTATACTCCGTCTCTATCTCCACTACTAATAAACGAGCGAACTGGAGTTCGGCTACAGACACCCCAACACCGATCGATAGCGGTCCTGGACTCCTGGTTTACCCCCCACGAAACACCTAATCCACCACTAAACTGGCCCCACAAATCAGATCCCGTGTGCACTTAGCAATTTACAACGACGGAAAATACTTCACCCCAGCGAATCACCCCCACCGCAAGGAAAAAAAAAATTGACAGCTCAGGCAAATTTTGAACGCGCACGAGTGCACGACCCACGTTCGTAACCCCTGCTATCAGGCGAAAAGAAACTGATCGATCAGTCCCCAGCGAGGCTGCTTCGCCGAAGGCAACTCCCCGTCTGCCGTCGCCACTTCGACGGCGCACTCGCTGCGTCGCGCCAGCGCAGCCGGGCACCGGCACCGTCGACGGCACGCCCGCCGCCCAGGAGCACTTGGTCTCCGTCGCGCCTACGAAGCCGGGCACCGTCGACAGCACGCTCGCCGCCCGATAGCACTTGGTCTCCGTCCAGCCCACGCAGCCGGGCACCGGCACCTTCGACGGCACGCTCGCCGCCCAGGAGCCCTCGGTCTCCGTCCACGGCACCGGCACCTTCTTCGACGGCGCGCTCGCCCCAGGCAGCGGGAGAGGTCTCCGTCCTGGACGGCGCCGACGCAGGGGGCCACCACGGTCAGCTTGCTGGATGCCGCCCAACCCATCACCAACTTCCTTGGCGGCGTCCTTACAACCCGCCAGCCACTTCATCTTGTTCAACGGCGCCCTCGACACCAGGCAACAGGAAGTGTCCTCGACGGAGCCCAAGCAGTCCGGCAGCACAGAACTCTTGCTGGACAGCACCATCACCGCCCTGCACCTTGCCGTCAAGTGGGCGGGCGTCAGCTCCTGAAAAAACGGTGACAAGTTACTTGCTCAATTGCTCTATAGCTATTCACAAAAAACTCATAATATTCTTGTATATTTCCGAAGAACAAGAATCAAAATTGGCAAGAGTGCATAATGCATTTACATACTTCCGTAAGAAATTAACATTTATTGCAACAGTAATCATCTCAGGAAAATATTTTAAACCATACCACAAACATTCATAACTGTGCTGATGATCCATTTCATAAATGCTGGTTCAGTCAACCTATCTATCTCACCTACTGAAATCGACCTTCAGTTTTACTTTCTCAATGCAGCAGCTCCAAAAGCCTAAGCCCACATTATAGTTGGGAAAAGTATGCGTCCATCGTCTGCAGTATCTATGTACCCTTCACAGACCTGTAACATAAGATTTGCAAAAATAGACATCAGTATGGTGCTAAATCATACAATTATCATGATAATATAAAACCGAGTGTACCCCTGTCTCACATGTTAAGTTAGACACCCCAAATAGTGCTATAGAACCATATACACCGGTGATCTCTGCTCTTTTGCTTTTTTCCCTTTTTACCCACACTGATTGTTCACATGATTATTTAAATCTTACACAAGTTTAATATTTTGTTTTTTAACATTTTCTGACCCTAGCTGTTCACGTGAAGTCGACGACATGGCATCTCCCAATGGCGACGGCATGTCATCTCCATTTCAGGATATAAGTAACACCCACTCCTTAGGTAACTATCAAAAACCACTCCCTACTGTTTTGTGTTAAATATGAACAATGCTATTTCTCATTTGCTAAATTTCTGAATGTATCTATACAGACCCTAGCTATTCACAGGACGGCGACGGCACGTCATCTCCCAATGGCGTGGTTGCGCACACTCCATTTCATGATATGCGTAACACAAGCTCCTTGGGTAACTATCATAAATAATTACTCACTCCTGGTTTAGAGGAAACTGAAGAATGCTATTGTTGATGCGCTAACTTTTTGAATGTACCTACACAGACCCTAAAGAAATGAAGAGGCAGAGGGACAGAGAATATTATGCACGAAAAAAACATCGTCAAGCCAATGAAAACCAAATGGCCGTGTCCCAGGAAAATGAAACCCAAACACCCATGTCCATATCCATTGGTAATGATGATCAGAAGTACATACAGCCCTACTTCTTCATCCTAACTAGCGTATTCCATCTATGTAGACCCGAAAGAAAGAAGGAGGCAAAGGGACAGGGAGCGCTATGCACAAAATAAGGTTGCCATACTAAGCCAACAACGCCAATACCGTGAGCAGAAAAAAACAGCTACTGCCCTCCAGAACATCAGTAACACTGTGACACACACACCAGCTACGATACAATCGGGTGTCACCCAAGTACAACAGATATCTACTGCAGGTGGTGTTGTACCATGAAAAATTGGATTGCATGTTCTAAGCTTGCAAAAGTTTAAAATACCATGACTAATCTGGATATGCATTTTTCTTGCAGGCTTAACAAATATACCAAATTCCTCTCGATCATATGAACACAACCCCCACAACAAGGAGAATAATAGCACATACGACGATGAATCCAATTGGCTGCACAGGAATGATGTGTATCAGATGCAACAAATAGCAGGACGAGTACGACCTGTTCCTATGCAAGCTGGTCATAAAACGCAAACAAGTACCACCATCATGAGAGAGATTTCACAAGGTAATCTCATTCAACTTTCATGAGTGTTCTAAACACATTTCTTTATTCAGCTTTCATCAGATGTAGGTTAGTTCCTCAACGATTTTTTACTGAAAAATTAGGGTATGTGTATTTACTTGCCGTGATCCGGAATCTCTTTCTTCAATTCAGGCATATGCACAGTTTCTGCCTCGAATCAACCTCAAAATTCGTCAACGGATGATAATAGAGAAGGAATGGAACCGTCCACATATGCAGCTCAAAACAATCAAAATCCGCAGAGTACTTATAACGAACAGACAGATGATCCATCTGGAATATTTGAGCCAGTTGTTCAACAAACAAATTTAGAAGGTAGACATTTATATATTTGCGTCCACATTTGAAATACGAGCCATAAATTACTTTGAGTTGGGTTTGACCAAACTATTTCCTACTAGACCCCGTGGAGCAATTGCAACACGGAGATGCTGCATACCACGAGCCTGATGAAGAAGCTAGGATGTATGCCGAGCCAGGTAAAATATTGCTGCCAACGAAATTATAAGACAGTGCTATATGCAATAATTAATGCAAATGTCCATTCTATTGCAGATGTTCATTTTGAAACCGTCCGAGTGGATCGGCAACATGCTGATGGAACTCCCACCAACGATCCTCATGACAGGATTTATATGAACCTGCCAAAAGATCACCATGTCCTTAGAAAAGTACCTGACTGCCGCCACTGTGGAGCTGAACGGTTTCAATTCGAGGGGCCTGCATTTTGTTGTAGAAAGGGGAAAGTGGGTGTATTTACTCCCGACGTAGATGAAGAGTTGAAACGGTTGTTTACAAGTCAAAATGATGAGGATGCTAAATATTTCAGAGAGAATATACGGTATTTCAACTCTCACTTCTCATTCACAAGTCTGGGAGTCACCCTTGACCGTCGAGTCAGCACTGCCGCAAATTGATTGTGAAACCCTTAATCTTCTGCACTGTTGAAGGATCATAGCTGCAAATTCTCCAGTATCACACCATGGCTGCAGCAGGAAAACAGCAGGAATAAATAAGCTTTAAACCCTGAAGATTCAGTTAGTTCTCGAAAGAAAGTGCACATATATACCAAAACCATGGATGCTTGGACTTGATTCCATGAAAAATATTTAGGGCGTCGCAACATCGACCAGACCTATATAATGTAGACAGTATTGCACTCCACGTATACTGATCAGGCAGATACGTTCCCTAACGCACCTGTAAAAACGGTGACATGTTACTCTTCCTCCTACTGTCAATGTTCCACAAAATTCAGACTCTATGGAAGTTTTTTTCGACCTTGCAGGCAACAGCTATTTTTTAAACCGAAATACTGCATTTGTGAAGAATATATCCACTACTATTATACAACAAAAGTATACATACTTGGAAGCATCGATCATAAGAGAGCAGTAAATAAATCTGAGATATAAACAAAGAATATAGTCCTTCTTTAATACATTTCCAGCGAGCATGTTGCATAATGGCATGGCACCGAGTCAACATTGCAATCTCCCAAGAAAGTAATTCATTCGTCCAACCAAATTGTAAGGGAGGGCTGATTGAATCACTCATCTTGGATCCAAAAGGTAAGGAGCAGATAATCCGGCTCTGAATAGCCACAGCTGCTACCTCCTGCTAAAATATATTCATACATCAGGTGTACCACCAGTAAGATGAATGCTAATGTTCTGGTAAAATCAGAAGGAAGTGACTGGACATTTATATAGCTTATCCAACAGATGATTAATCCAATTGCTTTCCCCTGGTTAATGTGAGGTTATGCACTGTACTCCAGGGAATATAGGGATTCAGATGGTCTTAAGCTACGATTTCTAAGTACGGCCATGGCAACAAAAATAAAGTGCAGTGCAATCACCTTCCGTTGCTTCTCATCTGCCTTGGACCTGGACGGGTCCAGCTTAGCGATTTAGAAGCAGAAGCTCTGCGTGGTCTTATACAGCCATGAATTGGAGGCGCAGCCGGTGCTGGCGGCGGGTCACGGCAGGGCCTGGGGACGAAGGAGGGGCGGGCCAGGGGTGGACGCGGCAGGCGGCAGGTGGGCAGTGGTGGACGGAGGCGGAGCAGGTGTTGGCTGCATTTCTTCCGTGTCCACAAAGGCGGGCCGGACACGGATCCAGGATGCCCGCGAGTATTGCCGAGCTCGAGTACCCCATCGGGCTGGTGAGAAGGTGCGGAGAAGCCCGCGAGCATTGCCGAGCTCGAGTGTCCTCGCGTCAACGGTGAGGTGGCAGGCGACCGGCGGCTTGACGAGATCGAGTGGGAGCTTGAGGCCTGGGGGAGGCATGGGAGGGCGAGGAGAGTCCTGTCGGCGGTGAGGAAGAGGATTCGAGAGAGGAAGCTGAGAGTGGGGGAGTGGCAAGCCACGGAGACGAGATCGATCCACGGCGGCGCCGGCAGGGGGCGAGTTAAACCACGATCGCCTTTCTGCGAGCTGCAGCGCACGAAGGGGTACGCGATGTTATTATGGGCTTTGTTAACTTTAAATGATGCAAGTATATGTATTTTAGGTTGTTCGTACATCATTACATGTTTTAGTCATGAAATTATTATTGTGGTAACAAATAAATTCACTAAACTAGAAATAGCATTTACATTTTGAATACGTGCGTTGCACGTGCACTGCTACTAGTGCATGACAAATACCCAAACAAACATCCCATATCTTAAAGTTTCAGAAAATTTCTTATTGGTTTACTGAGTCACACGAAAACTGGAGGAAGAATCCCTTTTAACTAGTCGGCGAATACAGAGTCTTCGAGCTGGAAAGCCTTGGTGAAGAAGGCAGGCCAGCAGAGGTAGGTGGAGAGGATGCTGCTGACGGTGGACGCCCCCATGAGCATGTTCATCACCACGATCTGCAGCTGAATCGCCTCCAGCGGCGACGCTCCCCCCATGATGAGTCCCGTCATGGCCCCCGGCAGCGAGATCAGCCCCACCGTCTTGGCGTTGTCGATCACCGGCGACAGCGCGATCACCAAGGACCTCCTCACCTGCCCTGCCGTCGCCTGCCTCGGCGTCGCACCCAGCGCCAGCGCCGTTTCCACCTGCATGCCGATACCGACACACAAGAACGAGAACCCAAAATCACGATCAAGAACTCGATGGAGCCTAAATTCAGTCAGGTTCTGTTACTTACGAGGTTCCTCTGGGACTTGACGTCCTCGTGGAGCTTCTTCATGGTGACCCCGGTGACGGTCATGGCGTTGCCGACCATCATGCCGGCGACGGGGATGATGTACCGGGGCGTGAACTCGAACACGTTGAGCACGACGAGCAAGAACATGGTGACGCCGGTGCCCACCAGTATCGCCACGCCGGCGATGTACCCGCCGCGCGGGACGCGCTTGGCGCGCTGCCCCGCCGTGTAGCCGGCGACGGTGACCATGAAGAGGTAGGCGAGGAGGATCCAGAGCGGGCTCTTCTGGGTGAAGATGAAGTGGAGGACGAAGCCGATGACGGAGAGCTGGAGGAAGGAGCGCGCGATGGCGTAGAGCATCTCGCCCTCGATGCCCAGGTGCTGCGTGGAGCTGAGCGCCACGGCCATGGCAACGGCCGCCGTGGCCGCCAGCGGCTTGAGCATGCCGATGCCGAAGTCGCGCCAGAACCCCGGCGCCCACGGGTCCACCTCCTGCGCCAGACGCTGCAGCAGCGCCGAAATCGATGAGGTCGCCATCGCCGTCGAGTGAGCTGAGCTGAGTGCCGGCGTGATGCCTTTGTTGTGGTGGAGGTGGGCAAGTTGGGGGAGGGAACAAGTGAGAAAGGCGATGAATGGGCGAGGTCGTGTTCTGCTTTCAGGCGTGGCGCGGAAAGGCGCTTTGGCCTTTGGGTGCTACGTGGGGGAGGGAGATCGCCTCGGTGGGAGGTCACAGTGAGAACTTCCTCGGTCACTTGCCGACACCGGGATTGTAGGAGGACCAGACAAGAGTCGAGAGAGCACTCCTCTCAGACTCTCACTAGCAGCAGAAGCCAACAACAGTTTTGTTGGAAAATCATTTTGGCTCTCGAGATCTAGCAATTTTACCATTTTTAAAAATACAAATACATTTAAAAAATCATACATGTTTGTAATGATATATCCTACAAACTTGCAAAAATACAATATGTTTTAAGTAGAGAAAAAAGACAAAATTTGGAAATTTGGAAACTACATGTTGTTCACTATACCATATATGTACATTTGTCATTTTTGTGGAGCTCAAACTGTAAAGTATTTTTGCTTTTAGATTTTACACGCTTGTAAAATATATCATTGAGAACATGCATAATCTTTTTCAGATTATTTTTAATATTTTAAATATATTTTTTGATTTTTGAAAAACTAAAGGTCCCACTTATATCGTTGAAAAATTCAACATCAGCATATGGACCTCCATATCATCTCTTCAACTGCTTGGTGCGCAGATATCAAGGAGTAGTGGTGTCGCAGCAGTGGAACATGGGGTTCCCCTGATGCTGCCAAAGTGGGTCCACCACTAGGGCCCACCAAGAAGATGGACAAGGCAAGGAGTCAAGATCAGCAGATGGATCGGCCCATCTGCCCCAAGGAAACCCGACAAGTTCGACATCGACATGCTACGGCTAAGGACTAGGTGACCTTCCGGGGTCAACCGTTGCCCGGAGAACAAGGCGGAGTACCCGCGGGTCCGTGCGCCCGGCAGGAGGCCAGGCGTACCCCCGGGTCCTCCATCCGTACCGCCGAGAGGATAAGAACGCCAGCTCGCGCCGGAAGCTGGTAGAAGGCTTGGGCGCCAAGACGAAGGACGCGCCCTGGTGACGTCGCCACGAGCGTGGTTGGTGGGGCGGGCAGGCTTTGTCCGTCCCACCTTTCCCAAAGGGCGGACGACCGCGCCACCCTCCAGAAGATACTTGGAGGAGAAGAGGTTACGTCTCCTCCAAAGACCACCGAGGGGTTCTCCCGCCAAAAACCCCTCACGCCCCTCGCGTGCCCATGTCGGATCCCCTTAGCCTATAAAAGGAGGACCATGGCACCGAGGAGAAAAAAGGCGAAGATAGAGCTCAAGCAAGACTAGACTAGGGTTCGGAGGGTAGAGAGAGAGGTGATATCCCTAGGGCAGGATCTGCTCTCCGTCTACCTCCGGCTGGAACACTGCCGGGTTCATCCCGGAACACCCTTGTACACCACACCATGATGAACACTTCAATCCAGACATGCAGGAGTAGGGCTTTTAGCCTCCGGGCGGCCTGAACCTGGGTAAACTCCGTGTGTCTTTCTGTGTTGCTTGCGTGCTTGTCCCAACGAAGAACTCGATGATCTTGCTCCCAGGTAAGGCGTCTTCCAGCCTCCTTCGCGCCCGTGCCGAACCTAAAAAGGGGTATCCTCTACTCCCGGTGTCCGTGATCCGAGACACGACATCTGGCGCGCTGGGTAGGGGGTGCAAGCGCTAGATTCGTCTTCATCAACCTCAAGTTCTTCGTCAAGCATGCCGCCGAAGAGGAAAACCGACGCCGCCACCTCCAAGGCCACGTCTCCGTCACGTACTCAGGCTTCTGCTGAGGGTCGCGCTGCGGAGACGCGCCAAACTGCTCCTCCGCCCGTGCCGCCTGTGGAGAAGGTGGCATCGGAGAGAGCCAACGTCAACAAGAACGTCGATCCCAACGATCCGGCGGCCCCAGATTCTCCGCCATGCCTCCTCCACGCTTTGGAGAGAAAAGCGTCAGGAACGGCGCGGGCAAGGGTCCTGGCGCCGGGGAGGAGCGAGACCACGTCCGCGCCAGCAGAGGTCCCCGGAGCGCCAAAAGCAAGTCCTCCACGCACTTGACCTCAGACGCGCAAGCTCGCCACGACGCCCTTGTCGCTGCCAAGGCCCTGATGCAGTTCCCTCCGAGCTCCGGCGACCCCAAGGTCTACCAAGAATGGAGAGCTCGTGTGGAGGCACTCCTCGACTTCGCCGACGGTGGCCCTGAGCCCGACCTTACTCGAGCTCCCACCGTCGACGGTCCCGAAGCCGGAGGACACAAGGCGCGCGAACCGCGGGGCCAGCCCCGTGGCGAGCGCCAAGGCGAGGCGGCACCTCCTCGCACCGCTCCACCGATGGCGGACCGGCTAAACTACGACCGCGGCAAGGCCATCTCCGTCGGGTCATCTATCACGCGCAACCAAGATCTTCGCCACGGCCTCAACAACCGTCGAACCGAGGATATGCGCACCCGCATCGAACGACGCCGTGAGCGCCGTCGCCGGGAGGACCGGGACGACACATCGCCGAAGGGTGTCTCACCCTTGCCCCTGAGTTTTGCCAGGTCACCTGGCCTAAGAAATTCAAGATCGACGTCCTCCGCTACGATGGCACCACAAACCCCCGGGACTTCCTGCAGCTCTACTCCTTAGCTGCGGCAGTCGCCGGGGCCGACGAAATGATGATGACCAGCTGGTTCCCGCTGGCCCTGAAGGGAGATGCCCAGACGTGGCTTCTCGACCTCCCAAGTGTTCCATCCGTTCCTGGAGGATCCTGAAGGAACAGTTCCTGGGGGCTTTCCAAGGCGGATACGAACGCCCGGGGGCCCCCAGCAACCTCCACGACTTCAAGCAGCTTCCGGGTGAAACTCTTCGCAAGTTCATCCAACGCTTCACCCAGAAGATGAACACGATACCCTGCATCAAGCAAGAGCTGGTGATCTCCTCTTTCCACGCCAACGTCCGCAATACCCGGATGCACGAAAAGTTGAGCAATCGCCGCATCGAGTCCACCTGCGAACTCTGGGAGCTGGCGGATCGGTGCGCCCGAGCAGAGGAGGGGGTCAAGTTCCCCGGGGAGGATGAACCCGAGGACAAACCGCCCCCGCCAAGAACAAGAAGCGGGACTCAGGACCCGACAAGCGCGTCTTTGTCACCGAACCCCTTCCTAAGAAGGCCAAGCCTGCATCGGCCTCTGAGGGGAAGACGACCCATGGTGCACATTCATCCTGACGGCAACCACCTTCTCAAGGACTGCCGCCAGCTCAAGAATCTCGCCATAAGAGAGCAGCGTCGGGCTGACGGGGTTAGCCTGGACGGCTGCTACAATTGCGGCATCATTGGGCATGCCGCTCGTGACTGTCCCACGGGTCGCCAAGGCGGAGGCGGCCGCGGATGGGGTCGCGGCGGTGGCCACGGGGGCGAGGAGGACGCGGCGGCCAAGGCGGTCGTGAACAGAACAATCAAGAAGTCGCCCCCAACCAACAAGGAAGCTCCGGCTCCCCAGGGAGGTAATAGTGGAAGGTTCCAGGAAGTCACCGGAGTTGTCGGGTGCATTCACGGGGGAGCCTCTCTGCCTCCCTCCAATGGCGCGTGCAAGAGGCTTGTCCGGGAGCTTAACGTGGTTGCTTCTGGTCCGCCCAAGCCCCTGGAATGGTCTGGACAAGTCATCACCTTTGACCCGGAAGATCATCCTACCAACGTGGCCGGGGTGGGAACCCTGCCCTGATCGTGTCGCCCATCGTCCACAACTACAAGGTCACCAAGATGCTGGTCGACAGAGGTTCCAGCCTCAACCTACTGACAGCGAAGGTGCTAGCTACCCTGCAAATCCCCCTTTCTCGCCTGCAAGACACCGGCGTGTTCCAAGGCGTGAATGGGAGCATCACTCGGCTGCTGGGAAAGATCACGCTCCCCGTCACCTTTGGTGACCCGGAGAACTTTCGCACCGAGGACATCGTCTTCGACATTGCAGACACCGCTTCCGTACAACGGCATACTTGGCCTGCCTGCTCTGGCCAAGTTCATGGTCGTCTCGCACTTCGCCTACAACATGATGAAGATCCCCGCGGCCTGGGGAGTGATCAAGGTCAAGGCTGACGTCGACGATGCCATCTTTTGCGTTCAGAAGTTGAACCAGACGGTGGCGGCGACCTCGGACGTTCCGTGAGATGTACAGGAAGTCGATGTCGGTGCATTCTCCGGGACGGAGGGTACTCCGGAGGCTCGACATCAACTTCCCTCAAGAAGGCGTCTTTTCATGAAGATCCGCAAATGACCAAGAAGGTGGCGTTGACTAGTGATGGGAGTCGCTCCATCACCATCGGCGCCCGCCTCACCGACAAATAGGAAAGCGCGCTCGTCGCCTTCCTTCGGGAAAACTCTGACGTCTTCGCATGGGAAGCGTCAGGGCTACCTGGCGTACCAAGGGAGGTGATCGAGCACAAACTGGCGATCAGCGAGGATGCTCGCCCGGTAAAACAAGTTCTGCGCAGGCAGAGCAAGGAAAAACTGGAGTTCATCGTGTCCGAGGTCGACAAGTTGGAAGACGCCGAAGTCATCAGGGTGGTGCCACACCCAACTTGGGTGGCCAATCATGTGGTGGTGCCAAAGCCCATGACCTTCAAGTGGCGGCTCTGCATCGACTTCACCGACTTAAACAAGGCCTGCCCCAAGGATCCTTTCCCACTGCCCGGATCGATCTCATCGTGGATTCTACCGCCGGGTGCGAGCTCCTGTGTTTTCTGGATGCTTTCTCCGGGTACCACCAGATCATGATGGCAGTGGAGGATCAGGAGAAGACGGCCTTCATCACGCCCAAGGGCTGCAACTGCTACACCCGGATGCCGTTCGGCCTCCGGAATGCCGGCGCAACCTTTCAGCGCGCTATGCAAGCATGCCTTGGGTCCCAGCTGGGCCGCAACGTGGAGGCTTACATCGACGACATCGTGGTCAAGACCCGGTACAAGGACTCCCTCATTCAAGATCTGCACGAGACCTTCGACAACCTTCGCGGGTCAACTTCAAGCTCAACCCCGACAAGTGCGTGTTTGGGGTCCCGTCCGGCAAGCTGCTTGGATTCTTGATCTCCCATCGGGGGATTGAGGCCAATCCCAACAAGATCAAGGCCATCGAGCGCATGGAGGCGCCAAGGCGGGTCAAGGACATGCAGCGCCTCAACGGGTGCATCACCGCACTCAGGCGTTTCATCTCAAGGCTTGGAGAACGAGCTCTGCCCTTCTTCAAGCTACTCAAGAAGACGGGTCCCATGGAGTGGACCCCGGAGGCTGAAGAAGCTCTTCAGTCCCTCAAGTGCTACCTCGCCTCGCCCCCCATCCTCGTGGCACCAACAGAGAAGGAGCCCCTACTACTGTACATCGCTGCCACCAACCAGGTGATCAGTGCGGTTCTTGTGGTAGAACGTGATGCTCATCCAAGCAAGATCAACGGCAAGCGTCCCGGAAACATCCTCCCGGGGCAACCAAGCAAGAAGAGGCAGCCGGGTGACAAAGGGCCAGAGGGCCCTGAGCCTGACGTGCCCACTGACTCAGCCATCGGCGTCATAGAAGAAGCATCGCTGGGGGCTGACGCGCTCTCGTTCGAAGCAGAACACCCGGAGGAAACCGAGCCCGTCAAGGACTCGGTAACCCGCAAGATACATCATCCGTTCTACTTCATCAGTTCGGTGCTGCGCGACGCCCGGGAGCGGTACCCCATGATGCAGAAGCTGTTACTGGCGATCCTCATCGCCTCTCACAAGATGAGCCCCTACTTCGAAAGCCACCCCATCACCTTGGTTTCCAAGTATCCCTTGAGGTGTCCACTGGAAAACCCACTCTCCACCGGACGTGTCTCATGGTGGGCCATGGAGCTTCAAGGCTTCGGCCTCAAGTTCGAGCACACGAACAACATCAAGAGTCAGGCACTGGCTGATTTCACGGCGGAGTGGACTGAGACAGCGTTTGACGACCCGGTGGAGGAATCCGCTTTCCCGGGAAAGAAGACCCTGACACATGGACCATGAACTCCGACGGCTCTTACACCAAGGGCCAGGGAGGCGCTGGAGTTGTCTTGACTCACCCACGTGAGATCGTCTGAAGTACGTCGTCCAGATGCACTACAAGGAGAATATCTCGAACAACACGACGAAGTACGAGGGCCTGCTTGCGGGACTTCGTGCTGCCGTTGGCCTCGGTATCAACAAGCTCATCTTCAAGGGTGACTCTCAGCTAGTCATAAAATAAGTGAACAAGGAGTACGCCTGCCCCTAGATGACAGCTTTTGGGCCGTGTATGTCCCGAGGGATGAAAACACGTCCGCGGACGAGCTATCACAGATGGCCTCCAAGCGAGAACCAGTGCCTCCCGGGATCTACATTGAGGTGCTCCGGCAACCCTCTGTGTCTCCCGAGAGGCTCAAGGCAAGGTCTACATCGACACTGGGGGCTGGTGACCCGTCTACTTGACAACCGGGGAAACCAGCCTAGAAGACGCACAAGACCCGGCAGGACCTGGACCAAGGGAAGCCATGCTTCTCCTTGGTCAAATGGTGCTACCGGTTGAAAGAACCCACCCACCCTGGGCCATGGACATCATCAAGTACATGACGGAGCATGCTCTTCCGGAGGATGATCATGATGCCGAGCGGGTGGCTCGCCAAGCCAAGCTCTACGTCCTGATCGACGGCGAGCTCTACCGGCGACGCGACAACGGAGTCAAGCTCCGCTGCATACCACAAGAACAAGGCCAAGTACTGCTACGAGACATCCAAGAGGGCACATGCTCAAGTCATGTTGCATCAAGATCTTTGGCGGGAAAAGTTTTCCGCCAGGGTTTCTACTGGCCAACAGTCATGTACGACGCCGAGAAAATTGTCAAGACCTGCGAAGCTTGCCAATACTACGCGAAGAACATCAATCAGCCAGCTCAAGCCCTCCAACCAATCCCAATATCCTGGCCATTTGCAGTCTGGGGCTTGATATCGTGGGCAAGTTGCCAAAGTCAGTTGGCGGACATGAATACCTCTTCGTGGCTACCGACAAGTTCACAAAATGGGCTGAAGTAATGCCAGTACCACGCCAGACGGCCCAGGCCACCATCAAGTTCATCGAAGGGATTGTCTACCGCTTCGGAGTACCTAACAGGATCATCACAAACAACGGCACTCAGTTCACAAGTCGAGCCTTCCTCAACTTCTGTGAAGAATTGGGCATCAAGGTGTGCTTTGCATCAGTGTCCTATCCAAGATGCAATGGACAAGTGGAGCGAGCCAATGCGGAGGTCCTAAGAGGTCTGAAAACCAAACCATTTGATAAGCTGGAGAACAAGGGGAAGAATTGGATTGATCATCTACCCAGTGTACTGTGGTCCCTCAGTACCACACCAAGCCGAGCAACTGGAGAAACACCTTTCTTCCTTGTCTATGGAGCTAAAGCTGTCCTGCCAATAGAACTAAGGCACGGATCTCCCCGGGTACTCGCTTATGATGAAGACACCCAAGCTGAGCGAAGGATTGATGACATAAACTTCCTGGAAGAAATTCGATGTCGTGCATCCCTACGATCTGCTCGATATCAGCAAGGGCTCCGCCTATACCACAGCCATCATGTCCGGTCTCGGGAACTGCAGCCCGGGGACTTGGTACTCCGCAAGATACAGAAACTCGAGGGCTTGAACAAAATGTCAAGCAAGTGGGAAGGACCCTACCGGGTTACTCATACCCTGAGACCCGGAGCTCTCTATCTGGAAGACGAGAAATGCAGGCCGGAGGGCAACACCTGGAACATCGAGAATCTCCGCAAGTTCTACCCCTAATTACGAACATGAATCGCCAAACGTCGAATCCGCTAAGCACGCCCAAGGGGCTAGTGTTCTGTAATAGGGTGGAAGAAGTCATCACCAAGAAATAAAAGATAAGTGTTTCAATTCCGTGAGCCTCAATTCATGTCGAGATATGTGTTATCCGCAACAACCCCCAAGCAGGGGCTGATATGGTGCCGGTGGCTGACGGGTCGAGCGCGAGTGGCCTATCAGTAGGCACTGCCACCCGATCGTGTCATAATGTCATGGAAAGGAGTGAACGGGCAGTGCTGTGTTTTAATGAACTTAAACACAGAAATGCACATTCAACTTTGCTTGCGGGTTGTTTCGGATGAAACAATATCACGACATAAAAAGAGGGTCCATTCTTTCCTACTGAAAGTTTGTTATGTGCAGCGCCTTCCCAGGACAGGAACTGATGGCAGAAAGCGGCAAAGGAGTTGGGTACCCGGGAGGGGCAGGACGGATCGAGGGCACGACAGAAAACAGCTAAGTCCTTGCATCTGCATCCTGCACTTAGGCATGACATCTCGCTCGGAGTCAATATACCATCGACCTGCGCATGCTTGACAGTTGATGAGAGCCTTTGCGGGGGTAATGCATCCACCCCGGCAAACGGTCCATTTCCCTCCGGCCTAGTACCCGTGGACAGTGGAGTAGGCGCCCGGAAGGTATAGTGCTCTTAGGGGTACTGCTACTGCGTGCACACAGTCAGAGTACTTGGCACCTAAGAGATCTCCTCTGAAAACTTGACAGCGCATTAGTGCAAAGGAAGATTTGGGAAATGACCCCGGGAGTTGAGGCTAGGTTGCATTCATCTGAACTTAAATTCTGTATTACAATTCTGAATTACATTCAGTTGTGCAACTTCTTGATTACATAATAAGTCTGTGCTACTAAGGCTAGCTCAGGGCTCCTAGCTGTGCAGACTTGTTGTTATTTTTTGCCTGCCGGGTACACTCTGCTCTTCCGGGGACGCCTGGAGGAGGAAAGGGTGCACGAGCAGGGCTTTCAGGCGCTTCACCTAGCGGGAGGCCTCTGCGCAAGCCTAGGTACTCCATGGCCGAAGATGAGGAGATCTCTCGCGCCTCACGGCCCCTCTACCTCCACCGCCGCGCTTCACTCGCCCTCTTGGGGCGGCTCTTCCGCGGCTGCTGGTACCCTTCTCCGCCGGAGCCGAAGCACGTGGACGCCCAACGCCCCTTTTCCCTCTCGCCATACTGGGATAGGAGCAATGTAGCAGCGGAGAACAAGGATGGAGATTCATGGGGCGCCCCTTCCGCTTTTATAGCACGCGGCGTCTTCTCTCTCCAGCGGCCTCCTCGGCTTCTCCGCAGCGGGAATCGAGGAGACAGGTGCAATTATTCCCCCGAGCGGAATAACTCCAAGTCCCACCCTCTGGTGGATGGGACGTGTCAGACAAGACAAGTAGCCGGGTACCCACTTTGGCCAACTCTTTGGCCATAGCCCCGACAGCAGTTGAAGCAAGAGCAGCTACTATCGCAGCAGTGGAACATGGGGTTGCCCTGATGCTGCCAAAGTAGGTCCACAACTAGGGCCCACCAAGAAGATGGACAAGGCAAGGAGTCAAGATCAGCAGATGGGTCAGCTCATCTGCCCCAAGGAAACCCGACAAGTTCGACATCGACATGCTGCGGCTAAGGACTAGGTGACCTTCCAGGGTTGCCCGGAGAACAAGGGGGAGTACCCGTGGGTCCGTGCGCCCGGCAGGAGGCCAGGCGTACCCCCGGGTCCTCCATCTGTACCGCAGAGAGGATAAGAACGCCACCTCGCGCCGGAAGCTGGTAGAAGGCTTGGGCGCCAAGACGAAGGACGCGCCCTGGTGACGTCGCCACGAGCGTGGTTGGTGGGGCGGATAGGCTTTGTCTGTCCCACCTTTCCCAAAGGGCGGACGACCGCGCCACCCTCCAGAAGATACTTGGAGGAGAAGAGGCCACGTCTCCTTCAAAGGCCACCGAGGGGTTCTCCCGCCAAAAACCCCTCACGCCCCTCGCGTGCCCATGTCGGATCCCCTTAGCCTATAAAAGGATGACCATGGCACCGAGGAGAAAAAAGGCTAAGATAGAGCTCAAGCAAGACTAGACTAGGGTTCGAAGGGTAAAGAGAGAGGTGATCTCCCCAGGGTAGGATCTGCTCTCCGTCTACCTCTGGCCGGAACACTGCCGGGTTCATCCCAGAACACCCTTGTACACCACACCATGATGAACATTTCAATCCAGACATGCAGGAGTAGGGCTTTTAGCCTCCGGGCGGCCTGAACCTGGGTAAACTCCGTGTGTCTTTCTGTGTTGCTTGCGTGCTTGTCCCAATGATAAACTCGACGATCTTGCTCCCGGGTAAGGCGTCTTCCAGCCTCCTTCGCGCCTCGTGTCGAACCTAAAAAGGGGGTATCCTCTACTCCCGGTGTCCGTGATCCGAGACACGACAAGTGGGTTAATTTCGAACCCTTCTTTCTTTATCCTTTGGCTCACCGGCATGAAAGCATCAATAGGTGGACCTGTTATGTTTTTGATTTGGAGGAGCCTATACTGGTGAGTAAAGTGATCCTCCATGGTGCCCGCTAAGAACATGCGGACAACTTAGCACAATAATAAATAAGTAATGAAAAACAAAAAAACAAAAGTGCTTAGTTCCCCGGCAAGCGACAGAAAATAGCTTGATGACTGCAAGTGCACAGATCGATGTAGCTAGTTTCGAAGATGGAGTTTGTCGAACCACTGGGAGCTGAAGGAAATGGTCTCAGGTTTCTCCTTTGGTTATCCAAATATTGTACATGCAAGCTAGTCTGATCCGAAGCAAGCACGTGTCTGGAAAACGCGTTGTTTGTGTTGATGTGGATGTTGTTGTTTATCAGAACGTGAGAGCAATGTGAACAATGACAAAGCAAAGGCAAATGGTGATGGTTATGAAAACTGCAATAAGGCTAAAGATGTTCATAGGAAGAGCTGGTTCCACCTGAGTATGTTCTCATGAGCTAAGATAGTTTATACCATTTAATATCACATTTATCATGTAGGGGCGGAGGCCCTTTTAAAGACGTGTCATAAGTCTATCAGGCATACACGCCCCGCACAACCACTGCTAGCCCCAGTAAGAAACCCGAGTTACATGGACCGTGCCTCTAGCAATTAAGGGTGTACCCCGTGTGCGGTGACCCAGCACATCACTGCATGTTATAGTACGCAAGTCATTGATATAACACTCATGGAAGCACTGTTCCGCAAATATTACATCTTTCAGAGTAGTACAACAGAAACATAGTCGGTCCAAGTAACACTGATACACCTCTTTACATTACAAAAGATCTCGATAACCTCCTCGATACATAGAGGTGGTATCGTGCAAATAAAATCAAAGAAGAACCAATTCGAAGCTTTGAGCTGAGTACAACTCTAGCTCTAAGACCTAATCAACTAATGTTGTTGTCACGACCCTACTCTATTCCTCCAAGAATATCTTGGTCCAGGGTTGGACTCCTTCCAATTGTGGTCCTTTGCACCATGTGCATGTTATCGTCATTCCTCCCTTGGAAAGGATGTGTCGTCAAGCCCATTAGTAGCAAGGTTGTCGTCGTACCCCATTGGCAAAGTAACTGTTGACTCTTTCAAATTCCACCGGGTAGATCTGACTCCATGATGATGAATTCTCGTTGAAGATATCCTTGGCATCTTGTTGAACAACTGACAACTCCGTTTCTAGCTCCAAAAGGGTCTAAGCAGGGGGGTCAACGGGGAAAGGGTGAGCAATGATGTATACGCACGCTTCTATTCTTGTAGACAGTGTTGGGCCTCCAAGTGCAGAGGTTTGTAGAACAGCAGCAAATTTCTGTTAAGTGAATCACCCAAGGTTTATCGAACTCAGGGAGGTAGAGGTCAAAGATATCCCTCTCAAGCAACCCTGCAATTAAGATACAAGAAGTCTCTTGTGTCCCCAACACACATAATACACTTGTCAGATGTATAGGTGCACTAGTTCGGCGAAGAGATACTAAAATACGAGTGATATGGATGATTATAAGTAGTAATTGCAATCTGAAATAAAAATGGCAGCAAGCAAACATGAGACAAAATGAGAGTAAACGGTGTTTCAATGCTTGGAAATAAGGCCTAGGGATCATACTTTCACTAGTGGACACTCTCAACAATAATAATATAATTGAATACATAGATATTTCCTCTTCACTATGCTACTCTGAATTATTCTCTCGTTAGATAACGAACACCAATCCACTGCGTAGGGCTATAAAAGCACACCGTAAAGTCGCATTCCACATCTAGGAAACCCCACACTGTCAACTTGAGCGCCCTAAAATAGTACTAGACAAACACCACAATTTCATAGAGCCATCCAACACAAATAATAACTCATGATAAGTATTCCTGTAATCTTTAGCCTAAGAGCCACACACGGTGCGCACACTGTCAACTTCGCACCGTGGGACAAAGGTGACTCCGGAGTTTACATTAATAAAACCACTCAAGTAGCATATAAGATAATGAAGAGTAACATCTATGGATTCAACTAGATTACAAAGCTCATGATCACATAAAGATCACACCATGGGAGAGAGAGATAAACCACATAGCTACCGTACGAGCCCTCAGCCCCGAGGGAAACTACTCACGCATGGTCAGGTGATGAGGAGCTTGATGGAGAGGTGCAGCCCGGAGTGGAGGCGGAGGCCGGCGGCAACCCGTGGAGGCGGCGGCGGCCCTTGGTGACGGCGGCCCTTGGCGGCGGCGGCGGCCCTTGGAGATGGTGCTGCTATGGAGGAGGTTCTCCTCCCCAAGACGGTTGCCTGGGAGGAGGAAAATTCGTGGTATGGGGGCCTCCTCACGAGTTAGGTTTCCTCTCCTTATATATGATCTCGGATTCCCGTCATCTCCTTTAGGGTTTCGGTAGAGCGGCGATATCTGGAGCGTCCGAACTCGGAATTAGGCGAATTTTAAGTCCAGATCGATTGGCAGAAAATTCCCCGCAACTTTCGCGACTACTTTTTCTGTTTGACATCGTCTTCTGTCCGGTACGTGACAATCTCCGAAAAACGTTTTCAGACGAAGGTCCCGATTCGACTCCAACAAGGTTTCCTTTGCCCAATTTTGATAATTCCTACACATTAAAGTGTAAAACAAGAACATTGTGCACTTTGGCAACTATTAGTAGGTTAGTCCAATAAATGTCATAATATGATATAAAGTGTATATAAAACATGTAGCAATTAATAAAAACATGCATGGAACATCAAAAATTATAGATACGTTTGAGACGTATCAAGCATCCCCAAGCTTAGTTCTACTCGTCCTCGAGTAGGTAAACGATAAAAAAAATAATTTTTGAGTGACATGCTACCATCATAATCTTGATCAAATAGTATTGTAAAGCACATGTTATGAATGAAGTGATCCAAGTCAATGGTCTATAGTTTGCTACAAATAGATAATGAGCAAACAACTGAATCATATAAGCAAAAACTTTTCATGAATAGTACTTTCGAGACAAGCATCAAAAGTTTTGCATAAGAGTTAACTCATAAAGCAATAGATTCTAAGTAAAAGGTTTAACCAACACAAAGGAAGATTTAAGCTTCAGCAATTGCTTTCAACATTATATCTCATGGATATTTGTCAACACAAAGCAATATAATAAGTACAATATACAAGCATATAAAAATTGTTGACCCCTAGTGTTTGCTTCTGAGATAGAAAGAAGTAGGAAAACTGACTCAACATAAAAGTAAAAGAAAGGCCCTTCGCAGAGGGAAGCAGGGATTAAATCATGTGCTAGAGCTTTTTAAGTTTTTGAAATCATATAGAGAGTAAAAATAAGTTTTGGAGGTGTTTGTTAATTGTCAACGAATCAGAAAATGGAAAGTACAATATGACCCCTGCCAACCAGACTTTTAAGAGCGGCTCCCATGAAGGACGTTATTTCTACCAGCAAGGCAGATCATCCCTCTTCTCTTTTGTTTACACATGCAGATATTTCACTGTTTGTCATTGCTTGACTGATAAATCAGGGCAAAAATGTGAAGAGAATTAAGCGGTTAAAGTTGTAATTAATTGGGACTGGGCACCCCATTTGCCAGCTCTTTTTGCAAAATTAATGGATAAGCGGATGTATATGCCGCTAGTCCGGTGGTAAAGTCTGTTTGACAGTTGACATAAAGACATCCACCCCGTCCTCATGAGCTTGGTAAACATTGACACAAAAAGGAGTAATAATTTGAATAGTTTAAAGGTAGCACATGAAAAATTTACTTGGAGTGGCAAGGAAATACCACATATAGGTAGTTATGGTGGACACAAATGGCATGGATTTTGGCTCAAGGTTTTGGATGCACGAGAAGCATTCCCTCTCAGTACAGAGTTTAGGCTAGCAAGGTTATTTGAAGCAAACACAGGATATCAACCGACACACAAGACTTATATGAAAACATATTGCAAGCATTATAAGACTCTACACTGTCTTCCTTGTTAACCAAACCCTTTTACTAGAAAATATCTAGACCTTAGAGATACCAATCATGCAAACCAAATTTCAACGAGCTTTACGGTAGTTCTTCATTAATAGGTTTTAACTACATGATACAAAAGCTTAAACATGAACTACTTGATAACTCAAAACAATTGACAAGTATCAAATTATCCAATACAGTGATCTACAAGAATATGTAAGCTTTTTCCATTATACCATCTACCACATGCACATTTTCTGTTCCAACCAAACACCAATCAATTTATTTCAACAAACTCTCCAAACAATTATAAGTGAAACAAGAGAGTACTTTCTAAAAGAACTAACAGCTCTGAATAAGAGATGCATGAAAAACAGGAGCTAAAAGCAAAGCATAGCTAACAAGAATACTCAACAAGTATAAGTGAAGAATAGGAGTATTCATATGAAAAAGCGGAGCGTGTCTCTCTCCCAATCAAGATGCTAGGATCCAATCAAGTTGATCAGAAAATAAAATAACAAACGAAAATAAAAGCACACAGACGCTCCAAGTAAAGCACATATGATGTGAAAGAATTAAAATATAGTTTCACTAGAGATGACCTGATAAGTTGCTGATGAAGAAGGGGATGCCTTGGGCATCCCCAAGCTTAGACGCTTGAGTCTTCTTGAAATATGCTGGGGTGATCCATGGGAGCATCCCCAAGCTTAAGCTCTTCACTCTTCTTGATCACATTATATCATCCTTCTCTCTTGACCCTTGAAAACTTCCGCCACACCAAACTCAGAATAATTCTCATTAGAGGGTTAGTGCACAATCAAAAACTCACATGTTCTATAAGGACACAAACATGACAATTACTTTTTAAACATTAGCTACTACTACTGATGTTATGTGAAGCTCTTCACCTCAAAAAGAATTCCACTCAACACTAGTAAAAGAGAGAATGCAAAATAAAAGGCAGAATCTGTCTAAAACAGAACAGTCCGTAAAGACGAAGGCACTTACGTTGCTCAAATCGAAAAACTCAAAACTAATGAAAGATGCGTACATATCTGAGGATCACGCACAAAAATTTCAGATTTAAATAATTTTCTGTGATTTTACAGAAGCAAAACGGTGAACAGCAGAAATCTGTTCCTGCGCAGAAATCCAAATCTAGCATCATCTTCCTATTAGAGGCCTTACTTGGCACAACAATGCAAGAAAATAAAGATACAAAGGCATTGCTACAGAAGTAAACAGCACCTTGACTCAATAAAATAAAAATAGCAAAAATAAAAACAATGGGTTGTCTCCCACAAGCGCTTTTCTTTAAAGCCTTTTAGCTAGGCATGATAATTTTGATGATGCTCTCATATGTATAAGAGTTGAATATGAAAGAGCATCAAGAAGCAAATATCAAACACATTTAAGTCTAACCCACTTCCTATGCAAAGGAATCTTGTAAGAAAATAAATCAATAAAGCACAAAGTGACTAGCATAGGAAGGCAAAACAAGTGGAACTTCAAAAATTTCAACATAAAGAGAGAAGACTTAATATTATTGAGATATATGAAGTCATGTCTCCTTCTCTCATAAAAACTTTCAGTAGCATCATTGATAAAATCCACAATATAACCATCACATGAAACATTCTTACCATGATCCATATGCATAAAAGTATCAATATTTTCCACATAAGCAAAGTTCTTCTTATTAATAACAATGGGAGTAGGATCATCATAAAGAACTCGAACATGATAGACAAGTTGTATATTAGAGGGATGGTTTTGGTAAATCCCTCTATAATTATGACAAGTTTCATGAGAATGATTGTAATTATAGCCTATGTCATAGTTATCTTTATAATAATTATCAAAGACTGGAGGCATAGTATCATCATAAGCAATAGAATAGTTATCTTCCAAAGTGTGTTCATTTGTAAACATATCATCATCATTTTTACTAGAAGGAGAGGTCTCAAATATATAATCATCAGTAGCAAAAGGATTTTCAAAAACATCACTAGGAGGAGAGGTTTCAAAATATAATTATTACTAGCAAAAGGATTTTCAAACACCTCATCCCCAAGCTTAGTGCTTCCTATATCATCATTGGAAGGAACATGGATAGTACTAATAGTATAGCAATTATTAACATCATCATTTTCAGAATTGGTACCCAAAAGATTTTCAATATCAAAAGTAGTGTGCTTTTCCCAATCATGATCACTACTATAAGTAACAGGCATAGGATCATCATCGAATTCAGACTCATCAGCAACAACTATAATAGGAGCAACATGCTTAGGGGAAGATACCGTTTCCTCTCTCCTTTTACTCCTCTTCTTCTTCTTTCCCTCTTTAGGAGGGAGAGGCTTGAAAGGAGGCTTCTCCACATACCCTGGTTTATTGTTAGAAACAATAGAAGAAACTTGGGAGGATTCCTCTTTTTCATTAATAAGAGTAAAACAAACATTAGTCCTTTCATATTTTGGTAAAGTCGATCCATCTTTTTAATATTTTGTATGTAAGTGTTGGCATGGCAATTATTAACACAATAGAGATGACATCCATGCAACACGCTATTCATATCAAAAGCACTCATATCTAACGAAGAAGTTTTTCTTGATAACTCTTCACACCCCAAAAATAATGTAAGTTCATCATGCTGATTAGGAGTGATCATGTTATCACAAAAGTCTCTCGCAGTATCCTTATTAGAACCTGAGCATTGGAATTCGAAATGACCCTCTTTATAGCAAAGTTCACAAATAAAAGGATAGAGGGCACACACTTTTTCAGCAAAATCACTTAGAGCCTTGTACCACGTTCTAGTTTTTTCATTCCTATGATGGATACAATATTCTTCTTCGATTTGATTCTTTTCACAAGGTCTAAGTGCTCCACAAAAATTAACATGCTTATAAGAAATAGTATTTTCAGAAGTTTGAGCATGTTTATTACAATCATTAATAACAATTTCATTTTCATGCAAGTGTCTTTAAAAGGTTCATGATACATGTCCCAATTTTCTTTAGGAACATTAATATGAGAAGCAAAGGCTCTACAATAATCAACAATAATTTGAGGATCAAGACCATATTTAGCACTAAGCTCTTGAAAACTAGCAGTTTCAGCGAAAGACTTAATGCAATCATACTCATAGTTTATACCTGATTCTTTACCTTTGTCGTTATCCCAATCTTCAGTATTGCTTTGAATTGTTTCAAGAAGATCCCATTTAGCTTCAACCTTCTTACTTGTGAAAGAACCCTCTGAACAGGCATCTAGATAATCCTTGCAATGACCTGAAAGCCTTGCATAAAAATTAGTAACAATTATTTCCTCAGGAAGCCCATGGTTAGGACATTTGAGTATTAATATTTTCAGTCTCCCCCAAGCTTGAGCAATGCTTTCTCCATCACGAGGACAAAAATTATAAATGTAATTCCTATCTAAATGCATTTCATAAGGGGGATAAAATTTAGAGTAAAAGAGAGATTCAAGCTCCTTCCACTCCGAATGATGAGGATCATCCAGTAGCTCATACCACTCCTTGCTTTGTCCTTAAGTGACAATGGAAATAATTTCTTCATGGCATTTTCTCTTGATAAACCTGCAACCTTAAACAACTCACAAAGTTCTGTAAGTTTCAACAAGTGATCACTTGGATGGACTGTTCCATCCCTGCATAACGTTCATCCATAACCTTTTCAACAATTTCCATAGGTATTTCAAAAGGAATACTTTCAGTAGGTGGATTTAAAATATCACAAGCATCATTAGAATTATCACATATGGGAGACAAAGTATTATCAAAGCAAATTTTCTCCTCCAAAGCTGGGGAACTAAAAAGATCATTTTCATAAAAACTAGCTTCCCCAAGCTTAGACTTTTCCATAGCATTAGCAATAATGGTGTTCAAAGAATTCATGCTAATAACATTGCTATCACTATTATGCAAACAAACTTCCATAGGTTTTTTAATTTTCTCTTCAAAAGCATCATGTCCTAATTCAATATAAAGTTCATAAAGATCTCTAATTTTTTTGTTGTTTTCCATTAAGCCTAACTAGTAAAATAAAAACAAGAAACAAAAAGATATAACCGCAGGATCTAAAGGAGATACCTTCCAACACTTACCTCCCCGGCAACGGCGCCAGAAAATAGCTTGATGTCTACGCACGCTTCTATTCTTGTAGACAGTGTTGGGCCTCCAAGTGCAGAGGTTTGTAGAACAGCAGCAAGTTTCCCTTAAGTGAATCACCCAAGGTTTATCGAACTCAGGGAGGTAGAGGTCAAAGATATCCCTCTCAAGCAACCCTGCAATTAAGATACAAGAAGTCTCTTGTGTCCCCAACACACCTAATACACTTGTCAGATGTATAGGTGCACTAGTTCGGCGAAGAGATATTAAAATACAAGTGATATGGATGATTATAAGTAGTAATTGCAATCTGAAATAAAAATGGCAGCAAGCAAACATGAGACAAAATAAGAGTAAACGGTGTTTCAATGCTTGGAAATAAGGCTAGGGATCATACTTTCACTAGTGGACACTCTCAACAATAATAATATAATTGAATACATAGATATTTCCTCTTCACTATGCTACTCTGAATTATTCTCTCGTTGGATAACGAACACCAATCCACTGCGTAGGGCTATAAAAGCACACCTTAAAGTCGCATTCCACATCTAGGGAACCCCACACTGTCAACTTGAGCGTCCTAAAATAGTACTAGACAAACACCACAATTTCATAGAGACATCCAACACAAATAATAACTCATGATAAGTATTCCTGTAATCTTTAGCCTAAGAGCCACACACGGTGCGCACACTGTCAACTTCGCACCGTGGGAAAAGGTGACTCCGGAGTTTACATTAATAAAACCACTCAAGTAGCATATAAGATAATGAAGAGTAACATCTATGGATTCAACTAGATTACAAAGCTCATGATCACATAAAGATCACACCATGGGAGAGAGAGATAAACCACATAGCTACCATACGAGCCCTCTGCCCCGAGGGAAACTACTCACGCATGGTCATGGTGATGAGGAGCTTGATGGAGAGGTGCAGCCCGGAGTGGAGGCGGAGGCCGGCGGCAGCCCGTGGAGGCGGCGGCGGCCCTTGGCGGTGGCGGCGGCCCTTGGAGATGGTGGCGGCCCTTGGAGATGGTGCTGCTATGGAGGAGGTTCTCCTCCCCAAGACGGCTGCCTGGGAGGAGGAAAATTCGTGGTATGGGGGCCTCCTCACGAGTTAGGTTTCCTCTCCTTATATATGCTCTCGGATTCCCGTCATCTCCTTTAGGGTTTCGGTAGAGCGGCGATATCTGGAGCGTCCGAACTCGGAATTAGGCGAATTTTAAGTCCAGATCGATTGGCAGAAAATTCCCCGCAACTTTCGCGACTAGACTTTTTCTGTTTGACATCGTCTTCTGTCCGGTACGTGACAATCTCCGAAAAACGTTTTCAGACGAAGGTCCCGATTCGACTCCAACAAGGTTTCCTTTGCCCAATTTTGATAATTCCTACACATTAAAGTGTAAAACAAGAACATTGTGCACTTTGGCAACTATTAGTAGGTTAGTCCAATAAATGTCATAATATGATATAAAGTGTATATAAAACATGTAGCAATTAATATAAAACATGCATGGAACATCAAAAATTATAGATACGTTTGAGACGTATCAAGCAACACGAGCGTTACTCAGCAAGTTCAAATACAATAAGGAAGAGACTTTCTTTTGAGTGCACTGGCTATAGTCATGACCAAAGGTCCTAGACGTAGAAGCAAGGTTTTGAAAACATTCCTTCAAAAGGTTGTTTTTAATTTTGAAAACTATGTTCCTCCGCCCTCACGGGTATGAGAGTCAATTAAGACCCCTTTCCCGCCACGATCGTAGTTCCTTCCGGGAACATGGGAATAGTTGCTATAAATCATTTTACACTCTGCAGAGGTGCGTCACTTTTCCAAGAGTAGGCCCATCCATGCATCTCTCTACACACTCCTTGGTGTGTCTGGTCCGGTATGGGGTTCTCAAGACATTCTGAGTTCTTCTCCGCGACCCCACACATCCACCCAAGTCGTAAGTAGCACAGTATCCTTGACCAACTCTCGGGCCCCAGGATCCATCTATTTACCCACCCAAGCCAACACTACCGAACACCTCCGTGAGGGGTTGGCTTTCAACTGGTACCAACAAACCTTTCAACATCAAGCGTAGCACGACGGCCACCTCCGATGTTTGACCCGGTAGGCTATCTGAGGACATGCGAAAGAAAGAAGATACTTATGCCTTCTCCAGCCCATTCTAGAACTCTTGGCCGACACGTAATTACGACGTTGGACAAGCCGTGGAACATTTGTTCTTAATCCTAAAGAAACTGCTCCCCAGTACGATCCTCCACCACAACATCAAACTGTGGTTCCACCGCAAACCATGAGCAATCCCATTTATTCAAGAAAACATTTTATTTTCGATGCAAGTAATAATAGATAAGAAAATATATAGTTTTTGAAAATAGTTTTTAGTAAAAGTAATTCAATGGATATGCAAGAATGAACTTGACTGTGATAGAAGTGGCAATTCAATCCTTCGGGGTTCTAGGGTGTTCGATAAAACCCCAAGATCTAAAAATAGCAATGTAATCCCGATAAGGACTACAGAAAACTTCAGCAAGATGCTATTATGCATAGTAATGAAATGCATTCATTATGTGGTTAACGAATCCAACTATAGAGAGACCTAGAGCTACTGAAGCACTTCTTCAGACGAAACGAGATATGCTAAGAGAAACTCGAGAGTCCTAGGATTGCCAGAAGTCTGTACAAATCTCACTATGCTGTTGAAAAAACTAAACAACAAAGCGTATTCAAATACTCCAAATATACCCCAAGCTTAACTAAGTAATCTTCGTCTACGCGATACTACGATAACATCATATTAACTTGACTTAAGGTTGTTTTATTACCCTTAGGTGTGTTATTAATTCTTAAGTTGATAATGAAGTTCGGATTAGTGATTACTTAGGATTCTATGGACTTAATAAGCTTTATTTGATTATCTTAAAATGGTATGTCCTAAGTGTGTTTCACTTTTATTCAATTAATAAAGTATTATCATATTTAAGAGTAATTACTTATGTGCTTATCTTTTATTTGAATAACAAGATAAGATTCTTTGAATATTAACACTTAAAAGAAAACAACGAAGTAACGTCATTTTTAAGTTTCAATTCTTAATTTTGGAATAGTGACTTAAATGAATTTGATTAGAACATAGAATTTAACCAATTTATTAAAGGCAATAATAAAGTGACGGTATTTCATTAAGTAGAGAGCTCATTTTATTACTTAATAATTACTTGGAATATTCATTAAAGATTATGAAATAATAGTATAACAACTTTATAGGTTTTTAGATTCAAATTTGTATTAATGAATCATTCTTCAATAATTATTTCCTTATGGAAAATGTCATTTTAATTAACCATTTAATGTAATATTGATTATTCACATCCACACATGGCATTCTCAAAATGCACACAATGTAAGGCATGATATGATTAAAACACATTTTCATATTTGAGTTTAAGCATGTGAAGCAATTTAAATGAAGTTGAAATGCGTCCAAAATAGCATTTCTATTTAACTTCATAATTAAAAGAACTGGTAATTTGTTGTTCCAATTTTTTTTATAATGACTCAAGTTCAATAAAAAAAATCATTGTAATGATACCAGTAGATAGATTTTACTTTGCTGAACATTTTGGTATATTATTTGTATTTTTCTGATTTAAGATGATTTAGTTATGAATTTTCAAAAGGGTGATTTCGATTTAAACCATTTCTGGAATTATCTAAAGATAAACGGTGACACCATTGGAGGCTCTCTAGCGATTTGGGCTTTCTGGCCGTCCGATCCTCTCCGCTCCGTGCCTCCGCACCGTCCGATCCCTGCCGGCTCTGGAGTCGGAATGAACAAGGATTTGCAAAGTCGCTAACCGTACCAACCTTCGTGCACCCACTCTCGCTGACGACCTCTCCCGATACTCCCTGTAGCCCGAGGGCCCACCCGTCGGCCTCACGCTGCGCGTTTAATCGGTGTAGCGGACGTGCCAGAGTGGTGCAGATTAGTAGCGCGTTCGTCCCATTGGTCGATTTTGTTCATTTACCGTACTAGGTTTTAGCGAATGCGTTGCGTGCCCCTCTGGAATAGCTTTCTCCATATGTGGTTCCTTCCCCCTCTCTCTCGCTGACGATGGGCCCCATTCTTTGTGTGGCCCACAGGTCGGTTGCTCGGGACGTTGCGTTGCCGATGTTTCCAGCTTCCATGCGTCGCCGATGCGTGTTTTCTACAGTATGTCGGGGCACGTTGGGTATTTCCACGATCGTCGGGTACGTTGCACTGTTCGTGATGTCAGGCAGAATTCGGGCCCGATTTCTCTGTCCGAGCTGGCCTCTCTCCATTCGTCGTCGGGTATGTTGCACTGTGCTGGTAGTCAGAACGAATTCGGGCCCGATTTCACGTGTCGCTGGCGGCTCGCCATTGGTACTACGTTACCGACCTAAATACTGTGCTTCAGGGGTACGGTGGGGAAATATATTGGGCCCTTCTTCGATTTTCTTAATGTCGTCTCACTATTGGTTTAGTTCTACAGTACGTTGGGGGCACGATCGGGTTTTCTCCGTTGGATGCCGCGTACACCGTACCCGTGTTTATATACACCTTCCAGCCTCCCAATCCTTTCCATCGTCCCCATTTTCTTCTTGCTTATTTGCTTTTTATTTTGCTTCGGCCAGCGGTGGAGGATATGTTTGATTTGCTTCCTCCCCGTCAGCGTCGGCCGTTGTTTAAGCACGGTCGAGTTCTTGTCACGTTTGTTTATGTGCTGCTTTTTTATTATTGCATCCTCCATTTTGTTTTGATAGTCGCCGTTTTATTCTCGCTTCCTATTTTTCTTCTTGCTGTTTCCATTTTTGTTTTCTCGCTGCTTTCGATTGTTCTGTTTTCGGTTTCGGGTTGTGGTGGAGTCGTTTTGTTTATTGGTTGTCTTCCTCGTGTGCTTCGCTCCCTCTTGTGAGCCAGGGTTTCCTACCATCGCGAGGTTCACTCCTTTTTTGGTCGGCCGATTTGGACGTTCAGAGGAGGTATGGGTGGTGCTTTTGCTTCAATATTCCTGTGAAAGCTTTTGTCTAACGGGAGAGAGGATCAACTGTGTTGTTGTAATGGATATATGATATGTTTATACTGTTTGTTTTTTTCGTGTTTGTTTTGTTAGGTTCTTTTGCTTCACAGGAAGACACGAGGTTCTCACTCGTGCCGCGTTCCGGACAAGGGTTGCTTTTGGGCCTAGGCGAGTTGGCTTCACGTTCGCCGAGTGCAGCAGCTGTGAGGGCCTAAAACCTCAAGCCGTCACGAGGGATCCAGCGAGATGGGAAACTGTGGAGGGGTGGAGAGACCCATACCGGACGGGCAGATAGCCCATGCCGACTCGAGCGAGCCGACGAGTTTAGTAAGTGGTCGCTATGTATACGCCGCGTACAAACAATGACCATTATGCATCTGATAGACCATCCCTAGAAAATTCTTATTTAGTTTTCATCTTGCTGGTCAGTGTTCTATGTTCATTTTTCGGTTGGATCTGTGTTTTTTTAGTCTTTTGTTATTTGAATCACTTTTGTTCGTGTTGTTGCCCCTGTGCTGGATCTGTATTTTTTGGTTGTTTTTTGGACTTTGTGGTTTTTTTTCTTCTCCGGTTTTCCTTACGTTTCTTTTTGTTGGTTGTTTTGTTTGTTTGCAGGTCGTCGGTGTATTGGTTTATCGTTCTTCGGGTTAAGGTTAGTTCCGTTGTGATTGGTTTGGGATTTGTTACCGTGTTTTTATCTGTTCTTCGTTTTTTTTTCATCTACATGTCCGTCCACTGGATCCGTGTTACCCTTATAATTTTTTAGGGGAGTAAAACTATAAGATTCGCCCTTATATTTCAGCGCCACTGATGACGCGAAATCACACGTTCGTTGGGAGACCCCAAGAGGAAGGTATGAAGCAGTGCAGCAGCAAGTTTTCCCTCAGTATGAAACCAAGGTTATCGAACCAGTAGGAGTAGGAGCACTTCAGAAGGTTGTTGGTGGCGGAATATGGCACGGCGCTACACCAGGGAATCCGGCGACCGACGTGGAACCTGCACACAACACAATCAAACTGCTTTGCCCAACGAAACAGGAAGGTTGTCAATCTTCCCGGCTTCATGTAACAAAGAATTAAACGTATAGTGTGGGAAATTATGTTTAATTGCAGAAAGTAAAAGAGAACAATTGTTTGCAGTTGGTGGTTTTATCAGTGTAAAAGAATGGACCGGGGACCACAGTTCACTAGTGGTGTCTCTCCATAAAGATAAACGACATGTTGGGTAAACAAATTACAGCTGGGAAATTGATAAAATATTGAGCTCATGACAATGCATATATATGACAAGATGACTACCATGATATTTAATTGGGCATTATGACAAGATACATAGACCGTTATCCAACCGCATCTATGACTAATAATCCACCTTCAGGTTGACATCCGTGTTCCCCGTTGGTATTAAGTTGCAAGCAACGGATAATCACATTAAGTAATGTGCGTAATGTAAACAAGTACATATGACCGTGGACATAGCATTGTTAGGTTATCCCTAGTGGCAACAGCACATCCACAACCTTAGACGTTGCTGTCACTCGCCCAGATTACTGGAGACTGAACCCACTATCTAGCATAAATACTCACTCTTGGAGTTACAAGCATCTACTTGGCCAAAACGTCTACTAGTAACGGAAAGCATGCAAGATCATAAATAACATGTTTCGAGAATTTCTGGCTCAAAACTGACGGTTTCATGGAAGTGGTTCAGGCCAGCTGGGCCGAGGATGCGCCAGCCGATCCTTTACTCCGTGTGGACTGCAAACTGAAGAGGCTTGCGTGAAGTCTGAAGAGTTGGAGCCAGAGGTTTGTTGGTAATATTCGTGATCAAATCCTCATGGCCAACGAGGTGGTCAGGCAGCTTGAGGTCGCACAGGAGACTAGGCAGCTCTGTGGATTGGAATTAGGCCTGCTGCGTGGTTTGAAGAGCCGTGTGCTAGGGCTTGCGTCGCTGGAACGGACCATCGTCAGACAGCGTGCAAAGGTTCAGGGGCTGCGGGAGTCTGACGCCACAACTCAGTTCTTCCGCATCCACGCATCGCGAAGAAGACGACGCAGCCAGGTTACCTGCCTCAGAGATGGTGATCGTGTCGCCACTGACCAGGCTGAGAAGGAGGACATCGCCACCAATTATTATGCAAATCTGCTTGGCATCGCTGTCCCTCGCGAGCATGACATCTCGCTAGCTAACGTGGGTCTGGGGACCGTGGACCTCTCGGGCCTGGAAGCAATGTTCTCGGAGGAGGAAATCTTTGCCGCGATCAAAGCCATGCCCAACAACAAATCACCCGGACCTGACGGGTTCCCGTGGGAATTTTATCGCTCCTGTTGGCAGATAATCAAGGTGGATGTCATCGCAGCCCTACGTGCGATTGCCGTCGGAAAGGACCAGAATTTTGGGCTTCTTAATGGCGCTTTGATCACGCTGTTGCCTAAGAAAGAAGGGGCTTCTTAATAGCTTTGCTAAGCTGCTGGCCAAGTTAATGGCATTGCGCCTTGCCCCGCGCATGCATGAGCTCGTGGACTGCAACGAAAGTGCTTTCATCAGGAACCGGTGCATACAAGATAATTTTTTGCTTGTGAAACAGTCCGCCGTGACATTGCACCGCAAGAAAAAGCCTGCACTTCTGTTGAAATTGGATGTGGCAAAGGCCTTCGACAGTGTGTACTGGTCTTTCTTGATCAGCGTCTTGCGGCAGCGCGGGTTTGGGCCTCGGTGGATTGGTTGGATTTTCCTGTTGCTTCGGACTGCATCCACGCAGGTGCTCGTCAATGGAAGTGCTGGAGCACGTTTTCGGCATGCTCGTAGGCTCAGGCAAGGGGACCCTCTATCCCCGTTGCTCTTCGTCATAGCCATGGACGTGCTAAGTGCAATGTTCAGAGAAGCTAAGCCCCACGGGGTGCTCTCTGATTTATCTGTTGATGGCCTACGACACCGCGTCACGCTATACGTGGACGATGTTGTGATATTTGCCAGGCCGGTTCAGGAAGAGTTGGATGCGGTCCGCGCCATACTGGAGTGCTTTGCGGCTGCTTCAGGCTTGAAGGTTAACTTCGCCAAAAGCACATCGACACCGATTAGCTGCCCCAGTCTATGATTGATAACTTGGGGTCTGCTATCGCCTGCCCGATCCAACCTCTGCCATGCACTTACCTCGGGCTCCCGCTGTCAGTTAGGAAGCTGTCCAGATCCGATCTGCAGGTTGTGTTGGACAAACTGGCTAACAAGCTGCCGCATTGGAAGGCCCGACTGCTTACCAAGATGGGAGGATGATTTATGTCCAGATAGTTCTGACAGCATCCGTGATCTACCAGCTGTTGGCTTTGGACCTGGAGCCGTACGTGGTTTTTCAAAGCTGTGGATAAATTGCGACGAGGGTTCTTTTGGGTCGGTAGAGAAGACGCCAGAGGTGGGAACTGCCTTGTTGCTTGGCCTGCTGTTTGCCAGCCCAAAAGCCTCGGAGGACTTGGTTTCCATAATCTCCGATGACTCAACGCCGCGCTGCGTACCATGTGGCTTTGGTTGCAGAAGACAGACACGGAGAAATCTTGGGCTGGGCTTCAGTTCGAGGTGTTGCCGGAGGCTAGGGCCCTCTTCAATGCCTCGGTGAAGATCTCTGTTGGACGTGGCGATCAGATAGCCTTCTGGGAAGACCCATGGATTTCGGGTCAGACTGTTGCCGCGACTGCGCCGGCGGTGCTGGCTATGGTGAGACCAGGGATCAGACGCCGGCGGCGTGTGGATGAGGGTCTGGACGGCAACGCTTGGGCAAGGGACATTGCCGGCGAGCTCACCGTGGATGTCGTTGTCCAGTACCTAAAGCTGTGTACGGCTATCTCCAATGTTCAGCGAGACGGGGAAGCCGACAAGTTCAGTTGGCGTTGGACGGCATCAGGGCAGTTCACCACGCGATCGGCTTACAGAGCCTTCTTCGAAGGTTCGATGGCGATGCCCGGCGCGGCGCAGGTCTGGCATTCTTTCGCGCCACTGAAGGTGCGCCTCCACGCTTGGCTGGCGCTCCGGAACCGCTGCTGGACGGCCGATCGTCGTCTGTGCCGTGGCCTGACGTCGCACACGCTGTGCCCGCTTTGCTCGTCAGTCAATGAAACGATGAACCATTTGACGATGCAGTGTCCGTTCGCAGCCGCTGTGTGGGCCGGCCTGAATCAGAGGCTTGACTTGGCGCTCACGATCCCTGACTGCCAGTCCAGATTGGCGGAGTGGTGGCCGAGGGCTGTGATGCCGCTATCCAGCAAGGAACAGAAGACGGCAAACTCATATATCATGCTGGTGATCAGAGCTCTGTGGCTAGAGCGCAATGCCCGGGTGTTCGAAGCCCATGCTTCAACTGTGGACCGAGTTGCGGATGCCATCGCGGAAGAATGGAGAATTTGGGCAGCCGCTAGGTGTGGGTTACGGCGAGGATAGTCCTTGTTGTGTTCTGTAGATGCCGAGGATTTTGCTCTCGGCATTGTGGCCCTAGACGGCAATGGCGCTCGCTATTCGCTGCATCCTTGTAATCATTGAACTTTGTCTCTCTTCCTACTTAATATAATAACGCGCAGATCTCCTGCGGGTTCTCTAAAAAATAGATTAATAATCAACTTGATCATAGTATTCAATATTAATCGGATCCCAGCAAACACAACATGTAGCATTACAATAAGATGATCTTGATCATGTTAGGCAGCTCACAAGATCTAAACATGATAGCATAAAGTGGAGAGACAGCCATCTAGCTACTGCTATGGACCCGTAGTCCAAGGATGAACTACTCATGCATCACTCCGGAGGCAGGCATGGCGATGTAGAGCCCTCCGGTGATAATTCCCCTCTCCGGCAGGGTGCCGGGAAGAGCTTCAGAACCCTCCCGAGCTCGACGGCGGCGCCTCTTGAACTTTTCGTGGAATATGACTCGGGTATTTAGGGTTTTCGCGTCGGGGGGAATAAATAGGCGAAAGAGCGGCGGCTGAGGGCACCCGAGGGGCCCACACGCACCCTCGGCGCGGCAGGAGGTGGGGCCGTGCCGAGCCCTTGTGTGGCCGCCTCCTGGCGCTCCTCCGTCTCCCCTTTGGACTCCGTGTACGTGTCGGTGAAATAGGGACCTCCGTTCATTTTCGTCCAATTCCGAGAATATTTCTAGAACAGCTTTTCTGGAATACAAAAACAGCAGAAAACAGGAACTAGCACTGTGGCATCTTGTTAATAGGTTAGTCCCAAAAAATGTATAAAAATGATATGAAGTGGATGCAAAACATGTAACAATTGGTATAATATCAACATGGAACATCAAAAATTATATATACGTTTGAGACGTACCAGCATCCCCAAGCTTAGTTCCTACTCATCCTCGAGTAGGTAAACGATAAAACAAAATAATTTTTGAAGTGACATGCTACCATCATAATCTTGATCAAATAGTATTGTAAGGCACATGTAACTGAATGAAGTGATCCAAGTCAATGGTCTATAATTTGCTACCAAATAGATAATTAGTAAACACTGAATCATACAAGCTAAACTTTTCATGAATAGTACTTTGGAGACAATGCATCCACAGGTTTACATAAGTGTTAACTCATAAAGCAATAAATTCTAATAAAAGGTATTTAACCAACACAAAGGAAGATTTAAGTTTCAGCGTTTGCTTCAACTTTCAACATATTTATCTCATGGATATTGTCAACACAAAGCAATATAATAAGTCCAATATGTAGCATATAACAAATGTTGTATCAAAGTTGACACTAGTGTTTGCTTGTGGAAGATAGAAAGAAGTAGGAAAACTGACTCAACATAAAAGTAAAAGAAAGGCGCTTCGCAGAGGGAAGCAGGGATTAAATCATGTGCTAGAGCTTTTTAGGTTTTTGAAATCATATAGAGAGTAAAAATTAAGTTTTGGGAGGTGTAAGTTAATTGGTCAACGAATCAGTACTGGAAAGTACAATATGACCCGGCCAAATAGACTTTTAAGAGCGGCTCTCATGAAGGACGTTATTTCTACCAGCAAGGCAGATCATCCCTCTTTTCTCTTTTGTTTACACATGCAGATATTTCACTGGTATTATTGCTTGACTGATAAATCAGGGCAAAAATGTGAAGAGAATTAAGCGGTTAAAGTTGTAATTAATTGGGACTGGGCACCCCGTTGCCAGCTCTTTTTGCAAAATTAGTAGATAAGCGGATGTATATGCCGCTAGTCTGATGGTAAAGTCTGCTTGACAAGTGACATAAAGACATCCACCACGTCCTCATGAGCTTGGTAACATTGACACAAAAAGGAGTAGTAACAATTTTGAATAGTTTAAAGGTAGCACATGAAAAATTTACTTGGAGTGGCAAGGAAATACCACATATAGGTAGTTATGGTGGACACAAATGGCCTGGATTTTGGCTCAAGGATTTGGATGCACGAGAAGCATTCCCTCTCAGTACAGAGTTTAGGCTAGCAAGGTTATGTAAGCAAACAAGAATATCACCCGGTACACCAAGTTTTATATGACCAACATATTGCAAGTATTATAAGACTTCATACTGCCTTTCTTATTAACCAAACCCTTTTATTAGAAAATATCAAGACCTTAGAGATACCACCCATGCAAACCAAATTTCAACAAGCTTTACGGTAGTTCTTCACTAATGGGCTTAACTTACATGATGCAAAAAATTAATCATGACCTACTTGTTAACTCAAAACAATTGACAAGTATCAAATTATCCAAATTAGTGATCTACAAGAGTATGCAAGTCTTTTCCATTATACCATTTACCACATGCAACATTTTCTGTTCCAACCAAACACCAATCAAGTTATTTCAATAACTCTCCAAACAAGTATAAGTGAAGTAAGAGAGTACTTTCTTTAAAAGAACTAATAGCTCTGACAAGAGATACATGAAAACAAGAGCTAAAAGCTTGAACAGCGCTAGATATGAATACTCAACAAATATAAGTGAAGAATAGGAGTATTCTCATGAAAAAGCGGAGCGTGTCTCTCTCCCAATCAAGAATGCTATGATCCAATCAAGTTGATCACAAAATAAAAATAACATACTGAAAATAAAAGCACACAGACGCGTCAAGAATAGCACATATGATGTGAAAGAATTAAAATATAGTTTCACTAGAGATGACCTGATAATTTTGACGATGAAGAAGGGGATACCTTGGGCATCTCCAAGCTTAGACGCTTGAGTCTTCTTGAAATATGCTGGGGAGATCCATGGGAGCCTCCCCAAGCTTGAGCTCTTCACTCTTCTCCATCCTATTATATCACTCTTCCCTCTTGACCCTTGAAAACTTCCGCCACACCAAACTCAAAGTAAATCTCATTAGAGGGTTCGTGCACAATCAAAAACTCACATGTTCTGTAAAGACGCAATATGACCGTTACTTTAAACATTAGCTACTACCACTGATGTTATGTGAAGCTCTTCCACCCAAAAAGAATTCCACCCAACACTAGTAAAAGAGAGAATGCAAAATAAAAGACATAATCTGTCTAAAACAGAACAGTCCGCAAAGACGAATTTTTTCGAGACACTTACGATGCTCAGATTGAAAAACTTTGAACTAATAAAAGATGCGTACATACATCAGGATTACGCAAAAAATTTGACAGATTTAAATCACATTCTGTTGATTTTAGATAATTAATACGGTGAACAGCAGAAATCTGTTCCTGCGCAACAATCAAAATCTAGCATCATGTTATAATTAGAGACTACTCTTGGCACAACAATGCGAAAAAGTAAAGATACAAAGGAGTTGCTACAGAAGTAAACAACATCCTTGACTCAATAAAAGAAAAATTGCAGAAATAAAATAATGGGTTGCCTCCCATAAGCGTTTTTCTTTAACGCCTTTTAGCTAGGCATAGTGCTTTTTATGATGCTCACATAAAGATGAGAGTTGAAACATAAAAGAGAGCATCAAGAAGCATATATAAAACATATTTAAATCTAACACTCTTCCTATGCATAGGAGCCTTGTAAGAAAACAAATCAATGTAGCACAAAGAGACTAGCGGAAACCAAAACAAGTGCAGCTTCAAAACTTTCAACATAAAGAGAGGAGACTTAATATTATTGAGATATATGAAACCGTGTCTCCCTCTCTCATGCTGACCATTAGGTCTTAAAGCAAACAGAATAGAAAAGCAACACCAGATAAAACTCAAAACTTTCATCATAAAGAGAGGAAATTTAATAACATGAAGACTTCTATAACCATATTTTCCTCTCTCAAAATAATTTTCAGTAGCATCATGAATAGACTCAACAATATAGATATCACAGAAAGCATTCTTATCATGATCCACATGCATAAAAGTATCATTACTCTACGCACAAGCATAATCAATTTCATTAGTAATAGTGGGAGTAAAACTAGCACATCCATCATTATAATCATCATACATTGGAGGCATAGAATAATCATCATAAACTTTCTCCTCAATACCTGGGGGACTAAAAATATTATTTTCATCAAAACCGGCCTCCCCAAGCATAAAGTCTTCCATAGCATTAGCAATAATGGTGTTCAAAGAATTTATAGTAATAACATTGCTACCATCATGCAAATAAATTTCCATAGGGTTTTTAATTTTCTCTTCAAACACTTCATGTCCCAATTCAAGATAAATTTTATAAAGCTCTCTCTTGTTGTTTTCAGCCATAGGACTAGTTTCAAAGAAAGTAACCATTGATAGCAAGTAAAGAACTAGACATAATAACAAACCGAAATAAACTAGATGCAATTTTTTTTTTGTGTTTTTGATATTTAGATGCAAACAAGATAAAATAAAATAAACTAAGCAAGACAAAAACAAAGTAATGAGATTGGAAGCGTGAGACTCCCCTTGCAGAAGTCTGCTATCTCCCCGGCAACGGCGCCAGAAAATTATGGCGTGATGAAGGGGAAGTTAGGAGACTGCTGAACCGAATTACTTCCACTCCCCGACAACGGCGCCAGAAAATTAGCTTGATGACGTGAAATCACACGTTCGTTGGGAGACCCCAAGAGGAAGGTATGAAGCAGTGCAACAGCAAGTAGTCCCTCAGTATGATACCATGGTTATCGAACAAGTAGGAGTAGGAGCACTTCAGAAGGTTGTTGGTGGTAGAATATGGCACGGCGCAACACCAGGGAGTCCGGCGACCGACGTGGAACCTGCACACAACACAATCAAACTACTTTGCTCCAACGAAACAGGAAGGTTGTCAATCTTCCCGGCTTGCTGTAACAAAGAATTAAACGTATGGTGTGGGAAATAATGTTTAATTGCAGAAAGTAAAAGAGAACAATTGTTTGCAGTTGGTGGTTTTATCAGTGTAAAAGAATGGACCGGGGTCCACAGTTCACTCTCCATAAAGATAAACGACATGTTGGGTAAACAAATTACAGCTGGGCAATTGATAAAATATTGAGCGCATGACAATGCATATATATGACAAGATGACTACCCTGATATTTAATTGGGCATTACGACAAGATACATAGACCGTTATCCAACCGCATCTATGACTAATAATCCACCTTCAGGTTGACATCCGTGTTCCCCGTTGGTATTAAGTTGCAAGCAACGGATAATCGCATTAAGTAATGTGCGTAATGTAAACAAGTACATATGACCGTGGACATAGCATTGTTAGGTTATCCCTAGTGGCAACAACACATCCACAACCTTAGACGTTGCTGTCACTCGTCCAGATTACTGGAGACTGAACTCACTATCTAGCATAAATACTCACTCTTGGAGTTACAAGCATCTACTTGGCCAAACCATCTACTAGTAACGGAAAGCATGCAAGATCATAAATAACATGTAACATAGATTAATAATCAACTTGATCATAGTATTCAATATTCATCGGATCCCAGCAAACACAACATGTAGCATTACAATAAGATGATCTTGATCATGTTAGGCAGCTCACAAGATCTAAACATGATAGCATAAAGTGGAGAGACAACCATCTAGCTACTGCTATGGACCCGTAGTCCAAGGATGAACTACTCACGCATCACTCCGGAGGCAGGCATGGCGATGTAGAGCCCTCTGGTAATGATTCCCCTCTCCGACAGGGTGCGGGGAAGAGCTTCAGAACCCTCCCGAGCTAGCGTTGATGACGGCGGCGCCTCTGGAACTTTTCGTGGAATATGACTCGGGCATTTAGGGTTTTCGCGTCAGGGGGAATAAATAGGCGAAAGGACGGCGGCTGAGGGCACCCGAGGGGCCCACACGCACCCTCGGCGCGGCAGGCACTAGTAGGGAAACCCTATATAGGTGGGTGGACACTTTGTGGCGCACCCTTAATTGGTGCGCCACAGAAATATTTCTGTGGCGCATGGGAGGAGGTGCGCCACAGAAATATTTACCTTTCTGTGGCGCATCTGGCGTCCATGCGCCACAGAAAGTAGGTTTTCTGTGGCGCATGGGAGTACATGCGCCACAGAAATACTGTGGGTCCCACGTGCAATCATTGGGCCTAGGTCCATCTGGGCAATTTCTGTGGCGCACCGCCGCTCGTGCGCCACAGAAAGTTCACATTCTGTGGCGCACCAGTCACCATGCGCCACAGAATGTTAGCTTTCTGTGGCGCACCAGAAACGGTGCGCCACAGAAAGGTGAGATTCTGTGGCGCACCGAGCTGAGTGCGCCACAGAATGGTCGCCCAGATCCACAAAAAGGTGGCAACACCCACTTTCCCCATGTGACCTTCTTCATTCTCCCCCCCATGCATCTAGCTCGAGCTCCTCCTCTCTCCCATGGCATTTTGACCATCCTATTATCCATTATTTGTTGTTAAACCTACTTTGTTTGACATAGAATTGGTGAGGGCTTGGGGAAAGCCTCCATATATATTCTCCTCCTCTCTTTTTGTCCACTATTTTCCCTCCATCACCACACACTCTCTCTCATCGATCACGGTCACGTCTCGGCAACGGATCTAGATCTACAAGGTGGGTATTGTTGGATGGGTGTTTGTTAAAGGCATGAGAAACTTGTCGGCGGGCGATTGTGTGTGTGGTTTGCATGAAGCAAACTATTTGTTGAACGGATCTATGCATGAAACTTGTGTGTGTGGTTTGCATGAATCTTTGCATGTTGCTTGCTTGCGCCGCGTGGTGCATGGATGTTTGCCGAAATGTTGATTCATTTCCATTTCGGTAAATTTTTGCACCACATATGTCCTACTTTTAGGGGAAGTCATGCCGAATTTTTTCGTCGAACATTTCCTACTTTCCGACTTCCCGCATGAGAAGCTTGTATGTGTGTGTGCATGTTGCGGTTAATTAATTCTAATTAATAACACATACTCTATATGTATACCGCGTAGGCGACCATGGTCATCAAGATGAGCTCCAGTCGAATCAACAACTACAAGGAAGAAGCGAAGGCGGAAATGAGTCGGTGCAACGGGCGCCAGATACGATGTCCGTGTCGAAGTTGCAAACTTGTGAGATGGATCGACCCTGATTCCGGACAATTGGAGGAACACCTGCTCAGGCGCGGTTTCATGCAAGGCTTCAACCAAGCGCCGACAGCAAATGTTGCGCCTGAAGACGAGGGCGGGCAAGATGATCGTGACGAAGGAGATGCCGACGGACATGGTCACGATGAAGGAGTAGATGGTGGTGGAGAAGACGCGAACACGCCGCAGAGCTCGCTAATGTCGGCCTTGATGGAGTCTCATGTTCAAGAACTGCTCCTCAAGGAGGCGAGCACCGTTAGAGAGAAAGCCAAGCTGGCGCAAATGGAGATAGACGGGAGGACTCCGTTGTATCCTGGGTGCCGGCCACAGGATACGCGCTTGCAAGTAACGCTTGATGCTCTGGAGATGAAGTCGGGAAACAGATGGACCGACGCGAGCTTCAACAAGAGCATGCAATTCTTCCACGAGCGTCTTCCCGAGGGGAACACATTGCCAACAAGTATCGAGGAGGCCAAGAAAGTCGTGTGCCCTCTTGACCTACCGCACGTTAAATACCACGCCTGCATCAATGATTGCACAATTTATCGGGGCGAGTACGAGGACAGAACCACATGTCCGGTGTGCGGCCAAGGACGGTACAAGAGCCGTGGGAAGAAAGTTCCTCGAAAAGTGGTATGGTACTTTCCTATCACTCCCCGTCTGCAGCGGTACTTCGTGGACCCTAAGGAAGCAAAGCTCATGCAATGGCACGCGGAAAGGGAGAAGCCCGAAGAAGATCCGGAGAAGGGCAGGATCCTTACACACCCTTCAGACGCTAGCCAGTGGCAAGAGTTGGACGCCGTCGGAAATTTCGGAGGCGACGCAAGGAACGTCAGGCTCGGTATGAGCACCGATGGACTCAATCCGTTCGGCAACCAGAGTAGCACGCATAGCACCTGGCCCGTGTTTGTATGGCCTTACAACCTTCCCCCGTGGTTGTGCACGAAGCAAAGGTACATACACATGAGTATTCTCATTCAGGGGCCGAAACAAGCAGGTGTCCACATACATCTGTATCTCGCGCTGTTGAAAGAGGAGTTAGCCACGTTGTGGGAGACGCCAGCCCGTACGTGGGATGCCTACACTGGAGATTATTTCGACATGAGAGCCGCGTTGCTCACGACGGTGCAGGACTATCCTGGTTGCTCATATGTATCGGCCCAGGTAGGCCACGGATTCTGCGCATGTGTCAGGTGCATGGATAAGACCCCGCATCTCCAGCTACCAAGGAATCCCGGGTCTTCGAAAACCGTGTACCCAGGGGCTCGAAGGTGGCTTCGCATGGATCACCCGTGGAGAAAACGCGGTGAACTGTTCAATGGTAAGGACGAGATCGAAGAAGCCCCGAGCCCGAGGAGCGGCACAGAAATCGACGAGCTGTTGAAAAATTGGGAGGAGTGCCCCGCGCCGGGAAAGAAACGACCGAAGGTAGATCCGCTGCTGGGTGTATGGAAAGCGAGGTCTGTTTTCCACGACTTGGAGTACTGGAAGGTCCTCAAGACGCCACATAGCCTCGATATGATGCACATTACGAAGAATGTCACCGAGGCTCTGCTTGGCACTCTTTCCAACATGCCGGAAAAGTCCAAGGATGGGACGAAAGCAAGATACGATCTGAAATGGCTTGGTGTCAGGAAAGATCTTCAGATCCCCGATAGTGATGACGATGATGATGATGATGATCAGACGGAAGGGACTCAAGGTCGCCGCAAAAGGGTAAAGAAGAACACCGTGGTGCTTCCCGCTACGTGCTTCACTATGAGTCCGGAGGAGCTCGAGCAATTCTACAGGTGTCTCCTAGGAGTCAAATTTCCTCATGGTTACGCGGGGCTGATAAGCAGATATCTGGACGGAACAAAGAAGAGGTTTAGCGGGATGAAGTCTCACGACTGTCACGTGCTGTTGACGCAGATACTTCCCGTTGCGATTCGAGGGATAATGGACGAGCACGTCCGTGATACGCTGCTTGCCCTTTGCAATTTTTTCGACGTCATCAACAGGAAGTCGATCGGCGTGAAGCAGCTCGACAGGCTACAGGAAGAGATCGTGCTGATACTATGCGAGCTCGAGATTTACTTCCCGCCAGCATTCTTTGATATCTGCGTGCATCTCCTTCTCCATGTCGTTGATGACATCAGGCAGCTCGGGCCAACGTTCATGCACTACATGATGCCGTTCGAAAGGATGAACGGTGTCATGAAAGGATACGTTCGCAACAGGGCCCGTCCAGACGCAAGCATGGCCAAGGGCTTTCTAACCTACGAGTGCATCTCCTTCTGCCAGAATTATCTAAGCACCGAGAACCAGCATGTTGGTCTGCCCAGGAGGAAACACTTCGGCAGGCTCCAGGGATATGGTCACCGAGACGGCACCAGCTCAATCTTTGTCAGCATGCAGGGTCGAAAGGACGACTTCGACAGGGCTCACCGGGTCGCGCTACAACACTTACAATTGATCGAAACTTGGGTGGAAGAGCACAAATGCTTACTCGAGCAACATTACATCAACCTGGGCCGGCCGAGGAAGAAGGGAGACGTAACCAGAGCGCACAACTCTAGCTTCACGCGTTGGTTCAAGCAAAAGCAACTGGAGCTAGCAAAGAGCAAAACGCCATCTACGGAAGATGAAAGACTCATATTCTCCTTATCACGGGTCCCTCGCACAACGTAAAGACCTATCAGGCGTACGACATCAACGGCTACAGATTCTACACCGAGGAAAAGGACAAGAATAGCGAATATCAAAACTCAGGAGTAACTATGCTATCCTACGGCGATGACGAGGCTACTGTCAAGCAAAGATACTTCGGAAGGATTGAGGAGATATGGGACCTCAACTACTGTGGAGAGTCGGTGCCAATGTTCCGTGTAAGATGGGCCAAGGACGTCGTCAAAGAAGGCCGGTATTTCACCACCATGGTAATACCCGATGCCAAATCGAAGAACGCCTCCGCGAAAAATGAGCCATGGGTACTCGCTAGCCAAGTTGAGCAATGCTTCTTCATTACCGACCCGTCAAAGCCTAGCCGTGTTGTCGTGAGGAGGGGCAAGAGGAGCATCATCGGAATGGAAGGAGGCGCCACCGAGCAAGACTTGGACAACGAGCCAAAGATCGAGGAGGAATTCGACAAGTTCTTCGACATGCCTACTACTAGTACACAAAGAAGGAAGACCTCCCTACCTACTAAAGGTTGTCCGTTCACGCGAAGAAATCTCAAGGTCGCCGGCCTAAAGTTTTCAACCGTGAAGAAGGGAAAGAAGAGAAGCTAACTCGCGGAACCGAGACGAAGAAGAGACTTTTTGATGTATGAGACATTTGGTGTGAGACAATGCAAGAGTTATGTATTCAATGAACTAAATATGTATGAGACATTGTGTGTATTAAATGAATTGAATATGTGTGAGACATTGTGTGAATTTTGTAACCAAATTTAACCAAAAATATTTTAAGAAAAAAAAGAAGAAAAAAATGGGACTAGTAGTGGCGTTACAAATTTGTGGCCAAATTTAACCAAAAATATTTTGTAACCAAATTTAACCAAATCTGGCGTTACAATTCTGTGGCGCACCGCGTTAAGGGTGCGCCACAGAATCTCGTTCTGTGGCGCACCGAGGAACGGGTGCGCCACAGAATATCATAATTCTGTGGCGCACCGCTTAAAGGGTGCGCCACAGAATCTCATAATTCTGTGGCGCACCGATTAAAGGGTGCGCCACAGAAATCCTTCGACCCAATTACATGTGGGCCACCCCGCGCTGCCTCTCTTCTCCATCCGAAATTTCGCTAAGTCACAGAACCGCGCGCTTCCTCGACGCTCTCTCTCGCGCGCTTCCTCGACGACCACCACCGCGTCCTCGCCGCCGGCAGCTCCCGCCCGCGCGCTCGACGAGCACCTCCACCGCCACCCCCGCCACCGACGGCCAGGAGCACCTCCACCGCCACCCCCGCAACGCCCCTGCCCTAACCGCACGCTCGGCCCCCGCGTGGCGCCGCCGACGAAGACCTCCCGCCCTCGCACCTCCCTTCCCTCCGCACCGGCGACGACCTCTACACCGCGCTCGACGACCTCCCCTCCCTTCCCTCCCCCAGGTGCTTCCCCTTTCCCCCTCCTCCCTCCCCTACCGAACTGCTGCCCCGAAGGTGTTTGTAGAAATTCCCCTGTGGTGCCTGCTTGCTTGATTTAGTTCGGTTTGATTTAGTTCTGGACAAGAAATTTAGTGTAGCAGTAAAAAGGAATTGATAGTTTGATCGCCTTCAAAACACACACTACGTGCCTTTCATTTGATTTATTTTCTTTTCTCTTTGTTGGAAAGAAAAAGTAGTATGTATCCCCATGTTAGATGTAGATAGATCGATGTACAAGGATGAATGGGTTCATGCTTCCTCCAGCAGCAAGGCAAGAGATCCCCTGGATGGATGGATAGACAGGGATGTGGCATATCGGTGACGTTGAAACTTGGCTAAATCGGGAGGGGCATCGGTTGAGGCTTTGCTCTGTTTTCCTAGAACAGAGACTTCACTTTGGTTTGCAGGTTTATTTGGATAACCGTAGCACTCAACTGGCTTAATTTCAAGTTTAGATGAATATGCTTCCATGATCGATTAGATAGACTATTATCCTGGTGCATGGAAATGTGCATACAATTTCCTGGAAGTCTTTTGTGTCCTTGTCAATTTAACATGTCCAGCAGCAAGGCAAGGATCCAATTCCTTGTCTAGGGATCTTCATTTTTTGTACCCTTTATCCTGATTTTATAATTGCATAGAGATTTCATTAGAAACATAGGATAGACAAAAGTGAAAAGGCTTGAGTTTGCTGAATCTGATGATTGGCTTTGTGGTCTGAATCCACTGACATTGTCTGAATGTTACTAGAATACTTTTACTAGAGTACATCTATTTACAGTTGCAGATCACTGACATCTTACTAGAGTACTTTTACAGTTGCACTTTCAGAAAATAAACACCTAGAGAATATAAATAGGAAGTGTACTGGAGTAATACTATTTATATAAATAGATTCACAAATAATAGCAATGCACAAACTTCCTTGTATTATCTGTACATAGAGAGAGAGATAGCACCAAATGGGTGTACATCTATTTACTGCCCACTTTGTAGAGAGAGAGAGATAGCACCATAGAGAGAGAGATAGCACCAAACTTCTAGTTTTAGACCAATACATCTTGTTTGTGTTGCTGCCCACTTTGTAGATCTATTTACTCACTTACATATCAACAATGCCATGCTAAGTATTTGTGTTGCTGCCCACTTTGTGTTAGTTGCTGCTAAGTATTTTGATTATTTCACTAATGGTCACTGGTTTGATTAGCTCCCAAAACCATCATGGATAATTAAGCAAACTATTTCAAATCCTTTCAAACTTGATTTGATAAGGAAGATGAGATGGAGTAGATGAGATCTATAAAGGTGCATTTCCCAAATTTTCAAGATTTAATCAAATGGGAAAGGCCTAGAAATGCTATGTGTTAACATGAGTGAAGATAGGTTTTATTTGAAGAAAGGCCTAGAAATGTTTCCAGTTTTCGATTTCTGTTGTTGATTGCTAGTAGCCTTGCTGATAATTGCTTTTAGTGCTGTTAGTTGAGATGAAAAAAATGTTGATAATTGCTTGTTAATTTATTGCAGCACCACGAGGAGCACCTCCACCACGCCGATCTCGGACCCGAGCCTCCCTTCCCTACCCGAGGTAGTTCCTCTCTCCCTCGATGTGGATGTGGATGTGGTGATGTATGTGCATGAGGATATGTGTCCACGACCATCGTGTCGTGGTTGTTTGTGCTCCGACCATCGTGTCGTGGAGATGCCGGCCGGAGTTGTGGATATTATTTGTGAAATGTTTGCAGGTACCCCGTGAGGCCCTTGAGATTGCCGGAACGTCGATTAACTTCCGTTCCGGCAAATTCGGGTACTCCATATGTCCTATTTTTAGCAAAGGTCATGCCAAATTTTTTCGTGAAATTTAGCATGACTTTGCTAAAAATAGGACATATGGGGTATTGCGGCTAATGCATGGGCCGGGGTATCTTAGTACTAAATTAAGTGATGGTTTTGTTATATTTGTTGTACTAACTTTTTTCCTATTTTTCAATGCAGTGCAAACATGTCCTCCGAGGCCGGCCCTTCTAAGCACATGAGCGTCGAAGAACAAGCTAGAGAAAAGAACAAGCCGTTCTGGGAAGTGAACCCGGAGATGGAGGATGCAGAGGCCGCCGAACTGGCTCGTGACGGCGATGGTGACTTTCTGTTAGAGATGGAGGATGCGGAGGATGCGGAGGACACCGACGGAGATGGGGACGCAACCACCACCACCGAGGGCGGCGACCAAACGGATGTCGGGGGTGGCGACCACACGGATGGCGGTGGTGGCGACCACACGGATGTCGGTGGTGGCGACCACACGGATGGCGGTGGTGGTAGTAACCCGACCGCTAAGAGGCATAAGAAGCCGAGGAAGGACCGGACACCGCAAGCGGTGGCCCCCATCACAGACACGTTCACTAAGGTCTCCTTAAGTGGCCAACCACAGGAGCCTAGGAACACCGCAAGCGGGTACAGCATGCAACTAGGGTGCATCCTCCGGGAAACCGTGCCGATCACCACGTATGACCTCAGGAGCAAGGAGAATGAGGCTTTGCGCGGAGACCTCCTCAAGAAGGTTCACCAACGATACAATTTCCCGGATGATGGAAACAAAAAGGTGGACAACTACGCCATCACGAAGATGAGCACCGCCTTGACCAGCTGGAGAGGCCGGGTGAAGGCGAAGATTGACAAGGGTCTTAGCTGGGCGGAGATCAGTGCCAAAGAGCCGTACATCGACATAGAAGAGTTTGAGGCATTCAAGTTGTCCTTGCAATCTCCGGAGGCTCAAAAATGGACCGAGTGGGGGAAGAAGATGCGGGCACTGAACTTAGGTAACCACCGTTTGGGAAGCGGCGGTTACGCAGGAAAACAGCCCGTTTGGGACAAGGAGGATGCCGAGGTTGCGAGACTTGGGAAAGAGAACATGTGGCATAAAATCACGGACGAGCAAGTTAGGAACTTTGTTCGGTCCCGCTACTATCTGAAGCCGGGGACGGGGGAATTCGTTACCGACTATCAAGATGTGCTGGATTTCGAGAAAACGCTGGTAAGGAACTTAATTACCGCGGATATCTCAAAGTCCATTTGCGTTGATTTCTACATGGGTTCACGTTTATTTCCTTTGTCCGCAGGAGGCTGAGTTGAAGGCTGAGGCTGAGGCTAGCCCGTCGTCCCAGGAGGCTCAGGCCGGCCCGTGGGACACGACTTTCAACCGGGCGATGAACGTTTACAAGGGGAGGGACAAGTCAAAGCCGCCGACGTCAGCTGGCCGTGTGACCGGCTTTGGTACGGCGATGAAGTTCATCGAGTACTACAGCACGGATCCCGAGAAGAAAAAGGAGAGGAGGAAGCCGGCTAAAGATAAAGCCGAGGTTCTCGAGCTAAGGAAGAAGCTGGAGACACTAGAGAAAGAAAAGGTGGACTCCAGCATGGTGGACAAGCTAGTGGCCGAGAAGGTGGAAGAGCAGCTCCGGAGTTTCTTACCCCCTGGCTTGATGGAGGGGTTAGCTGCTTGGAATGCGGCAGGTCGACAGGGGCCGATACACGTGCCCAGCTACGCCGGCAGCACCTCCAGCAATAACGTGTCGCCAGTCCTGGTGACCCCAACGGTGCCCCCTGTCGTGGATCAACATACAACAAGGCCGGAGAATAATGATAATTCGCACGAGCGGCCGGAGAATGATAGGCCGGCCGCCGGCATCGGCGCCCTTGTCTCGACATTAGCCGAGCTCGACGCCATCACCAAGGTAACTAATTAGTTAGTCCGCGACATCTTCTATGACTATATATGCCTTTGATGACTGCCATATCTCATGCATGGTGCCCAACATGTGTTGACTCCCAGGACATGCCTTGCATACTCCTGCATAGGGTGGGGGCCGGCGGCGAGTTGAAGGAAGTCGCAACGGCCAAGATCATACAACCTTCGACCCGCGATATGCACAACACCCGAATGAGCGAGGCCGTGATGAAAGTCAATGTGAGCGAGGTACTGCCTGAGTTCCGTGACATCGACCCCCCCACGCAACCTCCGGGAGCCGAGAAACACATGAAGCTTGGCGAATGCGGGAAGTGGATGATGGAATGGCCGAAGACCCAGATTCGTCTTGGGGATGTTCTTCATGGGGTCAGGCGCACCGGCGGCGCCACCTCGAGGCCCCGCCCCCCGGTCATTCGGCCCCCGCCGAGGCAGCGACAAAAAGCTGTTGCGGATGAACCGGCGCCACAAGCAGCCGTCGCCACCACCCAGAACGAACCGCCGGTCGCCGCCACCACCGGCCGGAAGCTACCGCCGGTCGCCGCCACCACCGGCCGGAAGCTACCGCCGGTCGTCGCCGCCACCAACCGCCACAAACAGTTGTTGGGAACGTCTTCACCGCAACCGTCCAAGGTTAGTTCTGACTTTCCGAATTCCCCGACTTTCCGACTTTCCCGACTAACGGATGTGCTATTGTTTATGTTTAGGACAAAGCCGTTGCAACTCAACTTGGTGGCAACGACGACAATGAGGAGGAGGATAATGATGTCAACGTCGATGACTACATCAACACTGGCGCCTGCATGGATGGTATGTTCATGCCTCCTGTGGATGAAGAACCCTTCCGCGACCACCGCGGTCAACCTGCTCGTCCCACTTCATGCACACAACGCCTGGCCTTCACCGACACGCCTCCGAATGCCGAAGATCATCAAGCTCAACCGGGTAACATTTTCAGCCCTAACACACTCAAAGAAACTGTTAAAGCGGGGTTCACTTCACCCCCACAATCCACAGAGATGAAGAACAAGAAGCACAGGAAGAGAAAAGGATCCTCCACCTCTGCGAGCCAGCCAGCTCCTAAGATCCGGGGTCTTGAAGACACGATTCCACCCCGTGCGGATGGCTTCCCCCGAGTTCATGAGGCTGGTAAACCTATCTTGTCTGGGGACTTGCTCCGCCTTGCAGAAGGACCCATGATTGCCTTGCAGGAATCTATCTTGCATCTAGAGCAGCTCCTTCTTAAAGACAAGCACCCGAGTTACCCGGCGTTCGCGGTCAAGGTGCCAAAGGAGCTGGTGGACTTCGTCCAGGAAGACCCCGCGGATGTGTTCTTCATAGCGTACGAGGACATCTTCAAACTCTTTCACACTCAACGGCTGGACTATAACATGGTCCGCCTATATGCGCTCGATGTGGCGATGAAGATCAGGAGAGATGATACCCCGTACGTCGCGATAGTGGATCCCTACTACATGCGCGACAGCCATCTGGTGGAAGGATCAAAGACACGGGAAACGGCCATGGAGTACCTCGTAAGGGTCATGCTGGCCAACAAGAGGAAGAACGTCCTTCTTCTGCCTTTCTTTTTCGAGTAAGTACACATCAGCTCGCCACAGTCGTATCTTATGCCTTCTTCTACATTTCTTCCATCGCTGATCCTTCTTCAATTGTGTTGAGCAGGGACAAGTACTGCGCACTCATCTGCGTATCCCCGAGGTGGTCCATTGCCACTTATTTGGACTCGGGGAATAAATCCACGCCGAGACGATACACCAGAATAAAGGGTGTTCTCGATGACGCTCTCGAGGCCTATGCCCAAAAGGGCGGCCCCTTCCATAAGAAGGCGGAATTCTACACGGATGAGAACACACACAAGTTCCAGCATGGGACCGGATTCCATTGCGTCAAGCAACTGGATGGCAGCGTGAAGGAGGCCTACTACGCCCTCCATCACATTAAATCGATTGTCCGGGATGTCGAGAAAACGAAGATTCCATCTGGTCTCGCAGAATACACCAAAAGCGCGGATGCTCTCACCGATGCTGATTACAGAACAGACTTCCATCGCATCCGGCTGCAGTTGTCAACGATCATCCTCGAAGATGTCATTCGCAAATCAGGGTCCTTCCACTACCCCAGAGGTATTATAGAAGTGCATGTGTAGGGTTATATATTATATATATGCTATGCTATGAAACCCAAATAGGATAGCCATATGATTTCCAACCATGACAATTGATTGATTGTCTTGCCTCTCTACTTAGATGAATAAATTATACTCTATTTATATCACTAACCAATATATATCCCAATCCATCTTCAGGGTTGTGTCAGAGGGATATCGAAGAACGACTAGAGGCACAGAATGACACCAGGGAGTGGAAGACGAAAGAAGGCTTTCTACCGTTCCCGGCGCCGCTCAAGAAGAGGACTCCATGATCATGCATGCTCCCGCGCGCTCTTGCTCACCATCATCGCTGATGTGTACTACATTTGATCATAGTTAGGCGGCGAACACTTGATTTGTAATGTGTAGTGTGAAATGATGAAACATTCGGCACTTTTGTGACTATGTGTATATACGTATCTCGATCGGGCACTAAGTAATATGTGTGATGACATATTGATTAATGTGTTTGTCTGTTTATATACCTGTCAAATATACCTGTATTTCTGTATAAACCTGTATAAATCCTGTATATACCTGTATTTGTACAGCAAAATGGAAAAATACCGGTATTTCTGTTTAATATTTCTGTGGCGCACGCTTTTTTTTTTGTGGCGCACCACTTTCTGTGGCGCACCAAGAAACAGTGCGCCACAGAATGCCTCTGTATAGGGGTGCTGCCGAGCTATTTCTGTGGCGCACTGCGCTGGGTGCGCCACAGAAAGTTTCACTTTCTGTGGCGCACGACCTGGGTGCGCCACAGAAATAATTTTAGTGGCGAGAATTCTGTGGCGCACCCAGCAAACCTGGGGGTGCGCCACAGAATCACAAAACCGTGCGCCACTAATAGCCGTTTCTGTACTAGTGAGGAGGTGGGGCCGCGCCGAGCCCTTGTGTGGCCGCCTCCTGGCACTCCTCCGTCTCCCCTTTGGACTCCGTGTACGTGTCGGCGAAATAGGGACCTCCGTTGATTTTCGTCCAATTCCGAGAATATTTCCAGAACAGCTTTTCTGGAATACAAAAACAACAGAAAACAGGAACTGGCACTGTGGCATCTTGTTAATAGGTTAGTCCCAAAAAATGTATAAAAATGATATGAAGTGGATGCAAAACATGTAACAATTGGTATAATATCAACATGGAACATCAAAAATTATAGATACGTTTGAGACGTATCAGCCACTCTCTCGAAATAAATATCGACCTGCGCCACCTGGAGAAAAACTTTTCAGCCTCCCGCCACGCCATGCCACTTCCCGCCTCTGGCCACCAATATCCCCAACCCCGACATCGATTGCCCCGATTCCGTCTGTGGTGAAATAGGAGCTCGCATCGTCGACCCCGCCGCCCACTCTCGCCCGTGTTACGGTGCCGAAATCGCCCCTTGCGGCCCCGCCGGCGGCAAGAAAGAGGTTGGGGCAAAAGTTGTGGTGCGGCCCACCGGCGCAGCACCCAGGAAGGCCGCCAAGGGCAAGGTAGGAGAGGCCACGGTGATGGCTGTCCGCCCTCCCCTTGATTGTCTGGTGACAAGCGGACGAGGAAGCCGACGGTGGCCATGAAGGAGCTCGAAGAGGTGGAGGTCGCGAAGAAGAAAAAGAAGGTGGTGGCGGTGGTTGCTCCACGTCCTGTGGCTCGTACCGCATCTCCGGCACAACCACATTTTGCCCTCCGGCTAGTTCAGCTGACGGATCCGCCAACAAAGACGGTGCCCACGAACGGCTCGATGATATATCCAATAGGTATGATTTTTCAGTGATATCTTTTCGGCGGTTGAATTCGTTCGATGACTTGTTGTTCTTGTTTAATCTAGTTTGTCTATGATGGAGGTGGCCGATTTCATGACACAATTGGATGATGTGTGCTCCATTGGCCACAATGATCACAACTATGATAAGATGGATGCATCAGAGGCTGAGGAGGAGGTGGCCGAAGAAGAGGAGGTGGTCAAAGTGGAGTAGGTTGACGACCCCATCGGCACCAATGAATTAGAAGGAAGCAACAAAAGATGCCGAACACAAAGCTATTGCGTCGACGAAGATGTTGCATTGTATCAAGCTTGGTTGAATGTGTCACTTGATGCCTCGGTTGGCACGGATCAAACGAAGGATAACTTTTGGGGTAGAATTGAGGACTATTATACCAAAACCAACGTCGTCCCTTCCAACTGCACTCAAGGCTCGCTTGGTAACCGTTGGGGCACTATCCAAGAGCAATGTAATAGGTGGTCTGGTTGTGTTGATCAAGTGCACCTTGCACCACCAAGTGGTGTGCGTATCACGGAGTACGAGCCTATCATCCAAGAGCTCTACAAGCAACACAACAAGAGGGTCAGCGGAAGGGCTTTGCATTGCACCATTGCTACAAATAATTGGCGGGCGAGGAGAAGTGGACTCGTCGAAACTACGAGACCACACCCAAGAGACAACAGATTAGCATTGCCATTGAAGCCGATGATGAGGACAATGCAAACCCTAGCAAGAGGCCGGATGGGCAAAAGATTGCAAAGGAGAGGAAGAAGAGAGGAGGTGTCAGCGCCTACATGGATGAGCTTACGACAATGATTGATGAAGAAAGCTTTGGCGGTCGAACGGAAATAAGAGAAGGAGGCAAGGTGGAGAGAGATCAAGGTCTTGGAGGACGAGAAGTAGAGGTCCAACTTGGCGGCTGAAGTGAAAAGGCTTGCACAAGAAAAAGAAAAAGATCGTCGATCGTGCTATCATGTTCAAGGACCCAAACAAGATGAATGCAACGGCAAGAAGGTATTGGGAGCCCACTAGGGGTGAGATCATGGCCAAAACGGTGGCCTCATGGTGGTGTTGATGGAGGTGGCCTTGGGGTGATAATGGAGGTGGTGACTATGGTGGTGACGATAATTTCCTTTGTGGTGATGCTTATTTTAGTTCGTTTCGTAGAGAGGTGGTCCACAACATAAAAACATGGCATGTTGTGGTTATTTTGGATCAAACTTGACGGTGATGATGGCTTTTGGATGAACTCTATGCATGTTTTATTTCAATTGTTCGATCCGATGAACTATATCTATGACTAGTATTTAGTTGTCGTGTATGTTAAATTTGAACTATTTGAATGATTTACGAAGTGTCGTGCAATTGTTTTGGATGTATGAGAATGTTTAAAAATACTGGACAATTTTTTTTGAGGAGTTAAATATAGAGGTTCGGTTAGGAACAGCCCCTTTTAACTTCTGAAATTATATGAAGATAAGCATAAGGGTGCGTTTTTTGGTCTAAATTATATGGGTTGGGCTAGTCAGCTGCCACGGAAGAACAACGACCGGAAGATCTCTACTTGGATTGGCATATTGGTGGTGGTGGATGGACTCCGTTACTCCATGTTGGAGTATAGAGAAGTGGATACGGCAACAAACGACCGGTTAGACATTCTGTAAAGCCGTTGGTCTGCGAGCATTCTGAGGCTATTTGCGGGCATTGTTTCACTGCCTGGTGGGTCCACTCCCAGCGGTGGAAAGTAAAAAACGTACCTTCCTTCTCTTCCTTCCCAGACCCGCTGCCGCCCCCTGTGTTCTACGCCTCCTCGAGCACCGGCCTTCTTGCGGATTCTCTCTTCCGGCGACGCCCGCCGCAGGAACCAGCAGTCCCTAGGAATCACCCCATCCTTGCTGCCTCTGTCGTCTTCGAGGGGATGTGGGTGGTAGGCTCGCAATGGCCAGCGACGGCGACGACACGGGCGTGACCCCCCTGGTTCACCTCTCTTTCTTCGTTGGAATTTCCTCTCCTTCCTCTGTCATTGGCGGTGGGGAACGGCCGCGCGCCGCAGGACCAAGATTCTCGCGTGGTTCAGGCAAGCGCTCTTGGTGGCCTAAGCCGCCGTTGTGTCCTCCGTGGGCTCATGCGCCGGCGTGCACGTCTTCGGGCGTTCCCGGTGATGCCGACAGCGTGGCTGTGGCTCTTCTCTGTGCGGGCGGCGCGCCGGCCCGTCTTCCTATTCGAGGTTTTCGTCTCTGAAGATGCCGGCCAACAGCGCAACGGCCTGCCCTCTGGGAGGAGCACTGTCGTCATCACCAGGAGGAGTGCGCCATCTCCGGGAGGTGAGCTGGTCTCAGCTTGCGCCACCGCTGCTCCTTTCCCTTCTCAAGTTGAGGTAAAGTGGAGCCGAACTGTTTGATTTATTCGATGGAACAAATAGTTTTTGTGCAGATCCGTTTTATCTTTGCTTAGAAGGTGTTTGATGAAAATCCTAGCTAAGATTAGTGTAAGTAATATTTATGTCCATCTAGATATTTGCAATCTTGCAATTAAGGTACCAGGATGTTAAGAAGAGAGATTTCATATGACCCTGTTTTCTATACTTCTATCCCTTTTCACTAACAATGAACATGTTCTTCTTTTTGTTTGGTTCAGCTAGGCATGAAGCACAAGAATGTCTGAGCAGAAAAATATGATCCAGCCCGACTCTGCCCCGTTGCCGTCAAGCTCGCCGTCCAGCTCTCCGTTAAAGTCGATTCGAGGTCGCCGTCGGGCAGAAAAATATGATCCAGCCATGCCAGTCTTCCCTTTCCAAGCCCCGTCTTCCTGGAATTAATTCGAGCCGCCGGCAGAGCCCTCCGCTAGGAGTGTGTGTGCTCGCATGAAGTTCCGGGACGAGGGAACTACACAAGCGCGACCATCAGATCAGGACGGGACAGCGCGAGAGCTCGTGCTGCAGCACGAGCAGGGCCAACATGCGGAGAGTGCGTGCTGCAGCACCAGCCATTCAGGCCTTTTGGCAGGGTGACATCTCAGGTAGCCGCCGCAGCAGCAAGCAGTGGACTGCTGTGGGCTTGGTTCGAGCTTGTGCAAGTCTGGCAGGCGGCCAGTCCTTTCGTCTACGCGGCTATTGTAAGTCTGGCAGCTCCTTCTCCCGAGGTTTTTGCCGCTTAATTTTCTGAATTAGCCATTTGTGAGTTGGCACCTTGGTACTGTTTTGATGAGCTTATTTAGGTCAAAGGTGGGACATTAGGATTCATGAATCTTACTCTTTCCAGGAAAGCTTAGATTGTAAATTACTTTAATTAAGGGCTAGGGCTAAGTACAACAAGTAATTTGGATATCAGCACCATGGATTATCCATTATTGCTATTTGCAGATGGAATGCAACATCATTAAACATAACATACATGACTGCTCTCAGTTGTACTCGGTCAAAATTTTAGGAAAATAAGCTAAACTGTGTACTTTTCTGACCGAACTATGAATCTTTACTATTAAAGCAGAGAGCGTGGTATGGTGTCACACGTCCATAGAATTACATCTGATGCCACCGCCCGGTTATTCCGTCGTTAGCGGTAATCTTGCAACCGAATCGCAAGTCGCAACAAACTCATCCTCGACGTCGTCGCCGAACACCGAAGATCCCCACCACCTCCACTCTACCTGTACTCAAGGAGCTCTTCCCCTGCTACAGCTCCCCGACCCCCCACTCTCCTCTCCATCCACCTATTCCGTCCTCTCCATCTGCCTCCTGACACCTCGTCTCTGGTAACTGGCGGTCCGGCTATGCCACCGCCGCGGGGATCTCCTCCAGCTTATCCTCTGCCGGCGGCTCCCCGATACAAGGATGGATGCATGCTCAAGCCGCAGCCGATGCCCTCCTCTCCTTCTCCAACCCATCACCGATTTCCTCTCCCTCGGCATCGTGATATCCATCGACGCCGGGCATCACGGTCTCATAGCCGCCTCCCCAAACCGCATGTGCGCAGCTGCAGTCCCTCTCTCGTAGCTTCCCATGCGCCGCCGCCCCATCAAACTCCTCTCGCGCCGCCACTCGTCAATGTCCGCCACGACACCATGGGGTTGCTAAGCCCCGCCCCATGTGCTGCTGGTCGTCCTCCAGGTTTCTAAGCGGCTGGCGGCCGTCCTCCCATGTCCTCCCCTGCAGCGGACACGAATCATGAGAAGCAATTCCTCACCACAAGGAATTTTAACGAGATCCATTTTTCTTCCACAATTACTGAAGCATATGCAATTTGCAAATTGCAGGACATAAAAGGAGATGGAACAGGTAAGCGATGACATGAAGATGCATCTTGATCTGTGCCGAGAAAGCCAAGTGAATGCCAAGTATTTGGAGGTACATGTCTCCATCTCACCCCGAATCCATTAAAAAACTGTACAGTTCTAAAAAGTAGTCGGCGAGGTCCCGAGTTGACTTTATTTTGATACTGGCTCTGTCAGTTTCTATTTGGCAAAATATGTTTACAGTTTGTGAGGACTCAGAACATTTTCTTTAGCTTGTTACTATAGATAGGAGTACAATTTAACCCTTAATTCCTCACTGAAACTAAACCAAGCTTAAGAATGAGGTTGTCATATGGTGTTAGAAGATCTCAGTAATATTGTGCAGCGAGATGCGACCCCAGTAACGGGCATATAGAACAACGACGTGCATGATCAAGATACTTTGGGGCTTGAGATATTCTTGTCGTTGCACAGCGGTGGGCTTCCAACGCTTGTGTGGATACCCTACGAGAGTTCCCTGAGCCACAGTTGAAGCGTTTGATGTGAGCACCTACCTGCATTGTGGCACTCCAAGAGCCATCTTTCCCTCCTATGAATTTTCCCCATCTGTCGTGCCTCACATGCATCATCGTCGTTCTCCAGAACAGCAAACACAAACACATCAATTGTTGTTTAAAATGCGACCTTTGTCCTCAGCTATATCTGCATGGAATACCCCTGCATATGTTCAATGAAATTCCTACATCGAGCATTCAGTGAGCATGTTGTGTAACATTTTGCTCCCTAATTCAAGTCTATTTGATGGTCGCTGCCAGGCCAACTTCAGCATTACTTGAAACTGCCTTACCATGATCGTGATTTGAGGCACTTTTGTTTGCAACAGAACTAGGAAGTGGATGCTACATCTCTAATGGATTATGTCTATACCTAAATTTTCTGTCTATAAAGCATTATCTTATCTAGCCCGAGAAGGTGGTTGTCAAGAGCTCTACCTGAATTTGGTGATTGTGTATGCAGAGCTGTGTTGTTTATAAAAAACTGAAGCTGCCGATCCTCAAGGCAAACCATTCTCCTGCTTCTCAGATTATTGACCAGTAATTATATAATTTCAGCTACTTCTTTAAGAAAATAGGTGTGGCTCCATTATTTTAGTTATCTCTACTCCTATGGGCCTACCAGAGTCTCATGTGAATGGTTGTTTGATCTGTGCATCATCACGCCCTTGCATGATTAATTATGTGTTGTCAATATTTTTATACAAATGTAAATCAGCACATCTTGATGGTGATCTTTTGTGGCATCAAATAAAATTTATAGATAAATCTATATAAGTAGTTTGTTAGACACAGTTTTTTCTTGCAAATGGTCACATATGGTCTAAAAAGCACGGACACAGGGACGGAAAGACGGGGATACACATACGGGGATACGGCGAGTATATATAAAATAAAATAAAATATGCCATGTAATATAGAATCAAGACAGAAAATTAATGAGAAAGAGATCACTGATCAGAAAAGAGAATAGAATACTGCCCCATTTGGTGTCTCTTTTGTCAAGTGCTTGATTGATCCTTGGCTCCTCGTCTCCCCCTTGTCAAATATTGCACTAAGAAGTAAGAACATGATAAATAGGAGCTAACATTTAACAATTAACAAGGCTCAGATGGCCACATAGTCGAACGGTTCAAATGGCAAAATAGTACATTACCTAACAGCTAGGAACATAAATGGAGAGAATGACTGATGGGCTCATTCTCCCATGGCTGAAGCTTAAAGGAGACTCAAACTCAAGTGAGAGAATCAATTATTTCCGCCTCCAATTCTGGTTCATCAAGTGAAAGATTTGCAGCTTCAACCATGCCAACACCAGCAAAAGTCTCAACTCCATCTCCCCCAATGTCCCACATTTGGCTTGGCCCAGTTTGATATGCTTGAGAATTCCTTGAAAGATTCTCTCTTTCTGATCCGGAAAAAACAGCTCTCGCTCTCGCGTCGCTCCCCAGGCGACGCGGGGGCGTCTCCAGCGCGGCGGCGCCAGTAGCCCCTGCTTCGACCTTCCCCTCCGCCGCTGCCGCCAGCCTGAGCCGCGGTGGCGGCGGGCCCACTCCCGAAGGGGGTGGGGTGGCGCAGCTCTCGACGGTGGAGGTCGCCCGGTGTGGGGCCATGGCGGCCGGAGATGCGGATTCTGGGCGGCGGCCCAGGGCCTCGCCGGCGTGCTTCGGCGTCGCGGTGGAGGTGGCAGCAGCCTGGCTGGCTGCGGAAGAAGGGGAGGAAGGCGGCGGTGTGCTACCATGGGATGGAGGCATCCCCGATCTGGACGCGCGGGCCTCGATCTGGGTCGCGCACGCCGCGACCGTCGCGAGGGTGACACGGCCTTGCTGGCCGGCGGGAGTAGGGGCTCCGCGGTCCTCCTTGCTGCGATCGGTGCGTCTCATCTGTGGTGGTGCGGTTCTCCTCGACCGCGTGCACCTTCCCGTGGAGCTCTCCCAGTTCCAAGGCGTGACATCCAGCGGGCCATGCGGGCTCGCTGTAACTCCCTCCGCCGGCCATCGTCCCTCATGGCCAGTTCGATGATGTTGGTACAGCTTTGCCATCTTGGCCGTGCAGGGCCGGGATGACTTCATGTCGTCCGATTTGGAGGAAGAATGGTGTGCTTGGTTCTCGCGTGTGGTGTTGGTGTTCTCAGCTGGGGCTGGAGCACCATGTCTCTCCGGGAAGTTGGTCGGAAGCAGTGTCCGAGCTCTACGTCCTCATGGTGGTATCTGATGCTCGGGTTGCTTGGGCTCCAGTGAAAACTGTGCATGGTTGTGGCCATTGCAGTTGACGATGACACCTCCTGGTGTCATTTTCCTTCCTGAAGGCGTCACCTTGAAGCTCCTTACCTTGTTTGCTGGATTTCACCTCCGCCTCAACCTGCCCTTCTGTGCGGCTTGCTTCTCCTGCGGTGTCTTTGGAATCCACAGGACCTCGCCATCTTCACGATTGAGCTCTTCGTGGGAGGATTGGGTATTGGCGAAAGCTTTGTAGGTCTCTGGACTCTGCCGGCGACGACGACGTTCTTGGGCGTCGTTTTCCTTCTTGGAGGCGTCGTTTGAAGCCCCCTCCTTTGGATTTTCAAGTCTTGCTTGGTGGCTTGCCCTATGTTTGGGTGGCGATGTTGATGTGGGTGCATGAGGTTTGGTGGAGTTGACTTTTTTTCGGCATTGCTTCCGTGCAACAGAAGACAAGAAGACAATGCTCCTTCGTCTCGGTCAAGCATTTGCTTGTGTCCCCTATCTTTTGTAGTCTTATGTTGTATTTATTCTTCTTTGTAAAGCCGGTATCCCCAACGCGTGTGTGTAAGGTGTGTAAGTTGTAACTCCTAGCCGGTTGATGGCTTCGTTAATTCAAAGTCGGGTTCTTCTCAAGCCTTCCGTCTAGAATTCCTTGAAAGAAGGAGATGGTTATTATGTGTGTAGACCAATCAGACCCTCGAGCAGGTGTTAGCTTGTTTCTTGCAGCACTATGGATGAAACCATACGTGCTCCAATTCCTTTCACAGCAAGAGGAGGATGCAGGCTGCCCAAGAACCTTCAAAGCTAATTTTTTTTAATATAAACTTGTGCTGACTCCATGCGTTCCCCACCACTGCTTAGGTAAATGACACCCATTTCACCATTGTTGCCTTTTTTGCGGGTAAAAAGGAGATTTATTACTCATGTAGGGTTACAGTACAGTCTTCCTCAGGAATTTAAAGAACCTCAACAGGCCCTGAGGGTAACCAGATTAGCAAGTGTGGCTAACCCTAATCTGAGATCGCCCAACTATTACATTGTCAGAAACTCTCTCATGACTAAATAAAATTCTAATTTCAGCAATAAGATGTGCCAAATGTGATATATCTTAGTAGCAGCAATAAGTTGAGAACAATCAGTTTCAATAACGACTGGCAAGTGATTATGAAGAAGACTCAGCTCCAATCCTTCCACACACGCTCAAACTTTAGCTTCCAGGGAGCGCTGCAAAGCTCCAAGGACCTACAAGCGGTGAAAATTGTTTGACCATGTTCATCCCTCAAGGCCATGCCCGACCCAGCAGTAGGATCAACAGCAAGGAAGGATCCTGTGTTGGTTTTAAAGCTAATTTTGATATATTTTTTATGTTCAATATATTGGGACAAAGGCAACGCAGGATGGATCCACATGTTTTTTTTTTAGATAAGAGGGCCTCGCCCCAATTTTCATTGAAATGAAAACTGATAATACATTGTTAATTAGGCCACACTTCCACGCTCCAGGGATACAACCCTCCCTGAAAGCAGTCACTACCTGGACCTACTACGACAGAACCTCTCAACAGCAAGAAACTACTCCCAACTATTACAGCCTTCAAAGACATACTGGAACCTAGCTACTAAACAAATGAGGTGTTCCACAAAGATAACATAGCAAACAAACAGGTTTCCAAATCCTTTCCACAGGTCCAGACACTTTTTATCATGAGATCTTCTCCATTTGCTAACAGGTTTTCAGGTCAGCCGCAACACCAGCGGTCCCCAACCTTGTCACCGATGGAAGATTTCAGTAGCCACTAACACCAGCAGCCTTGCTCCTCGGCGCTGTGTTTCTCGCAACCTTGGTTTCTGCAGGGCGGCCCAATACAAGATAAAGTGAGCCATCAAGTAAATAACCGATGTAGGGTCCTGAGGAATTACTCCGTTAAAGCAGGCGTTATTCCGGGTCTTCCAGATCGCCCAAATTAACGCAGCAATTCCCGCTGAAATCAGGAGCCTATCTCTTACTGCAAACGTATCCAACCATCTAGGCAAGCTATCAAAATCTGGAGGAATAGACTTCAACATGAAAACACATCGAACTATCCCCCAAACAAATCTAGCCACAGGACAGGTAAAAAACAAATGATCTATTGTCTCTACATTAGAACAAAACATACACTTCTCTGAACCTTTCCAGCCTCTAGCTAGTAAAACTTCCTTTGTCAGAATACTCTTCCTAAAGGCCAGCCAAAGAAAAACTTTTACTTTCAAAGGTGCTTTAACAAACCAAACTTTCCTATACGGCACTTTTACTTGAGAGGCTTTTAAGGCATTGTATAAAGACTTTACCGTAAATTGCCCCGATTTAGTCAACAACCATCTACATCTGTCCTCATTAAGTGTTAAACGAACTCCCACAAACATTTCTTTCAGGGTAAACCACATCTCAGCAAGTTCCCCCCACAGATTTCTTCTGAAGTTGAGGACACTCCATCCTTCTGTAAAGACCCTAGCCACACTAATATTCTTACTATGAGACAGATTAAACAATCTAGGGAAAGCTTCACTAAGTTTTTTTATCTCCCAGCCACAAGTCATTCCAAAAACTAGTTCTAACACCATTACCAATAATTTTCCTACAGTACCTGAAAAAGATATCCCTAACTTTCATTAGACCAGACCAGAAATGAGAGTGCACAGGTTTCAACTTCACATGAGCTAAAGTATGCGTGTGTAAATACTTAGCTCTAATCATTTGTTGCCACAAGCCCTCCTCATTTTCAATTTTCCACAACCACTTACAAAGCAAGCAAACATTCATCACTCTAAGGTCTAATACACCTAATCCCCCTTGATCTTTAGGTTGACAAACATCCTGCCAGTTAACTAGGTGGTATTTTTTCTTATCATCCTGCTCATGCCAGAGCAACCTTTTCCTGAAGAAATCGAATCTTTTCCCTGTACCCTTAGGCAAGGGAAAAAATGACAACATGTAAAAAGGAACATTTGTGAGACAAGACCGCAGTAGAATCAGCCTTTCTCCATACGATGTATACTTTCCTATCCACGCGCCTGCCTTCTTTTCTACTTTACTCTCAGAGGGCTTCCAATCTATTAACCTAAGACGTTTATTATGCATGGGCATCCCTAAGTATTTGAACGGGAGCACCCCTTCTACACAAGTAAAAATAGATGTATAATCCGTACTTCTATCTTGAGCTTTACCACAGCAAAACACTTCGCTTTTTAAGAAGTTAATTTTAAGACCCGACAGATGCTCGAAAATACAAAGTAATTTCTTTAAGTTCCTAGCCGAATCTAGATCATCTTGAAACAAAAAGATCGTATCATCAGCATACTGAAGCATCAACAACAAGTTGCTTGATTTGTAAATTATATCATGAGGAAAACTAGAAGTAGTTTGTACTCGGTTTTGAGCACAATTCAACATTCAATTAGTTATGTTTTTTTGTGGGGAAATTGCCATGACAGGTCGGAACAATAGTGATTGTCAATTCGTATATCATCCATGTTCGTTTCTAAAATCATGGTAAAGGCACACGGCGAGCTCTTGAGTCATCTTTTTTATTTTTTTGACCAGCCAAACCGTAGGGGAAACCCCCACGGTAAGCTCTTGAGTCATCTCAATCCCCAACGGCAAAGAGCTTCAGTTCTATGTGAAAGCTCAAAAGGAACTGCAGCTTAGATGGATTGCAAGTGTCATTTATACTGAACATGTGCTTATTTATTTGTTATATTTTTATCTGCCATTTTAATCGATGTGATGTTTGAAGAAATTTTAGTTGAACTTGCAACAATTTGAATGATGATTTCTTGTTACTATGTTACAAAATGAAGTAATATTTTAAACTTTACAAGGCGGAGAGAGCAAAACCAAAGGACACTTGAGAGAGAGGTCCTAATGCTCAAGAAGGTGATTAGGGAGGCATACACGTGATTGAAGAAGACGAAGCCTGGTTAATCATTTTCTCTTAGACCCGTGAGTCCGATTTGATATGATCTTGGCGCATTTGACTGGTCAGTTAATTCATATATATTTTAGATTATTGGATTTAATCATTTTCTTTGTGACCTAAGAAAACACATAGTGACACAAGCAGTTGAGGCAAACACACGGCGGATGCTAAGGAGGGCACGATTGCCACGACCAACGGACACAATTCTATAATAGTACATTCTCAACCTAAGACATCACTGCCAAATATGGAGGGATGAATGTTGCCACTGGTCATGTCTACATTATTTATATTAAGGTGATAGAAACACAACAAGCGTAAGTGTTTGTACAATATGAGCTAGAAAAGTTCACAGCTAGGGACAGTAGAGCATTGAACTGATGCAGTACGTAATGGCGTAGAAAAGGGTGGGTGGGAAGGAGTAGAAAGCACACGCAAAACGAATCTATAAATTGATATTTCTACTATATGTATTTATGTTGTCTCGTCACAACTCGAAAGTCAGGGGATATAGCCATATAGGTGGGACTAAGTCGATTTTTTGGGGTTGGAGAGAACACTAGCTCGCGGCACCCAGTGCCATGTTGTTGGAGTAGATGACTAGAGCGATTTTCGTGACATTATTGGAGTAAGAACACAACAAAGCCCAATAACAATGAGAAAAAATGATGACCCGTTGCAAGGCACGGGCATTCAACTAGTATTTGTGATGGCTTGACATATTGTCTACACTAGGCATGGGTATCTCATTGAGAAAAGGCTCTTCATTTGAGTGAAAATTGTTCACTGTGCCATTAAGTACCTTTGTTTACTTTTTCATTGCGTGAGAGCTAAGTATAGTTAGTGATTACGTAATAAATTTTTAGAACACGTATTCTATTATATTTGCTATTTAGCAAATCATTTTAATTGAGTTGCTCATTTCCTACAAGTTTCAGGCTTTGTTGTTCATCACTATTTTAATTACTGCACATTTTCTTGAATGCTTTGAAGGTATTCTCAGTTTCTCAGAAACTACTGTTTTTGGTGTAGGAGTTAGGCCAAGAAAAATAAGTATCGTTGGCACCTAATGAATACACAATTCCTATAGCCTTAAGAAACTTGACAAGCTCTGCGACCAGATGCACTGAAAGCTGTCATGCGATGTCATAGGGGAAATTTCGCTTCAGGTTCATATCTTTGCTCTTACACAATCAACTTTTCCTTCCATTCCTATGTACACGAAGCACTCATTACTTTCAGCTAACTTGTACCGTTGGCACCTGTATTTCTAAGTGAGCTAGCTATTCTGATAGAGGACGTTGATGTATTGTTTTCCAGACCATTGTTTATATTTAATTCAGCCCCTCTGTCTCGATATTAAGTTATTAACATCTATTTAAATTGTTCGTTTGTACTTGGAACATGTTTCAGCAGTTTGGTTCTGACTTATCTGTAAATGATGATACAGCTCCAGCGGTCCAGGGGATGACAATCTGTGTTGAATATCTTTCCAAGGAACAGAGTGTCGATCATTCCGTGTGAGATTGTACACAGCATGGAACCATCTACGTTGAGGGAAATTGCGCAAGTATCTGATATAGAAGAAACAATTACAGGATCTGTAAGATTGCGTTCACTCAAGGCATGATTATGAAATATCCTATCTATAAGTTCTCATTTACACAATCAGTTATTCCAGTATTTCCAAGGTGTACGTGTCGGTTGCCTCATCCGTGGATGTCGTTGTGCTGTGATTGAGTGATTTGATGCATTTTGTCGGTTGCAGGTGCTCAAATCATCTGGGACGAGGGAACAGGGTGTTCAAACCATCTACAATTTGTAACTGGAGATTTCATCATGTTGGGGTCACTGCATTTTTATTGTATGGGGGTTTGCGCCTGGTGAATTGGAACTCAACCTCAATAAATTAAGCTGCTCAGGTGAGGATAATTTCACCTAGCTTTTATTGCTACCAGTTACATGTTAGATGATTTCTTTGTGGATGTTGTGACATTGCTTTGCACACAGTGATTTTAACAATTTAATGGAAAATCATTTGGATGGAGTGCTGCTAGGGTGTTCAACTTCGTTGTGTCTTATCTATAATTTCACTTACCACATGATTGGGAAAGCCCTCGAGAGCAAGTTAATCTGTGAAAACTTAAGAGTGAGTTCCTTCAGAACTTCAGGAGTAGATAAAAAACATGGAACACAAGCTTCTGGTTTCCAAGGTATCTATTTAAGTAAATAAATGAATAACGTGGTGACTAAGATCAGACGATCCATTTCTTCCTGGTTGCGGTGCTCTCTGTCGGCTGCGTGTTATTTTCCGTAGCAGGTAGTGGTGGACTGGTGGTACTGGTTGTTCCTGTTTTAGGCTGCCCGCCTGTTAGTTTCTCTGCCCTTTGTTTTGTTTTGGATATTACCAGTGACACTCGAGCTGCGACCCACGGTGCCAGGGGATGAAAGGTGTGTGTTCATAGCTGGAGTAAACATTTCTGTCAATATTTACCCCCATGGCACAATATTGCATTTCTAGGTCTGCTATTGTTATTCTGGTCTATGCAATAACCTTAATATACACAAATTCGAGTAACCATAAGACTGTTGTGCCCAAGTAATCTAGAAATTTCGTTTTCACAACTACATGCTGGTCATGCATGTTATCCACAGATAGCCGGATAGGTAGTGCATCTCTTTTTCACCTCTGAAGCGTCAGATAGACACGGTACAAATCCGCAGCCAACAATTTTCCAAGCATCAAGCCGTCATAATTCGAAGAATTTAACCATCATCAGTCATTAGCATGTCAGAGCAAGAAAACACCATGCAACATGTTTATCTCTTTCTGTGACTGAATTTGACTGTCCTGCTTTGTGTGTTGGTAGTACATGGGGATCTAGCCGTTCTTGCTCAGATATTTACAAAACAGTGCATTGCACATCATACAGTAGTTTGCAAGCACATACCTTCGATTTGTCTCATAGATGGTCATTTTGGCTGCCTGGTGGATGTAGTTGTAATGAACACTGTTACTTACCACCGTGATACACCAATTGTATCTGGTGTTCGTGTGGAGACGGAACCGGCAGCGAGTATCCACATATTGTTTGGTCAACTTACCAGTTGCAGTTTAACGGTAAATTAACTGAATGTGTAGACTTCCACTTTAGTTTGATTCCTCCGGTAAGTTAAGTAGCCATTTCGGTTTGTGATTATTGAGTCATGTCCTAGAAAGTATATCGTTAATTCCTACTTATTGAATCTCCTATTGCCTCTCGTGATTATGGTGAAACTTCTAATTTGAGTTAAGTTAATATCCTAACTCTAATTTTACAGCATCTGATTCAGACAAACATGCCACTACATCTGTATTATTAGCATAATGTCAGTTCAGAAACATCTAAATTGTTATTCATACCAACTTGAAGCTGTTTTACACATGCTAAATAATATATTTCTACAGTGTCATAGTCCCATTAATTTGCATACCCTTGCCTGACCTCAGTCACTAAACTAAATTTCCCGTTTACCAAAGAGAGCAAGCCCATAAACACTGCCACCGGTTTTAACATGCGTTTTCTCTTGCAGGCGGAAGTGCACATCTCCAAGCAAAACATGCTCCAGCCAGTATGCATGGCATATAGATATACACCATGTGTACTCGATCAAAGAAGGACCAGGGCAGATTCGTGATGTATAAGGTACGTAGTTGCTCTCCCAGAAGACATCTTCGGCTTTTCAAAAACAGAAACTTTTCGTGGCGACACAGATCGGACTCGCGCAATGGAAAACGCAGCAGAATTGATCACCCTAGCTGTAGCGACAGAATCCGAGATTAAAGAGCCGTTTGGCCTCCTTCTCGGAAAAGATGTGTTGTCAATCTGTTTTGATCTTAGCGTCACGTGCTAATTGGTAACATATCTAAATTTACTGTGTGATTCGTTTTAATATCGTCTAGATGCTGGAAAGTCTGTGATGGAGCTTTGTGCTTGCCTCCTATAATTTCCAGGTTGGGCATCCTTCACATACCGTTCATGCCATCTACAGGCTCCACTCTGAATTGTTGGACGCCACATGTTCTTTCAGAATGCATCCTTCTCTAAGTATTTTGTAGATGCTCACCTTTTTTGGATCTCTTTCGGATCTTTCGGTTGCAACCATGATACTATACGCTGTTGTACGTACATACCACCAGCTAGGGCACCTTTTTTTTCGAACACGCAAAAGCTTTGGGTGCCAATTGCAATAGAAGAAAAAGGACAGAGTCCAGGTTACAGCAATTCCGGCATCAACGATGCGGTAACACAGTCAAACAGCAGGTTCTCACAACGACTAAGTGAGGAGGTATCTCAACCTACAAACTACAACAACAACATGAGACATTGCTCAACCTTGCATCCATCCATGTCGTAGCCATTGCCAACTGCTCCCGAGAGGATCATCGCTCCAAAACGACTCAGGCCAGAGAACCACACACCTATGTGCCAGAGAGAGTCGGCAGGTGAAGGGCAGGGCCCGGCTAGAGCTGGTGTAACGATCATCAGGGATAAGTTGGCGCCGGCGTCCATTGCGTCCCGGAGGTCCGCGCTCTATCGACTCCGGAGCCATGCTTCGCCGCACTCTAGCCGCCACATCGGAGCCACCACGTGCAGCCCAAGCAGCGCCCGCAAGAGGGGAACGGCGTTGAGACGTCGCCGCTGCCCGATCCGACCAATCGGACCTAGGGTTTCCCCCGGTGCTCGAGGAGGAAGTCCAGCAAAAGGGTCATGCCAACGCCTCCAAGAAGGTAGCGGCACCCTCAGGCGTCGCCGTTGACAGCGTGGACAGCGCCGCGCAGGGATTTCGCCCCCACCCAGAGCAAGGACCCCCTGAAGACCGCCGAAGCAGGGGTAGCCCGGAGATGGTAAAGCAGCTCACTTGAGAAGACCAATGGCGCGGGGGGCGAAGCCTCGAATGATGTTGTTGTAGGAGAGAGACACCGCCAACGGGTCAACCACCGCGGGGAGCGCGTCGAGCAGGTGGCGCCGCGCCGCCATCCGCGCCGTGCCGCCGCCGGGTATGGCCACCGCACGCTGGCCCACAACCGCCGCCGTCGGGATCCACCGGGGCGCAACAGAGCAGCCACCGCTGCTCGCTAGCGCACCCGCACGGTGACCTCCACCAACGGCGGCCAGGAGAGGTGGGAGGAGGTGATGACCGGTGGGCCAGAGGGGTTGCTGCGTACCCGCAGGCCAGCGAGCACCCACGCCTCCACCACGCGGCGCCGGAAACGGCGCCGCCGCCGCATCTCGTCCTCACCGCACAGGCCGAAGCCTGCAGCGCCACCACACACTCCCGCATCACCACCACGCCCAGAGGGCCCGCGCCGTCGCCGGAGCAGATCTGGGCGGAGCCCGCACTGCCACCAGCCACCACGGCCGCGCCCCGCCACCACGGAGCCAACCCCGCCGCCGAGCTCCAAGGAGGAGCTCCGCCACACCACCACGGCCCCCGCCACCGCGGCATCCAGGCCCAGATGCGCCGCCCCGTGTCGGCGCCCCTGCGCGAGGATGCGGCATGCCCCGCCGCCGCCGACGCCGGCAGGGCTTTGCCCGCCGCGTCCTGGTGGCGGCGGTGAGGGAGGAGGAGGGAAGGGGAGGGGCGGTGCCCGGCGGCGGCTAGGGTTCCCTCCCCATCGCTCACGGGAGCAACGAGGGAGGGGAACGAGCGAAGGGTAAAACCCCGGCTAGGGCACCTGTTCGGCTAACACTAAAATAAAGAGCAAGGCAGCGGCGCTACAAGAATTGCTGCAGATCCAGTAGTCCACCACGCCTGCATCACAGTGTCTAAACGCTTTGTAGCCGGCGCGATTTTTTTTAAAATAATACATTATATTACAGAAATTCGATGAATATTACGCGTTCTGAGACAATTTGAAAAATAATGCGGCCTAATTTGCGGTCTGGACGATTAGTGCCTATCGTCGGGGGCCCGGACGATAAGCTTGTGGACGACTGGACATATCGTCCGGGCCATGGACGACTTGTGCATCCATCCCTGCATGCGTTGCTCACGTGAACGATATGTCCGTGCATGCGTGTGCCAGTGCGGCCGTGCATGCGTCTGCTTCAGCCTCAGGTTCGCGTCGCCCGTGTACAGAGCACCTAATCCATGCATAGAGCTTTGGGTCATGGTGGTTGGGTGATTAATTCATCATTAGTCGGTAATCTTGCCGCCTAATCCATGCATGATGCATCCATGCAGCACGTAGGGTAGCTATGTAGCTGCATTGTATTTCTTTTCTTTGCCATGTACGGTTGACACCATATTTTGCCGTGCGTCTGCCCGTGTACGACTTGCATGCATCGCGTGATCGATTGGTGGCGCTTCTCCATGCATGCTCGTTCATGCCTGCTCTCGTTCCCAGCTAGCCCATGTACGAGAGCACTTATCGTTGGTGGCGCGGACGACGGCGGCCGCACGCACGTCCCGTCCCGCACGCACATGCTGGCCGTGCTAGGATGTGTGCACTCGCACACGCACGCATGCACGCACGAGCTCGAGCTGGCTGTGTGTGCACTAGCACTCAACGATCATCGATTGAACTGCTCGAGCTGGCTAGCTACGCAACGATCGATCGATCAGTGCCTATCGTCGGGGGCCCGGAGATCGTCCAGGCCGTAAATTAGGCCGCATTATTTTTCAAATTGTCTCAGAACGCGTAATATTAATCGAATTTCTGTAAAAAAATGTATTATTTAAAAAAAAATAGCAAGCGCGCCTATGGTCTAGTTAATTTAGAAAGCTTGTCAACGTTAAACTATTTCTTATCAGCGCTCCCTCTCCGTCGTTTACATGTATGCAGGTCGGCAGATCGCTACTTGTCACGAGAACGGATCTCTTGTACCATAATGCATGTGTAATGTGTTCAACGTTTCTTAAGCGAGAAAAAGAAAATAGGAGTCCATGTCCGTTGATATACGTGTATCGTGCGCGCCTCCAAGAGTGGGCATCTTGCCTATAGAGTATAGACTGTGCAGCTAGTTCCTGGTATTGAGGCGAAGGGAGTGAGCAGGTCAAAAAGAATCACCCGTACAAAGCAGTAGGGAGGAGAGGTCACGAGAGAGTTTGTTGAGAGGTCGCGTGTGAGTTACGCCAGCTATCCTCTCCTGACATGTCTTCTGTGGGCTGCGACCGTTTGAACCCAGCCAGCTCCACCGGAACTGGGGAGCGCGTGGCGAGCGGCAATTAGTATAATATGAAACTATATTTCAATACAATGATATCAATTTGATGTTGTAAATATCTATGCTTTTTATGATGTTGGCCAGATTTAACAATGTTTGATTTAAAACAAAACTAAAAGTAATTTGGGAATGGACTGAGTATACTTTCTCTCTTGAAAGATCATCAATCACGTCATCCCTATGCGTGTAACTATTCTCTTTTGACATGTCACATGAGAAGGAGATGATGCTACTCCAACATACGGTTCTACGACCGTTTTATATGTGAATAACAAGCTTTTTGGAACTTTCTGGTTCCAATTCCGATGGACACGCCCCAATTCTTTCTCAACTCCGCCGTAGCGTCCTCACTTGTCATCCAATACCGCTCGACCAAACTTGTATTGCTTCAAGATTCAGTTAAGCAAGTCGATATGTATGTTTCAAACAAGCTTCTATAAGAACATGCTTGTGTTTCTCCAAGAAGAAGAAAAGGAACAAGCTCATGGTTGCTATCAAAAGGGACATTTGTCATCTTAAAATAAAACATACGGAGTATTATGCAATGCAATATCCAAGGACAACACATAGATGAGCACGAATGTACGTCGCACTTTTGGTGAAGAGGCTACGCGGGGCTCCGAGGGTGAAGATAGCGAGCCTGAGCCGTATGGGTGCCCTTCGAAGTACCATTTTTTTTCCGGAGCAACATGGTCTTTTTATTTTCCTTCCCTAGCAACCCACAAATATTTAGCTAGTATGTGGTACGAGGAAGGAAGGTCAGAGTTTATGGAGTTATCTCGTAGAGCTTGTCTATTTTTCTAGTGGTGTTACCATGCCAATTTAAGAAGATGCAGCACAAAGAAAATAAAAATGAGTCGGGGCATTATGCAGGTGCACGACACGAGCCACAGGAAGGGGAATCCAAGAGTAGTTTGAGAAAAAGTTTGAACTTGTATGCGAAATCTGAATCGTCGCCAAAGGAAAGCAAATTTTCTGCCCCCTCCCCACTGGCACCACACCAGACCTCGCCGTACTCGTCCGTTCCCCATCGCCTCCACCTAGGTCAGGCCATGTTCCGATTCTGCCGGAAGAGGCTCCAGGCGGCGCCGCCGCCATGGTTGGGGCCTCCGTGTTGGTCAGGGAGAAGGCCGCCGTGTGCACTGTCGCCGCCGTCGGGAGGGTCAGCACAAAAAGCTGGCTCTTTTCTCTCACCTCCATCGTCCGGCGGGTCACCGGCGCCGCCCACAAGCGGCGACTTGCTGCCTTCTCCGAGCAGCGGCGTCATGATGCGGCCTTCGCCGAGCACCTGCACGTCGTTTCCTTCTCCGACCACCTGCCCGCTGCTGCTGGAGAGGCCCGCACGTAGCCGCGTGGGCATGCCAAAGCCCTTCCCCCCACCCCCGGCATCGAGTTCTTCCACAAGCGCCGCCGTCATACTGCTTGCCCCGGTCTCCGGCTTACCGCCTCCGTCGCTGCCCTTCGGCCAAGTGTGGATGACCAGGTGCTTCCGTCCTCCTCCACCTCCACAGCCGAGTCCGTCGTGTGCACTGAGGTCGCCGGCGGGAGGGTCAGCACAAAAAGCTGGCTCCTTTCTGTCACCTCCATCGTCCGGCTGGTCACCGGCGCCACCTACAAGCGGCGACTTGTTGCTTTCTCCGAGCAGCGGCGCCATGATGCCATCTTCTCCGAGCACTTGTCCGTCGTTTGCTTCTCCGAGCACCTGCGTGCCGCTCTGGTCACCGCTGGAGACGCCCAAGCACTTCCGTCCACCCCCGCATTGCGCTCGTCTGCAAGCGCCGAGGTCACACTGCCTGCCCCGGGCGCCGGCTTACTGCTTCCGTCGCCGCCGGCGAGCTCCGCTTACGGCCAAGTGTGGACGGCCAGATGCTTAGGAGGTCCTCCTCCGCCTCTGAGTCCGTCAGGAGGATGGCAGCCATATACAGGTGTCACGCTGGCTGCACCAGGCACCTCTGTCCCGCCCTCACGGCAGCCAAGCCCTCCGCCCGTCGTCATTCCGCCGGGTGCCGGCCTTTCGCAGCTGGCATCTCTGCAGCAGCCGAGGACATTGGAGTCGGCTAAGTGCGTACAGTTGCAGGGGAACCGACCACTCTGTCTGTTGACAAGGGAGCGATCGGACAACAGAGGATTCATGTTATCTCCCCCAGGGCTTGGTCTCTTGCAGCTCAGATCAAGAGCAACTAGGACCAGTTTGTTCTCAAGAAATTTTGCTACCAACAGTGGTCCTCCTGATAAGAAGATGGTTGAATTTGCCCGATTGTCACCACATTGTGCTCCTGCCTCAGTTGGGTCGCAGAAAGTTGAAGTTTATAGGAAGCTCAAGGAGTTTAAATTTGGTTTCATCAATCCTGATCATATGGGTGCTACCATTGCTGATGACACTGAGGTCACAAATGCACAATTTGATGTCAGTTACTTGAAAAAACTTTATGATGATAAAGTCAAGGACATCTTGATTGCCAGTGGTATATTTGTAGATCCATCCGATGAGACATATTTGGCTGCGCTTGATGCAGGTTTGGTATCAGCTTGGGGAGATGTATTCGATCAAACAGGCCCCCTTTATTTGACCACACTCGACGTGATGCGTACACTCGTTGCGCTTCATCCCTGTAAGTGGAGATATGTGATAGATTTCCTAAGGGATAGAAAAATTCTAGTGATAGAAAATTGGGATTACTCGCTTGGAAGTGTGGAGACGATGATGTACAATCACGGTGTCAAGTATCCTGTTGGTCGAAGAACGTTGTACATGGGCCAAATACATTCCTCATTCAAGCACTCACTAAAAGCAGCTGCTCTATGCGGAATCACATGGAATAAGATACAAGTCTTGGATTGTTTAATGTGTCCAGAGATTGTGTGCAAGGATAGCATCGAGGCTGGGCTGTTGTCAGCATACATGATCTTGCGGCGTGCCCTTCATCTGAAAATTGAAGATTTCGTGTTGTACACACACAGCGACCATGTCGGTAGAGTTCTCAGAGAAGAGATAATAGTGAAAGATCATGAAGATTTGTCGAGGATCCTAGTTGGCTTAAAGGCAAGGTTCAAGAACATCTTCTGCCAGTCGGAACCGAGGGAAAAAATATTATTCCCCGATTCTTTGCTCAGCCTTGAAAGGGCAGCAGTTCTCGTGTTTGAAGAAATCCTGAGGATTTGGTCGCCTCATTTGCTTGGGTTGCCAGTATTTAGGATCCATCAAAAAAGGCATGAGATCCTAAAAGATTTCATCTGTAAGTATTTATCCTTTCTTGCATTTTGACCTGCCCATATTAAATCCATGCGTCTAACTAGTTTCTTTTGCCATGTAGCTAAGCAAGCCAGTGGAGGAAAATTAATTCTACATCACGCCTACAAAGTTAAGTTGAACGTTGGATCAAGCAAATTGGACGGCTTGCGTGATGTGGTGATGGGCATGCTCCCAAGAAACATTGAGGTGCTGGTGAGAGACAAAACAGAAGCAGTTCTCGTGAAACAAGAGCTGAAAAATCTCTTCAGGAAGAGAACACTAGTGAAATTTGGAAAACGCAGAAAAAATCTTGGGCAAGGCTATGAGGTATCAGCGAAGCGAACCAGTAGATCAACCAATAAGAGGACTCTCAGAATTATTTTACATTCGTCAATGGAAGACGTAACAGCGCTGAGGATGGAAGACACTATTACCGTGAAGCTGCTAGCTCCAGAGGAAGATGATGACAGCATAGGAGCATTGAGACCAGAATGTTTCCTTTTTTTCAACGGAAAACCCGGAGTACTACTTGACATGTAAGTCTGGAACATAATCACTTGTATATTGAATCTCAGTTCTTATAATTGAAAACTTTACATCTTTATTGCAGTGAGAAGAAATGCTAGAACTTTGTTGCTGCTGATGAATGCCATGTCTAGTAAGTTATTATCCCTGCAATATACTACTTTGATTTTCTGTACACTGTCTAGATACTGCAATCAGCTCAATTTTGTGATAATTGCTTAAGTTCTTTTGCTCCTTTACAACAATGAGCCTATGCCACCTTCACTTCATCTCAATCAGGGTAAAAAGAGAGTGCACATTCCTCCGTATGAACAGCTGCAATGGTTGCTATTCTTATGCCATCCACTCAGTTTTTTTACCAAATGGTTAAACTTTACAATGCAACTTTCAAAACAAGAAAAAAATGGTTCTGCAAATCGTAGATTTGGACGATAGTCGATGATTTATGGTCTTGCCAGCTGGACCTATATGCCTTCAATGCAACGCTTCATACATCCAGCTTTAGCCGTTAAAAGAAATTGTACTGGTGATTGCAATGCTTTGAACATTCAGTTAGCTAAAATTTAATTAGCTAATATCTTTATCCCTTAGTAAAATGTACTTTTCAGGAAGGCTAGCTTGTTATTTGATTATCCCTCTGATATAGAAAGTTTACTCTGTTTTTTAACTTCTGAAGGAGTTGTTTTTGGCTACATGCTACACAATTTTCACATTTATGAAACTGTAATAAACATGCAGTAATGCAGTTTTTGTATGTGAGTTGCACAATGAAGAGATTTTTTTGTTAATTGTACTTTCGAGGAAGACAAAATTACTACTTGATTATCCCTCTGTGTATAGGAAGCTTACTCTATTTTGTTGCTTTTACTTCTGAAGGTCCCCTTTTTGGATACCTACTACAGTTGTTCGCTGATTGGGAACACACCATTGCCTGGTTTGAATATCAAATCTTTTGCGAAGACATATCTCTGATTGCATAAAAGGAAAAGATTTCTTCGTCCTAGCTGAAACAAGATGGTTGCCCTTAGCTAAAAAGGTATGGGATTGTGCAGGCATAATCAGATGTAATTTGTAGAAGCCAAGCCTGAAAGCTTCAATTGGTGGCTGACGTCTTCAGAAATTACACTTTGAAGAAGCTTCCATGATTTTATGCCACCAGTTGGCTTTCTATTTTAGTGGTTTTCTTACATGAAGGATGGAGCCTAATATAAGTGAGAACAAAAGGATGTTTAATTCTAGATTATGGGAGAGGGGAGTATGCACACATTTCTGCTTTCTTAGTTTATATCTTTCTGCATTGTTGTGCTTTCCTTTGCTTTGGTGGTGGAACGATTCCTAATATATAACAAAACAAAATACCATAGGGTGCTAGTATATTGTTCTGTATGCAAGTAGGCGTTCTGTTTTATTGTGGCCAATTCAGTGTGCAACTCCACTATTCACGATAAATAAGATCCCATTAATGTTCTTATCTGATCATATCTACAAATTAAGGTATTTTTGTTCAGAGAACACTATAATTTATTTTTGCTACTCTTTCTTAAATCTGCATGTTTAGCTCTTGTGCATGAATCCTTGATTTTCAAAATATTTATATTGTTTGATTGGTTTCTCCAAGAAGTTTGTTGGTTCTGCCTTCAGTGTTTTGCTGATTGGGTAAATAACAGAATATTAGGCCTAAGAGTTTTTGGTTATCATGATCAGTGGGGTGCACCGCTCTGGCAGCATGAGCCTTTCTATTCTCCACCTGCAGTATCAGTTTATTTCAATTAGTAGGTGCATTTTTGCTTCCATAACTGTATGCATAGTGGTAGCTGCTCTGCATAGTTTCTCTTGGTCATATTAGTACAGGTTTCATGATCCAAAGCCATGATTTTACTGCTACTCGGTCCATGAGGTTTTGGGTGTGTCACTCCACCGTGCTTTGCCTATACTACTTGCCAGGTCCATGAAATCCTTTCTTTTTCGTTTCCCATATCAAATCTCTGTAGGAAAATTTACTATGGTTTTGCAGGTATGCATAGACCTAAATATGCAGTTTTTATACACTTCATTCATTTACCATATTTAACATCATTAACAGGAACCATGTTGGTAATAGTTTATTTGATGCTCCGATGTAGGCATGTGCCCAGATGACATTTGTTTTTAGATTCTCAAATTTTACCCTGAAGGCAGTGCTCTTTTTCTGAATTTTAGACTGCCTGGGCTTGCTGGTCAGTTTGATGTTCGTTCAGTTTTGGATTTGCTTGATATTTTCCATGTTTGTAGTATTGTTTAGAGTGTTTTTATGGTTTACTGGGTGGACAAAAGGGCGTTGGAAACAAGATGAGTCGCTCGCGGTGGATGCCGCGCTTCCTTTAGGATCTCATACTTTACCTGGTACTGTTTATGGCCGGTTTGTTTCAGAATGACCATCCATGAGGTTTGTTAGAGTTCTCTTCTCAAGGGCCCTTGTAGTATATATGGTTGCTTCGGGAAATCCCTATTGAAAGCAGTGAGAAGCATGGATGGCTGGTACTGTATGTATAGCTGCGCTATGACTGATACCCCACCCACCCACAGGGTTTGGGAGACGGAGGTGGTGAGGGAGCGGCAAAGAGACGTAGGAGGTGGCGTCTTGTTGTCCTGACACCGGTTGTGGTTGTGCAGAATGTCACACATTGACTAACTATGTAAGATTTGAGAAATGAATACAGATAACTTCAGAGAATAAGGTGTCAGAAGCAGAGAAAAAGGTGAGATTATAGAGGATTGGGTGAGAGTTTAGAGATAGCCCTGAGCACCGCTGGTCCCACGGTTTTCTTATTCATATAAATTTGGAGATAAGCCTCGGCTCACAAACATAATGGCTGTACATCGAAGCCCAGCTCAATGGAATCATCACGTCAAAATTGGTAAAATAACAGAATCTACGAAAAGAAAACTAAGACGGCGGGAAACCATTAACTGACATCATTTAAAGGGGTCCACTCGATCTTCATAAACGAATCGTTATCACGCGATCCTAGCCGTTCGTTGACAGACAAGAATAGACACCCACACTTGCGTTTGACAGCGCCTTCAGATCCTCTACATTATGAGTGGTAGGACTTGCTGCAAAAGCTGAGGACAGGAGACCCTAGTGAACGTTTGAATATTGCATGTTCCCGTTAAAATTCTCATGTGCTGGTGCCGGGCCATGAAAACATCCTCAGAACAGAACGCTCAATCATTCAAATAAAGCCAACGGCTCTTGGTTTAGCCGGTTTGACACCAAACCTTGAACAGGCTTAATCCTAGACATGCGAATGGATGATGTACAACCAGAAATGCATTAAGAAAGAAGCATTAGCTAAGACAAAGTACCCAGAGATTGATTAGCTGGTAAATATGTACCCTTCAGGTATTCGGGTGCTTGTCTGAACGAACCAGAACATCTGCCAAAGTCTTGTTTTATCCGATGTCGTTGTTTCTAAAAAAGGGTTCATTTGATCATCTTGCAAGATTTCAAACACCGTCTATCAAGTAAATTAACAGTATAGATGTCTCTGCATTGCATACTATGCTCTATCGAAGAAAAAGAAACTGATAAATAGACCAGGTTATCAAATAATTCAGTTACACATAAGCCATAACAATGACAATCAGAGGAATACATGAAGAAAACAATTGAGTAGTTGGTCAAATAAAGTAGTGTATAGGGAGTGATTAAATGGATACAAATTCCTAACTTGCAAATAAAACCAAATTAAAGAGAGATGGAAATAACAAGTGGAGCACGTAGTGTAACTTAGAAAATCAGAAACAGCTGGTAACCTCAATCATGCTTTGCCCTGGAAATTCTAACTTGCAACAAATTACCAGAGGAGGTTGCTGATACTTAGCTGCGCCTAGCAGTCAACTAGTGATAGGGAGCAGATGATAGCGACTGATTTCAATTGCTAAGATTAAAACAATTGCAAAAGATATATCAGATCAATCTCATGAAAATTCGTGCAGTCATGAACTCCATTTCAGAAAAAAATGTACAGTTTCATAAGCTAGAGTGTATCCGACGGAAACATAGGTTAGAAAATTGCAGTTATAAAGCACAGTTCAATCCGTTTTGGTCGCGGGAATGAAAAAAAAAATCTTCAGTTTGGTTTTCAGTTTCTGTTCTACGCCGATCGAAATGGGACTGAAAACACAGCAAAACGCGTTTTCAGCTCAGCGTTTTCAGTTCAGCGGTTTTCAAGCTCTGCTAGAGATGCTCTTAGCTTAATCATGAGCTAACTCGCGTGTTCATCAGGTCATAGCAGCCAGCCAAGATTTCACAAGAAACGATGGATTGAGCTAGTAGTGTTCATCAGGTCATAGCAGCCAGCCAAGATTTCACAAGAAACGATGGATTGAGCTAGTAGCCGCATGAGCGAGTCAAGAAATAAAGAAAGATGTGTCCTCCTTTCAGAAATAGAAAGAAAACAATTTATGAAGGGCGCGTCCAGCATTTGTATTTGAGAAAGGGAAAAGGATCACAATGCGTACAAAAAGAAAAGAAGCAGCACATATCATGCGTTCGAGCACAGCATGGAGATCCATACATTAGGTAGACTGTCTTAATTTGTTCTCAGAATCGATTACAGTCATCTGCTCATGCTACCACCGAGCTTGCTTACATAAGAATTGCAGTCAAGGTTCAAACTAAATATAACATGTTTTGCCCATGCCAAGCCTCAGATAGATAGGAGTAATACTTAGACAAACAACAGTGTCAGATAGATGATGAACTACATGCATAATTGCCAACCGCTTCCAAACACAGCAAGGACCAGCATTCATTGCGGTGGGCAAAACAGCAACAGATAGCCATCTTGATTAACTGAAAGGAGAATGGTTGCATGTTCAGGGCACCTGCACAATGAATTTACACACAAAGCTCAATGTCACATTAACGGATCCCCAAAACAAAAATAGATAACCAAAATCTTTCAAAGGCGGATGAAAATCCGGTTGTCCTGACAACATCCATCACATCTATCTTAGATACCGTGTTCAAAAGAGTCGACTAGTATTATACCTTCCTGCTCCGTCATCATACGCGCTTCAGCATCTTCAGGACCGTTGATGCAGCAGTACCAAATAGCCTTCTGGATCGATGATTACTTGGTAATTTCCGATGACATGTTACTCTCGGATAACTTCTCTCCAACATGCCAAGACGAATCTGAGAATACCTTTCATCAATCAACTTCTTCTGGGAGCTACCAGCCACATGATCATCAGCACCACGCATATATTGTGGTAACTCTTTCTTCGGTGCATACGGTGGGATGATCTTTGTAATAAACTGAGATGTTAACACTGATCTCCATACTGGGAAAAACTGATCTCTTGCATACCAGTGGCTATCATATGCTTTCTTTGTCACAGCCTGCTTAACACATAAATAATCAAAATATCAACGTCAACAAGGCATATAAAAATACATATTTTAACCGTGATCAATCAAAATGTACATGCTCTCTTGAGGTTAAAACAGGACGAATAAAAAAACTCCTGGTGTAGTGAACATAAAATATATGAATTCAACATGAACCAAGACACAAGCCTGCATACGGATTATGAACAATTTAAGTACAATAAAGCGTGCTTAACAGCGGGTGCAGACTGGATTTGGCCTCTCTTTTTTATTTATTTAGAGTGCAAAAATCGAATCAAAAGAGAAAGCCTGTCTTATCCACAAGATTTTACTACACCAACCAGACAGATCATTTGCCTACCCCAACTTGCTTGGAACAAACGCCTTTGTTGTTGTGACCGGACATATCATTTCCACTTAAGAAAAAAAACAAAACAACAGTTTCAGCTCTACACATCAAGGAACTCTTGAATTTGTATACGCAGCACTAAAATATGAGACTGCCCTGAAACTGTACCCCAAAGACAATTGAATGCCACTACGGCCATGTGGTGCAAGTCAGCGTACTAAGAAAAACTTGTCGTACCAATGAATTTTAAGACAGTTTCTCCTCGGTCTTAAACATATAGACAACAGGAAGAAATTGAATCAGAAAAGAACAAATTAACAAAAAAAAAAGGATAACAGCATGCAGAAAAAATAAAAATAGATAAGTCGAGAGGCACTCAAGTTCAAATGTCCGTACTTTTTTCTCCACTGCTTCCAGAGTAGGTGATCTGACGGCTGTTTTGGTCAAATCTGCGTTCCCTGTTTCCCATGAAAAAATTATTACAGATTATTTTGCAAAATTTGGGAAGCAGTCAAAATACCAGGCTGTGAAAACAGACGCACCATTTTCATGCAACACACCGTCCGGCTGTCCACAGTCATAGGGGCAGCTTCAAGAGCACGTGGAAGAAAAGATTAAAACAATGTTAAGTAATCATCTACGTATACAAAAAGATAACAATAGAAGCAGAAGGCAGGAAACAATCAAACCAGTTAAGGTCTTCAATGCAAATTTCTTTTCCACTAGGACCAACATCATAAGTCTTGAGAACTGCTGAAACTTTTCCAATGACCTCCTGATGAGATGCCTGCATAACATTCTTTTATCAAACCAGTGACGAAGGTAACCAAGTTTGCTTTATCATTTTGTTCTGATTTACTCGATAGCTATCCTACTCAACTCATCTGACATCTGCTATCTACTAACATGTTCCATAAATACATAAGGCCATGAATATAGGAGTGCGAAAGACTTGGACACTATACTACCACTGCAGATCTCAAATGCGCTTAACAGATACATACCAGTACACTATGTCCTTAACTTTCATTATATCTTCAGGCTTTGTAATCAGGAGACAGCAATCAAGATAGATGGCACTACCAAGAAACAACGCTAGCCATCTTATGTGCCAACACATAGTGTGCAGCCAACTTGACAGACTTACATTGGAGAGGATCAAGGAGATGCATGTGTAAAATGGTTTTAAATTCGTTACAGACGACATGACCAAATTGTTGGAATCATTACAGACAATAGGTCCAATAACAAGGCAATATGTAGGATGCTAATGGACAAGCATCCTTAGTTATATTGCTGTCTGTTTGGTCCTAATGCTTGACATTGCCTAGATGAAGTTAAAGACTGGATTGTCAAATCCAAGCGTGGGAGAGAACATTGATCTGTAGAAATTTGAAGCTTCTTGGTAAGATGAGGGGACACACCGGTGGGAAAGAGATTGAGTACCCATGGTTACTTGGTTTGCCACCACTTTCTTCACTTCGCCAAGTTTAGTGTTTACACAATGACAAAGAAGCTTTGGGAACACTACTTGTTAGTGATTTTTGGACAGGCGAGTTAGCAAAAATTGGAACCAGGAATCACGTGTCGTGTATGAGGTTGTAATGTCCGGCACGATAATATATTACTAAGATTGCATAAGGGCACAATATCATATTCTCACTAGGACATTGCAAAAACAAACTCAAGAAAGTCTTTGCAAGAAAGTCACAGTTATGAAATTTTTGATAGAAAAACTTATGACAAACTTTGGGCGAACAGAATGGAGCAAAAGGGCAATGCCTATGCTCATACCTTGAAGATACCATTTAAGCAATTGATGATGAGATGTTTACTTCTAATGAGATATTATCTACTATTGATGTCTTAGCCGATGAATATGAACAAGTATGTGGTGATAGCATCAATACCTACATACTATCAGCCTATCATGGCATGTGAAGGAAGAAAAAGAGTCTTCTCGACTTTCTTTGCCTATCATATTTTAAGCTGTGCTTTTATGTACGTTTATTAAAATTAAGATTCAAGTTCTTATATGGGCTAGTTGGTTGGTGGAAATCAAATGGGACCTAACATTACAGCTCAGAAGGTTACAACAGCATAGTTAGTTAGTCTTTGATGTTCATCCTCCATTTAAAGCACTTAATTGGTAACAAACTATGTAAGAATTCTATGTGGCGTCCATTCTTCAGTTTTGAGCCACATAGATTCAACCAATTAGCAGTTAGTTGAATTATGGGTCTAATATTAGATCTATAGCAAGAAGAGGGAGCATAAGAGATTGCGAGCCTTAGTGCTGATTTCAATATAATAAATCACCAGGACCCACACTAGGTTTGAGAGGATTCACAAGGTAAAAAGCTAACCACTCTTCCTAAGGTTCCAATAGGCAATGAGTGGATTCGCATAGACACCCTAGGAAAGTGCATGCCGGTGAGGATGATTTTCCATGGAAATAATTTAATGCCAGGCGTCAATGCATCTTGTTTCTTGGCAGAGTTGCCCTACGGTAAGTCAGATCAAAATAACTTCATGTGTAGTGAAGATGTGGACAACTGTGACTTTGAAGGTGATTGTTCATCTCATGCTCGTGGAGGTGAAGAGACTAATGAGTGAGTAGGATCGTCAGAATGGCTTTGGGGAATTGGGTTATCTTGTTGTGTTGTCATGCTAGATGCTACTATCACATTTGTTCATCAGTCTATCATCTTATGGAATGAACTTGCTAGTTGATAGTTGCTGTGTCGCACTTATGTTAATCTCAGTTGTTATTTATGTCGCTAAATCTTCTTGTTTGCTGCTATGTGAGGTATACTTCAAAGTGACCTGACATATCATATATGATTGGCCATGCTTCAATTTTTGGTGACACCAATATTTGATAAGGTTAGCATGGTCAAGCAAATAAGTATCTCAACATAGATTAAATTATGAGAGTAACAACGATCATTCTTAGGCCAGTAAGTACTATCAGCTAGTGTCTCTATGGGCTTCCCTGCATGATCAGTTTACTACTCCATGTACGATAATGCACATTTTCAGGATATATGATTCAGAAAGATTTTATAATAGAGCAAACCCAAGCCATTGGACTGAGGTCTACTGGATATTAGCGTTTGATTAAAAGAAAGCCTTGGTAAAAAGATCTGTAAGAACAGGACAGCACTTGAAAAGTACAAAATGAAAAGATATGGAAACTCTGTTCTTTTCCTCTGTTATGTGGCGTAAGGAAGCCACACCATGGAAGGGCCACGGAAGAGAAAGTCCCCAACTTATCTTTATAGATTCCTTAATTGTTGTTAGCTAGTTTTGGAAATTGAATCTGTTAGGGATATGTCTTGATTCTCAAGTTTGTTACTTCCTAAAGTTTGTTAGTTTGGCTTAGCCTCCAAGCTTGTAAGCTGGCTACATAAGGGCATGAACAATGGTCGATAAGACAGTCTTATCATACACTCGCCATGTACTCTAGATATGATAGAAAAACATGATGTACAATGGTTATTTTTTAGTCTTATCTTTAATAACTAGTTATCCCTAAATTTATGGTGAGACATATTGTGCTAAGAGAGATAAGACAACCCTCTTTTTTCGTTTCTCTCTCCTCCACCTCAGCAATCGTCCTACGGGTCAACACTAAGATATAACCATTGTACATGCCCTAATGCCTAGCCATATCGATCAATAGTCAAGCAAGAAAATAGTCTAAGTTATCCTCCCAAGTTTCTCCCTGCTCTTGTTGTGCGGCAGCCCCCTGTTGGCTGGGCGTCGCACCTCATCTCTCCAGGGCCATCTCGTACCAACCTTAGGGCTCTTATCCTATCACCTACCATGTTCATAACATCCTCTTGGTCACCAAGGCAAGTGTTGCACAATACTGCTCACTATGATTAATATTTAAGGTTCGAAAGCTAAACCATAACATATTAGAACATTAAGATTCAATAGAAGGGAAAAATAGATATCTAAGACATGTCATGATCAAGTGAAAATGTGGTACCTCTGTATGAGTTTGAATATATCCGTCAAGAGATTCACCAGCTTTGAGAATTATCTTAACAAGTAGCAATGCGTTAATAAGATGCACTTTCATCTCCTTCAGATGCTTTTTTGCTTTGGTATTTTTCCCACTTTCTACTCCACACCCTTCCCTTGCCAAGGCGACCATATAATCCTCAATACGATCCTTGATCATATCAAACCCATTGAGGTTACGGAATTGCCTTTGAGCTGCAAGGAGCAAAATAGCAGCAGGGACAAGCTTCCCTGCTTGATGTAATTCCAGAGCTCATCGACTACATTATCCGTGTGAGTTGCAAGCAATCTAGTGGTGTCCAAGAATATCTTCTGCATAAGTGATCAATACAAACAGTTGTAACTTATAGTGCTTTAAATAAATACTGACATCGAACTCTATCAGCAGGCAAACTTAGCAAAAACTTGTAATTACAAAGAATATTGACTCATTTACCCTTGACTAAAAGTAAATAGTGCCTCTTGTATTATGCACATAAATATAAGAAATTTAAGAGGCAAAATATCATTCTCACAAGTTTAAGTATACAAAATCACAGGCTGTCATTTCTTATTTCTTCAGCACTGCTGTGCTGGAGCAGTGGATTTACATATCTGGCATGATCTGAACTTCTTATTGCTATTATGTAACCAAAGTATTATTTGATGTAAGGAGGGATTATACACAAACCATCTCAGGCAGGCAAAGCAGATGCACGAGCTTGTAGATGTACTCGACATTCCCCTTCCAATAGTTCTGATCAGCTAATAGATTGTCCTCCAGATACTTATGCTGGCAAGTGTTCTCGATGGCAACATGGAGTGGGAGGAGGCCTTCAACGATTCTATCGCCCGAGGTGCGCTGATTGGCTGATGCACCGTGGTGGAACAGTAACTCAATCATGTCAACTGAGAATGACTCGGCAGCTTGGTGGAGCGGGAAGTACCCAAAGCTGGTAATGTAGTTGGGGTTGGCTCGCTGCCCGAGAGCTTAGGCGACTTCCCCTCCAAAACAAGCTTAGCACAACGCAGTGCATTCTGTGCAATAATTAAGTCGAGGGTTTGTGGAGTGATGACAAAACCACAAACCAAGCTGTCCGTATACTTCTGGAAGATGCGGAGGAAGTACGCAACACTATCCTTTTGGAGGACGGTCGACAAACGATCGTATATGCGATAAAACTGGATGTGTGCCTCCTGATTGGATTCATTCATGTAGAAACAAGGTGAAGGCAATCAGTTCAGTTATCCAACTAAGCAAGCTTAACAACAAAAGAATTCTACTAAGCATCTTATCGCATTAAATTAGGAAAAAGTGTATTTTTCATCCCTTAACTATTACCTGTGTATCTTACAGTCCTAAACTTTTAAACCACCCAAAGTTGAGCCCTCCACTATGAATAGTTCCATAACGTTCAACTTTCATCTCTCATAATGGATTCAAAAACAATTGTGAATCATGTGGGGCCTACATGTAGGTCAGGTCGCCACCATATGTCTAGCATGTGACAAATTTTCTTCATTATATTCCATAAGTTTATTAGAATGTTTGAAGTTGCAAAAAAAAAAAATACATTGACACTAAGGAAAAGATTCCATGATTTTTTTACATGTTCTTGTTTTCATCAAGTTTTGAGTTATTTGTGCTCTTTTGTTTGTACAAGTTCTTTATACAAAATATATGATTTAGCAGGGAAAAAGGATGTTACTTATTCTTTTGACTTTTAAAAATCTCTTGAATTTATTATTAAATGTATGCATTGTTTCTAGGGAACGGACACCTGGGGGTGATGAAGCCAACATGTAAGCATCACGTCACTGAACCTCTTTGGATTGGACAAAACTACATATAGTGATGAAAATTGCACTGTATTGATAGTTCAGGGAGCAACTTCAGGTTGTTTCAGGCTTTGGGTATTAAAGTTACACTCAGATAATACTTGAGGGATGAAAAAACACACTTATAATGTTGCAAGATACAGGATAACTACAAAAAAATGCAGGAAAAATACAATAATATTAATTACATGTGTCAATCATACAAAATGAGGAAGTATAAAAACCTCGGAAGTGCGGTCCGGGACAATTATGTTGGTGGCTCTGGCGTTAGCAAGGAAATCCTGTATCTGAATCATGTACTGTAGAGAGAAATTGTGAATAAAGTGTATTACGAAGAGGAACGAAGTGGGATATATATCATACGAGCAGGGCCTAGTTACTTTACCTTCCTCATATATTGAACAGGACATGTCAACTCATCTAATGAAGGATGAGGACGAGGATGTGGAGGTTCCCACGGATCATACTCGTCTGTGGGCGATTCATCTGTATCGCTGTTACTATCTTCATCAGAAAGAGCTGCCACTGACTCAGTTCTGTGGAATGTTTGCATTGACATTGGCTGAAAAACAAAAACATAAGATGAAATTGCAATGCGAATCTAATTAGGCAACCTGCTGAGATGCCAAATTTTAGTGTGCTACAGCTACAGCTACACATATGAAAGAATGTAGAGTGCTTGAATTTAACATAGCAGAGGCTGTTGGTACCTAACCAGCATTTAGTGGGCTACCCTATTTGCAAGGAGTTAATTACCATTGGGTGCTGGTTTATTCAGATAAAAAGAAGAAAAATATAATCATTGACCTAATGCAGCGGTGCAACAGTATAAAAAATAGTGTGCTGCCAACTGAACTGGATCTTCCAAACAATAATAGGTTAAGCATACGGATAAAGGGATCTTAACTATCCCTGATTTCTTTCGTTTCCTCCTGAGCTTTTGGATTAGCTTTCCCCCGAATTATGGGAATTTTTCTGTTTCTTTTTTCACTGGATCTTGTTGATCCCTTTATGTACCTCAATTTAGTTCATAATGCATTCTGAGGTCTTGCCACTAAATTTTCTACAAAGCAAACCGCGACACATTGTTTGTACCTAAAGGAACATATGAGGGTACTTCTTTTTACCATTCAGTGACAGATAACAAAGTTGAAAGAAATAATTCAATAATTATTGAAAATTGAAGGGGAAAAATAAAAGATAAATCTGCCTGGTGTATGCCCTTATTTAAAAGGATATATTCCCCAAAAGACACAATATATATTCTTGGTTTCTCCAAATACCTACATGGCTAGGTATAGCAGTACTGTAAATGAGGTATTGCAAGTCCAAGATACACTGAACCTTAGAACATTGGATCGGCAATTGAGCAAAGCATACACATGCACAACAACTATAGAAGTTGAATAATGATATCTAAGTGTGATATTTGAGCTAAAAAATACAACTAGTGAATTTCCAGTTGTCCATCAGGTCCAGTAGATCAATAATTGCAAGCAAGAATAGCACAGACAAGAGAATGTAAATTAAGTAGTCGAAACCCAAAGTACAGTACTTAATTTTAAGAAGTGCTTGGTGATTGAACACTGAATCATGGTAGCGTACAAATCTTACAGCATACACAAACATATACACAGAGAGTAGAAAAGGTAAGCCTAGATGTAATCATATTATATGATAGTTCAACTTTTAGATACATGCAAGTTGGAGAAGCAAAGAGAGGAGTAACCTGAAGTGGAACGGTCGATCCAGGTTCTGACGAGAAGGTGGACATTGCCCCAACTAGATGCCGAACTCCGACCTGCATGCAACAAGTCTCATTGTCAATAAGATTTTTACTAGGTACGAGGAGCAACTTGAAAACAAAGCGAGTTGCAAACATTGATCGCAACACCCAATGAAGGATGCGAGAAGCAACAAACACAAAGAGGCGCAGAAGAGGGGAGAACACAAGATGATTGAACAAAAAATTATGAAATTTTTATGCAACTCAGCACCAACTGATGGCGACTAGGTGAAAAAAAAGGATGGTGGTGGATTGTTCTGAGAAGGGGAAGCTCCATCTAATGAAATTGATCAAGCGTTGCTTTTGTGAAAGAAAACAAAAAAAAGAGGTTTTTTTTCCTCTCTCTCTCTCTTCTTCTTCTACTAGTACCGGATCGGGGCGTTGGGGATATGGAGGGAGGGGGGAGGTGAGCGCCAGAATCTGCTAGCTGTAGCCATGACGGTGGGTGGAACTGCCGACGAGGGGAGGCGCGATGCATCTAGGGTTCCGCTCAAGAGAGAGAGAGAGAGAGAGAGAGAGAGAGAGAGAGAGAGAGATCCGGAGAAGATGACTTAGATGAAGGAGAGGATCGATCTCCGTCGCGAGGTGAAGTACCTAGCGACGGCGGGCAGCTGCCGGAAGTCGAGAGGAGGAGGGGCACCTGCGACGCGACTGGGAGTGTGGGAGGGGAAGGAGAAGAACAGAGGAGCATAAAGCAGATGCCAGGTAAATGTGGTCCGTTCATTTTACTGTACCGACCAGATTTTCTTCCAGCCCTTCTCAACCATGATTTTTTTTTTTTTTTTTTTTTTTTTTGGCTTTAAGAGCATCTCCACCGGGCCTTCAAATGACCCGTTCATTTTACTGGACCGACCAGATTTTCTTCCAGCCCTTCTCAACCATGATTTTTTTTTTTGGCTTTAAGAGCATCTCCACCGGGGCATATGACCCCGTTCATTTTACTGGACCGACCAGATTTTCTTCCAGCCCTTCTCAACCATGATTTTTTTTGGCTTTAAGAGCATCTCCGCCGGGGCCCTTCAAATGACCCCGTTCATTTTACTAGACCGACCAGATTTTCTTCCAGCCCTTCTCAACCATGATTTTTTTTGGCTTTAAGAGCATCTCCACCGGGCCCTTCAAATGACCCCCAAAGGTCCATTGGGAGTCCATACGTCAAAATCGTCCACCAGCGGCACCCCAAATGTCTCGACCCGAGCGAAATCGTGTCTGGCACCCCCAAAAAGGCCTCCAAATCTCGGGGGTGCCGGACATGGGGCGGATATGCCCTCCGACAGGGGTGGCCCGCCCGTCATATAGACAGCGCCTGCGTGACCTGATTCAGTCGCTCTCCCACCCTCCTTCTTTCCCCTCTCGGCCGGCGATTCGCACCATCGCCGCCACTCTCGTCACCGCCTGCTTGATTCGCATCTCGGGGCCCAAGCCGCAGTGCTCACGCAGGTCTGCTTGCCGCCGCTCCCCGCCGGTCTCCGGCATCGTCTAGCGCCGCCGCAGAAAATTCAGCCCGGGTACGCCTCTTCTTTTCTCCCGCCCCGCATGCAAGCTGTTCGACCATAGGTTCATTTGTTTGTTTTGTCCCATAGGCTATGGACAGCGATGACGAGATCATGTTTTTCCAAATGATGTCAGAGGATGCCGCCCTTGCGGCCGACGACGAGGAGAATGAGATGGTCATGGCCGCACTTCTAGATGCCGCAGTCGAGGCAGACGCGACGCCAAAGTTTGGAGTATCAGCGAAGGGGCGGAAGGCCAACAAGGACCGTCACAGAGCAACTGAGCACATGCTCTTGTACAACGACTACTTTGCACAGAAATCGGCGAACCTTCCTCATGAATTTCGCCGGCGCTTTAGGATGAGCAGGGAGCTGTTCAGGACGATAGTGCATGGCGTTCGGGAATACGATGACTACTTTGAGCTGAAGAGAGACTGCACCGGCCTTCTTGGGTTTTCATCTCTTCATAAATGCACGGCGGCCATACGGTATCTTGCTTATGGACTTCCCGCCGATGCGTTGAATGACTATCTTCGTATTTCTGAGTCCACCGCCGTCGAAGCCACCTACAAGTTATGCAGGGCAGTTGTGAAAGTGTTTGGAAAAGAGAATCTGAGATCACCAAATGAGGCAGACACGGATCGTGTCTTGGCACAAGGCGAAGTAAGAGGATTTCCAGGGATGCTTGGAAGCATCGATTGCATGCATTGGAACTGGAAGAACTGCCCGTTCGCTTGGCAGGGGTGTATAAGTCAGGACATCATGGAAAGTGCAGTGTCATACTTGAGGCGGTGGCAGATTATGATCTTTGGATCTGGCATGCGTATTTCGGCATGGCCGGTGCCGCCAATGACATCAATGTGCTCCATCGCTTTCCGGTATTTAAAAAACTTTGTGATGGCCTAACTCCACCATGCAACTATGTTATCAATGGCCATGAGTACACCAAGGGGTACTACCTTGCCGACGGCATCTATCCTACTTGGTCAACATTTGTGAAGACCATCTGTAACCCTGTCGATAAGGCAGATTGTCATTTTGGAAAGAAGCAAGAGTCTGTCCGCAAAGATGTGGAGCGGGCATTTGGAGTGCTCCAGCTCACGTTTGCCGTCGTCCGCTACCCTTGTCTTGCATGGTCGCTACAGCAAATGAGTGAGATCGTGGAGGCTTGCGTTATCATGCACAACATGATAATTGAAGATGAGCGAGATACAAGGAAGCAACTAGTGAACGAGGTATTCAATTTGCAGGGCCCTATGGCCCATCCACAGCTGGGCGTGCCGGTGCAGTATGCAGAATTTCTTGCTATGCATCGGGAAATTCGTGATGAAACAATGCATATGCAGCTGCACAATGACCTCGTGACGCACTTGTGGGCTATCAAAGCAACCCACCCGACGCCGGTTTGATATGTCATGTTATAAACTTGAATTCGTATTTAAACTTTGCATTCGAATTTGAACTTGTGTTGTAAAAATTATACTTTTCTATCTTGTGTCGGCGGAGTATGCAGAACTTGTGTTGCAAATTTGAATTTGGAATGGCCGAATGAAAAAAAATTGGAGGACCTGTTTGGGGTGCGCCGTTGTGGGCAGGTGATCAGAGAAATATAGGGGGTTTTATCGTTCTTCCACAGGGAATCAAGCTTCAACAGAAACGAGTTCTAACAGTCTAGCAAAGCAGGATTGCAGTTGATTTCAGAAAAGTAAAACAACAAGCACACGTAGGAACTAGCAGAGATCAGGGAAACAGAACATAACAACACTGAACATCATCTCAAACTGTGGATCACAGGTTCAAACATCATAGGGTTTAAGAAGACAGAGATGGGTTCGGTTTGTCAAACTGTCGAACAGGTTCCACGCTACACAAGTCTCAGGTCTGGCACAGCAAAGATCTAGAAGCTAGAGGAACAGCAAAAGGTCTAAGGAGGAAGAGAAATCACTGGCTGATCGTCGATGAAGGACTCAAACACTGAAGAACTCCTTGCTCTGGTGGCCACTGAACATGTCGATGAAGGTGGTGTTGATCTTCTCCGTTGCCATGGCTAGCAACACAGCCATGGCATCCTCGCTTCCTAGCTCCCGATCTCAATCTCGATCTGGATCCTCTCTCTTCTCCTCTCTTTGCGGGGTGCGTGAAGTGCGGGTGTGTGTCGCTGTCGCCAGCAACTCCTCTTCTTAACTAGCACGGCAGCGTGATGCTGCTTCTTCCCCTTCTTGCTCTCGGCCCCTTGCTCTTTTGATTCCTTCTCACAAGTAGGTCCTTGACTGTGCTAGCTATTCTTGCTCAAAGCCCCTCCTTGTTCTTCTTTATCCCAATGCATGTGTAGACTTAGGGTTTTAGGTGTTTAAGGTGCCTCCACGCACCAAATCTGTAAAGGAATAGATGGTATGTATAAAAGTGTATAAAAGGAGTGATAAGTATGTATGAATGGTAATTTGGACATGTAAAGATGTAATAGCCAGTAAATTATGCTAGAAATGTAGGTAAAAACTTAGTGATATAAGCACTGATCAAGTTCCCCCACACTTTAGGTTTTGCTTGTCCTCAAGCAAAGATATTTAGATATAAGCAATTAGCTGATGGAGAAATAAGTAACAGTTCTTGAACAAATATTCAGACAGTTTTGAACAGCCTAGAGTTGGAATTGGTTCATTGCATTAACTTCTTTAAGCAGCAAGGAAAACTACAAAGATAGGCCAAGATAATTTACTGGACTGTCATGACTATTCCCAAATTCAAATTTAGCCTCCTTACTCACACAGAACATAACAAAAATTGCAAAACACTTTTTCAGATATAAGCTTCACGTTTCACTGATCCCGAGACCATGGAACGCTAATGCTAACCATAAGATTTTAGTTAGTGCGTCACTTGCCACATATCCAGAGATAATGACAAGCTAATGCTGAGGAAACATTTATCTGCAAATTTGGTTAGTGCGTCACTTATCACCGATCCCGAGACCATGATAAGCTAATGCAAAAACAGATTCAAAATTTAAGTAGATCAGTTTAGCACCAAAGTTAGTTGTCAGGTGTTAGTGCTTCACATATCACCGATCCCTGGACCATGATATGCTAACGCAAAACGAGTTAACACAATTAGGCAGAGGCTAAAACATGAATAATGGCAACAGTCTAAACTTCCAGTGTTATCTTATATATCAAAGTCCATTTCACAGCTGAAGAAAGATATTAAAGCAAGTACCAATTTTCACTTTAAGGTTCTCCAAACTGAATGATACTTAAGTGACAAGAATTGCAACAGATTTCTCTCACAGCTAACACAAATACTGATGTGAATCAAAATCAGAGCAAAACGATGTATGTGATGAAACTGTAGCTGATAAGCGTGTAGGCAGCATGGACAGGTTATGTATTATGATTACAGAGTAAACTATTCATGGAACTGAATCACCTGGTTCATGATGTCTTTCAACCGTGTAGAATTCATGCTGGACTTCAGATTCCTCCTTTCTGTACTAGCTTCTAGACCTGTTTATTCAAGAGAAAAGAAAGCAAAAGAAAAAGAAAACATTAAGAAAAATAAAAATTGTCAGGCTGCCTCCCAACGAGCGCTCTTTTAAGGTCACTAGCTTGACCCTCTTTCACTGCACATCAGGACTGCAGAGCTGCAGAGTCCACTGAATCCAATCCTTCATTTCCTCTTGCCTCTGTATCTGTATCTGTTTCTTCTTGCTCTTCTTCTTCAATTTCCAATGAATCTCCTTGATGATACTCCTTCAGCCTTTGTCCATTCACCATGTAAGCTCCCTGAGACTGACTCTGAACTAGCACTGAACCATTTGGAAACACTTTCTTCACTGTGCAAGGTCCATACCATCTCGATTTGAACTTTCCAGGGAAGAGGTGAAACCTGGAGTCATACACCAAAACTTGCTGACCAGGATGAAACTTCCTCCTGAGAATGTGCTTGTCGTGCCATTGCTTAGTTCTTTCCTTGTATATTCTGGCACTTTCATATGCTTCCAGTCTAAGCTCTTCCAGTTCACACAATTGAAGTTTCCTTGCTTTCCTAGCTAATTCCATATCAAGGTTCAGCTTTTTAATTGCCCGCAGTGCTCTGTGTTCCAATTCAACAGGAAGATGGCAAGCTTTTCCATAGACTAACCTAAATGGAGACATTCCAATAGGAGTCTTGTAAGCTGTCCTATAAGCCCAAAGTGAATCTGACAGTTTACCAGCCCAGTCTGTTCTGGATGTCGAAACAACTTTTTCAAGAACGAATTTAATTTCCCTGTTTGACAACTCTACTTGGCCATTGGCTTGTGGGTGATAAGGAGTTGTCACTCTGTGATTTCTGACACCATATTTTCTCAGCAAAGCTTCGAGTTGGTAGTTGTTGAAATGGGCTCCTCCATCGCTGATGACAATTCTGGGTATACCAAATCTAGTGAAGATGGTATCCTTGAAAAGTTTGCACACTGCTTTAGCATCAGCATGTGCTGTGGGTATTGCTTCCACCCACTTTGACACATAATCTACTGTAACTAAAATGTGTTTGTATCCGTTTGATGATGGCAAAGGTCCAATGAAATCTACACCCCAAACATCAAACAATTCCACTTCTAAAATTCCCTGCTGTGGCATCTCATGCCTTCTTGTCATTTTGCCAGTCCTCTGACAAGGATCACATGTCTGAATGAAATGGAATACATCCTTGAACATGGTCGGCCAGAAGAATCCTGCCTGCAGGATTCTAGCTTGAGTTTTTGATGCTCCAGCGTGTCCTCCATAAGAAGAAGAGTGACAAGCAGAAATGATGCTGATAAATTCTTCTTCAGCTACACATCTTCTCACTATTCCATCCTTGCAGTGCTTGAATAGAAAGGGCTCATCCCAGTAGTACTCCTTCACATCATGGAGAAACTTTTTCTTCTTTTGATATCCAAGATCACTGGGTAGAATATCACACACCAGATAATTCACCAGATCAGCATACCAAGGTGAGTTGTTCTGTACCTGACAGGCTTTCATAATTCTTTCTCCTGGCAGGTCTTCTTCAATGGGTACTCTTTCTAATGGTTGATCTTCAATTCTGGATAAGTGATCAGCAACCACATTTTATGATCCTTTCTTGTCTCCGATCTCAATGTTAAATTCTTGTAGGAGAAGAATCCATCTTATCAACCTTGGTTTAGCATCCTTTTTACTCAGCTGATATCTAATGGTTGCATGATCTGTGTAAATCACACAGTGATTTCCCACTAAATATGGCCTGAACTTGTCAAATGCATAGACAATAGCTAACAGTTCTTTCTCTGTAGTAGTGTATCTAGATTGAGCTGCATCCAGTGTTCTGCTTGCATAGCTGATAACACAAAGTTTCTTATCCTTTCTCTGTCCCAGCACTGCTCCAACAGCATAGTCACTAGCATCGCACATGAGTTCAAAGGACAAAGTCCAATCTGGTGCTTGCACAACTGGAGCTGAAATGAGAGCTTGCTTAAACTTCTGAAACGCTTCCTCACAGCTGGCATCAAAGATGAACTCAACATCATGTCCCAAGAGATTTGTCAGAGGCAAAGCTATTTTTGAGAAATCTGGGATAAACCTCCTGTAGAATCCTGCATGACCAAGGAGGCTCCTGACTCCCCTCACACTTGAAGGAGAAGGCAATCTGACAATTTCCTAAACCTTGGCTGGGTCGACAGAAATTCCCTTAGCAAAAACAGAGTGTCCCAAAACAATCCCTTCTTTCAGCATAAAGTGGCATTTCTCCCAATTTAGCACCAAATTGTGCTCATTGCATTTCTTCAGAACTGTTTCAAGGTTTGCCAAGCAATTTTCGAAGCTGTCGTCATATACAGTGAAATCGTCCATGAAAACCTCCATTATTCTTTCAATTTCATTTGCGAAAATCGACATCATACATCTCTGGAATGTGCCTGGTGCATTACAGAGTCCAAATGGCAACCTTCTATATGCAAAGGTCCCATATGGGCAGGTGAAGGTGGTTTTATCCTGATCACTTGGATGGATTGGTATCTGAAGAAAACCAGAATACCCATCCATATAGCAATAAAACTGGTGACCTGCCAATCTTTCCAGCAACTGGTCAATGAATGGCATTGGGAAATGATCTTTCCTAGTTGGTTTATTTAGCTTTCTGAAATCAGTACACATCCTCCATCATGTCTGCTTTCTGGTTGGGATTTCTTCCCCCATCTTCATTCTCCTCAATAGTCAGACCTCCTTTCTTTGGTACCACATGAATTGGGCTAACCCATTCACTGTCAGAGATTGGATAAATGATTTCTGCTGACAGGAGTTTCAGTATTTCCTTCTTGACTACTTCTTGAAGAGTTGGGTTTAGCCTTCTTTGATATTCTCTAGAAGGTTTTGCTCCTTCTTCCAAATAAATTATGTGATTGCAAAGCTCAGGACTAACTCCATTCATGTCAGAGATGGAATATCCTATGACTTCTCTGTATTTCCTCAGTAACTGGACCACTGCTTCAGTTTCATCAGCTGTAAGCAAAGCACTGACTATAACTGGGAACTCTTGTCCCTTTCCGAGGTACACATACTTCAAATGTGCAGGCAATGGTTTAAGTTCAACCACTGGTCTTTGACATTTGTCGGTTTCAGCTTGATACTCCTTATCATCTGCTATTTGGTAGACTGCAAAGTGACACTCATTTTCATCTTCTACACTGTTTTGCTGCAACGTAACTACTGGTTCAGAGAATTCCTCATTTACACAACATGTTATTGCATCAATTCGCATGCATCCCTCTATTGTCTGAGGTATATGTGTGGGATGTTTCATATCAAACATTACTTCTTCTGTACCAAATCTCAGTGTCAGCTTAGCTCCATGTACATCAATCAAAGCTCCTGCAGTTGCTAAGAAAGGCCTTCCCAGGATGATAGCTTCACTTTTGTCACTCATGTCTAGCACAATGAAATCCACAGGATAAGCAAATTTTCCCACTTGTATTGGAACATCTTCAAGTACCCCTGCTGGTTTTCTTAGTGAACGGTCAGCCAACTGTAGTGTTATGTTTGTAGGTTTAAGATCTCCTAGCTGCATTTTTTTCCAAACTGATTCAGGCATAACACTCACACTGGAGCCTAGATCACATAAGGCACTGTAAGACTTGGTGCCAATCATGCATGGAACACAAAAACTACCTGGATCATCCAACTTAGTTGGCAAGGCATTATGAATAATTGCACTGCATTCCTTTGACAGTGTGACCACTTCAGGTTCCTCCAAAATTCTCTTCTTAGTTAGCAAGTCTTTGAAATTTTTTGCGTACATAGGCACATGCATCACAGCATCAAGAATTGGGATGGTGATTTGCACATCCTTCATCACCTCTAAGAACTTGCTAAATTGCTTGTCATCCTTCCCTCTTTCTAGCCTTTCTGGAAAAGGTATTCTTGTTGTTTCTGTAGATTTTTCCTGAACTGCTTTTGATGCATTATCACTGATCTTATTTGTGTTTTTCTCCTGTGCTTGCTCTGATGTAGCAACATTAGTTCTGAGTGCTGGAGCAACATAGGTCCCTGGTGTTGGAAGTACTGCTTCAGTACTAGTTCCAGCCCTTGTCGTTACTGCTGCACATCCTTTGGGGTTAGGTTCAGGTTGTGCAGGCAGCTTATCTGGTTGCCTTGTTTCTGATGAACTTCCCACTATGCTTTCTATCTTGCTATTCAAATTTTTCATTGAGTCCTTGATGCCATGCACTTCTGAATTCATCTTGTTGAGAAGCTCAACTTGCATTTTCAGTATCTCATCCATCTTGTCCATCTTGGCAGTTTGTCCATTATTTTCTTCATTCCTCTGATTACTGTAACCAGATTGATGCATATATGGCCTTGCACTAGCACTTGACTGTCCAGAGTTGAAAGGCATGGAGTTTTGATTATTCTTGTAAGACAAATTTGGATGATTTCTCCATGATGGGTTGTATGCTTGGGAAAAGTTTCCCTGCAGTTGAGACTGACCTTGAGCATAATTAACTTCAGACACAGAAGGTCCAAGAGTTGCATAAAAGGTACATTCAGCAGCTACATGTCCCATTTGCCCACACACATCACAGTTCTGCTGGATTGACTGAACTAAAACCACTGAAGAACCAATTCCTGACGCCATAACATTTGCCATTTGCTTATTCAGAATTTCTACCTGAGCTGCAAGAGAATCAGTGGCAGATACAGAATACATTCCTGGCGTGCTTGCAACTGCAGCTCTTTCACTTGACCATTGAAAATGATGGGAGGCCATACTTTCAATCAGTGCAAAGGCTTCTTCTAAAGTTTTGTTCATAATCCCTCCACCTGCAGCAGAGTCAACAAATGCTCTGGTCTGATGTGTCAACCCTTTGTAAAAGGTTTGCAATATCAACCATCTCTCCAAACCATGATGAGGACACATTCTAATCAAAGAATTATATCTCTGCCACGTATCATATAAGCTTTCACCATCAAACTGACTGAACCGAGTAATCTTATCTCTAAATTTTGCTGCCTTAGTTGGGGGAAAGTACCTCTCCAAGAAAAGCCTGTAGCAGATGCTCCCAAGTGTCAGTCAGGTGAGCTGGTAAAGAGTGTAACCAGACTCTTGCTCCATTCTTCAGAGAAAATGGAAACAAGGACAGGCGGATGGCATCAGATGAAACTCCATTCAGCTTCAGAGTATTACAGTACTCTAGAAATGTTCTGACATGCTCATGAGGGTCTTCCACTGCAGAACCTCCAAATGGTGAGTGCTGCACCATATTAATCAAAGCTGGCTTGAGTTCGAAGTTGTTGGCCTGAATAACAGGGGAAATAATTCCAGAACAAGCCCCTTGATCTTTAGGAATCCACAAATCCCTCAGCAAAACCCTTGGTTCACCCTTCCTTCTTCGCTGCAAAGTCCTTTCGATCTCTGGATCTAGAGGAAGGAAACGTCAGAACTCTCTTCGTCACTCATGCAACAAGTTCCTGCAACCAAATATTACTACAAATCGAACGCACATCAATAGGTTAGTCCACAAAGAAAATATGACTAGATCTGCTATACTACCGTTCCTAATCAGAAGTTGACTCCCCGGCAACGGCGCCAAAATTGATCAGAGAAATATGGGGGGTTTTATCGTTCTTCCACAGGGAATCAAGCTTCAACAGAAACGAGTTCTAACAGTCTAGCAAAGCAGGATTTCAGTTGATTTCAGAAAAGTAAAACAACAAGCACACGTAGGAACTAGCAGAGATCAGGGAAACAGAACATAACAACACTGAACATCATCTCAAACTGTGGATCACAGGTTCAAACATCATAGGGTTTAAGAAGACAGAGATGGGTTCGGTTTGTCAAACTGTCGAACAGGTTCCACGCTACACAAGTCTCAGGTCTGGCACAGCAAAGATCTAGAAGCTAGAGGAACAGCAAAAGGTCTAAGGAGGAAGAGAAATCACTGGCTGATCGTCGATGAAGGACTCAAACACTGAAGAACTCCTTGCTCTGACGGCCACTGAACATGTCGATGAAGGTGGTGTTGATCTTCTCCGTTGCCATGGCTAGCAACACAGCCATGGCATCCTCGCTTCCTAGCTCCCGATCTCGATCTCGATCTGGATCCTCTCTCTTCTCCTCTCTTTGCGGGGTGCGTGAAGTGCGGGTGTGTGTCGCTGTCGCCAGCAACTCCTCTTCTTAACTAGCACGGCAGCGTGATGCTGCTTCTTCCCCTTCTTGCTCTCGGCAGCTTGCTCTTTTGATTCCTTCTCACAAGTAGGTCCTTGACTGTGCTAGCTATTCTTGCTCAAAGCCCCTCCTTGTTCTTCTTTATCCCAATGCATGTGTAGACTTAGGGTTTTAGGTGTTTAAGGTGCCTCCACGCACCAAATCTGTAAAGGAATAGATGGTATGTATAAAAGTGTATAAAAGGAGTGATAAGTATGTATGAATGGTAATTTGGACATGTAAAGATGTAATAGCCAGTAAATCATGCTAGAAATGTAGGTAAAAACTTAGTGATATAAGCACTGATCAGCAGGGTCCAAAACTTGGGCGGACACATGTCCGGCAGCCCCAATTGAAGTCCAATTGGGGGGTGTCGAACACAGATTTGGAGGGCCCCGGTAGAGATGCTCTAAGCGAGACAAGAAGAGTCCTTCTCTCTTAGAACTAGATAACGCCCCTGCTGCGGGAAGTTTTGTTAAAAAATGTTACTTTCAACTCAAAACAATACTCCAAAAAGTATTGCTGAAATGAGGAAATTAATTAACCTTTTGATACATAAATTTCATGAATATTATGTCGGAGTCCAAACCCTTTGGTACATAAATTTCATGAATATTCAGATGAATATACAATTTTAAGGTGAATTGCTGAAAAGATTTGAGGCTTCATTTTCTTGTTTGAAACTCTCCTGCAAACGAACAAACAGAAATGATCTAGACTAGAAAACAATATGGAAAAAAAGAGTGTGGGTGACGTACCAAGGAAATGAAATTACTTGTTGTATTGGTGCGTAGGGAAATAACTGTAGCATCCATCTGTATTCTTACAGGAAAAAGGAACTGTACAAATGGTAGCATCGATCTGTATTTGCAGGCAAGAAACAATCAGAATGCCAGAATTAATAATACTACCTCCGGTCCGGAAAAAGTGTCGGGAGAGTATACAGCTGTTGTGTAGAAAACGTATACATGTTACGACATTTTTTGAGGATCGGAGGGAGTAGGAGAGATAAAGATGGGTTAGTCCAGAGATGGAAAGACGGATGCTGCAGAACGAACATTGGACAAAGATATGAGCGTGTGAACGGAATATCCAAGCCTGAAGTCGCCGAACATCTTGGTGATGTTGTGTTAATCGGTGGAGGATACCTGAAAAAAGTTGTGCACAAGAATCCAATCAGTAAAACAGAAACAGTTTCCACACAATTCCACAGGACACATCCGTTTGCCAGATGTACAGTCAGAGAAAATATGTTCGATTTTGCTAGGTCATTTCTGTTTCTGAGTATGGAAGGCAAAATCGATTTTGAAATACGTTCGATTTTGGGTTAATCTAAAATCGAACGGAATCCAACAAACAAAATAATATCCATGCAAAATCAATGGAATCCAACAAACAAAATAGACGAACTTAGAGCATCTCCACCAGCGCGCCCAATACAGCGTTCGGCAAAGTTGCCGGACAGACGCTGTTGGGCGCGCCGGCAGCCGTTGCCGCCTATTGGGAGCGCCGCGCCCCATCGGTCTCTCCTAATAGGTTTTTGAGAGAGAAAAATAGAGACTCGAATATGGACGAACCGGCGGTATTTCATTGAATATGAATGACATTTAACAAACTTAAATAAAATTTGACAAACAAAATTTAACAAACTTAAACGGAATTTAACTAAATTCAACTAAACCCTAGACCCTAAATCGAGAGACGGTGCCGACGGGCCCCAGAGAAAGAAGCTAGTTCCAGCGACGGTGAAAGCAGCTACACGGAAGCGTCGAAGAAGGCGAGGCGGCGCGCCTGGTTCCACTCCTCCTCCTCGCGACGCATCTCGCGGGCGAACGCCTGGTTCATCAGCCGCTCCTCTTGGAGAAGACGTTGCTGCTGGAGGTGCTCGTGGTGGAGCTCGGGTGTCATGGCCGCGGCGGTGGCGGCGTTGGCTCGCTCGCGCCGAGCACGACGTTCCTCGGCCATCTGCTGGCGGCGGACAACCTCATCGGGGCTCTGCTCCGATCGCGGCTTGCGGCTGCCTGGCATGGTGGCGGCTAGGGTTTCTATGGGAGAGAGGGGCGAGTTGTGTGGAGAGGAGAGGCGCGACTGGCACCGTTTTAAAGCCGGCGGGGAGCGGAGGAGGCCGCTCGCCGCATTAACGCCGCCACCGGTACGTCTGCCACGCGCATTGACGTCGACGATGCGTGCGCGCCACCGCCTGACCTTCTAGTGTTGCGCTCGACGCGTCGCGTCATCTGCACCCGCTAGGGGAACCGCTGCGTCATTAAAACGGGCGTATCTGCCACAATAAATCCGCCCCCCGACCGTTGGGTCGCTGACGCGTCGTCCCCACCCGTCAGGTTCGGACGAGTCGCGCGTTGCCGCGGTTGCCGGCACGCCCGCTTGCGTCCCTAGAATCTGGGCGCGAAGCGGGGTTGTCGGACGCTGTATTGGGACGTGCCGGCAACATTTTGTGTATTGGGCGCGCCGCTGGGGCACGGTTTCATGCCGGCGCGCCCAAAATGTTTATTGGGAGCGGAGTTGGACGCGCCGATGTAGATGCTCTTAAATTACCTCCCATGGAAGACGGCATGTGCTGCTTATGCTGGCTGCGGCGCGCATGGCTGATCTGCATGGGCTGTTCTGCTCTATGGCAGGAGTGAGCAAAGCGGCCGGTGTGTGAGAGATGATATATACCGTGCGAGGCGAGAACTGGGAGGGGATTAATGGGTAGAAAACATGCAGTCACCAGGAAGGAAGGAAGAGTCGTTCTCAACGATGATTTTGCTTTAAGCCTCACAAGAAGAGTCGTTCTCTCTTAGAATTCAGTTCATTTCTTCATCATTTTTCAAATTTCTCGACCAAAATCTCAAACCAGTCCACACTTCAGATTTTTTCATTGTATTTTTCCTGGATCTCGCTAGGGACGTAGTCGGAGGTTTGTTGTTGGCGGCGTGGCAACGGTGTGACATGGTGATTTGATCGACATGACGAGAGGGTTAAGAGCATCTTCCAAAGCATCCCAAAAACCCATGGATGGGGGCGATCGCCGTCACGACTCCGTCATCACAGAATCAACTTGGAGCTTGTTGATCAAACTGTTCGTGGCTTGCAAACGAGATTTTCGCAAGGTCGTGCCCCAATAGCATTTGCACCGGCACCCTCAAATGGCATCCCAAAGGGTCATTGGTGTCCGGACTCGCCTGTGTCCACACCCCAAGTGTCATTGCCAAGCTGATTTTTGTTTGCCACCCTCGAGAGGGTCTCCAAACTTGGGGGCATGTTCGGGATGGCAGAGGGCAGTCGGAACTCGGAACCCACCTGCCATAAATACAACGTGGAGCGTCGTGGTTTATTTTAGGTCGTGTAGGAGGTCGTTCCGCCAGATTAATGGCGCACACTCATATAAAGACGAAGGGACGAGGTTGCGACACGTCTATCAGCACGCTTCGCATTTACGCCGGAACTGTTCCCATGTCGGGCGCAGGATGAAGCAACGTTTTGAGCCGCGCCGCCCACGTGGTGACGTCGCAGCGGCTCCCCCAGGCGGCAGTTGAACACGCGTCGTCGGCGTCAATGCGTGCAAGGGGAACCGGTGCTCGGCCTTAATGTTCGCCACCAAACTCAGCTCCTTCGTCCGTCTTTAAAACGACGTGCGGCGTGCCTTCCTCTCCGCCACATAGCATGCCTCTCCTTCCCCCTCTACCAAGTTCGTCTCGCCACCGGCAAATCCACCACCCAACATGGTGGGCAGCATCTCGCGACTACCTGTCTGTGGACCGTGCGCGTCGCCGCAACGAGCGTCGTGACGATGAACACCGCATATTGCACGAGGAGTTGCAAATGGCCAAGGCGTGGCACCGGGAGATGCGGCGCGAGGAGGCAACCTCGTCCCGAGCGTCGGCATATCCTCTGTCATCCTACGTGCCTCCACCTCTGATGACAAGGACGCGCGGAACCATCTCCGCCACAACATCCCGATGCCAAACGACGTTCAGCTATCGGAGGAGTGGGTGACGAACGTCGTCAACGTGATGGTGGCGCAGCGGCTCTGCGGGCAGGGGCACGCGACTAGATCATGCTGCAGTGGAGTGACATGTCATGGGCGCAGCGGGTCGACCCCAACTACTCCATATCGACGCCGTATTGGCAAGTGATGCATGTAAAATGCATACATGAACTTTGCATTATTTTACTTATATTCCAGTCATATTTGCATCATATAAGGGTTATATCTATGTTTTATAATGATTTTTGGGAATATTTGATATGTTTCCTATTTTTATGGAATTAACCCTGCGCAGGCAGAAAACTCTATTTCTATATTTTAATGTTTCAGGGACCCAAACGACGTCCAAATGACCTGGAAATTTACGAGCATCAGTTTTTGGAAGAAAGAAGACTGGGAGCGAAGAAAGCGAACAAGCGGAGGCCCGATGCCCAAAAGAGGGTGGCCCACGCGGCCAGGTACATGGGCCGCGTGGGACCCCCATCTGGAGCCTCGAGGCTCCGTTGCCGTCGATCTTTTCGCCCACGACTCCGTTTTGACCTAAAACCGACTATAAAAATAGTCCCCGACGCCCTTCGGAAGGAGCGCCGCAGAAATACAGAAACCACAAAACAGAGACCTGGAGTTGCAGATTGGAGGGGGAAAAGTCCGGCGGGGCGCTGCCGGCGTGGTCTCCATCTTCTCCAACGACTTCTCCACCGTCTCCATGATGAAGAGGGAGTAGTCCACCCTGGACTATGGGTTTGTGGAAGTAACTTATGTATCTCTCTCTCTCGAGCTTCACTAATTAGTACCGTATGAGCTGCTGAACATGATTACGGTCATCTATGTAATACCTTTGTGGTGGATCTTTTTATGAGTTAATATATGTTTGAGATTGCAATGGTTTTGTTTCAGTTATGAAAGTAGATGCATATTATGTACCCCGTTCTTATTTACTTGTCATGATCAAGCATGTTTATGAGAGCGTGTGAGGGGGAACGTGTGCATTAGTTGGAGTAACGGGGGGTGGCTAGTGCAGTGAACGTGAGAGAAAGTTCTGCGATCCACTTGGGTATCTCTACCTTACTTTGTTGCCTCACTAGGGATAAAAAGAAATACCATGCTACCGGAGATGTGGGTGTGACCATTGCCACTACTCCATGACTAGATCTAGCATGTTCTTATTTTAACTTCATGTCATGATACTTATTGCTATACTCTGAGTTATCTTAATTACTGAGGTGTTATGATTTAGTTCGCATCTTGGTGGAGTATAAGAGAGACTAATAACCAAAAGGTCTCTATGTTAGGACGTGATGCCCATATAATTATAACTTGTCATTAAACTGTTGTGTTGCAATCTCATATGTCAACTCTAGTGTTCCATTGTCTACCACTTTATTAAAGAGAGAGTGCATTTGTGAAACCATGAACCCCGGTCCATTTTTAATCATAAGAAACACCTTTCCAACCACTTTTACCACTTTTCCATTTTCTGCCATTTAAAAATCCGAAAATACAAAAACACTTTTACATCTTGCATTCATCATAAAAACCCAAAAATATCATTTATCATTGCTACCACCATCATTGCATATTTATTTCTTGTTTGCATTGCATATTATCTTGATATCATTCTCACACCTTGTGCTTGACAACCACTAGGTGAGGTTGAGGACCAAAACATTTACTTTGTTTTGTAGGTAACCAAAAGAAGGATAGGAAAGATAAATCTTCACTACTGATTCCCCGAGAGTTCGATATTAAACCCTCGAGTCACCCCTCGTGGGGAAAACACGTCTTCCACTTACTACACACTCTGCACTTGGAGTCTCAACCTAACCCATTTACTTTTCACGCAGGTAACTACGTGAAGGGCCATCAAGACTGTTTTCTGGCGCCGTTGCCGGGGAATCATTGCTGAAAGGTTTATCCAAGGGTCCCCTGCACTAGCTCTGTTTTCTGGCGCCGGGTTTATCCAAGGATATCTCACCAAGTCAACTTCATCACCAACTTGTGCTAACACCTAAGCTTGGGGAGGTTGCACCTACGTGAGCATCATCTTATCCATCTTTACCTTCAAAGCAATTTATCTTGTTTTGTCATTGTCTTGCATATTTATTTTCAGTTTTGCATAAAAAATTAAAAAACACATAAAAACTTGCTAAAATGGGAGAAAGAACTAAGTTGTGTGATTACACAAACACTCCAAATGATCAATTTATTGCTAGGCCCATTGCCACACCTAAGATAAATGCTGATAGTTATGAAGTAAGTCCTAGTTTGTTGAACTTGATAACTAGGGAACAATTTGGCGGTAGTGCTATGGAGGATGCCTCTATGCATCTTCATGATTTTGTTGAAATATGTGACATGCAGAAATTTAAAAATGTGGAAAGTGATATTCTAAAACTGAAGTTATTTCCTTTCTCACTTAGAGGAAAAGCTAAAGAGTGGCTGCATTCATTACCTATTGATAGCATTAAAACTTGGGATGATTTAAAAGAAGCTTTCATTAAGAAATACTATCCTCCTGTTAAAATTTTGCAAAATAGAAACAACATTTTTCTTTTAGGCAAAATGAAAATGAACATGTTGCTATGGCTTGGGATAGGATTAAACTTATGCTTAGAACTTGTCCATCACATGGGGTCAACGAATGGACCATATTACACTCTTTTTACAATGGTCTAAATTACATGTCTAGAAATATTCTTGATTCTGCTGCTGGAGGTGCTTTTATGGGAAAAACTATAGTAGAAGCTAAGAACATATTGGAAAGCATTTTGCAAAACTATAGTCAATGGCATACTGATAGAGCACCTAATCCTTCTAAGAAAGTGAACTCCATAGAAGAAACAAATGATTTGTCATCTAAAATGGATACTATTCTTGCTTTCATTAATAAACAAAATATTGAAAATGTGCCTTTGCAAGAACTAGTTGGTAATAATCCTGAAAATATTGATGTCAACTTCATTAGGAACTATGGTAATAATGGGTATGGTAACAACAATTATAACTCTTATAATAAACCCCCATATGTGCCAAACAAATATACTACTAGTGGTAATGTTTCTAGTGATTTGGAAAACACCATTAGATCATTTATATCTACTCAAAAGGAGCTTAATAAGGAATTTATATCTAAGTTTGAAAAACAAGACTCTTTGTTTGAAAGGGTAGATCAGCTCACTAAGGAAGTTTCCTCATTAAAGAACACCATTATAGCTCAAAAACATGAGGAAACAATTAAATATTGTCAAGAGGTTATAAATAAATCTTGGGAACATATTCATGAGCAAGAGAGAATTGCTAAGGAAACTATTATGGTAATGAAAGAGAGAAGTTGAGGAAGTTAAAATGCTTAGTGAAGTCAAGGATCCATTGCTTGACTTAGAGAATTGTAGCTTGCATGAATTAATATCTATCTTACAAAAATTTGCAAGTGATCCTTCCATCAATCTAACCAAGCTGGTTTTGGTTCTTATATTGCTAATCATGTCTTGAAAGAAAAGATTGCTAGGTACAACCAAGAGGCTATGATACCACCTAAGCTTGGGGATATATGGATTCCCAAAGTCCTAGTAACCATTGGAAAAGAGACACACCATGCTATACTTGATCTAGGATCTAGTGTCTCTGTTTTATCTAAAGAACTATATGAAGTACTTGAATTGAAAAATCTTGAAAAATGCTCTATTGAACTTGCACTTGCTGATGATTCCATTAAACATGCTTTAGGAAAAGTAAGTGATGTTATGGTAGAGTTACATATGACATTTGTGCCTGTTGATTTTCTAATCATGGATATGGGGAATAAAACCTCTAGTCCAATTATTCTTGGAAGACCTTTTCTTCGTACTACAGGTGCTATCATTGATTCAAAAGAAGGGAATGTGAAGTTTCAGTTTCCACACAAGAAGTGCATGGAACACTTCCCAAGGAAGAGGGACACACCAAAGTTCAAGCTCCCTCATGAGCTTCGTCCACAATAAACATCAAGTAAGAAGCCTAGCTATATGGCTATAAAGAAAGCGCTTTACGGGAGGCAACCCGGTTGTTTTTATTTGTGATTTTCTTTGTGTCCTCTTGCTGTAACAAGAGACTTAGTGTTTAGTTTAGTTTCTGGAATTTTTAATAAAGTGCCAAGTTTTACTCATTTTGGTTTGAAAAGTTGCTTATAGCGTTCGGAGATTTTATTCCTGCACGAATCTGTGCACGGTATGATTTTTAATTCTTATTCTGTAACTCCGAATGAGCTCATATTTGAACTGTAGTTGCAACTTTTCATCCTCTGTATGCATGAATTTTTTCGGAATTTTCGACAAAGTTAAGTAGGGTAGAAAAATACGTTTTGCTGCTGCTGTTTTTCTGGACAGATTCTGTCCCATTTTGTTTGATGCATGCTTAGAACTTTTAACTTGAATCTTTTTGATCCAATTGAGTTTATGAGTAGGCATACAACATTATACACTTTCTGGACATTCATATGAATTTTTGTCTAAGGATTATATGCAGCAAGAAATCTATTTGTTTATCACTACTAATGCACCCCACAGAAAAAGAAATGGGAGAAACGGTGTTTTGAAGTTTTTTCACAGGGATTAGAGGAGATGCACCAAGAGCTATCCAAGGATGGTGAAGACCATAAGCTTGGGGATGTGAAGACAACCCCACTGGACCTACACACTCTCGGTTTGCACACGTCTAACTTCTGTTTTTCGATCGAAACACTTTATCGCATAAACTTGGAGCGTCTTTTTGTTTGTTTGGTTTGATTTTTATTTTGTGAGACCACCACACTATCATTTATATATGAGAGAGCTACTGGAAATTTGGGTTGAATTATGTTGGATGCTATTATAAGATTGGGAAAAGGGATGTTGAGTTGATTTTAAAAGATACATATAGTTGCATGATTCATGAGCTTGTTAATGAGTAATAATTTGCAAGTATTTTATCAAGAGCTATCTTTTATTCATGTTTTGATGCTGAATGTTATTTACTTGTTTAACATGGATTAGTTAGTTCTATGGACACTCATGCATGCATTTAGATGGTCAACTTTCTCCCTCTTGCTAGCCCAAAAATTCCAACAAGCAAAAACTTGTTTCCAACACCTTCAACCAAAGTTTTTCCAGTGAGTCCACCATATCTACCTATTAGCTTTATGCTATTCCGAGTATGTTTATCATGATATTTGTGTTATCTATACCTCTGAATGAAAATGCTTATGTTGTTGATTGTATGGGAAAAGTTGGTTATAGAGCTCTCTCGAACTTGATGCACACTTTACTTTCATTGCATAAATAAAACATGACCCATTGTGATTAAAATTATGATGTTGTGGCTTGACAAATGTCTTTGGTTGAGAGTTAGCTCATATGTGCTGTCACATGGCAAGCTTTCAACATGCACTTCATTCATTTAGTTGATATCATGTACTTTTGTTTATGGATGCTTACCATGGGTGAAATAAATGTGGAAATGAAGTGAGTTTAAATGAGTTTGTATAAATGGTTAGAGAGACGCCTGGGCCGCTAATCTAAGCCATGCATCATTCATGGTGGAAATTTACTTACATGCTATGGTGAACCTTCTGTGATACACCTTACAATAAAAAGCTATCCAATGGTAAATAAAAAGGGTGTTGAGATTGTTCATTTGTTTGTTTGTCTTGTCATTTTGATATGGGCTTGTTCCATATCCTGGGACAAGAGGTACCCCAGTTGACGCTCTTAATGATACTATTATTACTTACAATGATATTTAACTTGAACTTGCTTTGTTTCCAAGTTGAGTAACACATGGAGTAGGTACTTGTATTCAAGGGGCATGAGACTTTCAACCTGTACTTTGTCAAGCACACTACTCATATTTGCTTTCACTTTAAACTTAATCATTCAAGATGCTATGATAGGGGAATGAGAGCTTGACACCAAGGATTACCATATTACAATCATTAACTTAAGTAGAGAAGTTCAGAAGTTAGATGAAACTTATTCATGCTTTACCTCTACTCATATATATCTTTCCAAAGTGTCCACCTTTTATATTCAGATTTTCATCAATACTCTATGACCATTGTAGGATGTTCTTACTTATCATTATGCATACATGTGGTCCATAGTACTTTCTTTATGTTACACTTTGTGAATTATCATTGAACATCCTTGCATTGAATACTTGATATCACTTCATAAACTATCTTGCATATTGCTACTCCTTTTAAGAATGAATCATTTGACTCTATGTAGCAATAGTAATCATCTTTGATATCCATTGTTAGTATTAAATTGCAAAGTCCATGTTAGTTTTATCACCTTCATACTCGAGGACGAGTATAGGTTAAGCTTGGGGATGTTGATGCATGTAAAATGCATACATGAACTTTGCATTATTTTACTTATATTCCAGTCATATTTGCATCATATAAGGGTTATATCACTGTTTTATAATGATTTTGGGAATATTTGATATGTTTCCTATTTTTATGGAATTAACCCTGCGCAGGCAGAAAACCCTATTTCTATATTTTAATGTTTCAGGGACCCAAACGACGTCCAAATGACCTGGAAATTTACGAGCATCAGTTTTTGGAAGGAAGAAGACTGGGAGCGAAGGAAGCGAACAAGCGGAGGCCCGAGGGCCAAAGAGGGTGGCCCACGCGGCCAGTACCTGGCCGCGTGGGACCCCCTTTGGCCTCGAGCTCCGTTGCCGTCGATCTTTCCTCCACCGACTCCGTTTTGACCTAAAACCGCCTATAAAAATAGTCCCCGACGTTCTCTGGAAGGAGCGCCGCAGAAACACAGAAACACCGAAACAGAGACCTGGAGTTGCAGATTGGAGGGGGAAAACTCCGGCGGGGCGCTGCCGGCGTGGTCTCCATCTTCTCCAACGACTTCTCCACCGTCTCCATGATGAAGAGGGAGTAGTCCACCTCTGGACTATGGGTTTGTGGAAGTAACTTATGTATCTCTCTCTCTTGAGCTTCACTAATTAGTACCGTATGAGCTGCTGAACATGATTACGGTCATCTATGTAATACCTTTGTGGTGGATCTTTTTATGAGTTAATATATGTTTGAGATTGCAATGGTTTTGTTTCAGTTATGAAAGTAGATGCATATTATGTACCCCGTTCTTATTTACTTGTCATGATCAAGCATGTTTATGAGAGCGTGTGAGGGGGAACGTGTGCATTAGTTGGAGTAACGGGGGGTGGCTAGTGCAGTGAACGTGAGAGAAAGTTCTGCGATCCACTTGGGTATCTTTACCTTACTTTGTTGCCTCACTAGGGATAAAAAGAAATACCATGCTACCGGAGATGTGGGTGTGACCATTGCCACTACTCCATGACTAGATCTAGCATGTTCTTATTTTAACTTCATGTCATGATACTTATTGCTATACTCTGAGTTATCTTAATTACTGAGGTGTTATGATTTAGTTCGCATCTTGGTGGAGTATAAGAGAGACTAATAACCAAAAGGTCTCTATGTTAGGACGTGATGCCCATATAATTATAACTTGTCATTAAACTGTTGTGTTGCAATCTCATATGTCAACTCTAGTGTTCCATTGTCTACCACTTTATTAAAGAGAGAGTGCATTTGTGAAACCATGAACCCCGGTCCATTTTTAATCATAAGAAACACCTTTCCAACCACTTTTACCACTTTTCCATTTTCTGCCATTTAAAAATCCGAAAATACAAAAACACTTTTACATCTTGCATTCATCATAAAAACCCAAAAATATCATTTATCATTGCTACCACCATCATTGCATATTTATTTCTTGTTTGCATTGCATATTATCTTGATATCATTCTCACACCTTGTGCTTGACAACCACTAGGTGAGGTTGAGGACCAAAACATTTACTTTGTTTTGTAGGTAACCAAAAGAAGGATAGGAAAGATAAATCTTCACTACTGATTCCCCGAGAGTTCGATATTAAACCCTCGAGTCACCCCTCGTGGGGAAAACACGTCTTCCACTTACTACACACTCTGCACTTGGAGTCTCAACCTAACCCATTTACTTTTCACGCAAGTAATTAACTACGTGAAGGGCCATCAGCAAGCCATGGTGGACCAGGAGTATGAGGCACGCCGCGACAACTTCTTCCTCCCTTCGGGCATGCGGTCGCCACCTAGGGAGTGGTTCGCGTTGTACAACGAGCGCACTCTGACGACAAGGACGATGAGCTTCCCTTAACACCGGCACAGGAACCTGCCCCAGCACCAGGCCGGTACCGGGGAAGAGGAGGGTGGCCATTGAGGCTTCCCTCTGTCGAGGCATGTAGGTTCTTCAAGGCCATCGAGGCTACATCAAACCCCACCACACGTCGGCGGCGAAACCAGAAGGCTCAGCCGAGGTTCCTCAAGGCCGCAGCCGCCAATAGCAGATGACACTTTCGGCGTGAGATCATTGAGGCATGCAAGTTTTAAAGGGTTATGTGCAGGAATTTAAAATTTTCCGACCAACTATGAAGGTACAAGTCGGGATAAATCAGATTCGTTACCAACACGTAGAAGCAGAACTGGTGTTGATGACGATGTCGATGAAGCCTGATGAAGATTCTCACAGCCAAACCTGGTGGTGAGAATGTTAACGATTCCTCGTCGAGCCTTCTGGATCCAGCAGAGCGAGGGTCAAACATTGTGACCTGGTGATTGATACGTCTCAAACGTATCTATAATTTCTGATGTTCCATGTTTATATTATACCAATTGTTACATGTTTTATATACACTTCATAGCATTTTTATGCATTTTCTGGGACTAACCTATTAACAAGATGCCACACTGCCAGTTCCTGTTTTCTGCTGTTTTTGTATTCCAGAAAAGCTGTTCTGGAAATATTCTCGGAATTGGACGAAACTTGGACAGGACCTCCTATTTTTCCAACACGTACACGGAGTTCAAAGGAGAGACGGAGACGACCTAGGAGGCAGCCACACCATGGGGTGGCGTGGGCCCATCTCCTGCCGCGCCGTGGGTGGCGTGGCCCCCTCGGGTGCCTCCAGCCGCCGCCCTTTCGCCTATATAATCCCCCCGACGCAAAAACTCTAAATACCCGAGCCATTATCACGAAAAGTTCCAGAGACGCCGCCGTCGTCAACCCTAGCTCAGGAGGGTTCAGAAGCTCTTCCCGGCACCCTGCCGGAGAGGGGAATCATCACCGGAGGGCTCTACATCGCCATGCTTGCCTCCGGAGTGATGCGTGAGTAGTTCATCATTGGACTACGGGTCCATAGCAGTAGCTAGATGGTTGTCTCTCCTCCTTGTGCTATCATGTTTAGATCTTGTGAGCTGCCTATCATGATCAAGATCATATTATTGTAATGCTACATGTTGTGTTTGCTGGGATCCGATGAATTGAATACTATGTCAAGTTGATTATCAATCTATCTTATATGTTATTTATGATCTTGCATTCTCCCTGTTACTAGTAGATGCTTTGACCAAGTAGATGCTTTTAACTCCAAGAGGGAGTATTTATGCTAGATAGTGGGTTCAGTCTCCAGTAATCTGGGAGAGTGACAACAACTTCTAAGTTTGTGGATGTGCTGTTGCCACTAGGGGTAAAACAACAATGCTTTGTCTAAGGATAATTGTATTGTTTACATTACGCACTTTACTTAATGCAATAATCTGTTGCTTGCAACTTAATACCAACGGGGAACACGGATGTCAAGCTGAAAGTGGATTATTAGTCATAGATGCTGTTGGATAACGGTCTATGTATCATGTTGTAATGCCCAATTGAATATCATAGTAGTCATCTTGTCATATATATGCATTGTTATGCGCTCAATATTTTATCAATTGCCCAGCTGTAATTTGTTCACCCAGCATGTTAGTTATCTTTTATGGAGAGACACCACTAGTGAACTGTGGACCCCGGTTGTCGTGGTGGGATCACGGCAGATGCCATAGGGATGGCTAAGATGGGGCCGAAAGAGCGTTGGGGGAACCGGGGAGGGTTTATGCACTCAAGAAGTGCACAAGCAAGCACACGCAAGAAACCTCAAGAACATGAACAAGAAACCAAAAACATAAAACACACCACGATGTACCCTGCTTCGGGGCCCTCTTGTGGAGGTAACACCCCTACTGCAGCACTAGCCTAGTCTCTTTATATCTCAATGGTGACAAGTACAAAGTGCTCCTCGAGCTGTATGAAGCAACAATGGTGAGAGCTCACGATGAAGAAGAAGCTACCAAGGGGGGAAAATGAGCTCTAGGGTTCGTCTCCCTCCACACAGGAGGTGGTGGTGCTGTATATAAAGGCTTGCCGAGTTACTTCTTTGCCCCTGGCTCCAAGAGATAATGGCACTGCCAAGAGGAAAAGGACAAGCCTCTACCTCCTGTCAATCCAACGGCCGGACTGTCAGGCCTAGCAGGCCTATCTTGCCTCTTCGGGCAATGGCAGGTGTAGCCCACCGGGTCTAGGTCACATCCTCTTTCCCGAATTGGCCGAGTCAGCTCCTAGGTTGCTGCGCTCCCAGGAATCCCGTGTCTTGACCTGGCTGTCAGGCCCTAGCAGGCCTATCTTGCCACTTCGGGCAATGACAGGTGTAGCCCACCGGGTCTAGGTCATAGACCCTTTCCCGAATTGGCCGAGTCAGCTCCTAGGTTGCTGCGCTCCCAGGAATCCCGTGTCTTCTGAGCCTTGGGCAGGAGGCCCGCAGGACCCGTGAACTTACTGACATTACTCGGCCCTTGTGCATTATCCGACATTGCTGGTAAGCCGGATTCTTCCAGGCAACCCGGCTAGTTGAGCCGGATCTCTTCTTCTGATCCGGCTAGACTTTGCCAGTTCCCCTTTGGCGTCTCTGTACTTAAACAAGATTAAGTACTAACCGAGTTTCTCCCCCGATCCGATCCAAGTGATCCGGCTTGAGTGACCCGGATTGACTTTCCTTTCCACTTTATAGCTCCCGACACCACCTCTTTGCCCTACCCGGGGGCAGCCCCCCGACAGTAGTCCCCGAAGCTGGTGCGGTCCTACAGCCTCGGATGGAGGGCTGTAGCAGGTTAAAAACCAACGCCTTTAACCGAATCCCATATCACCCAATCTTGTCTCAGGATTTTTCCTGGGACACTTGGCAGGGAATCTCTGCGCAAAGCCTCATAATCCGGGTCTCTGATTTGACATGTCACTGACAGCACATTATCCGGATCCATCAGGTACTTGAGTGTATTTGACTAAATGATCACGCCTCCTCGGTTTCTCCGTTGACCGGTGTACTGGATCCGCACGACCGCTTCCAATTCTGTGACACACCGTGTGTTCGAAATACACGGCCACACCTGCGACCACAAAGTTTCCGGGCACACTTGATCCGGCCACGCCCCGAAAACCGCGCGGTAGTGCGCCAGTTACCAGCGAGCGGCTATATATAGGGGTGTGGGGTTCCTCTTCTTCTTCCCCGCACTCCCACTCTGAAGCCTCCATCTACGCCATTGCCGCCGTTGCGACCTCACCCTTGCGATCTCGCCGTGCTGGAGACGTCAACCACGCCGTAGACCTCACACCAGAGCCGCGCACCGCGCCCTGCGCCGCCGTTTCTCACCAAGCCGCTTCCTCGCCGTACTGCAACCGTAACTTCTTCATCCCCAGCCGTGGCGACCTTGAGCGAGTTCATCTTCCGCCATGAACTTGCGCTTGCTTTTTCTAGATTCACTAGCAAATGAGTCCATTGCCGCGCCTTAGTGCATTCCCTAGATCTCCTTTCTAGGTTTTGCACTAGATTGCCCCAGTTTGGCTTGCCACTGCTTGAACAGTTCCCCATATTTTTACTCGGGATTTCTTTCTATTTTACTGCTTCGGTAGATCTTGCGTAACCCTAGCTTTTCACGAAAAGGTGTTTGTAGTTACTAGCCGAATTACTTTTCCGCAGTAACTAGACCACTTTATCCGGGATAGCCTCTACCGAATCCCTTAACAGCTGATTCGGTTACACCTTTATTCGATTCGTTCTGGATTAGAGATTCCGCATCTCCTAACTCGGCTATATCTGACCTTTTGCAGGACTGATTCGGATATGCCGAAGCTGCCCCCGGCAGTTGGGAGGGTTCCGACGTTACAAATGATGATCTGGAATGGCTGCTGAGCACCCGGCGTATAACACCTAAAGTGATATGCCGAAAACCGGGGAAAGAACTCGAACCGGTCACCCAACCGGGTGAGCGCGTTGTATTTCTAGCGCACTTCGAGCGCGGATTCGGACTCCCAGCGAGTGACTTCTTCCGGAGATTCCTAGATTTCTTCGGCCTGCAGCCTCACCACCTTCCGGCTAACTCCTTTGTCTCCCTGTCGGCTTTTACCTCCTTTATGGAGGGATATCTCGGTCTCTGGCCGACTGTCGAAACCTGGGCGAAGTACTTCCACCTCCGGAAACATACGATCCCGGGTAGTGACCCGAAGGTGATGACCGCCTGTGGTGCGTCCAGCATTACCCCGAGGACGGGCTCCATCTTTCCCCGGATCACTGGCCTGGATACTTGCAAGAAATGGCAAAGGTCCTTCTTCTACGTGAAGAGCGTTGAAGGCCATGATGCTCTCAACTTGCCCGAGTTCAGGATCGAGCCCCCCACAGCCGAACTGAACTTCAGATATGATCCGGCTGACACTCTTGCGGAGCTTCAAATCATACATCAAACTTTGGAGGATTTTCTGGAGAAAGGCCTGCTCGCGGACGATCTCCTCCGGACCTTCGTCTGTCGCCGGGTCAGTCCTCTTCAACAACGCAAGCACAAGATTTGCCACATGGGTGGTCTGCTAGATCCTACCCGGATCAGCAAACATGACCTCACCAGAGTTTCCGTCAAGAGACGGGTAAACGCCATTGCCTACACCGAGATGTTGGACAAGTGGCGGTGGGGCGTGGAGCCGTTCCACCGAGATGCACTTCCACCACAGGTTAGTTCACCATTCTCCGAATCAATCCATACTTCATCAAAATGACATCGGACTAATCCAGATTTGCCTTGACTCTACTGCAGCTGTTCGACCGCCAAATCACCGAAGATGGAGATCTCTCCACCAAAGTGTGGGGACCGGATCGCAGCCCGCTGCGCGAGGGCGAAGAGGATGCGGATACGGACGATTATTTGCCGATTCCGCGCGCCAAGCCCATCGCAAGGGTAAGCAACCGACTATTTACAACCTTTCCGAGGATGAAGATGATGATTGCTGGATCCTAGATCCTATTGATGCCATTCCGATTTCATGGTCACAACCTTGTGTTCCAGCCAAACCGGATGCTCAAGGGACATCTCGGAAACGCCCTGATGCGTCCGGATCAGATGCCCCTCCAGCCAAGAGAATAAAGAAAACTGCCTCCAAACCGAATCGGCTCAAGGCCATGCCTACTACCAAGGGGTAATGCCAATTTCATTTGCTTTCTTCCTTTATTAACCGAGTCATCTTTATCCGAGTTAACTGTTTACTTTGCTCTATGCAGTGACGTCCTCGTCACCGAGCAAACTCATTCATCCATTCTTTCTCCCATTCCTCCACTGGATACGGCCATGGAGCACCAGTCTCCTAAAAAGGCTGTCACCTCTCCGGCGCGTGCCACAACCGCCAAAACTCCTCGCCGACTCTCGTTCCAGAGTCGGTTATTGACTTGGAGAATGAGGAAATCTCGGGTCCTACCCGAGATTCAACTTGGCCACGTCCTCTGAAGGAGTTGGAGAAGGAAAAAGCTAAGACTTCGGCTAAGTCTTTGACTAAGCCGGATCCTCGCCCTACCGCCAAGGCTCTGAATCAAGAGCAGCAGAAGAAGAAGAAACAGCAGCAGCAGCAACCCTCGAGAAGCAGCAGAAGCAGCAACAGGAAGTATCTAAACCACCACAGCAAGCGTCGCAGAACCAACCGAAACAGCCAGATCCAGCCAAGACCCCGGGCGCATCGCCTCTACCTAAGCCGACTCAGGTCACCTTTGGCACAACTCCAACCACCTCGGATAAGCAGATGGTTGCTAGCAAGCCGGTTTCCGCCGCTCCATCAGCGACTCGGGTGCATGATCAACTCTCTGAGGCGATCACTCGCGCCCGCCTTAGTGGCCAGGTTCTGCCGAATCTCCGCACTCCGAGCGGCGACAACCTCGGCTCCGCAGAGCAATTTGTTAAAGCTTGGAATGCTGCGGACCTTGCCGAAGGCTCGACCACTTCAGCGTCGCCACATCCGGCTGGTCCTAGCCGGATGTTTCAATCTCTACATTCTGTGCAGGCCTCGGTCACTGAAGCTAACCGGGTCTTCGAGGTAACATTGCCGAATCCTACTCTTATTTCATCATGATCAATCTACATTATCCCCAGTCCCCGAGATTCGGGTCGAACGACTGATACTCCTCCGAGTAAGAAAGTCATTCGGCTTGAATCTCTAACACTTGATCATAAATTTTGTCTTAGCTGAACAAAAATCGTGGGACTCCCAGTCCCCGAGTCTCTTTCCAATTGATTCGGTCAACTTTCTTTTTTATTAATCTCGGGCCTCCAGTCCCGAGATTCGTTTTGGCTCCATGCTGCTAGTCTCGGGTGCCAGTCCCCGAGACTCTTTTTACACCATTAACCCTTTTTCTTTCAGGAAACCACGACTGCTCGCAGCCGGATCTTTAAGCAGCTAGTCCTGCAGCACCAGGCCCTCCAAGCTTCCTTCGATGCGCAAGGTGCGGAGATGAAAAAGAAAGATCAGGAGCACAAGCGCGCTTTATCGGAGGAAAAGTCAGAAGTGACCCGGCTCCTGCGGGAGCTTGACCGGGTTGAAAAAGTGAAGGAGAAGGTCAAGAAAGATCGGGACACGCTGCAGAGGGAGAAAGACTCGATCCAGAAGGAGCGAGACACTTTCAAAGCCGGGCTTGAGAAGCGGGCTGAATTGGACAAGAAAATCCAAACGCACGTTGCAGACGCTGAAGCCGAAGCTAAAGCGGCAAAAGATGATCTGGCTGCTCACAAGGCGATCAGCGCGAAATGGCTTGCTGATCTTGCTAGCCTTAATGAAGACATGGATCGTAAGTTTGCCGAATCTCCTCTTCCTCCTCTGCTCTTATCCGACACATCATTTCGTGTTACTCGTTTAACTCGGTGTTAGCTTATCTGAATGTAGGAGAGTTTACCAGCATCCGGCTTCAAGCCGCCAAAGCTGTGAGGGATGCCCGAGCTGAGAGAGCTAAGTTAACTGGAGCTCCCCTACCAGAGACGTGGGATGTCGAAGATCACATTACTGCACTCAGAGCTCGGATTGCTCCTTTGAAGGATTCCCATATTGATCTGTTTAATGCAAGCCTCAAAGCTCACCGAGTCTTGTTTCCTGAAGCTCGGCAAGTCCGGTCTGCGGACGAGCTAATCAAAGACCTGGATCAGGCAAAGACCCGGCTAAAGCAGTGGAGATCTTCGTCCGCCCCGCTGGTGCTGACGCAGGTTTGCTATTCATCATGTCTTGGTATGAGCTGATTGATCTCGCCAAAGTGCGCTCCCTTCGCGAGGGTTCTTCATGGGCTTCAGATCCGGACCGGATCAAGATCCGCGAGGAAGCTGCCAACTTTATGGCCGAATTTGCAAACACCAAGCATCTTGATCTGAAGGCTCCGGTCTACTCGGATGGGGAAGAATCTGAAGAAGAGGAATCGGATGATGCCTCACTTGACGAATACGCCGAGTCTGAGGGCGAATCTGGTGATTCGGCTAACTCCGCCGAACAACCTGCAGCTTGTGACTCGGCCAAGACCTCCAAGATGCCAGCCACTGACTCGGCTGAACTGCCGAACAAGCTGTAATCCGAACTTCCAAGACGCCAGCCACTGATTCGGCTAAGGCCACAGAGCAAATCACCGCCAAGACGTCAGTTGATCCGGATGCTTCCGAATCTGCCAAGCCTCAAGCTCTCCGTCCAAGGTCATTCCTGCAAGTGAGGGCCCTATTTCAACCGAGGTTCCTCCATCATCCGAGTCCATCCCTGCAACCGAGTCTCCTGCAGCCTAGGCTCCTTCCTGAATTATCTTAATGAAAAACATTAAATCCCCGGTATGCCGGGAGCAGATGTAATATACAATTTAAGTTCCTTCGAGACTACTTTTATTTTGCTTAATGTGATCCGGACTAAGTTTATGTTGGATCATCTTAAACCGAGTCCCCGAGTCTGTTTTCTTGTTTACTATTTTTGCCGAATCTCTGCTCTTGTCTACCTTTTAGGTGTTCGACAGTCGAGTCACAAGATAGGAATCATAGCATACAATACTTGAAACATGCGAGTTGTGGTTTAGAATCATCTAACATAAACAAAAAAGAAATAACAAGGGTTAGTAAACGACATATGCCGAATCGGTTTTGGACCGAGTCCCCGAGTCCGTTTTCATGTTTCCCATATTTCCACCTCAGCTCTTGACTACCATTTTGGTGTTTGTCAGTCGAGTCACGAGATCAACAACACACATACATTACTTGAATTTTGGGATGAGGTTCAAAACGATCCGACACATGAACGGTATGGACAAAACTGTCGTGGTGGGATCACGGCAGATGCCATAGGGATGGCTAAGATGGGGCCGAAAGAGCGTTGGGGGAACCGGGGAGGGTTTATGCACTCAAGAAGTGCACAAGCAAGCACACGCAAGAAACCTCAAGAACATGAACAAGAAACCAAGAAACCAAAAACATAAAGCACACCACGATGTACCCTGCTTCGGGGCCCTCTTGTGGAGGTAACACCCCTACTGCAGCACTAGCCTAGTCTCTTTATATCTCAATGGTGACAAGTACAAAGTGCTCCTCGAGCTGTATGAAGCAACAATGGTGAGAGCTCACGATGAAGAAGAAGCTACCAAGGGGGAAAAATGAGCTCTAGGGTTCGTCTCCCTCCACACAGGAGGTGGTGGTGCTGTATATAAAGGCTTGCCGAGTTACTTCTTTGCCCTGGCTCCAAGAGATAATGGCACTGCCAAGAGGAAAAGGACAAGCCTCTACCTCCTGTCAATCCAACGGCCGGACTGTCAGGCCTAGCAGGCCTATCTTGCCTCTTCGGGCAATGGCAGGTGTAGCCCACCGGGTCTAGGTCACATCCTCTTTCCCGAATTGGCCGAGTCAGCTCCTAGGTTGCTGCGCTCCCAGGAATCCCGTGTCTTGACCTGGCTGTCAGGCCTAGCAGGCCTATCTTGCCACTTCGGGCAATGGCAGGTGTAGCCCACCGGGTCTAGGTCATAGACCCTTTCCCGAATTGGCCGAGTCAGCTCCTAGGTTGCTGCGCTCCCAGGAATCCCGTGTCTTCTGAGCCTTGGGCAGGAGGCCTGCAGGACCCGTGAACTTACTGACATTACTCGGCCCTTGTGCATTATCCGACATTGCTGGTAAGCCGGATTCTTCCAGGCAACCCGGCTAGTTGAGCCGGATCTCTTCTTCTGATCCGGCTAGACTTTGCCAGTTCCCCTTTGGCGTCTCTGTACTTAAACAAGATTAAGTACTAACCGAGTTTCTCCCCCGATCCGATCCAAGTGATCCGGCTTGAGTGACCCGGATTGACTTTCCTTTCCACTTTATAGCTCCCGACACCACCTCTTTGCCCTACCCGGGGGCAGCCTCCCGACACCGGTCCATTCTTTTACACTGATAATACAACCAACTGCAATCATTGTTCCTTTTCATTCTCTGCAATTAAACACTATTTTCCACACCATACGTTTAATCCTTTGTTTTCAGCAAGCCGGTGAGATTGACAACATCACTGTTTCGTTGGGGCAAAGTAGTTTGATTGTGTTGTGTGCATGTTCCACGTCAGCGCGCCACTGACAACTTTCAGAAGTGATTTCTTACTCCTACTAGATTGATAACCTTGGTATCTTACTGAAGGAAAACTTGCTGCTGCACTGCTTCATACCTTCCTCTTGGGGTCTCCCAACGAACGTGTGCTTTCACGTCATCAGTGATTTGAACGAGATGATGAGAGGGTTAGAGCATCTTCCAAAGCATCCCAAAGACCATGGGGGTCAAATATCGTGAGGCAAAGGGAATGGCATAAACATTGTGATGGTTCGTCCGATACGATCTTTATATGCGTTTGGGAGTTGGCACATTTTGCTAGAAGCTGCTACCAACTATTGACCGAGTAGGTGTACTCGTGTCATGTCTAAACGTGTGTGAACCTATAGGGTCACACACTTAAGGCGGTGGAAGTAGAATTCGAATTGGGCTAAATATGGACTCCAGAGTGGGCTGTTTTGTGGCCGCCTAATATGGGGAGGTCTATATAAAGAGAGGAGGCTGGACATTTTAGGGTTGCCGATTCCGCACCACAATCCACCCAGCCACCGTCTCCCCACGCCCATGCCGCCCGCATATAACCACTCGTCGTGAAGCATATGAACCACTCGTCGTGAAACATTTAACTGTATTTTTTTTTTTTTTTTTTTGAACAAGCTGTAATTTTGTTTAATAGTGTCGACTAAACGTCAAGCTTGACTACTATTGCAGCTATTATATAAATGACATGCTGAGTTATGCTCAGGACAAGAGCTGAAGTACAAAAATGTAAAAAGAGATATCAAAAGAGGCAATCTACAGTTGCGGATATTTATTTGGCATCTAGCGGGTTTGATCTCTCGCCCCACGGCCCAATATTTCTAGACAGCTTGATAACTGATTATTTTGAGCATAACCCTGATAAGTGATAACTGATAAAATGGAACCAATCCGGCCCAAGAGGCCCAACTACCGCGGCGGAGCCATGAGCATGCCGGATGGACCGCCAACCCCATGCTCACAAGTTGGCCAAATCTGTTTATTTTGCAACCGTAGCCTCCATACCTCCAATGTTTTGGGCAAATCTCTGCTTATTAGACACGTGAAAGTGCACTTGCGCGAAAATTTTGTCCTAAACTCGCTGGACCGCAACTGACTAATTGGATATTGACCTGCATATTTTGCATTTTCAGGCCACTTACCCCAAATGACATGGGCAAAACTACGCTTATATTAGACACGTGAAAGCGCACTGTCACAAAATGGTGGGCCCATACCTGACATGTGGGATCGAGGTAGGGTGAACTGACAACATGAGAGTAATATTTCCGAAATTAATTTTTTACATATTATTTGTAAAATTTGTATTAAAATAATATATAGTTTTTTCTACAACTTGAGCACAAAAAAGGGTGGGTCACAGGACTGGTAATCTGGTATGCGGTCTTGCAGCACGATGTAACGACCGGTAGACATGTGTAATATCACGTGCACAAAGTTTTGGTTTCAGACCTAAAAATTGACCCCATTACAACACATGTGCGCAACAGAGTTTGTCGTCCGTTTGCGACATCTCTTGAACGGATGTGAAAAAATTGTGAATCCAAATCTAACAATGAGGCGTCTTACCAGGCATATACGTGAACACACACCCCAAAATGGTTGGGTTCATATGTGCCGGCAGTTGAACCCCAGTGATATGTGATGATTTGCCCGGAAGAGTAGTGTTCATCCCGCCAAATACCTATACCTACCTATATATAAAAGCTCGAAGGATTCGCTTCCTGTCAGCCATCCACGTCGCCGCATGACCGTGGGTCATCCGATTGCCGCGACGAACAGTCCTGATGTAGCCACGACGCCCAGCGCTCCCCCCCCCCCCCCCCCACTGTTCATGCGCGATTTTAGGCGAATCAGGAAGTTCGCGGGAGGTCGACGACGACTCCGCGAAGGCAGCCACCGATGGCCACCTGCACGCTCCGGTTTTTGGGGGTGGTGAGCGGCGAGGACCCGAGGGGTTCCACAAACTCCAATCGGCGGCGACGATGCAGGGATGTGGCGCCTCTAAACGATGGTGACGGCGCCCCATCATGCTCGCCGGCCCGTCTCCACGGCGTGCTCGCTGCACAACGCGCTGGTCCGCCGCGACTCTGCCCTAACGGCGCACTGGTCGCCGTCACGCCTGTTGCGCCACCACCAAACCTCCCCGCGCGCCGGCGAGGGGCCCTCCCTTGCATCCCCATGCGCGGAGGCGCTCCTTCCTCCGCATAATCCTGTCAAGTCTGCAGATCGCCGCCGTCTCGCTCACTTGCTACCCTGGCATATGATCTGCTGCTGTGCGTCGAGATCGGCCACTGGGCAACAGTCAGGTCGCTGGTGCTTCACGATTTTCCATAACAGGTTCGTTCTCTGCTCATTCTAGGTTGCATCTACTTCGTGCAAACTCACATGGTTAGCTATTACCATCAATTTTTACATGCTACTCTTTTATAGACATTTGTTTGTTGATGTACTACAGGTCTATGCCCCTCATCTTGCTTCCGTTTTTTAATTGGATCATCAAGCAACAAAGCAACTGCTACATGCGTGATCATAGCTTGAGCTTAATTTTTTGACATTCTCTGAATGTTTGTTTTCAGAAATACATGTTCGGTTTTAAAATGGAAGGAGATGAGCAAATAATTAATTTACACCGGAGTGGAATTGTGACCACCACATGGTATTGATATTCACCTCTCCTTCCTTTATATTCAATTGTTTGGGAGCAAATAGCAAGTTTTTTGCAATGACTAAGTATTGTTCTCCTGTTTAGCTCTGGTTTTATTTCTCTTCTACATACTGTTTGGTAAGGTTATCATTTTCTCTGGTTTTATCTTCAGAATCATAGCATCAGGAAATCAACTTATTGGCATGGAGGGCAGATGTATGTTCCATAAGTATACGCTTTACTTTTGGACTACCGAATAATTTTGCAACATGTAATTATCATGTAGCTGCATTCAACCAATGATGTATTAAAAAAGATCTGTTAAAACTTCCATCCATCCTCCTTTGTTCTACGACCTCTCCCCGTGGCTGACCAACGCCGCTTGATCTCAGGTGCATCTCTCTCTATGCCTCTTTGTGCTGTAAAGGCAACGAGCTGCCTATGCCCCTGATTTTGTTTGATCTTTTGTACATTTCCATGTTCAAATCGGATGAATTCGTGCATCTTACAGAACAGATCAGCTGGAAGACGCAAGAAGGTGCATTTTTCTTGTGTCTTTTGCTTTCCCTTTCTATCTTATGTTCCTCTGAATCTGCCAACTTCTTTTATAATCTAGCTTTCCTGTAAAAATGCTTTACTTGTGAGGATATTATACATAATTATACACCGTTTATTAATCAGTTCTATGGATCCTTCATTCCCCATTATTATTAGGAATCCTCCATCCCTCAATTTTATTAGCACTTCTGATGTAGATACGGCTGAATGCAATTGTCCGTTGGTGTATGTACGGTCCTCATGCTCTTCGCAATGCCCATTTCTTATTGTGTAATTTAGTGGTATTTTAGTTCTGTACAAACTGACGTTGAGCGATGCTTGAATGTTTACTGGCATTATAAGATTAATTACATGTGTTTACTAATGTACATGCAGGAGGGGTAATAATTTTTTTATCAGACTCATTTATAATTGCAGATTACATATTTGGAAGTCTGCTGCACCCAGTAGACTCCAGGACGACCCCGCCCCCAGCTCCTTCATTGCAGCATTATCAGTAGTCTATAAACCTGCCACGAATTGGAGTGGTGGATTTGTAGATTTATAGTGCAGACCAGCTCTCTCATGCTTACTAGAGCTTTTACATATACCATCTCTCATGCTTTCATTTTGTTCTTGCTCTGCAGGTTCATCTAGCTGCATCCTATTAATAGTTACCTACATCTACAAATTTGCGCTGCCGTGAATTTTGAATGATGTAACACTGTGTACAATGAACAGTGGTCGGATCGACGATCCAATCCCAGGTCAAAATACTCTTTATTTCTCATCTATGTTGGATGAGTTGTTACTTGATTTTGGTTTTGGTTAGGATCTGTCTAGAGTTATTTTTGCTTCTACGCTCTGTATGATAGTATATACATGCTTATTAGTACATCACCATTAAATGTTTCTTATGATAAGTATCTAACTGCAGGATCAGGAGTTAGTGTCTCGGATCAAAAGTTAGTGTAAGTGTCGAACATTGTGTGCATGTTAGATTGTGCTAATCCAACAATGTTAACATTCACGTTGTTGGCATCTTATCTACATGCACAGAACATACTTAAGGTACAGAATATGCTCATATCGATGTAGTATTCAATTCTACAATAGCAAACTCGGAAGGATGCCCCTTTTCCAGATTTGGTTCATTTGGAATACTCTTTGGGTGTCAGTTTGCATGCCAATATCGGTAGGTTACTTACTAGCCTTTGTCTTCTTTTACCTGCGATATTTTCTGTACCCACTAAATGACTAATTCACTGTTTTACATTTGTCCTGTTTGAAGCTGATGTTCAACGGCTTGGAGACTGTAGATTTATGTTCTCATTGACCTCTTTTAGTGCTTGCAGAATTGGAGAGACCTATAGGATATTTCTATTGGCAGGACGACATCAAAACAGTGGTGCAAACCTAGGAAAGGGCCCACAATTGTTTATGTGCAACCTGTTATGAACATTTGTCTCGCCTTAACTCACCTCTAGATAGATTTGCCATAAAATTTCTTTGTAGGCCTAGCGTCTACAGTCTCTATTTCGGCTGCTAAAGCTCTCAAAAGTCTATACACAGATATTATAAGATTCGGTGTAGATCCTCTAAAGTTGCGATTTTGGTTTTGCTAATATTGTTCTATCGTAATGCAAACTACAACTTATTCAGAAAGGCAATAATTCTTTTCAGATTGAAGAACTTTTTTGCTAAGGAGTCGTTATTCAAACGCTTATCCATTGCCAGCTATAATATTGTTTGGGTCACATTTACTTCCTTTTGTTAGACTGAATCTCTTGAACACTCGGAAGGAAAACTGGGTCAAATCCATTTGCTGTTTCTTCTTCATTACGATGAGTTGTGTGTTTCTACAAATATACTACTTGACAATTTATAGGATGTGGGGCAGTATTGTTGTATATGTCTGTTACGACAATAACCGAGACTTTATTGACAATGCCACAGGATGTCATGAATTTTACTTTTTTAGTTCTGGCTGCATTTGATGATTTTTTTTTCTGTTGACTGATTCATCCTGATTAACTGGGAAACTTTTTTGGTAGAGAATACGACAAGCAGTACGCAGGTTAACATAAGTCTACAAAGAGTCAAATATTTGATAATCTCTTCACTCCATGAGTGGTTGGTTCTTCAACTTGACATGTATTCATTTGGTAAAGCTTCTTTTTTTACCTCTCAGCTCTCTGTCATGTCAATGCATGTTTTCTTAATCAATGTACTCCGTGGAGGAATCTTAGCTTCAGTCAAAGGAGCTTATGTGTTCTGCAGTCGGTTGATTACTTTTCTTGAACCGTAGGCTTCTAAATTCTGATATCCTGCAGAAACCGAGGGGTTAGCCTTGCCCGAGTGACATCATCCATCCGACATCTTTGGGTGAGTGTCCCTTTGTCTTGGACCGTTGCGGCAGGTCTACTCTTATTTTGTTTATTTGGGTTTATCTTTCTTTTCAAGATAAGCTGGATGAGATGCTTTTCGTGTAACAAAAAGTTTCAGTTGACATATATCCATGTTTATGTGCAGATTTCAGAGTATGTAGCAGTCGAAGAAGACCTCATCCTTCACATCTGATTTTGTATTGCTTGATCTGTCAACAGAATAAGAAAAAGACAAGGTAATTGCATGAATGTATTTTCCATTATAATTTTTGCGCCAACTTAAAGTTATACAATACCACTGATCATGGGAATGCATGCCCTGGTCTGATTGATGCATAGTTTGTGCACACTTGATCCACATGCAATTTTTGGAAATTTACATTTATTTTCTTGCTGAATGCCATTTTCGAGTAGCCCATACATAAAGCTGACAGGACAAGCTATCGATGGAATAGTATCCAATCAAACTCTGGTTTTTATCATGTGGTAAATGCACATGGAAATGAATCGTGTATGAAGATGCTTACACATTATTAGCAATGATTGTGCTAACAAGACTACCTGGACAGTTTCATCTTTATTTTGTTCATAACCATCGCAATTTTTTACCTTATAGATTTCTTTTACACAAAATGTTGATATTATTTTTTTAGACAGCTATGCATTTCTTCTTAAGGTGGATCGTGTAGGATTGACTGATGATGTTTTTTGGTCATCTAGCTGGAGATTTGCTCCAAAAGGATGCTGATATTATGGTTGTAGAATCTTCTATTAGGTCTAGAGCTGTACTGCGGGAGGTATCAAGTAGAACATCCGTATTTAGACAAACCCAAGTCAAATAATTTGGAACGGAGGGAGTAGTAACCTGTAACGACGAGCCTAGAGATGGGTGATGATCAGAACCCGCTCGTCGTCCAAGCGTCCGACTGGACTCGCATGGACACGTGACGGAAAAATCGAAACACGTCAAAGTTTATCGCGATATTATTTGATTTCAATACGACTTTTTTTTTTAGTTATACGAAAGAACGAACCTCGTGTACCATAAGTCCATAATGCATGTAGCCATGTTTTTAAAGCTACGAAAAAAATAAGAAGAGGTGTCGCATGAGCGTTGGTATAGGTGTATCGGTATGGTCCAGTGGTAGGGGTAGAGTGAGCATCTTTTTCCTATAGATTGTGCAGCTAGTTCCTGGTATCGAGGAGAAGGCTGCTCAAGTCAGTAGGGAGGTCACGAGAGAGTGAGTTGAGAGATCGCGTGTAAGTGAAGCCAGCTATCCTCTTCTGACATGTCATGTGTGGGCTGCTGCGACCGTTTGCACCCAGCGTCCATCCGACGACCTGAGCGCGTGGCGACTGCCGAGCGGACGTGGCGTCCGGCAAAGAGACCAGCACACGACGCGACAGCTTGTCGTGGTGACCCCGTTCGCAAGATTACTTCGGCGTGCAACAAGCGGCCGGCGGGAGTAGCAATTAATTGGCTTGGATCGGCCATCGTGCATGCGTGCTACCGAACCAAATCTAGCGTATCCTTGCCGACAGCGTATTTCGTCCTTGCAACCTTTGGTTTGCGTGGTTCACTAATCACTAGTCATCCTCTTACTAATTCAAATCTTGATGTAAGGACATCCAATTACATCGTTGGTATGAGCAAGAAGAAGCGTGCCAAAGTAGGCCATCTATGTAATACAGTAAGTAGCATACCTTCCTTCCAATGCACCACTCCGTCCCTACATAATACTAAGTATACTTTTAGTTATGTACTAGGTCAAACATTTCTAAGTTTGACCAGCTTTATAAAAAAATATTGTAATATGTAATTAGTATAATTTGAAACTATATTCCGTTATACATCTAGTAAGATCAATTTGTTGTTGTAACTATATTGGTATGTTTTTTACCAAGTTTGTTAAACTTAACAAAGTTGACTTAGAACAAAACTAGAATTATAATTATTTGGGGACGGAGAAGGAGAATACCTTCTCTCTCGAAAGATCATCGATTACACCCTCCCAACTTTACAAAGCCTAGAATACGCTTATTATGTGTGTAACTGTTCTTTTTTGACATGTCACACGAGAGGGAGATGGTTTCACTCAAATAGACGTACGGTTATATGACACTTTCCAGTTCCAATTCCGATGGACACGCCCCGACCCTTTCTCAACTCCGCCTTAGCGCCCTCACTTGTCACCCAATACCGCTCGACCAAACTTGTATTGCTTCAAGCTTTAGTTAAGCAAGTTGTTATGTATGTTTCAAAGAAGGTTCTATAAGAACATGCTTGTGTTCCTCCAAGAAGAAGAAAAAGGAACAAGCTCATGGTTGCTAACATAAGGGACGTTTGTCATCTAAAATAAAACATATAAGGAAACACAAGACAATGCAATGTTTTTATAGAAGAACATGCCATAGGCCCTGCTTTATATAGAAAATTGGTTTGTGCTACAGACTCGAATATTGGCAACCACCAGCTTTACAACACCACACACATCAGAGACGACCACCCAAAACCCTATATAACAAAGTTCACGCTCCCACAGAGCTACCCGTTTTAACAAAACAGCACACCCTGAAAAACACCACAAAACAAGACAACCACGCAACATCATCTACTTCTTCTGCTTCTGTGTAGCCTCCTGATCTTGCGCTTCACTTCTTCAATTACCTAGTCAAACACCTGCTAGATGCGCTCCCCCCACAACGGTAGCCATGATTGTAAGAGTGAGAAGACCCGAAAAATTGCGTCCGTTGGCTTCTTCAGAAATTTCCCTTCAAAAATCAACTTGTTCTGAATGGTCAATAAATACCACATCGTAGCTGCAGCTCCAATCCACACAAAATCGAACGAATGCTTCTCCCCATGCCTCACTACCGAAATCAAGTCCAGAATCGAATGTGGGACGTCAAGCCCAACTTCTTTGATCACAAGCCAAACAAAATTTGCAAGAGGACACAAAATAGCAAATGATCAAGCGACTCAAAACAAGGACACATGGCCAATTCCCATCAGTTGGACCCTTCCTAATAAGCAATTGCTCCCTAGTCAGCAACCTGTCCTGGATCACCTGCGAAAGAAAGATGCGAGTTTTCATAGGAATTCCAGCTTCTAGATTTTCTGCAGTTGTATGTTAGAGACTCCCAAGAACGCAAGCCTGCGATACATTGACTTGGTAGAGCCTTTCGTCTCAAAAGCCCATTTCACCCTCTCCACCTCATCCAACAGAAAAATAGGTTTAAGCAACTCCATCAAAGATTCCAAATTGTTCATATCCTACTCAGAAAGGGTTCTTTTAAATTTGATGTCCCAAGAGTGAGACTGCACATCATAGTTTTCAGCAACCGAAGCGGTGGGATTTATAGCAGCCCAAAATAAGGAAGGAAAAACAATTTTCAGCGGTACATTGCCTACCCATACATCATCCCAAAAACATGTTCTCCTCCCATCCCCCGTCAAGTGCATAGCATCCCAAGGAAACCCTTATTTGAATTTCTACAACCCAACGCACAAACGACTGTGAACATCAAAAAACGGCCAAAGAACCGAAAAAGCGCATGCACACCACCGAGACAAGCAACCAAACAAACATCAAATGGAAAGAGAAAGCATGTAGCACACAAAACAGAACAGACAAAAGAAATGACTTCGAACAAACAGAAAGAAGAACCATAGAAATCACGCAAAGAAAAGCGAGCACCAAAACGACCGACGGAAACCAGAAAAAAAGAGTGCAAAAGAACAAAAGAAACGGTGAAGAAAAAACGGTATGAACAAAAGAAAAACAAGAAGAGGAAAAAGGACTGAAAGAACGGAAGAACAACAAAAGAAAGGGAAAAAAGAGGAACGGAAAACTCGAAGGAGAAAGAAAGGCCAAAAAAACGAACGACTGAAAGAAAAAGGACACCGAAGAGAGCGAGAGAAAATGAGCGACCGAGAGCCCGGAGAGAGACCTCCAGGGCTTAAATAGAGAGACCGGAGCCGCACACGTAGGCACCAGCGCAACACGTCACCGCGCGAGCCCTTGTGTGGGCACGCGCACAACATGACGTGTGTCCTTCCAGAAGCCAGCTGTGTGCTTCCAAAGGCCAGTTGGTATTCGGAAGGACACATCACGAGGATGCTCCACCGGCAGGGCCGCAAGCCCATACGCGAACCCACTCCCGGCCCAGGAGAAGCCAGCCCGCAAGCCGACTCCGTGCGAGACTCCGCACGCGAGACCCCACGCGGTCTCGCAAGGACACGCGTCAGGCTGAAAAAAATCGCGCGGACCGCCAGCCCGTGCACGGCGCGGACTTTTCCACGCGCGTGCTCCCCGCGCGGAAAAGTCTGTGCGCGTTCTCGGGAGGACAGGTGTCGCACGCGTAAAAATCACGTGGAGGCTAAAAAATTGGACAAAAATCAAAAACTACGACTCTTAGTATATAGAGTTATGTGTTATCTATGTTCTTGCATCCTCTCCGTTGTAAGTAAATGTTTTGGCCAAGTAGATGCTAGTAGCTCCAACAGGGGGTATTTATGCTAGATAGTGAGTTCATGTCTCCAGTAGCCTGGGCTCGAGTGACCAAAACGACTAAGGCTGTGGATGTGTTGTTGCCACTAGGAAGAAAACAACAATGTTTTGTCTATGTGTCATTTGCATTGTTTACATTACACACTTTGCCACTAGGAAGAATCCTGAGATTTATACCTATCTTTCGTTAGTTAATCATTTTCTGATTTGAGCAATGTCTCGAAAAAATTCGTCTTTACAGACTGTTCTGGTTTTGACAGATTCTATCTTTATTTTGCATTCTCTGTTTTACGAATGTTGAGTGAGATTTTTCAAGTGGGGAGAGCAGCACTAAGGCTAGTAACAGTAGCTAATGTTTAAAATATTTTTTTGCAATGTGTCTTTACAGAACCAAGTGAGTTTATGTTTTGATGCACTAACCCTCTAATGAAGATTATTAGATGTTTTGTGTGAAGGAAGTTTTCAAGTATTAAGAGAGAAGAATGATACAAGAAGATCAAGAAGTGAGAAAAGCTTAAGCTTGGGGAGGCTCCCCATGCACACTCCCTGGATATATCAAGAATAATCAAGCATCTAAGTTTGGGGATGGCCAAGACATTCTCTTCTTTATCAACAAATTCAGATCATCTCTAGTGAGACTATATTTTTATTGTTTCACACTATATGTGTTGTTCTTAGATCGTTTGTGTGTTTGTATTTTCAGTTTGTTTTTATTTTATTCTCCGATCATAACTAAGTTGGATCCAATCATTCTTGTGTGGGAGAGAGACACGCTCCGCTTTTTTCTAGAATACTCTTGTTCTTTATTTATACCTGTTGAGTATTCTGTTTGTATTTTTTTAGCTTCTATCTATTGAGTAGATTTTGAAACAGTTGATTCATGATATTTATGTTTATTTTTACTTGACTGGATCTCTTTTGTGTTGTGAAAAATTGCTTGATGCTTGAATAAAAGGATAGAACTTCTACTCTGAATACTTAAATCATCTCTATCTTGTACGATTTAATGTCTTCAAAGCATTATTCATGAAAGGTGGATGATGAATACCATTTTTATTTTCCTTCCCTAGCTAGCAACCCACAAACATTTAAGCTAGTAGTATGTGGTACAAGGAAGGAAGGTTATAGTTTATGGAGTTATCTCGTAGAGCTTGTCTATTTTTCTAGTGGTGTTACCATGCCAATTTAAGAAGATGCAGCACAAAGAAAATAAAAATGAGTCGGGGCATTATGCAGGTGCACGACACGAGCCACAGGAAGGGGAATCCAAGAGTAGTTTGAGAAAAAGTTTGAACTTGTATGCGAAATCTGAATCGTCGCCAAAGGAAAGCAAATTTTCTGCCCCCTCCCCACTGGCACCACACCAGACCTCGCCGTACTCGTCCGTTCCCCATCGCCTCCACCTAGGTCAGGCCATGTTCCGATTCGGCCGGAGGAGGCTCCAGGCGGCGCCGCCGCCATGGTTGGGGCCTCCGTGTTGGTCAGGGAGAAGGCCGCCGTGTGCACTGTCGCCGCCGTCGGGAGGGTCAGCACAAAAAGCTGGCTCTTTTCTCTCACCTCCATCGTCCGGCGGGTCACCGGCGCCGCCCACAAGCGGCGACTTGCTGCCTTCTCCGAGCAGCGGCGTCATGATGCGGCCTTCGCCGAGCACCTGCACGTCGTTTCCTTCTCCGACCACCTGCCCGCTGCTGCTGGAGAGGCCCGCACGTAGCCGCGTGGGCATGCCAAAGCCCTTCCCCCCACCCCCGGCATCGAGTTCTTCCACAAGCGCCGCCGTCATACTGCTTGCCCCGGTCTCCGGCTTACCGCCTCCGTCGCTGCCCTTCGGCCAAGTGTGGATGACCAGGTGCTTCCGTCCTCCTCCACCTCCACAGCCGAGTCCGTCGTGTGCACTGAGGTCGCCGGCGGGAGGGTCAGCACAAAAAGCTGGCTCCTTTCTGTCACCTCCATCGTCCGGCTGGTCACCGGCGCCACCTACAAGCGGCGACTTGTTGCTTTCTCCGAGCAGCGGCGCCATGATGCCATCTTCTCCGAGCACTTGTCCGTCGTTTGCTTCTCCGAGCACCTGCGTGCCGCTCTGGTCACCGCTGGAGACGCCCAAGCACTTCCGTCCACCCCCGGCATTGCGCTCGTCTGCAAGCGCCGAGGTCACACTGCCTGCCCCGGGCGCCGGCTTACTGCTTCCGTCGCCGCCGGCGAGCTCCGCTTACGGCCAAGTGTGGACGGCCAGATGCTTAGGAGGTCCTCCTCCACCTCTGAGTCCGTCAGGAGGATGGCAGCCATATACAGGTGTCACGCTGGCTGCACCAGGCACCTCTGTCCCGCCCTCACGGCAGCCAAGCCCTCCGCCCGTCGTCATTCCGCCGGGTGCCGGCCTTTCGCAGCTGGCATCTCTGCAGCAGCCGAGGACATTGGAGTCGGCTAAGTGCGTACAGTTGCAGGGGAACCGACCACTCTGTCTGTTGACAAGGGAGCGATCGGACAACAGAGGATTCATGTTATCTCCCCCAGGGCTTGGTCTCTTGCAGCTCAGATCAAGAGCAACTAGGACCAGTTTGTTCTCAAGAAATTTTGCTACCAACAGTGGTCCTCCTGATAAGAAGATGGTTGAATTTGCCCGATTGTCACCACATTGTGCTCCTGCCTCAGTTGGGTCGCAGAAAGTTGAAGTTTATAGGAAGCTCAAGGAGTTTAAATTTGGTTTCATCAATCCTGATCATTTACGTGCTACCATTGCTGAGGACCTTCAGGTCACAAATGCACAATTTGATGTCAGTTACTTGAAGAAACTTTATGATGATAAAGTCAAGGACATCTTGATTGCCAGTGGTATATTTGTAGATCCATCCGATGAGACATATTTGGCTGCACTTGATGCAGGTTTGGTATCAGCTTGGGGAGATGTATTCGATCAAACAGGCCCCCTTTATTTGACCACACTCGACGTGATGCGTAAGTTGGTTGCGCTCCCTCCTTTTAAATGGAGGTATCTCTTGGATTTTCTGAGAGATTCAAAGATACTTGTGCTTGAAAACTGGACTTTGTCACTTGGAAATATAGAGACCATGATGCATAGCCACGGCATCAATTTGCCTCTTGGTCGTACACTGTATAGGGGCCAAACCGATGCATCGTTCAACAAGGACTTGAGTATGGCTAGCCTATGTGGAATCACTTGGGGTGATACGCAAGTTGTGGATTTCTTAATCTGTCCGAATATCGCGAGCAAGAGCAACATCGAGGCAGAGATGATGTCAGCCGTCATGCTTTTGCGTCGTGCAATTGACTTGAAAATTGAAGACTTCTTGCTAAACACGGACTGTAGTCATGTTGATGGAGTTCTCAGAGAAGAGATCACGGAGAAGGCCAACTCTGAGCATGGAGAGTTGTCCAAACTTTTACTTGGCTTAAAGTCAAAATTTCGAAATATATTTTCCCAATTAGAGCCAAGAGAAAAGTTAATGTTCCCGGATAGTCTGCTCAGGCTCCAAAGAGGATCTATTCTCGTCTTTGAAGAAGTCTTGAGGATCTGGTCGCCGCATTTGCTGGGTTTGCCGGTTTTTCGGATCCATCTAAAAAGGCGGAAGATTGTAACAAATCTGATTGGTATGTATTAATTCCTAGATTGCATCGATCTGTCCTTATTAAGCTATTATCTTGCCTTGAGGTCTAACCATTTTCCTTTTTCGTGTAGCTAAGCAGGCGAGTGGAGGAAAGTTGATTCTGCATCATGCTTATAAAGTAAAGGTGAATGGTGAATCAAGCAAATTGGATGGGCTGAGAGATGTGGTGATGGGGATGCTCCCCAAAAAAGTTGAGGTGCTGGTGAGAGAGAAAGGAGAAGCTATTCTCGTCAAACAAGAATTGAAGAAGATGTTCAGGAAGGGAACGCTTATTAAATTTCAGAAGCGCAAAACAAACCTTGGAGATGGCTACGAGGTGGTATCAGCAATGAAGCGAACCAGTGCATCAACTAGAGAGAGGACCTTGAGGGTTATTTACCATTCATCAATGGAAGATGTCACAGTACAGAACATGGAGAACACTGTTAGCGTGAAGCTTTTGACCTCAGCAGACAATGAAGACAACCTAGGAGCATTGAGGCCAGAATGCTTCCTTTTCTTCAATGGAAAATTGGACATGTAAGTCTAGACACTAGAACGACTTCTATATGAATCTCACAGTTTTTTTTTTAAAATATTTGACTACATCTTTAATGCAGTGAGAAGAAAAGCTAGTCTGCGTGGTCAAGTGGTGGTGATCCACATGCATGAAGTTTATGAATAAGCTGATCTGTTATCCATCTTTTGTGAATTGCATTGGCTTCAGCTTGTCGATGCTGTCATCTACGTATTGCATTTGGCGCTTTTGCACTCTGTACTTGTATTTCGATTTTGATGCCATGAACAGCTGGGCATACTGATGTTACCGTATTGCTCTGTAGTCTGAAATTGAATATCTAGACTTCTCAGATATTTATGTTTGCCTGTCGTGTTGCGTAATATAATTCCTTTTTTGTCCTATCTTTGTCATATGGTCTATTCTATGGTAGTGGTACATGACCACTTGGTAATTTCAATTTTTCTCTGTTGCTTGCGACAATACAGTTTTTGAAGGATGTTTGTTGCCACTATATTTAGATGATGTCTGCAGTCTAGCGTCCAGACTACCATGGCAGATACCTTAGCGTGATATCTCAGATGGTTTCGTTGGTGCTGCGTGCTATACTGCTATGCGCTTGTTCTCGAGATGGAGTTGGGTATTGAGATAGCTTCTGTTAGGTTGATTTGTCTTGGGGAATAGAGCATGCTTCTGTTAGTACTACGTTAGTGGCGTGGCGCATCCCACCTGGTTATGTGTTATATTCAATCCGTTTATTCGAGTCATACAACGGGGCTAAAATGGTAGTTTGATTGAATCATGCTTCATAGCTATTAGCCTAAAACTAAAAATACAGCGGTGTTTGGACTATATTGATTAATTATTTTGTTTGGGTATTAATCATTTCAGATGGACTATGATTCTCTTCGTGAGTAAGAATATTGAATATGCAGACTGGCACTAAAGTTCCTCCAGGATCTCTTGCCAATGAATCTCTGCCATTGCCTACACCTGATCATGTATGTGCCATTCTTCTTTTGTCTTTTTAGATGAGTGATATCTATAATACCATCTCTTACTAATGAATTTATACGACTGTTTCTAATTTCTGTCATTAGATCCCGTAACAGTACCATTGTATGGATTTTTCCTGTAAATCCTATCTGATTCCAGGTTAAGTAATTTATTCGGTAGTAGTGTCATGTTCATGTTTGTGTTCAATGGGAAGCCAAATTTATTTCTGTTAAATTGATGCAAGGGAGCCAGACTCACCTTGCAAATAATTGCTTCTTGAAATAAGAGTCTACCCTCTCAACATTTATCCAATTCTGGAGAAGGGTGATTAATTTTTCCTGTAAAAAAAGTCTCTGGCTGTGTATGCAGAACATTTTTGCTTTCAGTGATACATTTGTTGATAGGTTTTGTAGGATATAAATGTCGTTTTGAGCTACCTCCCATATTTGTACTTCTTACCTGTTTCTCTTTCCTACAACAAAGTGTTCCCGAAGTGCTTGGTTCAAGCATGTTTTATTTATTCAGGGAGATGACTTTTTTAAATCAGGAACAATAGTATGTTTTAAAATAAGACTTGGGGTTAACAAATTCCATGTGTTATATTTCCAATTAGTTGAGAGGCATGGACAATTGCAGCCTCTAGAGCTGGTCCTGGAGTCCTGGGACAAATGTAGGATTTTTTTTTTTTTTTTTGGATTAGATAGATTATTTGGTTTGTTTGGTTGTGGATATGAATATTTGATTCAAGTGCAAATATATCGTTCTTAGGTAAATATGCTATTAGCTGCGGAGATTCTGCTCTTACTTTATTCAGCTTCAGTTAGCTGTTTTCTCAGAAAAATCTTATTTTGCTTTTCTATGCAGGTTGCGTTAAGAAACGCACAAGAATGATGTTTTTTTCCAAAAATTTATCATGCATGCTCACATATTTTTATCCTAGCCTTATGACATGTACCAAACAAATTAAAGGTGAGTTCATGTTGTATATACTTTGAGCATTTTTATTTTGATATTATCTTCCATGGACTCATTTGATTCAACTTGCAGCATGAAGTGAGGCATACCATAAAGAGCTTTTGTGTCTGCTTTTGCATAACATGGTTTTCTATCGTTGTCGTTCCAATAAGGCTGTGTGTGCATGGCAGTTTATAGAATATTTCTGCCCCCTTTAATTTCTCTTATCTTCATGATATAATTATTATTTCGATTGTCACAGTTTTCAATGAATTATATATTTATTTCAGTTGATTAAATATGTATCTGCAGTCTACAATCATCCAATTAAATTTTACCCTAAATATCGTACCCTGATCGTTTCGTTATTCCTTTTGTCTGTCATATGGCTATATTTCGGTGTCTCCTTTTTCGTTCTTAAATTATTTTCTACCACACCCTCTAAGGAATATAGTGTTCCCTTATGTTTCTTTATTGGCACCTGAGATATACCTTAGTCAGTGTAATACATAAGTGGTGTGGCATATGTAGAACAAAAAAAGCCCCTACACCTTATCATGCCGTTTCGCACAACTGCATGGTTAGTTACTCCTTCATGTATTGATGCCATTCTATATGTATTGCATACGACTACTCTATAAGGCACAAATATGGGAGATGACGAGGCATCTGTAGGAGCCATTGCCTAATTCTGATCTCCACTTCAGTTCATAAAAGTGTTACATTTGAATTGACTGATGATGAGTATTTGCTTTAGTTTACACAATCATTTATTTTTCGATGTCATTCTATGTATTGCAAATCCATATGATAAAAGACACATAGAGGAGCGATGGCAGGCACACACACACACACACAGATATATATAGGAGCCATTGCCTAACTCTTATATACCTTTTAGCTCCTAAAAGTGTTCCATTTCAATCTAGCGATAGTTTGCTTTCTTTAACAGAAACTTGGAAATAAGCTGCAGAAGCTTGAAGTTGCTGCTATTTACATGTGTGGTAAACATGCTTTGATCAACTTTGACTGAACTAAACTTCTGATGATGCCATCCCAACCATTGTGGTGTTATGGTAGATCCTGTGACTCCTTTTGTTGATGCTATTTTAAGGTTTTGAGGCATTAATATGTAATGTGATAGATCTAGCGGGTAATTAAGTCATATTAGTTCTAGCTCTGATTCTCTTGTAGTGCTATGCATCACTCCTGCAAATCCTTTTCGAAAAGTAACTTCTGCAAATAGAAAAACGATAGAGATTGTTTAAAATATTGAAGTTGCCTGTCACCGAATATTGAAGTTGCCTGTCACCGAATAGTAACTTCTGCAAATGGAAAAACGATAGAAACTGCTTCTTGCTGATACAGGCACTCAATTATTTGTACAAACCACTGTTTAAAATATTGAAGTTGCCTGTCACCGAATAATTTCAAATTTTAGTTGAAATATTTCCCAAGAGATTATTTTTAGGCTGGTGCAGCTGTCATGTAAATGTATGTTTTTTTATTAGCTATGCTTTAAAAGACATCTTTTCCTTACAGGAGGTTCCCACTCATGGATTCATTGCCGGTTCTATTTGTCCAAATCCTTATATGATCTCCTGCTCAAAATGTGTGTGCAAACTTCGATGGAATCTGTTTAGAGACTGACATTCAGCGTACAGCTAAAATACAATGAAAACTCAACCTTCAAAGTGTCGGGCAAACTGATGATCGTTGCATTGCTGAATGCTGGGCAATCGAATGGTCCTGCCTCTACTGGGTTGAATGACTCCGAAGTAAATCCACATGCCTCCCTTCATGTTTTTTCTCAATTCGTTTGTTTTCAGCAGTGCATTTGCCTGTGTGTGTATGTTTTGTATTCGTATTTCCAAAGTTCTCTTTAGTCATGTCTTTGGCCTCGGCACATTGTCACGTTGCTCTGACCTTCTTATGTTGCTTCTGACTAACAACTACATTTTCTCACATTGGACTGGTAGGGCTGTTGGCAACAAGCCATGGGTGTGTTGGTCAAGTCCGTGGCGTGTCTGTGCGCGCGTTGGGCGAGTCCATGGCGCACCCGTGGGCGAGTGTGTTGCGTGTGTTTTCTGTTAGTTTGTTAGCGAGAAGAGCGGGGAGAAGATCGGGCTCCTGGGCACGCAGGACCGGCCGCGTTGATCGCGTCAGAGCCGATCATGGCCGCGAGCTGGGGCGTGTGGGGCGTGGGCGTCGTGGGTGCGTGTGTGTGCGGCGTGGCGACGTATGTGCGAGCCAGCGCCTATAAAACCCCTCCCTGTACTCGCCATTAGTAGACCACGAGGTAGAGCTCGGGTTGAAATTCAGAAAAGAGGTGTTCGTGCGCCTGAAAGTTCAGTTTCGTCAGACTTATAGTTTTTCAGTTCTTCTTCCACCTCCGATCACCTGCAGGTTTCGGCCTGCAACAACAAGGGCCTCACCTCCTCTGACAATGTCCCACTCCACCTAATCTCAGGTGGCTTCAGCATGAGTTATAAGTCTGTATATATGAGCATCTTCTTTGTGCAATTGCTCCTTCCTTAAAATCTTGGTACATTTATGTAGAACCAAAAAGATTTCGCTCCGCGGTGCGTAAATCTTTGTTCCAAGAAACCGTGAATGAAGATCAAACCGGCCACGTTGCAACTCGCAACCAAAGCGGTAGAGAAGTGGAGATCTGATTGATACTGAGAAGGTTGTAAACAATTCCTTCGAGTTTGTTCATGTACACCATCTTCGATGTCTCCATTGTACTCATGTATATCCTTCGATGACATGGCGTTTCCCCCTTCCGATTCGCTTCTCCAGGACACTGAAGACGCAGTAGCTGATCCAGGATCGACGCCGGTACCCTCCCAGACTGTCAAAAAAGCCAGCATTAGACGCCGCAGACAGTCCGAAACTGCTCGTGCCAAGATGTATGTCCTAAATCCCTTACCTAGTACTGAAGTTTCTGTTTATGGCATGTCACCTTTAATTTTCTGTCATATATGTTTTGTAAGCTTGTTAGTCATCATGTACTAATACTTGCTGAAGCCGGAACATGGCAAGTAGTGCTACCAGTTACTCAAAATGTTATGAGCATACATGTGTCTCTGCTTTTAATGGTCAATAAATGGATTTATTTGCAGGGTGTTGCGAGGAGTGGAATGTGGGCTGGTGATTATTAGGCATCGTATCTTTGACCTCATTTGCTCTCTTCACCATCAGGTATTTCTAGTTCCATGTAGACATCCAAGAAATTATCTATTATTTTGATCTTTGGCTTCTGTGCTTAATTGAACTTATTCCTCATTATGCTTAAGAGCATAATCAGTAGTTAAATCATTACTGCAATCTATACTATCACATAACTTCTCTGAAATTATTTTTAATGGAATATATCTCATCATGTCTTAAACCCCTAGTTGATAATCTTGTGGTTGAAATGCTATATTGATTAGAGGAAAGTGGACAGTTGGGTTGAGCTTGATAATCTGTTTTCTCCAAAAAATGATTTTTTCCTCCCATTAACCTTCACTGTATATATTTGTTATTATGACGCTTTTGTTAGATGCATCTGGCCCGGACTCTTGATTTGTTACATGAAAATTAAGGAAAATACAATGATGTTTGGTAAACTGTTTCCTGCTAGAACAAAATATATTCTAGTCTTAAACGTGCTGAGCACATGGTTATGGTTCAGGAAAATATATGATGTTTGGTAAACTGCTACCCCCTAGACAAGAATATATTTGTATTTTTTTTAATCATAATCCACTGCTTTATTGAACAGGACAGTGGTTACACTCAGACCTATGTAAAGAAGCTCGACTTCCTGGAAACTCTTGCATCTCATTGACGATATGTGCTCTCTGTTCCTTCCCATTCTTTACATAGGTTTACACTGTTAAACTAAAGTTGTCTTTGGTTTGAATTCTCTGTTCCTTCCCATTCTTCCAAAGTTCCACCAAAGAATCGCGATCCGTTTGAAGAATGATTTTTGGAATCCCAACCTTGCGGCCGCCTCAAGCCCTTCACGGCATGCTAGCAGCTCGCTAATAAAAGGATCCTCAGCGTGGGATACGGCAGCCCGCCTCAACGAAGCCTCCTGAATCATTGCGGATGACATAGCCCGACCCAGCTTCTTGTGATATGCAGTTTACAGAACCATCAGTGTTAACTATACACCATCCCGAAGGTGGTATAGACCATTTGCATTCCGGCTTTTGGCCTTTTCCCTTGAGTAGAAGGTAGCTCAAGGAAGAGCCCAACATTAAGTCTTGCATCAATGAGACAGGATGCAGTCGCGGAATAGTAAAACCGAAGTGATCAAACGCAGCTGTCCAGAACTGCTTTGCATGGACACACTGCAAGAGAGCATGGTACAGTGATTCTTCCTCGTGCCCAGGCCCAACCCACCATGCGCGCTGCTGTTCGTGCAGGTCACGCGCCTCCGATGCGGCGGCGGCGTGCTCGGCCAGGCCATGCACCACCCCGTCGTGGACGCGCGCGGCGCCGCATTTCTCTTCGAGACTAGGGCTGGCAGCTCTCGCGGTGGCGGACCACGCGCTGCTCGCCACACGCCCGGCCCCACCACCTGCGCCCGCAGTGCCGTACAACCACCCGGAATACAAACCGGAGCCGGAGCCGGAGCCGGTGTACCCGTGTCCGCATCCACGTACGCGAGCGCGATCATCACGATGACAAAGGCCCAAGGCGCTGTGCGTGTGTTGGACAGCACGGTCCAGTGCGCCGCTACCCGTCAGAGCGGGTCTCACGGCAGGAAGCGCGTCGAGCACCCTCACCGCACGCGCCCACGTAAGCCGTGCCCGTTGTATTTCTGTTGTAACAGCACCTTATCCTACCGTTGTACACTTGTATATTATACAGCACTGCCGATCAATGCAATCATCAGTTCGGCTCCAATCATTCTTCTTGTTGGTATTAGATCCACTTTCTTTCTCTCCACACTTCCGCTATGGCAACCGTCCCCGGAGAAGAAACTGCCGCAGCTGACACGGCGCCCCTGCTGCTTCCCCGAGCGCCCCTCCTGCTGCTGAAGGAGTGCTGCAAGCATTTCCCTCGTCGTCCCGGCGCCGATGGCGGCGCGCACCGACGGTGACCCCGCCGTCCATGCACCACATCAGAATCACCGCCTACATCCCCTTCAAGCTCGACTCGGCGGCGAACAACTACTCCAAGTGGCGTCAGGTTATGTACTTTGCACTGTCCAAGTTCGACATGCAGGATCACGTCGAACGATGTGGCGAGCGAGACACGAGGACGTCACCATCGTGTGCTCTGGTTCTACGCTGAGCTCTACGAGGTGGTGATGACGCCGCGCAGCACGGCGCACCAAGTGTGTGACGAACTCCACACCTTCAGCACCGAGTTTCGCGCATCTCCTCCTACCTCCGTGACTGTCGGCCAACTTCACAGTCGTCTCATCCTAGATAGTATTCTACATGTCAGGTTTAGCACTCCGCCTCTTTCTGTATGTAGTCATCCACACTTTGCCATGTGCACTAAACATCACAGAATATACGACCATGTACTCTCCAACATTTCAACATTTCAGACTTTCAACACTTTCTCAGATTCACCATGGTCAACTCTTGTCTATCACCTGACGCGTCAATCTCCATAAACCCAATCACCAACTTGAATCCAATACTCGCCAACACTGTTTCAGCACCCCCTGCACACATGTCTGACACCATGTCTAACTACATGTACCCTGGTTTGTTACTGTGTCCCGTGCTTACCGCACGCCGGCCTCGCCGCTACTACCGCGTCGAGCATCTGCAATCTTGACTAAGATCTACCGGGTCACTAACCCACACCAGCTCAGACCCCATGCAGATAACCACCAGTCATACCCGACCGGTGCCGAGATCCATGTATCTCTCGAACCCTGACGTCCAGTCCAACCAACGTGCTTTTCGTCTTCCCGCTAACTAGGTTTCGACTTTCCGAATGCTTACGCCATAGCCCTCCATCAGACGAGTGAAATCTTTCATCACACTCCAGCTCCACCTTCAACATGACTACTTGGTAGATGGTCAATTCACCACATGCCCGTCGACCTCAAGAACTCATATGCGCACCAAATTGAATCAGCCCCGCATCGTCGCATGTCGAACCACGAATCCCTTGGGCACGAGCCACGTGTTTCCACGCCACAGAATTCAGACGCCAACAAGCCTCACGCTCCTACGTCATCGTCGCCGATCTTCACTGTCTTTTATCCCGTTATACTGTCGTATCCAACCCATCCGAACTTATTCGACTGCAACCATGCTCCACCGCAATCCACCTTGCGCCGTATCAGCCTAGCACCTTGTGCTCTTGTCCTACGTCCTTTTGGTGCATGATCCTCCACAGCGTACTCCAAACTTCCCGACCCCCCCGATCCTTATACGCACGCCATCCCACCGTAGAATTACTGGTACACACTTCTTGTGAACAATTATAGCTCAACCCTAACTATCTGGACCCGCATAACTTTTTCCGTGTGTCTCTAACAAAACCGATCAAAAATGGATCTAAAGCAGAGACCACATCATTGCTCATGCCATACACCAGATGCTCCTCGTCACGCTATTATCCAGCTCACGAAAAATCTTCTTGGCTGTGAACTACCGTACCATCATCTTCTGGGACCTTTTCTCTTTCACTAGTACACGTGCACGTGCAATGCACGTCTATACCAGCGCTCAATAACATCTCATCTCATGTTTTCTCTCCCGGTCGTCATGTCCCAACAGGCCCTATCCTTTCCCTCTTAAGAATACTCAATCCTTTTTTTCTTGTTGATGTGTTTAGCTATATAATGAGTTATGCAATGTCTCCCATCGGTTCCCACCCATGCAAGTGAGGCAGTAACATCGACACCTCACCAGTCATGACCTCCAAACTTGGTAGAAAGGACAAACAATTTATTTTCTCTTTACATAGCATCACACAGAAGTCCATAAAAGTTGTTATATGAGAAACTCATTGGCTGCTCGGGACACCTCGGAAAAAAATATTAGAGCATACAAAAATATCATATTTTATTTTTTCGAGCAACAACCAAAAGATCTTAGTCTAACATCCACCTGCGTATAGCATTCATTATACTTTTATCCTAGCACTACTGACAGTCTAAATAAACACACCGCAAAAACTAAATGCATACTTCACTCTAAATATTCAGCCTTAGGTTATAAACAACAGAATATACCGTAGTGCAATACTTCCAGTTAAGTTAATTCATTGCAGTTTATTCATCTAAAAAACAAACCAGTAGCTGGCATACTACTTTATACATTTATTCATCTAAAAAACAAACCAGTAGCTGGCATATACTCTAGTGCAATACATCTGTATGCGTTAGCAATTTACCATTGACTTAAACTATATTAGTACTATTATAATACACAAACTAACCATCAGAAGACAGAACAAGCCTACGAAACTCTCTATAATCATCTATAGAATGCACAAGATAAAACAAACACCGACTTTACTGCATCCTCCTCTATATCCTAGCTTGTGGTGTTGTCGACTTGGGGACCCTGTAGCAGGTTGGAGCTGATCAGCGCGGATGATGAACGTGAGCACCGGAGAGCAGCTCCTGGGGCACCGCCAAGAACAACCTTTGGCCCTGTGCCGGAGTGCCATCTGTCAATGCTTTGCTTCCCACCGTCAAGGACATGTGAACCTCTTTTGGCATTATCATACCCCAGACATGTGACATAACCAACTTGGCCTTGTCATCGCTCATGCGTGACTTAGGTTTGGTGGTAGATGTTGTACCACTCTCTGGAAATGTCATAGAAGAAATGAACATGAGAATATGAAGTTACATCGCGCAATCAAAACTTCCATGGGTATATACTTAAACAAAATTGCACATTGCAACAGAACATAAATATTGCTACTGTATTGCTAATGCATTTAACATAGAACTTCATAAATTACATCCAAATAAGGTGGTAACTATCTCCCAATTGAGTGGTTAGTTTAGCACTTCTTTATTTAGCTATGTAAGCACAGTTTTGTTTGTATTTGACGTAGTACCATTTTCTACTTCAGCGGGGAAACAAGCAGGTGAAGAAGGCCTTCACAAGAAGATTTATAATATCTTGTATTCTCAAGACATTTTAACAGGTGAAGAAGGCCTTCACAAGAAGATTTATAATATCTTGTATTCTCAAGACATTTTAACAAGGTGTAGCTTGTTCATCATGTTCCATTGGCCCATCATGGGCAAGACACCCTTCTCTACCACATCATCGTACATCAACTAATGAAGAAGAGGTGTAGCAAGTTGGTAACCATCGTTTCTTGTGTCGACCTTTATATTACTAATAATAACCAGGCAGGAAAATGCACTGCAACTACCGTGATGTCCAGAGTTGCGACAACAATGATGTCCAGAGCTGCATCAAAAAAGTAGGAAAAGGCAGCAGGTACAGACAGATTGAGAGCAACAACTGCGGCAAATTCCGTGACCTTGATAAGGACAATCGATGGCTGCAATGCTTCTACGCCCAGTGCTGGCTTATACTTGCATGCTGCCGCGCCACCTATTGTGGATGTGCATGAGACAGATATGATTTTGGAGTAAACTATGTGCTTGCTAATTAAGAGAGCATGCTGCCTGAATGTAACCAAATGGGATGATGCAACCTTGGTTGAAGTAGTTTGAAGCTCACAAATTTGCAAATACTACCCAGATTCAATCTTTCCTGAAGAATCTTCTCGAACAGAAGCCCCATCTCAAGATGCATCCCGATCTCGCCCAATTTATCCTCAAGTCACCTGCAGCACAGTCCGAAATTCAGTACGGAACCAAAAATCAGACGTAAGCACAATACAACATGGACGCGCCATCCATCGACGAATCCGATACCTCATACCCTAAATGAAGACAACCGATAAACTACATTGAAAGCAGTCTGCGTACCGAGATATGCAGCCGGAAGATGCTTCTCGGCATCAGCAGCGTCTAGCGGATCGCCCAGTCCATGCACGCCATCGACGGCCGGCAGTATGGTCTATATCAAAGGATAGGCCTAGCCAACGCGTCCATCGGCCGGCCGGCCGTCCATCTCCTCCCCCACACGCCATTAATATCCACGGGTGCAAAGCTGGCGGCGTCGTGGCAAGCGTGGGTGCGGGCCAGGCGCGCCGAGGAAGCAGGACAAGGCTCGGGCCGGGCGGCGTCGCGTGGGGAGGCGGCGACGGGTGAGGCAGCAGAGCGGATCGGCGGTGACTCGCGGGGAGAGAGGCGGCGGCGGGGCAGGGGGGATAGCGTCGAAAGGATGGGGCGCCAGGCGATTGAAATGTGCGAAGCAGTTTCCGCCTCGGAAATTTTCGTCCGCTCGGCCACGGTCCGCTCAGGGTAATTGCTAAGTGCACCCAGAGCATCCGTTAGATCAATCTAGACCGTCAGAACTTGTAACCAGGATAGTCTGTGGTACAGATTGGACTATGTACACTGGGCGAGGTGGTTGTAGCGTAACTCTAGTTTGCTTGTTTATTAGTAGTGGAGATAACAAATCTCAAGACGCTGATTTCCGATTGATCCATGCAGCTCCACGCCTTGGCTGCCCAAGCGATGCGACCTGGCCATGCGTGTCCTCTTGGGCTTCTGGCCCGTTGGCCTACGCGCCTGCCTGGACCACGGTAAACCCTATTCTATGCCCGTTGCAAAGGTTAGTGCCGAAACGCATACACTGTTGAGTGTTTATTTGGACCAGCCCATATAGAGGCTCCTTTATTCTGGTTTTGTGAACTTTCTGTTTTGACTCCCGGGTGTACGTGCTCCTGATATGTTTTTAAAAAAATTGAAAATATGAAAAACACTTCAAAAAAATCTAAAAAAAATTGGGCACAAACACATACAAGTTTCAAACATTCATGCAAAATTTCGGAAGGAAATACCACATTCTATGTTCTGTGCAAAAAGAAAAAATATATGCTTTGAAAAATGTATTTTTAAATCTCATTTCGGCCACAGAGCTTGTCTTTTTTGCATAGACCACATAAAGTGTCATTTCATTCCAAAATTTTGCACTAATGTTGAAAATTTGCATATGTTTGTGCACAGATATTTTTATATTTTTTTAAGGTGTTTTCATATTTTTTAATTTTGAAGAAAAATAGCAGGAGCATATACACCCAGGAACCAAAGTGAAATTTAGAAACTTCCGGTATTTCTTTTCGGTTTTCTTTTTTCTTCTGCGTTTTTTTTCCATTTTGCACTTTTTCTATTTTCCTCTATTTTCGAAAATGTTTAGATTTAAAAAAATTCGAAAATGGTTCATGAACTTTTTTTTGAAATTTGTGAACCATTTTTCAAATTGATGAACTTTTTTAAATTCGGAACATTTTAAGTTCACGAACCAATTTTCAAATTCATGAACCATTTTCAAATTTGTGAACCTTTTTTCAAATTCATGGTTTTCTTGAAAGTCAGGACATTTTAAATTCGCGAACCATTTTTCAAATCATGAACCATTTTCAAATTGATGAATATTTTTTAAATTTGTGACAATTTTTAAAATCTTGGAGCTTTTTTTTTGTTTCACCCTATTTTTCAGTTTACCAAAATAAACATTTGCTGCTTTATCCTTGAACTGGACCAGAATTACCGAACCAGTATACAAAACGAACATCTCGTGGGAGTTGTTCGGTTGGCCCAATACCTCTTCCACGCAGGCGTCAAGGCGCGGACCATCGCTTGAAGCTTAGACTAGGGACCGCCCTTGGACCGCGCCTCTAGCTTGCGCTGCTTCACCACGAGCGAACCACATGTACCACGTATGGGCGCACTGATTCGCCCAATCTGCAGACGTACTCGACGATTGGATCAATCCGATCTCGTCTATCGACATGGCATATGTGGTGAGCAACCCAAACAAAAACCAAGATCAATCCGATCTGACCGATCTCGCCGAGAAATCCTTGGTACGATCGATCCGTCTAGCTTGTTGTGTTTTCCGATTGCTTTTCCGTCCGTCTGGTTATGAACACTGCTGCTCCCCTTGAATCTGCAATCGCTTCTCACCGTCATGTTTCCTGATCTTGTTGCCTAACATGTTGCGTTTGCCTAACATGATCAAGATCATATTTATGTAATGCTAAATGTTGCGTTTGCTGGGATCCGATGAATTATGAAGTTATGATCAAGTTTGTTCATCTTTATATCTATGCTTTATTTATGATCTTGCATGCTCTCCGATCCATGTGGTTGCTTAGGCCAAGTAATTGGTTGTATCTCCAAGAGGGAGTACTTATGCTAGATAATAGGTTCATATCTCCTATGTAGTCTGCGCTCGAGATGACAGAAACGAACGGACCCAGGATGTGCTATTGCTATTAGAGTAAAACAACGGTATTTATTTCTACGTGTTATATTCATTGATTACATTATGCACTTTACTTATTGCAATAATCTGTTGCTTGCAACTTAATACTTTCGAGTGATAGGGCTGGATAGCGGTCTATGTATCTTTTTGTAATGCCCAATTAAATACTACAATGAACTATAGCTTGTCATAATAGCATTGTCATGCTCTCACAATTTGTCAATTGCGTAGCTGTAATTTGTTTACCCAACATGTTTATCTGTTTTATGGAGAGACATCATTAGTGATCTGTGGACCCCGCTCCATTCTTTTACATTGTTTACAACACCGTTTCCATTACTTCCAATCATCTTTTGCTCGATGTTCCTTTTTTTCTATAATTCTTTCCACACCATACACTTAATATCTTTGCTTCAGTAAGCCAGGGAGATTGACAACCTTCATGTTTAGTTGGGGCAAAGTAGTTTTGTTTGTGTTGTGTGCAAGTCCACGTCAGTCTACGAGCGCCAGAGTGGATTGACACCATGTTTAAGTCTCTCAAGTCCTACTGGTTCCATAACCTTGGTTTTGCAATCAAGGGAAAACTTCCTGCTACACTGCATCATACATTCCTCTTGGGGTTCCCAACGGGTGTGTGACGAGGTGTGGACTCGGCAAATCCCTGGGTTATGCACCCCGAGTTGATTGAGGGGGAGAGAGTTGAGCGCTGGTGATCACGACGGCTGACAAGCGAGGCGTTTTACCCAGGTTCAGGCTCCCGGAGGATAACACCCTACTTCCTGCTTGTCTGGTTATTGATGGCGAGTTGTGGCTACAATGGCGAGATGGCAATCTCGCTAGGGTTTGTGGTGGCGGCTATGAGCGTACCCTAGAACGAGGGACCCTCCTAGCCTTTATATGGTAGGCTAGGTCTCAGGTGAACGGTGCTGATGGCACTTACATGATAGGTATGAACCTCATGACCTAGTCGACTAACTTGGGCCGCATGTGTCCTTGCTGGGCTTTCCTCGGGCTTTTATAGTCTTGGCGTGACCCAGGTACCTTCACCGTGGGATAGCCGAAGGGTAGCCCCACGACAGGAGCCCCCGAGTGCTTGGTCGAATCGTAGAGTCGGGCAAAGGACTCCTTTCGCCTGGGCACGCCTTCGAGTTCCTGAAAGGGACAAGTAAAATTAGTCGACTCCGGCCGTTCAGGGCTTACGGAGGATTCCTTAGTCGAATTGTCGACTGCAGGGTTAAATACTGTGAATACGGCCTTAGTCGGTGATTTTTCGACTGCTATTGTTCTGAGTCACTCGGGAGCGCGAACAGCGCTCCCGATGGGAGTAGCCCCCGAGATTAAGCTGAATTGCTTGCAATTGAGGTTAAACTCAATTTTTCTTCAGTCGAAAAGCCTGCTCCCGATGGGAGTAAAGAAGGGACTCGACTTGGAGTCGCGACTGGCTTTGTGTGACTTACTGTGTATTCGGCCGGTTTGGCTTACTGCATGAGTTTGTTCAGCACTTGGAGCTTACTGAACGCTCTTTCACTCGAATGAAATGTTCGAGTTCTTAATCAGCTCGTTGGCTTACTGTACGAACTGATTCAGCTCTGAGAGCTTACTGAATTTTCTTGCACTCGAATGAACTGTTCGAGTTCTCCATCAGCCCGTTGGCTTACTTCCTACGCCTTCGTGGTTGACGTCAGTGCTGACGTTTTTGACGCACTCTGTGTCCGATGGGACGTGACAGTGCTGTCCCACTGTCAGTATTGACTGGAGACAGCGGTTGCCGCTTTTTCCTGACCGTTGGGCGCGAAAATTTCGCGGTGTGATGATGGCGCCTTGATTCCCGCGCGTAGTGGGCGGCGTGGCCGGCGACGGTTGCCCTCTCCGCGCGACACGTGGACGGTCAGACGCTGTTGCGGAGAGCGGTTTCAGCAGGGATGGCCAGGATTGACTGACCGCGCGGTATATAATTTTCACCGCGGCGGTGAACAGTTCATCCATCCCCATTCTGTCATCGTCTCCACTGCTTCTGTTCCGCCATTGTTGCGCTGCGTGCTCTCTGCTCCTTCTCCCTACCATGAGCAAGGTCGCGATGAAGAGGGGGAAGCTGGTTCTGGCGCCGTCGCCGCCGCCGAGGCGAGCGTGATGAAGAAGCCCGACGGCGACTGGGTCAAATCGTCGGTGAAGAAGGCCGACCTCGAGGCCCTCCGCGCGCAGGGGCTGCTGCCGCCGGTAGACCAAGCGACGGTGCGCGCTCCTGGGAAAGAGGTATTCCCGCTCCTCGCGAGGGGGAACGCGTTTGCTTCGTGGATTTCCTTCCGCGGGGTTTCGGGTTCCCCCTCCACGATTTCGTCCGTGGTCTCTTGTATGCTTATGGGATTCAGATCCACGATCTGACTCCCAATAGCGTCTTGAGCATCGCGAGCTATTTCGTGCTCTGCGAGTGCTTCCTGGGAATCGCACCCAACTGGCTGCTGTGGAAGTCTCTATTCCTCGTGAGGAGGAACGTGGGGAAGAGAAGCAGGTGTACCCAGTCGGCGGCTTCGGCATCCAGGTGCGTGGCGACACCTCCTACTTCCAGATGAAGAAGTCCGACTCCGTCCAGGGCTGGCGGAAGAAGTGGTTCTACATCAGGTGCGACCAAGCAGGGCTTCCTGAATTCGCGGCTGATCGCGAGTTGTGGAAGACGAACGCGTGGGCGCACCCGCTGTCGAAGGAGGACAGGGAGGCGACTCAGCCCTTGCTGACGCTACTTCGTGGCCTTCTGAAGAGTCTCGGGCGCGAGACGGGTGGAATTCACCTCATCGCCACCTTCTTCAGGCTTCGGGTGCAGCCGCTGCGCAGTCGCGTCCACCCCATGTGGGCGCGTGAGGATGCTGGCAATGAGCTTGATGATGACGCAGTCGAGTCGAAGGTGAGGAGCATCACTAGTCTCCGAGCCGCTGACCCGTGCAATGTCAAGTGCCCAGTCGAGCCATATGGGCCTAATAATCCTGTGCCTGAGGTGAGCTTCGTTTGCTTTGTCTTGTATCTTCTTCTGTCGAATCTTTTGCCTTACTCGAACGCTTCATTTGCTGCAGGGTCGTTCGAGCTACGTCAGTCTTCCTCCGTTGATGGAGAATGGACCTCATGAAGAGGCAGAGTTCCCTGAGGACGAGGTTGATGACGATGAAGTTCCCTCCGCCACCTCTCCGAGTGAAGAGTTGGAGGAGGATGATGAAGATGAGGAGCCGCTGCGGAAGCGGCATAGGCGAAAGGTGGCGACTCTGGTTCTGCCTCGTCGCCTGTGAAGGAGGCGGGTGTGAACGAGGAAGAGACGAGCAAGTCCTCTTCGGGCGCTAGGCACCCGAGTGACCTGGCTGAACCTTTGGTCGTGCCTCCACTCGGCTCTGCACCGCCGACCGAGTTCGCGAGGATGGCCTCCGTCTCCTGGGAAGTGAAGATGATGTTGATGCGTCAGGTTAGTCGCATAACCATTGCTTTGTTTTTGTCGGTGTGCTTTTTCACTTGCGGGTCCTTGAATTGAGTTGTCTTGTCACAGCGACCGTACTGGCGCGCTGTTTCTTCCCCTCGTGAGATGGAGCACACTTCTGCTCCCATGATCGAGCAGACTGCGAAGACGACCGGAGAGGGGCTCTGGCGGGTGACACTTGGCCTTGAGGCTTCGACCTCCTCCGTGCCGGTAAAACTGCTGATGCGACTCCGGTTGACGCTGGGCTGCTTGAGCATGTAAGTGTTCTTCGACTCTTCTGCAAGATCTGTATCGGGTGCGCGTACAGCGCTCCCGATGGGAGTAGCCCCCGAAGATGCGCGTGACTAGAATAGTCGGGCGCAGATTGATGTCTTGTGTTTCCTGCAGCCATTTTATCGCCAGCAGATGGAGGGAGCCGCAGCCTTCGTTCGCATGGAGCAGGAGAGGGATCAGCTCCGCACTGCTCTGGAGCAAGCGAATAGTAAGTGTGAACCCTTGTGTTCGAGGGGTGCTTCGACTGCCTTTATTGCTAACTTTGCTCCGTTGATCCGTAGGCGAAAGGAGAGCATGAAGAAGCGGGTCGCGGAGCTGGAGAAGTCGCTGGGTGAAGCCCAAGAGCGGGAACAAGCCGGGATGATCTGGAGAAGACCCAGGTCGACCGCTTGCTCGCACTCGCAGATGTTGTTGGAAGTAAGTTTTTCGGCTCAGTGCCTACTTTGTCTTTTTCGACTTTGACGTCTTACGGGTGTGGATTTCTTTTGACAGAGACTTGCGGAGGTGCTCCTCCAGAAGGGACTTCCAGCGAGAGTGTCGGCTTGGCGGAGGCTGTTGGCTTCGTCGACCGCGTCTGCGCGTATGCATCGGCAGCGCTGCAGCAGTCGACGGCGGCACTGCAGAAGTCGACGGAGGCCTTAGCGACTGTGCACCGGAATATCTTTCCAACAAGCCGCCACCAGCTGCTGTTGACGCACTCGCGGCTCCATTCGAAGGCAATTCGAATGTCCTGGCGGACTTCACGCGCGCGCAGACGGTACGCGGCTCAGAGCTCACTTTCCAGCTGCTTCTTGGTCACCAAGTCGTAGGCGATTTTGAGAAGGTTGTCAGCGACTTCCCTCGAAGCCTGATGGCAGACGCGTCCCTTAGCGGGTGAAGTGCAGGCGAGCCAGTTGGCGTGAAGCTTGTCTCCACCTTCGAGAAGAGGATTGCTAAGATGGCGAGTTGGCTGCTGCTAGGAAGAGCCGTTCCCAGTCGGAGTCTGTAGTGTAGACTTTTTCCTTTTAGGACTATGCTTCTGCTTTTGGGCTTGAGTCTGTAATGCACTTTATATTGTGCGAGTGAACATGCTGATGATGAAATGTGAATTCGCTCCCTCGGGGGTGCAGTCGCCGAGTCTTTTTTGATATCTGGCTTGGATGAATTATGTTGATTCTTTTCCTGGCTTGACGCTGTCAATTCTTGGCAGTCTGATATGGGCGAAGCTCCTGACGTTGCTGGAACGACTGGCGCGGACGATGAGGAGGACACCACTTCGGCTGCGCCTACTCGTCGCCGCCGTCAAGCTCCTCCAGCTCCTGTGCGAAGCGTGAATGACCACGAGTGATCACCTTCATGAGGAACAAGGTGGTTGAGCTCGAGTCGAAGTTGAAGAGCGCAGAGCTGGAGTTGGAGCGCTTGAGGTCGCGGCCCGTTGCGCCGTTCTCCCAGCGAGAGGAGTTTCTGCTGGCGAGATGGACTTGATCAGTCGACAGCTGCAAGGTTGGCCTTCTAGCGTTTTTGCTTCGGCTTCTGTGTCTTCCTGCTATGCTTAATGCTTGGCCTTGATGCAGATGTGAACTCTGACTGGAAGGCTGAGCAGCTTCGAGTGGACGAGCGAGTAGAGAAAGAGGCCGCCGGTGACTCACCCGAAGCGCGCCAGTTTTGGTCGAACAAATCCAAGGTAGTGTACTGGCACGAATGCTGGATCGCACCTGGCGGGCTGCTGTGCTCTTGGAAGGTTGCAGAAAAACCCTCTGGCAGATCAACAAGGTGTACTTTCCTCACAACGAGCAGCCGAATGGACTGACTGCTTCTGGAGAGGTTCCGTGAAGGCGGTGCGTTGAAGGAAGTCGTGCACGCTCAACTTGTTGCCGGGGCGAACGTGGCGTTGGCGTACGTTCGACTGCACCGGCCTAATCTTCCATTGCACAAGGTGCTTGACGGCTTGCCTGGAGAGGGTGACTATGCCGATACTCTTGCGGCTGCGCGCCAGATGATTCAGCAGGTTCAGAACTTTAGCGAGCACCTTGTAGGGCCACTTGATGCGCCAAAGGGCGAGCCTGTAGAATAAGAGCAGTAGAGTGCTGTTGCATAGCGTTAGCTTGTAAAAGAAATTTTCCAAGTGGAAATATGAGTGTATGTATGTCGAGGTGGGGGTAGCCCCGAGTTAGTAAATTGTATCTTGTAGACGTCTGTAAACCTGTATGGCGCAGCCCCCGAGCGGATCGAGTGCGGCCTAGGATTTTGAATTAGACATGTGCGGCGCAGCCCCGAGTGCTTCGAGTGCGGCCGAGGTGTGGCGAGTCAGACCTGTGCGGCGCAGCCCCCGAGTGCGTCGGGTGGCGACCTAGGTTTTCGAGTTGGACCTGTATGGCGCAGCCCCCGAGTGCGTCGGGTGGCGACTAGGTTTTCGAGTTGGACCTGTATGGCGCAGCCCCCGAGTGCGTCGGGTGCGGCCTAGGTTTGACTTAGACCTGTGCGGCGCAGCCCCCGAGTGCTTCGGGTGGCGCCTAGGTTTTCGAGTTGACCTGTATGGCGCAGCCCCCGAGTGCGTCGGGTGCGGCCTAGGTTTGACTTAGACCTGTGCGGCGCAGCCCCCGAGTGCTTCGGGTGGCGCCTAGGTTTTCGAGTTGACCTGTATGGCGCAGCCCCCGAGTGCGTCGGGTGCGGCCTAGGTTTGACTTAGACCTGTGCGGCGCAGCCCCCGAGTGCTTCGGGTGCGGCCAAGGATTTTGCGATTGACCTGTATGGCGCAGCCCCCGAGTGCGTCGGGTGCGGCCTAGGTTTGACTTAGACCTGTGCGGCGCAGCCCCCGAGTGCTTCGGGTGGCGGCCAAGGTTTTGACTTGACCTGTATGGCGCAGCCCCCGAGTGCGTCGGGTGACGGCCTAGGTTTGACTTAGACCTGTGCGGCGCAGCCCCCGAGTGCTTCGGGTGGCGGCCAAGGATTTTGCGATTGAACCTGTATGGCGCAGCCCCCGAGTGCGTCGGGTGCGGCCTAGGTTGACTTAGACCTGTGCGGCGCAGCCCCCGAGTGCTTCGGGTGGCGGCCTAGGTTTTTGAGTTGAACCTGTATGGCGCAGCCCCCGAGTGCGTCGGGTGACGGCCTAGGTTTATGTTGCTTTTTGACTAAAAAAGTAAAGGGGAGAGCTTGTTCCACAAATCACTTCATTGATTTTTGCGAGCAGGCCGCCTCATTAAAACCCTTCCAGTCCCCTCAGGTACCCTGGTAAGGGAAAGAGTGCGTCTGGAACCTGCCGCTTCTTGAGATAGTACACTTTGTTACAAGGGGGAGTCGATTAGGCGTAGAAGCGGCGCAGTTGCGCCACGTTCCACGGGTTGCTGCAGACTGTCCCTGTCTTCGAGTCCTTCAGGCGGTAAGCTCCGCCGCCAATTGCCTCTGTCACGATGTATGGACCTTCCCACGGGGAGGCTAGTTTGTGCACCTTCTTCTGTTTGAGGCGGAGGACAAGGTCTCCGGGGACGAACGCTCTGGGCCGCAGTCGCCGTCCGTGATAGTTGCGTAAGTCTTGCTGATACACGGCTGTGCGGGTAAGGGCGATGTCGCGTGCTTCGTCCAGGGTATCCATGTCGTCCTCGAGTGCTTCTTCTGCTCGGACTCGTCGTAGGCCACCACTCGGGGTGCATCGAACTTGATGTCGCATGGCATGACTGCTTCTGCGCCGTAGACCATGAAGAATGGCGTGTACTGAGTGGATCTGTTTGGCGTAGTGCGCAGGCTCCACAGCACAGACGGCAGCTCTCGACCCAGGCGCCTGCGGCGCGCTTCAATGGTACTCGCAGGCGCTTCTTGATGCCCTTGCAGACTAAACCATTGGACTTTTCGACTTGCCCATTGGATTGCGGGTGCGAGACAGATGCGTAGTTGAGCTTGATGCCTTGCTCGGAGCAGAAGTCCTTGAATTCTTCGGCTGTGAAGTTCGTGCCGTTGTCGGTGATGATGCTGTTGGCACCCGAACCTGAAGATGATGGACCTGATGAAGTTAACTGCTGAGGATGCAGTCGAACTTGTGATAGGCACGGCTTCGATCCACTTCGTGAACTTGTCGACTGCCACCAGGAGTGCGTGTGTCCTCCTGGCGAGGACTTCTTGAGTGGACCCACCATGTCGAGCCCCCATTGAGCGAAGGGCCAGGCAAGGGATGGTCTTTAGTGCTGAAGCTGGCGCGTGCGGCTTGTTGGCGAACTCCTGGCAGCCGAGACATTTCCTCACGAGTTCTTCTGCGTCTTGCATTGCGGTGGGCCAGTAGAATCCGGCTCGAAGCTTTGGCCACTAAGGCACGACTGCTGGCGTGATGCCCGCAGGTGCCTGTATGAATTTCGAGCAGGATGGCTTGACCGTCGACTGGATCAACGCACCTTTGCAGGACTCCTGAGATGCTTCGCTTGTATAGCTCCCCCTTGATGATGGTGAAGCCTTTCGAACGGCGAATAATGCGCTTGGCTTCGACTGAGTTGACTGGCAGTCTCTGGTGCAGCATGTACGCCAGATATGGGCTCGTCCAGGTGGGCTCGATGAGCAGAACCTCCATTGGCTCCTTCTCTTTGCCTGGCGGGTCGGCGGTGCTCGTTGATGGTGTGGAGGATCCGGGCGTGGGTCGAAGTTTGACAGACCGCTGCGTGATGCGCTCAAGGAAGACGCCGGGTGGCACCTGCGCCTTGTCTGAGCCCAGGTTGGCGAGGGCGTCGGCTTCCTCGTTGCTTTCGCGGCCGATGTGCCGCAACTCGCAGCCGTCGAAGGTGCCCTCCAGCTGGTTGTACAGGTCTCTGTAGGCGATCATGTTGTCGGCGATGGCGTCACAGGCCTTCATGGTTTGCTGCACGACGAGGTAGGAGTCGCCGTAGATCATGAGGTGAGTGGCGCCGCAGTTCTTGGCCATTCGCATGCCATGGATTAGGGCTTCGTACTCAGCCTCGTTGTTGGAGGGTGTTGGGAAGTCCATCTGTAGCACGTACTTCAGCTTGTCGCCTTTGGGGGAGATGAGGATGACTCCTGCCCCGGCTGATCTGAACTTTTTGGAGCCGTCGAAGTACATTGTCCATGCGTTGGACAGGTCGGGGACATCTGGCAGCTGGGCTCTATCCACTCGGTGGTGAATTCTGGGAGCACTTGGGCCTTGATTGACTTCGGGTGAGCGTATTTCAGCCCCCAGGGTCCTAGCTCGACGACCCACTTAGCGACTCGTCCTGTCGCGCATTGGTTGGTCAGGATGTCGGAGAGCCCGGAGGAGCTTACCACCGTGATCGGGTGCTCGGAGAAGTAATGGATTACTTTCCTTGAAGTCATGAAAACTCCGTAGGCCAGCTTCTGGTAGTGCGGGTAGCGCTGCTTGGACAGGGTCACACCTCGCTGAGGTAGTAGACGGGTCGCTGACAGGGTAACTGTGCCCTTCTTCTTCTCGTTCGACTACGAGTACCGTGCTGACCACCCTGTTTGTGGCTGACACGTAGAGGTATAGCGGCTCGTTCTCCAGTGGAGCCACCAGTACTGGGGAAGTCGTGAGTGTTTTCTTGAGTTGGTCGAACGCGACTTGCGCTTCTTCTGTCCACTCGAACTTGTCTGTCTTTTTCATCAGTTGGTAGAAAGGCAGGGCCTTTTCTCCCAACTTACTTATGAACCGGCTGAGAGCTGCGACTCGGCCGGCTAGGCGTTGCACCTCGTGAAGCTTGGTCGGTGCTGGCATTGCGAGTATGTTTTGCACCTTCTCAGGGTTGGCTTCGATTCCTCTTGCAGAGACGAGGTACCCAAGCAGTTCTCCGGCTGGCACGCCGAAGACACACTTGTCTGGGTTCAGCTTGATCTGATACTCGTCGAGGGCGGCGAAGACCTTGCGGAGGTCGGCGATGAGGGTGTCCTCCTTGCGGGTGGTGACGACGATGTCGTCGACGTAGACTTGGACGATCTGCCCGATGAGCCCTTTGAGGCATGCTTGCATTGTGCGCTGGTACGTGGCACCAGCGTTCTTCAACCCGAAGGGCATCGTCTGGTAGCAGAAAACGCCGTCGGGTGTGATGAATGCTGTCTTCTCCTCATCGTCGACGTTCAGTCTGATCTGCTGGTAACCTGAGTAGGCGTCCAGGAAGGACAGGCGTTCGCAGCCTGCAGTCGAGTCGATGATCTGATCTATCCGCGGGAGCGGGAAATGGTCCTTGGGGCAGCATTTGTTGAGGGCGGTGAAGTCGACGCACATGCGGAGTTTCTTCGTCTTCTTCTTCTCCACAGGACTGGGTTGGCGACCCAGTCCGAGTCCTTGATCTCTCGGATGAACTTGGCATTCAGCAGTCGATCGATTTCTCTGCTGATTTCGTCTCGCTTGGGCCCGGAAAAGCGTCGCATGGCCTGTTTGACGGGTCTGGCGTCCTTGTGGACCTTTAAGGAGTGCTCGGCGAGGTTCCTGGGTATTCCTGGCATGTCAGAGGGTTGCCATGCGAAGATTCTCCAGTTCTCACGTAGAAACTCGACGAGCGCGCCTTCCTATGCGGGAGTCAGACTCGACGATACTTTGACCGTCTTGCTGGCGTCAGTCGGGTGGACCTGATGGGTCGTTGTGTCGTCAGCCGCGTTGAAGGCAGCGTCCTTGGCTGGTTTCTTGCGGGCTGGGAAGATGGTCTTGTCGTTGTCGACTGCCATTGCCTCGAAGTGCTCTTCGACTCCGAAGAATTCGGAGATCTTGCTGAACTCGCGGTCGCAGCTGTTGGAGCGGTCGAAGTCGCCGTGCACCGTGATGACGCCCTTGGGTCCAGGCATCTTGAGCATGAGGTAGGCGTAGTGAGGTACCGCCATGAATCTGGCGAAGGTTGGGCGCCCGAGTATCGCGTGGTACTGCGACTTCCAGTCGACTACCTCGAAGTCGATCGACTCCCTCTTGAAGTTTTCGGGTGTGCCGAAGATGACGTCGAGTGTGATCGTTCCCATGGGCGTGACTGCTTGCCCTGGTACTATGCCATGGAAGGTGGTCTCTGATGCCGCCAAGTCCGTCGTTGGTCTGTTTATCCTTCTGAGGGTGTCGGCAAAGATGATGTTAATGCCACTGCCTCCATCCATGAACACCTTTTTCAGGGTGTAATCTCCGATCAGAGCTTCGACTACCAGAGCGGCGTGCCCGGGTCGTGGTACTGCAGGCGGGTGATCTGCTCTGGAGAAGTGATTGGTGTCTCTGACCCTCTCAGGTAGTCGGGTACTGCAGGTGGACAGGTGATGGCTTGGAAAACTTGGCGAGTGATGATCTTCTGGGTCCTGTTTGAGGGGCGCCCCTTCTGTATCATGTTGAGTTGTCCGCGTGCCGCTGGATATGCGTCCTGGATCACCGGTGGGGCATCTTGCTGCGGCTGCTGCTGCTGCTGCAGAAAGGCTCCCGCCGCCTGTGCTGGATTGGCGACTGCGGGTGCTGCCTGGATGGCCAGCTGCGCGGCTGGCTGCGCTGCGGGTGCTGGAGTGACTATCTTCTGCATGGCTTCGTATATTTTGCGTGCCTTTCGACAGTCCTTCAACAGGTGGTTGGATCCCCACTTGCCCGTTTCCGGGTTCCTGAACATGTGGTGCCTGCAGGGTTGTTCCAGCTCTTCCGCTGGGCTTAGTGTGCGTTTCTGCCACTCGCGTTTATGGCCTCCGTCGCTGCGGTAGTTGCTGCCGCCGCTTCGGTTGTACTGCCCCTGGCTGTATTGGCGACTCTGGTCACCGCCGCTTCGACTGTACTGTGCATGGCTGTATTGGCGACTGCTGTCGCGCGCTTCATCCTCACGGGGGGTTTGGAATCCCGCCGCTACTAGCTCGATTGAGTCGTTGCCGTTGTAACGCGGCTTCTTCTTGTGGCGCCCTTCTCGCCAGTTGCTTGGTCCGGCTTCGTCCTTCGGGGAGTAGTGTGAACTATTGCGGACCGAGTCCTCTCCGTCTGCCCACTGGTTTGCTATCTTCATGACCTCGATCATGTTTTTCGGCCGGAGCCTACCAAACTCCTCGCGGAGGTCGCGGCGGGAGACGCCGTGCATGAAGGCATCCATCACTCGGTCCTCCGAGGCGGTCTCCATGGTGTTGCGGAGCAGGTCCAACGCTGGATGTATGACCGGAGCGGCTCGTCTCGTCCTTGCTTGCATGCTTGTAGTTCGACGAACGTCGTCGGTCTCGAGTACGTCCCAGGAAGGATTTAACGAAGGCTTCCGCGAACTCGTCCCACGTCCTGAAGGCGTTCTTGGGTTGAGTGTTGAGCCACCCGCGTGCAGAGCCCGTGAGCATCAGCTGGATGTACTGCATGGCCGTAGTCGAAGTACCGCCCTGGCAGCTGCAGGCTATGAGGTAGTCTTCTAGCCAGAGTCTGGGTCCTGCTTCCCGTCGTACTTGACTGCTTCTGCCGTGAGCTTGAAGCCCTTGGGCATTCTTGTGTCGCGTATGTTGAAGCTGAAGCATGCGGCGCCGCACGGCTCGTAGTCGCCGTCGTTGCGGTCGTAGTCGAAGTTGGACGTGCTGACCGGCCGCTGGTGCGGCTGCGGTCTACCGTCCTTTGTGTGATGACGTTGCGGAGGTCTTCACCTGGCTGCGGTTGTCGCAGTTGTCTTGTCGCCGGGGCTGCGAGTGCTGCGGGCTCGTGGTCGCGGCGATCTCGATCTTCTCGCGCTTTTTCTGTCGGCGCCTTGTTTACCAGTGCGTCTTCGAGTGCCTTGATAGACATGATCTGCTGCTTGTGGAGGAGAGCGCGCGAGTCGCCCTCAGGCGGCTGTGTCAGCCGCAGGTATGTTTCGACTGCCATGAGTGCGGCTCCGGGTGTCTTGGGGACGGGTATTCCGTCTGCGTCTTCTATGTATGATGACTCGAGGTTGCGGGTGACTCTAGCGCGGTCGACCTCCGTCATCAGGGGCACGCGGGCTCTGTGGCGCCTTGCTCCTTGCGAGACCTCTGTTGAGGCAGTGAACGAGTAAGCGGCCCTCCTGGCGCTCGACGCGTCGGCCTCCTCCTTGCGTCGGAGGAGCTCGGCCTTCTCTGCGCGGAGTCGTTCGCCTTCCTTCCGCAGCAGGTACTGGACCGCCATAAGGTCCTCCCGGGGTGCATCCGGTGGGGGGTATGTGCCGTCCTCGACGTGCTTCAGGGCTTTGATTGCCATGTCGCGGGTGATGGTGAGTCGCGTCACCTGGTCCGGCATGACCACCTCCAGTGGGTATGCGGGTTCGTCGTCGTTGCCCTGCGGCCTCTGGCCGATCATGAAGACTTGCGCGGGGTAGATCTGGGCAGTGGGACGGTGCTGCCACTGCTGCTTCCTTCGTCCGAGCCGTGCTCGGAGCTGAAAATGGGTGCGACGTGGTGGACACCACAGTCGCCGCCGAGGCTCCTTCCCTGGAGTTTCGCGATCTTCGCCGCGGTCGTGAGGAGTGATGTCGCTGTGTCGACGTGGGCGCGATTGGCTTGTTGACGATCTTGTAAGTCGATGGAGACGCGAGTGGCGCGGATAGAACGACGCGACCTCGTTGCGCGCGAAGGTGTGGTCGACGTAGTCGAAGTTGACGTAGATCTTGGCCTTGCCAGCGACGCGATCGAGGTAGTCGAAGTAGACTCGATCCGCGCGGTGGTCGACGAGGTGGTCGACGTAGTCGTAGCAGATGCGATCTCCGTGGTAGCCGGAGACGCTGATGGCGCGGCCGCGTTGGGCGCGATCTCTGCCGCAGCGGAGGCGGTCGGAGTAGTCGAGGCGGACGCGATCTTCTCAGCAGTCGAAGATGCTGTCGCCGCAGTCGCAGCAGATGCGATCTCCGCAGCAGGTGGGGGCGTGGTTGGCGCAGCCGCGGCAGATGCGGGTGCCACCACCGCGGGCGGTGCGATCGCCGTGGATCTGAGTACTCCACAGCTGTCTACGAAGTAGTGCATGGTACCGAAGGTGAGGCACATACCTACGTGCAGATCGGCGTACACCGAGCGGTGGGCCGGCGGGTGGAAGGTGTACTCGAAGGAGCCGAAGCAGATTGGCTCCTTGGTGATGCAGACGTCGGTCTTCAAAGTTGATGGAGCCGGTGCGACCATGGTTCCAGCGCTCGTTCTTTCCCACAGACGGCGCCAATTGACGAGGTGTGGACTCGGCAAATCCCTGGGTTGTGTACCCCGGGTTGATTGAGGGGGAGAGAGATGAGCGCTGGTGATCACGACGGCTGACAAGCGAGGCGTTTTACCCAGGTTCAGGCTCCCGGAGGATAACACCCTACTTCCTGCTTGTCTGGTTATTGATGGCGAGTTGTGGCTACAATGGCGAGATGGCAATCTCGCTAGGGTTTGTGTGGCGGCTATGAGCGTACCCTAGACGAAGGACCCTCCTAGCCTTTATATGGTAGGCTAGGTCTCAGGTGAACGGTGCTGATGGCACTTACAAGATAGGTATGAACCTCATGACCTAGTCGACTAACTTGGGCCGCATGTGTCCTTGCTGGGCTTTCCTCGGGCTTTTATAGTCTTGGCGTGACCCAGGTACCTTCACCGTGGGATAGCCGAAGGGTAGCCCCACGACAGTGTGTGATCCACGCCATCAAGCATCGGACCAGTTGCGTTGACTTGGGAGATGAATTTCTCGAATAATAAACGTGTGTTCATGTGAACTTCATAGCAGGGATATTTCTTTCCCCCGACAATTTTTTTATATTTTTTTGGAAAAGGAGAAACCAATTTTTATATCTCGTTACTACTCTTTGGGTTGAGATGCACTGGTTACGGATCCCTTGAGGAGAAGTTGATACTGATATTTAATTTTAATATTACATTTGCAAATGGGAGATGCACTAGTTTGGACTGTAGTAAGCCAGAAAATTACTTAGACACCAAAGAAATGCTGCAATCCATCAGACCAAAAAGACCCCTTCCATGTATCAAGAAAACATAGTATGAAAATGCCTAATTTTGAGCAGATTATTTTAATTTTATACTCTTAGTCGTTATCAGATATTCTACAACCTTTGCACACTTTAACGCTATAATTTTTTAGTCTTATAATTGTGAAGAGTACATGTTATGTGCATGTGGTTTTCACTTTTGTCCCAATTATGGTCTTTTTCGTGTTTGAGGTTTTGCTCATCTCAAAAGATCGAATAGAGAGAAGACATAAATTACAAGGGCATGTTGCAATGACAAATGTTTGCATTTTCTCCGTCGTAGTTAGCTTCTCTGTGCGACTTCGGTGTTGGTCCCTTATTGTCATATACTCGTGGCAGTTTGAGGTGATACCTTTGGTGGCACTGTGGGGTGATTGATGGCTACAAAGATGCAACATGGGAGGAGGGGGAGCCAGAATGATGATGATTCTGGCGGTGAGCGGGCGACAGATAGACTTGACTTTTTATTCGACATAAATGACCTCACAATCAGGAACGCTACAACCGTCTTCATAGGTGTACACCTGGCTCAATGACCCTCCAGTGGCACCACTCACGGATCATGTGTGTAGGCATATAGATAAGTTGTAAAATTAGCATTTCTACAATTGTTAAAAATTATATCATTTTGGCAATTTCATATAAACTAAACTAAAGCACAAGTTCCCACACAAATTTGTGCTTTAGTTTTCTTCTCAGCCAAATTAAGCCAATTTCCAAATATATTCTTCACGTTTGATTGTGGGGGGAGGGGGGAGGGGGGGGGGGGGGGGGGGGGGGGGGGAGTGACATACATATAGTTGAACAAAGATTGCCACCTGGGTGGCGTGCTCGGTCTTTTGGATCAGACAGTAGAAGGAAGAAATGGTCAAACTGTCGTGCATTTCTGCAATTTGAAAAAGATTCAAGCAACATACTCGGAGATCCCCATGAAAGGCGGGTAAATTTAAGTATACCAACAGAAAACTCTATGTTATCAAATGTGATAATGTGATTGATTGACTTGATCATGGTAGAAAAATGTGGTTCACCTGACAAGAACTTCTCACATGAGACGATTTTAGGAGTGAACATTAATTTTTACTTTTCTTGCCCCTGTACAGACGGGCACAACAAAGCGCGCCTACCTCTTCTAGGTCGAACTATATATGCAATTTTCTGAAAGAGCAGATCCTGAACTTTGAGAGGGTGGATAAGATTTTCAGGGAGTGCCTCAGTAAGACTGCTTGCCTCCGTCGACCAGCACAACAGATTTGTTGCGGTGGAGGCATTACCGGACTACAGGTATGTGCTGCCAATCTCTCGGTTCGCACTAGCATTCGATTCATATGCATTATATGATAGTTGTGTGTTTGTCGTATGTGATTATTTACTGGTGCATCAAACTCATTTGAAAATTATTAATATTTCAACAGTTTAGTGGTCAAAGTCATAAACCGAAGATCATACCAGGGGCGGATCTAGGGGGGTGCCATGGGTGCCATGGCACCCCCTCAAAAAATGCAAAACACTTTATATTGTATATTTTTAAGCTAAATTATACAATTTGTAGTGTATTTTTTCATAAAAATCTATTGAAATACTGAAATTTTGTTGTTTCCAGATTGTATAATAGACTTTGGCACCCCCAGTGTTGGGGTCCTAGATCCGCCACTGGATCATACAAATCGAAGGCAATTATACTTTCACACAGTAACCACAGATAGCTCGATCTCACCATTAATTTCCTGACGCGACGCAACGATATCATACCTTTTTGTTTATACTTGATATCACACCGTGTTGAATGTCCACCAACTATTATGGCCATCGAATTTGCCTCTGACGAAAGATATGATTTCCACTAATTAATGTATTGATAAAGATAATGTTGTTAATGTGGGGTTTTTATTTCTTTTATTAATGCATGTCCGATTTTTTTTGTTAATACATGAATAAAAAAATGACATAGATTCCAAAAATTATTGATAATGGATTGATGTTTTAAAATTATTATACATGAATCTTAAATCAGTTGGACGTCAAGATAAGCGGGAGCATCCAACTGGAGTTGCATTTTCCTGAATTCCGTGCTAGGTGCTACTCCGGCCGCTTTCAGTCGACGTCAGCGACCGCCGGCAGCAGAGATGCCAAATGGTATCCATCCCTGTCTCCCTCCCTCTCCGCAGCGGGAGGTACACTGAATCACTGTCGTCTCCACGGCGCGCACGGCAGCCGCCACCGCCTCTACATCTCCTGCTCCGGCCCCGAGATGGATCTCTCCGTTCGGAAGGATCTGTACCCGCACGTCGAGCCCTACGAGACCGGCCGCCTCAAGGTCTCCGACGTCCACACGATCTACTACGAGCAGTCCGGCAACCCGGGGGGCCACGTGAGTGCACCCTGCCGACGACCAACCCGCGCCCTTCTCCCCTCTCCCAGCGCCAATGCCCTCGCCGTCTCACTGATGCAATGTGAAGAAAATCGGTCTGAATTTCTCTGTTTTGCAGCCTGTCGTCTTCCTCCACGGCGGTCCTGGAACCGGCACCTCGCCGGGCAACCGGAGGTTCTTCGACCCGGAGTTCTACAGGATTGTGCTGTTCGACCAGGTTACTTTCGATTGATCCCCGCATTGTCTTTGCTCACCGGTTGCTTAACGTGCGTTTGTGTTTGCTCTGCAGAGAGGCGCGGGCAAGAGCACCCCTCACGCTTGTTTGGAGGAGAACACTACCTGGGACTTGGTTGCTGACATCGAGAAGCTTAGGGAGCATCTGGATATCCCTGAGTGGCAGGCAATTCCATTAGTCCCCTTTTCAAATTCTATCGCCTGCATTGCATGCCTTTTTAGCAATTAAACTCACTGTGTATGATTCTGAGGATAGTGTAGGTGTTTGGGCGGTTCATGGGGAAGCACCTTGGCCCTTGCGTACAGCCAGACTCACCTGGATAAGGTTAGCAACTTACCGTGTGTTGTAATTTCGCGTGAACTTGAAGATAGTAGCAAAAGAGTTCTATTGTTCACTCTGCTAATGCTGTCATGGATGATCTGTAGGTGGCTGGCATCGTTATAAGAGGCATTTTCTTGCTTAGGAAAAAGGAGCTCGATTGGTCTCACGAGGGCGGTTGCAGCAGCTATTTTCCCAGACGGTATGTCGTGCTATCATCAAAGGAAAACTTGGTGAAATATTACCAAGCTATTAAAAATATATGTACTTCTGTCCATTATGCCCTTTGAGTAATTCCAATCAAATAATGCAGAGACTTGACGGGCAGACAACCCTTTTAGCCAAATCACCCAAGTTTGTAATGAAATATAAGCATTACATTTACTCTGTTTTTCGAGTAACCTCTTGAGGAGGGCAGAGCGTTCCTGCAATTCACATAAAGAAAAAGAGTTGGCCCAGTATATAAAAAAGACGGGGGCCAAAAACCATACATTGCCCTCTTTATGAGGAAAACCGGACCGAAAAAACAGCACATGCGAGGAGACCCGTCACCCACATGACGCTTGTCCACCAAACTCACTCCACCGGCTCCGGGGCCGCGGCCCCGACTTACGCCACTCGGCACCAAAGCCGCACACGAGCCACCACGCCGCCGCCTCGATATCTGCTCGCAGACCTCGGACGTCGCAAACCTTGGACATTTTACATTAAGCTGTTCCTGCCTGAATAGATTGCTTACTTAGTTTGAAACATGCAGCTTGGAAATCATATAGAGATTTTATTCCCGAGGATGAAAGGAATTGTTTCATAGCTGCATACAACAAAAGGCTAACTTCTTCTGATGCTGATGTCCAGGTAGACCCATCCATCTTGTTACTAGGTAATTTTACGGGTTCCTTTTTGTAGCCATATACTTCCTCTTCTTCAGTGCTTATGGTTAAAAAATATACTAGTGCATAGAATGGTTTTCTTGATGAGCAGACATGAATTCCTCTGGTTGACCATTTAGATTGAAGCTGCGAAGAGATGGACAATGTGGGAGATGTTGACTGCACGTCTTATTCAAAATCATGAGGCCATCAAACTACGGGAAGATGACAAGTTTTCATTGGCAAGTAATTTCATGAGCATCAAGTCTTTTTTAAAGCACTATTGTTTCATCAACAATTCAGCATGCATTATTTTATTATTATGATTGGCCGACTAGCTTCATTTATTTAAGATGTTTGCATTTGTTAGTTTTTCTTACAGAATTACAATAGTGCCTTTGAAGGTCTCTTTGTTAATTGAAATCCTTGCTTTGATGCTAGTACACTGATGACGGCTGCACCTGCATGTTTCTGTAGATGTCTGCAATGACTATTTTTTTCAGTTTTTTTTCCTTTAAAGTTATATGCTACAACTTGTTTTCCTAAATTCACGTGCGGACGCTGTAATACTTCATGGTCTTGACACTTTTATTATACATTTGGTAACGTGTTGTCTGTCAAGCTTCATGCGCTGACCACTATTCCAAAAGACCGATCTGATGGTAGGGCCGGGCAATCCACTTATACACTCAACACCCCCTCTCACGTGTGACTCGGGGAGGGAGAGGCCAACACGTGCAACCGGAAGAGAGCGACGGCGCGCGAGTCTCAGAGGTATGGCTCAAGAGGCCTATACGTGGACAAAGAGGGGGCAGCAACAATTTTAGAACAAATTGCGCAAACCAGGACTCGAACTCGAGACCTTGGCTCTGATACCATGTCAAGCTTCATGCGCTGACCACTATTCCAAAAAACCGATCTGATGGTAAGGGCCGGACAATCCACTTATACACTCAACATTGTCAACTTTCTTCAGGCAATTGCAAGGATTGAAAACCACTACTTTCTTAACAAGGGATGGTTACCTTCGGATTCACACTTACTAGACAATGTTGAGAAGATTCGACACATTAAAGCTTTTATTATACACTCAAACTCTCTTGTTTTGACATTATGCGTTGTATGACTGTTAGTGTGCGTGCATGAAGCTAACAATAAGCATGTTTAATTGTGATGCATTTAGCTAGACATTCTGCGTAGCTCCTCGTCTGTTAATCCTGCCCAGTTATTATCAAGTTCATATTTGGCATGTAGCGGTAGGGTATATAGATGACATTGTCGGTTAGGGGTATGAAGTGTTAACATTGTAGATTTGGGCATCATTAGTGATTATGTTGCAGGGGAGGTATGATGCTTGCTGTCCTATGATGTCCGCTTGGGATCTCCATAAAGCTTGGCCTGAAGCTGAATTTAAGGTAATATTGTTAATCATTTCCATAGTTTCCAAAATCATATTTGGCCTGAAGCTGAAACTATAAAATTTCCTGTTTGATATTAGGCGTTGTATTGTTATCATGTACTATTGCTTTCCTGTACCTGAAGCCTGAAGCTATGAAAACTGGATTTTGGTAGTTCAGTCCATCTTTTTGTAGGTAAACCAAATATATTGACCTTAGGACATTGTGACTGCAGGTGGTTCTAGATGCAGGACACTCTGCCAATGAAGTTGGCATCGCAGCTGAACTGGTATCAGCTAACGAACAGCTTAAAAGGATGCTGAGAAAATGAGCATAGCGGCAGAAAGCATTTATATGTCAATTATTTGCTGGTACCTTTAAATATCTGACTCAAATATGACAGCTATATGCCATGTGGAATTTTCAGATCTTTAAAGGAGGGTGTGAGACGGAAATTCGCATTGGCACCCGGGTGTAGATGCTCCCGATATTTCAAAAAAATTTCAAAATTTGAAAACTCATCAAAAAAATCTGAAAAAAATCATGCACGTACATGACCATGGTACGCACCACCGTATTTTTTTTCGCGACGAAATACCATCGTATGTGGCCTGTACAAAAATGACAAATTTCCTGTCAGATTTTCAAATTTTGAACTGTACTTGTCTGACAGGAAATTTGTCATTTTTGTACAGGGCGCGCACGATGGTATTTCGTCGCGAAAAAAAATACGGTGGTGCGTACCGGGGTCATGTACGTGCATGATTTTTTTCAGATTTTTGTGATGAGTTTTCAAATTTTGAAATTTTTTTGAAATCTACCGGGTGCATCTACACCCGGGAGCCAAAACGCCTCCCTCGGTGTGAGATGTCTACAAAGTTATAACGTACAAGTTTCCTCTAAATTCCTGTTAATAACATTTTCTTTGTCAAATATTAACTATAGGTTGCAAAAAAAATTAGATACGACACAAATACTTACCATAAAAATAACATGTTATTGAAACAATAATTTATCAAAAGACTCTACCGAAATCACGATACACACATAGAAATAAACTATATATCAGAACAATTAGACGATATTCGTAAGATGGCTGAAAGGATGCAATGTGTGATACAAAAGTAAAATCTGTGATTGCTAGTCGTTAACAAATGGTAATTATTTGTTTTAGGAGAGAGATCATGTAATGCTTTCCAAAAATATAATATATTTGCTCCTATGCATATCAAATATACAAGTTGTTCTTGTGAATTTCGAGTATACCAGTCATGGTAAATTCCAAACATGAGTTTGGTTAAGACTCCGCCTTAATATTGGTAGTTAATAGCTCTGTTATTCTAAATTCCAAACCAAACGTTTGTAAAGGTTCCCCCCGATGAGGATACCCTCATCTCCCCCTCCAAAGCTCTAGCTAAACAACAGACCAACTATTTAGGGGAAGGGTTTCCCCCCACGAGGATAGGCCTATCGTCCTCTCCTCTCCCCCCTTCCCGAGAGGCAATTGCTAAAGAAAGTTTGATTCGATTTGAGTGTCCACTGTCAGATAGGAATAGGGATGTGATTGGCTCAATTCTCATATGAAACTTGAATTATTTGGTATCTCCTCCCAGCAGACATGGTGAGTTGAGTCTCGAAGCAGCAGCTTATAACTCAAGGTCTTTTAAATAAAAGACGATTACCTTTTTCTTACTTATTCGTTCAATTCATTTCAAATAAGGCGTATCTTGTTCAAGCCAATAAATAGAGCTGGGGTTTTAATGTTAGTACTACGTGAGCATATAAATCGTTTCATGTATCAGAGGCCTTTTGGTAAGGGCGTTTTTTTTTTCTAAACGCCTCAAAATCATGTCGAAAGCTGACAAAAGGTCAAGAACAGTTCTCTCACTAGCAGAGAAAGCCGAGGACAATTTATGGACATTTTAACCCAGTTTTTTTAATGTAAACTAATGATGTTCATCGTTTCTCGGATCTGGATTCCAGAGGTTAAGTCAGAGGTGGTATACTTAACGAGAAAACCATGACGTAATCCACAAATCATGAATGCAATCAATAAATGAACACAACGATCTTCATAATGCAATAAACCAATCATTAATGGTCCTTAAACCGCCATGAATTCATGCACGCATAGCACCTCCAAGACTTGCATCCAAATGCCCAACTAATCCCATATGTAAACAGCCAACTATTTCAGAACAGTAACATAGAGATCGACAGAGTGGAGAGTCATTCCTCAAATGATAACGACGAACCTAAGTAACAACAATTTGACTGCTAAGCTGGTCATGATCTCATAGACAGTGGTAGGGGGCCCGACGGACTAATCCTTGTTCTTCCCGTCACTGGGCTTCTTGTAGGTGTCTTCCAACTCCTTCGCCTTGCCCAGCAGGCCCCACATGATCTTCTTCATGTTCGGAACATCGTAGTTCTGGGCAATGTAGATGCCGGCACCGGTACCGACCAAAAGGGAGAAAGTGCTCTGGAGGAATCCCATTGGAGCTAAGCTGCACAAGAATCAGTGTGGTCTGTTATAGAAGAGAACTTTCTTGTTAAGCTGCACAAGATTTCGAAACTTGAAAGGTCAAAAGTATACAACAAGCTCATATCTACAAAAAGAAATACTCCCTCCGTATCAAAATATAAGACTTTCTAGCATTTGCATGCATACATGTAGTCTACATACATGTATGCATGCAAATGCTAGAAAGTCTTATATTTTGATACGGAGGGAGTATAAAGCAATGCGTTCAAAGTACAAAAGCTAAAAACTTGTATTCTACTGGCAAAGACAAAACAGTGGGCAATATCAATCATATGTTCTCCAACCCATATTCCAGCTAAACAATAAACCACAAGCATCTATTATAGAAGAGAAGAAATAGGCTAAACTACTAAAAAGAATTAGTGCCAGCAACAAGCATTCCTATGAGATTTTTTTTTAAAGTACGGCCTTACTTCCTGAAGCATACATTTATCACTAAATCATGTTTAAAAGCTTGGACCGTTTCACAATATGAATAAACAAATCGTAAGGCAACAATCAAAGTAATAACAGTTAAAAAAAGAGCTGACTAACTATATATCAGCATAGCTATTTTTTCTCTCTAAGCCTAAAATGATGCAATCAAATGGACAAAGTTTATATAACACACAACATTCAGCCCTTTCCACATATGAGAAATCCCCTTCCTTAACCATCAACACCTTTTAGTTTGCCAACAGAACTGAACCCTAACCAGGAAAACAAGTAAATTGACATGATTACCAGCTTCCAAATTCTCAATTATATCAGCATGCTTACAGTTCCCCAACTAACCTGGATACACACGTCCCGTTTTTCCCTCTCTGGGACAAACAAACCTACACGTTTGATGCTACTGAATGAACATAAGTAGCTAAAGCATCGGCCATACACAAAAGCTATTAAAGATTTAACTAGACTACTTTGGCAATCAATCACATTCTCACAGGGTCACCAGTAATTAACCAAGCTCCAACCTACATAGTTCTATCTAACTCCCACCAAACTTAATCTGCATTGACAGTACCAAACAGCACAACTACAAAAGAACTAGGACCAAGCTACCCGATATCATTGGCAGGGAAATCGTTCTTTCAGTACATTCACAATTATGGTAGTAGGTTACAATTTATACAGTTGCTTAAAAAATCAGTTACACTAAACAAACATCAACTAAGCTGGACAACTGGGAAAACTACAATGGTGTTGATACATACAGATAAATCGTCAAACGAATACTTTTTAATATCCTCCAACTAATTCTAACCAGATACAGAACTACTCATGGAGACAAGTTCCAATAGCTCAAGTAGATTAGCTAACCAAACTCCAACCTACAAGATTAATCTGCATGTTTTTTTTTTTGAACGAAATCCCCTTGTATTCATACCAAAACATGGAAGTACAGGAAAACTGAAGCACAAATACAGGAGGAGAACACCACCTACAGCGAAACCTACAGCTTCAACCAGCCACCGACGCCGTCGCCGGAGGGGAAGACGCCAGGCCGCCCACTTACCCGAGAGAAGAAGCACCTCCACAAAAGAAGAAGACCGCATGAGCTGTCCGCCGTCAGACGCCGGATCCGAGCACGTTGAACGAGTACGGCCATGGCACTTCCCATCCTCGGTGCGGCAGAAGACGCCGAAGAGCCTGCAGAACCACACCGTCGCCGCGAACCTCCAGCTTGAGCTGCAACAGCAGCACTCCCGCTTCCCCCCTCGCCACCACGGCCGGCCAGGGAAACCGGAGATGCGCACCGGCAACTCCAACTCCAGCACACCCTCCAGAAGCTCCACGGTGAGGCTGGAGCGCACCTCACCGCCGCGAAGACGGAGACGGAGGACAAAAGAGGCAAAGCAAGGTCGTCACCCTCGCCGCGACAACCTCGCCCAAGCCACCGAAGCCCGCCATATCCGTAGATCGACGAGCACGAACTGCCGGCAGCTCGCAGGCACCGCCACAGAGGACGACGCCGAGGAGGAAGACGAGCACCGACACCCAAACTCCACGGACGCGACGCCGGCTCCACCCCACCGCCGCCACCGGAACCTAAGCTACTAAAAACACACCTATATACACGCACGGACGAGATCCGGAGCTTCCCCCCGCCTCGCGACGCCGGAGCGGCGCCGGAGACGGAGGGAAGCGGCGGAATCGCCGGCGAGAACACGGGACGCCTTTTCTCCTCTTCGATCTACTGTAGCAGGGGAAGGGGAACGAGAGACATTTGGGCTTGACGCGCTAGATTAATCTGCATGTACTGCACTAAACAGCAGAATTTGGTAAAACCACTAGAACAAAGCTTCAGGTAACAGCAAATTGGCAGGGAAATTGTTCTTCCAGCACCAGCAGGGTAAAATCGAAGCATCATTTACTAGCCTTGCGCAATGTATGACCAAATCGCCTCAATTAAACAAACATCAATTAACCTGGACAGCAGGAAAAGCAGCAAATCCTACAAGCTTATAAATCCACACAGACCAATCTTCAAACTAAATCGCTAGGACCAACTCGCCATCAAAATCGGACTCGCCGGATTTCTAGTCGGAAACCCTCGCGGAATCGGTGGACCGAGGAACACGAGAGCCACGCCCAGCCAGAATCAGCGAGACGCGGAAGAGGACGAGGGTTTACCTAGGAGGAGGGGAGCAGGAATCGAGGTCGAGCGGAGTCTGGCTTGCGGAGGAAGTGGGTCGGAACCGGAGGAGACGATCGCCGAAGGGGGTTGATTGCAACTGCAAGGATTGTGTGGGTTGGGTTCTTCGTGCGGCTTGCTCTTTATGGCCGGACCCACACGGGGGGATAATCGGACTTGCTCGCCAAGAAGAACTCGTTTCGGGGCCGGATCGGGCCTGGGCAGGGCTCTTTACGTGGGCCTTGATCCGTGGCACACGGGCCGGCTCCAGCCTTGCTCTTTTACTGGGCTGACTCTCTTTTACGTACATAGGTGTTGATACGAGAGTGGAAATACCATAACATAAATAAAACAATCAGCTGATACTCAAAAAAAAAAGCTAAATTTTAGTTGTTATGTTTTTTTCTTCTCTACTTGATTCCTCCAAACTGTGTGTACGACATTTTTCTCCAACCCAGCATTGCCCTTTCCAGGGGAAGAGAGAGGAGGCGATCCGATCAAGATTTTATGTTCCCATCACTAGCGACGCCGCCGGTTCTCCCAGGTTCGACATAACCCAACGTTTATCCTCTTGCCTCCCTTGAGAGTCTCTCGTGTGCCACCCTCCCCTCCTCCAACGGCTTAGCCGTCCGAATAGAGGCTGGAGTTATATGTACTGGTTGTAGGTTTAGGGTAGGACGCGTTCTTCTGTTTTTCAGCTACTTGCTAGTCTCTCTAGTTCCGTTCTAGCGTCTCCAGGCGATGTTGGGACTTGGTCTTCTTCACCTTCCGCCTATGATTCTTGGTGGACGGCAGCGGCGGATGGCAGATATGACGGAAGCTTGTCATATAAGTTCGGTGCTTGTTAGAGATAGAAGTTTGAATCAAATTGTAAAATCGTGTTTCGCTAGAATATGATGTCAACACGAGTTCTATTCAGATTGTAACCGATTCCTGTAATTGCTTGATGCCGCATTGCATCCCAATATAAATAAACATCACGAGGCTCGGTATGTGCACCGAGTAGAAACGCTTCTGAACTTTTACACTGCTACACCAGATCAAGTCGTGATTGGTTCCGTACCTAGTTCTCCAAGCCGTACTGGTGGCGGATGGGTAGCATGTGAACCCATGAAGGTTTTGGTTGTTGCTTCTTCATCCGGTGTGATGTTACGTCAGAGAAGGGTTTTCGGCGGAGAATCTGGAGCATCTGCAGAGGCTCCTCTTTGAGCATATCATCAGCGACAACTTCACCATTGATTCTTTATGCCGAAGGGCGGCGGATTAGAGGTTCGGTATTGGTTCTTTCGCACCGTCTCCATCCATATTCCTCCCGGCCATGGTGCTAGATGGGTGGGAGGCAGAATGGTTTCAGCTCGACGTCTGCATCTTCTTTCCTCGTTGATGGCTAGAGGTGCTGATGCAGCAACCTCAACGCTCCAACCTCCAACTGGTTATGTCCCGACGGCGCTGAAATTTCTCTGATGCTGGAGTTTTTTGTGGAAGAAGGAGTGCATTGCAATTGATATCTGTTGATTGGGGTCATTCTACAATGTCCTTGTTATAATTTTCTACTTTCTAGGGGGTCTTTGGAAAAGCTGCACTGTTTGAATTTAATATAAACAGCTCTTGTGTCCTTCGCGACCCTTCTCCTGTTAAAAAAAGCTGGGGGCTCTACTCTAGCTCGAGTAGCACTAGCACTTCGCTGCCTCCTTCACATTCCATAATGTCACTCAATTGATCCATAATACACTCCATAGGTTGGGGCTTCCAGCAGCTAACTACGTACACCCATGCTAGAAAATTAAATGTACTGCACAACTAAACAAAATAATCCCAGAAAATCGAATTAATTGATTGATAGGGTTAACTGGACTTGCTCGCCAAGAAGAACTCGTTTCAGGGCCGAAACGTGCCTGGGCAGGAAGGCCTTGATCTGTGATACACGGCCCGGCTCCAGCCCTGTGGAGTGGTTCTCAAATGAAAGAAAACACAGCCCGAGGAGTCCATCTTATCAGGCTGCAGACGGGCGTACGTGGGCCAGTCGTGCAGGCACTAGCTTCCCGGCATTTCCCATCCGCAGTGGATTTTTCAATCAAAAACAAAATCCGCTGTGGATTTGCGTGCATCATGCATGCGATGCGACGCCCGCACGTTCCACACGTGCCGTGCGTCCAAGTGTACACAAGTGGTCTAGTTAACACGCCAGACATTATTTCCATGCATATTGTTATATTCTTCACAATGTGTGTATTGTTTTTCCAGTAATGCACGTCTCATTCATCGAATAAAATTTAAGGTACAAGCAACCTAGAAATCGACCTGGCAGAACCCTATGTTGTGCACATAAGACTCTCAACCAAGAAGAAAAATACAAGAAGGAAAAATACAATCCAGGCAAAAAAAAAAACTCCTGAGCTTGATACCAACACCCGCCACTCTCCTCCGGCACCAGCTCAACGGCCACCCAAGAATAAGTGGTCAAATCACATCTTCACCCGAGCTCGACATAGCTCTGTCGCAGATTTGCAGTCTCTCGGACCTCCAAAATAGCTCGCCAAAGGCGAAGCCATTTACGTTTATAATAATTTAGTCGGGGTAGCATCTCGGACACACAACCAAACACGAGATATGGCACCCCCTGCGAGATGGCGTTGGAGGAGATGTCCAATTCCGTCAACCTCCAACTACGAACCAAGCATAAGATTCACCGTCTTCCAGCTACAGCGATGCAAACCACGCCGACACACGCTACCGAAGAACTTCCTGCTCTCCAGTCCAATGCCAGAGCCTTCTATGGTGACCTCGTCAATCCTAAGGTTATATCGTTGCCACGCCATCCCCAATTGAACATACTACAACATAGACACAGATCAATCACCAACGACAGAGTAGAATGCCACATGAGAGGATCATGAACTCTCTTATTAATCACCATCATCGCCCTTGCAGGAGGCAAGACGTTGAGTGCACGAAAACCTAAGCTACTAAGGCCCTAACTGTACAACTAGATGACGAGTGCATTTTTCATCATGTTTTACTAAGTTTTTTGAATACGCAAATGTATCATTTTTTTATCATTCTATCGCGCACACACGCAATTATTTTTTTGATTTATCAGGATTCCAAAAATAAAGAAGAATAAATTCAAACTAAGAAAAGTGCCCTTTTTGACACAATTATGCTATCTGAGAGTAATAAAAGCCTTCCATGTAAGAAGACACACACCTTAGAGTAAACAGGAAGCAGAATTTGCAACACCAAAATTTTAGTAGACTGAATGACCGGGATACGGCCCACCTGACCGTGGCTTCTCCTTGTCATATATTTTTACCCCATGCGATGGGATCTTCATACGACAAATAGAGGCCGCCACACCAGAAACTATTCCGGAAACCTCACCACCAGAAGGGATCTGGAGGGGGGATCAGCAGGAGGGCTTCCATCTCATCCATAGCTGCAATATTGAAGGCCACGACGACATTGATCTCTAGCATAACACCATCATCCACATCTTCATTTTTTTCCTTCCATCTTTTTGTAATTCCAAAACCTAATGTGGATTTTTCAAGTGTACTTGTTTAATCATTAAGCATACATTATTATTATGATGATATCTTGTGTCTTAATGTATGAGCAGTTTCATTAGTTTATGGTGAGATGGAGAAATCTTATACTATCACGAATTGGATGAAATGATGCATTGGTTATTATTAGTATAAAGTGGGGTAATTTTTTTCATGATATGTTGTGTGAATATCGACTTGGAAATAGTTTTTCTTACATACATGAAGGATATTATGTTGGTGCAAAACAAGGTTGGTGGGCATTTTGGTGACAAAAACAGCCCCTTTCTTTTGTCGACCATCAATGAGAGAACAACGGATAACCAAAGTTTAAACCACATCCACTGGGAGACGCATAATTATTAGCTTACACATGCGGTTGCTATTAGGAAAGCTAGTAGTAGTTGTATGGGATGTGTGACCGAGATTTGAGGGCGCACGTCCTTATGTGGGACTCCACCAGCCCACGAAATGTTTATAACAACAAAATCGTACACAATTCTATTACATGCTATAACACTCTCTCGGAACGCTTTTATCCCAATTGTAGTTTCCATCATTTACACTGCTTTCACTCGGTTTAATCTCTCTGTTGTTTTCTTTTAATATTATTTTTCTTTCAAACACAGTCACCCCAAACATTTGAGTGCACATACTCTATATTGACCGAGATTTGAGGGCACATACTCTATCTTGATTTGGATGAAACATAATTTGGATGTACATTTTGATAAAGTCACAACAAAAAGCAAAAGACTAAACAACCTATGCACCTGCACACATAACTATACATGTCCACACATGGGAGATCCGGCGAACTCTCTCATCACCGAGGACCCAGAGGCCGTCAACGGAGGGGAGCACCGGAGGCCGGCATCAGAAGGCTGATAACACTAGGAGACAAGATCGCCTTTTTCTTCCTAATCTACATTGGTTTAGGCCCCCTTTGGATTGTAGAAATCTTACAGTAATTTTGGAGGATTCCAATTCGTAGGATTTTTTTTCCTAAGAAAGCCGTTTGAATCAAAGAAATCACACCTATAAAACTTCTATGGACTGCATTACTACATCTCAATCCTATAGAAATTTTAACATCCATTCTAACCTCTCTTTTTTGACTAGGCACTTAGCCTTTGTTTTTTCTACATTCCATCCAAATGACTATTCATATAGTTTTTCTCTTTCTCTGTTTTGCACATGTAATTCTGTCAAATTTCTGAGATACTTCCATTCCTATGTTTTGTAACATCCAAAGAAGCACTTACTGTAGAATCTAAACTGATGCTCACTACGCCGTGTATCGGAAAGCCAAGGAACACGATATGATCGACTAGCCTGCAGAAATTGAATTAACCCATGCGTAGATGCAATGCGACGGCAAGTACGTACGTACTCCCTCCGTTCCAAATTATTTGACTTGGTTTTATCCAAATACGGATGTATCTATACTTGTTTAGTGTCTAGATACATCTATATTTAGACAAACCCAAGTCAAGTAATTTGGAACGGAGGGAGTACGTGCGTGAGAAACCATCCGTCCGTGCGCGCGTGCGTACGTTACGCTGCGATGCTCTGGCCCATAAAACATCCTCCCCGTACCTATCTACACGTACCAAGGTACACGTATTGGTACGTATCACGCGCGCAGATCGCAGGTACTCCACACGTGATGCATCTAATTTGCTACACGTGCATGGCACCGTATGTCAACTTGTTCAGATCAAACAGAACTTGCAAAAAAATCATAATGGATAGGCCAAAATTTACTAGCTACTCACCACATCTAGTTTCAATTACTAGTCTTTTAAAGCGTGCAGGTTGAATTTTCAAAAGCTTTGGCCGAAATTTACAAAAGAAATGTGATGGAACTTTTAGATTTAAAGGGGGTTAAACCCCCCCGGTTCCATTAAAAATGAAACCAGGTCCGACCGAGTTCCCCACAAGTTCTCAAAGCCTCCGTTGGCAAAGTAAAATTACGAAATACTAGGGTACGACCTTATTACATGATCAAACACGATCTATCACCTCACATGTGATAAAACTTTCAAACGGTTCGGCTAAAGTTCGGTCCCACTACAGTTCAGTCTAGTTCCACTTCGTTTTACAAGAAAATAAAAGGAGAAAAACCCCTCCTATGCCACGTGACCTCTAGGCCTTGGGTGTTGGAAATGGTTCTCTCAAAGACGGTGGTGGAGCCACCTTAGAGCCTGTGTAGTCAGCTGACTACAAAGGTTTTTGGCAATACAAGCAAAACAATTATGGAAAAAATTATAAAATTTCACAAATACATTTTGTTTTGCAAGGCAAATACATGTATTTGACTACACAATTCCTTATTGACTACACAGGGTTGAAATCCTGGCTACGCCAGTCAAAGACTCAAACAACTTACCCAAAAGGTTGTCGTTTATGATAAATATTTCTTCCGCTGTGTGTTTTTAAAATAATATCCACAACTATTACGGTTTTGCGATATTGGCTCCTCAAATAAGGATTCGTGGGCTGGCTCCATTTCAGACGGTGCGCCTCAAACCTTACATGGACGACTCCACTAACTTCAGAAGGTGCGCGTTGTCAAAAACATACTCTTTATTCATTCATATTCCCATCTCAAAAAAAAAAAAATCATTCATATTCTACTACTTCAAGTATTTCTGTATGTTCATGTAAATCAAATGGGTAGTTTAATCTCGAATAGTAATTTCATGACATCTAAGCATTATGGGATTTTATACATGCATTAAGTGTTGGGAAAGTTATTTTAGAAAATTATAATTCAAACATTGTAAGCCCAAGGCAAGAATACCGAGGGAGAAACACTAACCTATGGTTGGATGATCACATAAGGGGTTTGTATCTCTAGCCTATAAACAATAATTAAGGCGGAATATTTCTTTCGGCAGAAGGCGACAATCCCGTCAATAGCGAGCCTTCTATGGTAACCTCGCCAATCCTGAGGTTCTGCGATTCCGTTCTTCATTAGTCGTTGTGTGAGTTGTGTGTGAGTGTCTTGTAATCGCCGTTCCTCTAAAATATAAAAATGCAAGGGGACATGGAAAAGTTCGTATTTTAGCTTGCAGGAACATATTCAGTTATTCACTACCTCCTAATCACTTTATGTTAGAAATTATTGATGACCAAATTGAACATTATTCAAGTCTAAGATCATAAAATCCGATTTCAATTTTGTAATTATTCATTGAAGTCGAGTAATTTGAATTAACTTCAAGATGCTATAGCACATAGGATCCATAAGGGATATTTTTCATATATGTTTCAACGTGCCACCTAATTTTAATTGGATACATCATATCATAGTGGACTTAATTTGAAGTGAGCCGGGAATAGACTGAAAAACATTTCGCTGCCCCCCGCCTTGCTCCTTTCGCCCCCCCCCCCCCCCCCCCACACACACACAAACCTTATCCCTCCAACTCCCAGTGCTACGTCGATGCATGAGTAGTTGCTCCTTGATGTGGCGGGTTCGTTGCACAATCTCGGCCAGCAACTAGGCAACGACACGACCTGGATCTCGCTCTGTTCCTTATGTCCTCCAACTGGTTGTCTTCACACGGTTCAAGGCCAGTTTGAGAGGAGCTAAGGCTTGGGGGGGGGGGGAGGGTGCGTTATGGGCTACTCCGGTGCGTCGGCGGGGTAGTCAGTGCGACGCGACACGGTGGCATTCGAAGTTCATGTGGTGCTCGGAGGGTGCATGTGCTCGGTCGATCGACAAAGGGAATCTGCATAGGTGGCCAGTCTGCTCGTGTTGTGACCCAAATATGGGCTTTCCGGGCCTGGATCTGGCGTCAGCTACACGGTGACAGTGATCCCGAGGTGATGGTGGCCACGATAGGGAAACGCTAGTGCCTAGTGGTCATGACAGCGGTGGCACGCGATGGTAGGCGGTGGCATTATGGTTGTTGTAGGGTGCTTTGTGGTGGGTCGGCTTGATCTGGCCGACGGACATGTCATCGTTCGAGCGCGGTGGTATACGGGGGCGGGGTCGGGCGATGGTGAAATCTGGGCCAGACGGACCTAGGTCTAGTGCTTTTGCGTGTCCGTTTGGGTTCAAACTCTGCACGCTGCGCTACATCTCGGGTGGCGCAGAGGTCGCCGCATATGTTGTGGTTGTCGTCCTACTACCGCTGCGCCTGTTCTCGATCTAGACGTATCCTCGCGGGCCTCTTGGCCATGATCTTTTAGGGATGTGTATTGTGGGATCGTTAGAAATCCCTGTTGTCTTGTGTGGCACCGACGCGAAAGCTCCCGCGGGCATTGTCATTCCTCCCTCGACGACGTCGTTGTTACTCTCTCTACACCCCACTCAGGGTGCCGATGAAAACCCTAGGACAAGCTTGTTGGCTTGGACAGAAGTGTCGCTTTGACCTCGCATCCCTTGTCGAAGATGTATCCTTGATACTCGGTGTGGTGGGTCGAGTTCAGAGGGCACAATGGTGCTTGGCTGACATCTCGTTGTCGTTGTGCCATGAACATCCGCGCACTCTTGCGAGTTGTACTGCTTTTTTATTTCTTATTGGGTACTACTCCGTACCTCCGTTCCAAAATATAAGGCATAATTCGTTTGATTTGACCAATGCTTTGACCAATAATTAGTCTATTAATATATAATTTATATGACATAAAATACATATCATTGTATTCCTCGGTCAAAGGAAACGAAATATGCCTCATGGTCTCAACATAAAAATACGATTGTAACGAAGAAGAGGATCTGCTCTATAGTGTCATCCCGCACTTTCCCAGCAGCGTGCTCAATTAATTTGTGCCTGCAGTTCATCTACGTTCTTATTTTGTAGGTCTCTTTATTTGGGCCACCACCCCAGTTGCGTTGGTTAATTCTCGAGTAATCCACCTGCAACTGTGCAGCGGTTGTAAATTTCGACTCCGCCTCGACTGCTTAAGGAACAGAAAACAGCTTTGTTGGGCTGGGACCAGATGGGCAATAAGGAACATTCTCTTCCTTGCACACCCAGTTGGAAGTTAGTTGGACGTTGGTCCCATACACCAGCTATTAGGATTAACGATCGAGCAGCACTGTAAGCTCCTGCCCAAGCTCAGCTAACCATTAATTACACTCACTCGATCACTAAACTCGGTCACAACTCACAAGTATATATCTATGTAACTATGTTCTAGTGCTACGTAACTGTACAAAATATGGATTTTGAGCAGGGGTCATGGTTTAAATTTCGGCCACAACTTTTTGTTCCGCCTTCATCGAAATATCCAAAATTCGGAAAATCTAAAACTATCCCAAACTACACTTTCCAGGAGTACTTTGCTCTCCAAGCTGCTCTTATACCAGGAGTACGAAGTGGCTAAGTTGGCGTAAAACATTTTTTACGTGCCTTATTACCTGCCTAGTTCGAGTAGAACTCGATCCTAGCTAGGCCGAACGAGGTAGCTGGGGAAGCTCCCTAGCTAGCTGGAGTAGCACTTGCTGCCTCCTTCACATTCCATAATGTCACTCCTTTAATCCATCAATGCGCTCACTAGCTTGGGGCTTCCAGCAGCTAACTACGTGTACATGCATGTATACCCAAGCTACTGGCAGATTAAATGTAAGTACTGGTGTACTGCACAATCTAAACCAAAGAATCCAAGAAGATCGAATGCAACAAGTGATTAATAACTAGTAATTAACAAGATCGAAATAAACACTCATCCGATCGACTAGACACATAAGATCATCTCTCGGTGTGCACGTACGGACTGCTCTACGTACTGAACTACTACAAGTCTACTACTGCTACTACTGGACCGGTCGCCGGGATCAGCTACTGGAGCTAGGCGACGTCGCGCTGCTCCTCCTTGATCGCGCCGGGGAAGAGGTCCAGCGTCTTCAGCGGCCTGCAGAACATCCCCGTCGCCGCCGGCGTCGACTCTTCCGTCTGCACAAACAGCTGCTGCTCGTAGCGCGACGACCGGCACGTGTCCTCCTCCACCACCACCCCGAAGCTTCCCAACCTCCCCAGCGAGTACTCCGGCGACCCTCCTCCGCCTCCTACTCCTCCCTGAAGTCATCACAGTGCATATGTTGATCAGCAAAAGAGAATAATACTATGTATGAGTATGAATATGCGTACGTACGTTCGTTACCTGGTAGCTGAAGGACGTCGACAGTGGGGTTTGTGGCGAGGGGTTCACGCCGGTGGCGCACCGACTCGTTGTCTGTGGCGCCGTGGCTGGAAACGCCGGCGGGTACCCGTATCCAGCAGCAGCATAAGCCGCCACCGTCGTCGGGGATGCAACGGCGGTGGGGAGCAGGTGCTGGTCGAAGCCACCCCCGGCGCAGGACGCGGAGTAGTACTGCTGGTGCTGCTGCATGGGAGCCACGGCGGCGGCAGCGCCTAGGAGGTGGTGGTGTCCGGCGTTGGCGGCGGCGTAGTAGTGGGCGCAGGAGAGGAGGTGGTGGCTCATGCAGAGGCGTCTCCTGAGCTTCTGGCGGTCGCGGGCTTTGTGGTTCTGGAACCAGTAGAAGACGTTCTTGCCCTCGATGCGGCCGTAGTGGGCGAGGTGCGCCGTGATCTGCTGGATCTGCGACGCGTTGGGGGTGCGCAGCCCGCCCCGGTACATCTCCTCCAGGATCATCAGCTGCTCCGGCGTGGGGCACCACCGCGTCGTGCCCGACACCGTCACCGCCGCCGCCGCAGCCGCTGCCGCCGTCGCCGCCATTGAAAGATCGATCGAGAGGTTATCTAGCTAGCTAGGCACGGCCGGCGCCGGAGTGGGTTTGCGTTTGCGTTTGTGTCGTGTGGCGAGACAAAAGGTGTACTAGGATGAGGAAGACAAGGGAAGAGAGATCGAAGCTGGTTGGCTGGTTTGTTGCTTTGGTTTGGTTTGGTTTATTATAGCATGCGCGCGGCCAGCCTCTCTCTAGAGAAAGAGAATCTAGCTCTCTCTCTAGAGAGAGTGTGTGTGTGAGAGGAATGAAGGCTACTCAGCTGGTGCATCCATGCACGCAAGAATTAATGTGTGTAAGGCTGTGTACTGTTGTAGGTTGGATTTCCTGATTATATAATCGATTGCACCATGATGGTGTTGCAAGAAACAGTTTGGGTGCTTCTGCCTATTTGTTCTACTCCTACTCACTATCATCCATGATGGTGTTGATCAGTACTACAGTACTTGGTTGTATTGCTAGGCACAGTTATTTGTCACTCGTGGTACGTACTCGCATACCGTAACTACGTGCGTAGTGTCGCGCGTATGTCAGTGTGTGGGGGGGGGGGGGGGGGGGGGGGGGGGGGGGTGTGTGTGAAAGAGATAGATGCATGCATGTGAGGTTCAGTTAATGTTATCTTGTACTCCCTCCGTTCCAAATTAATTGACTTCCATTTGTCCACATGTGGATGTATTTATACGTGTAACATGTCTAGATACATCCATGTGTGGACAAATGAAAATCAATTAATTTGGAACGGAGGGAGTATATGCCCGTCGATCCGTCCGTGTATGTGTCGTTGCAAAATCAGAGATACACGTATACGGAGACCAAATTTAAGCAACAACTGATTTTTCGGCCGTCTTGGCCTTCTCGACATATAATAATGTGAGTATCCTTGAAAAATAACGTCAGTATAAGTTTGTGACTAACACATTGTGTACAACTGTACAAGTTGAAGAGAAGGATCCGGGAGTAGGTTGAGGGACTGATGAATGTACAATTTTATTCCTACCATTTTTGTTTTGCAATTGGTGTACGATAAACTTGCATTTGGAGAGCATCCTATACATAAACATAGTCTGGTTTCATTAAAAAAAATAGTCGCCTGGTTCTGAATAAAATAGTGAACTGGTTCTAAAGCAACCCCGTTAAGAAAAATTCCTCAAAACATATCACCGTTATTTTAAAGGAATTCAACTAGGTTTAATCGTGCTTTTCAAGTATTTAATAATACATGACTTCATTTCATCTACTATATTGTTCAGAAGAAGTTGATCTGATTTTGCACACAAATCTTCTGAACTTGCTTACTCTCTTAATGGTCGTATCTTGAAACCGTTTGCCCCATGGTAGAAGGACAAAATTTGACCTAGAAGATTCTAACGTATCTAGACGAACATTCTTCTCCAAGTTATGAGATGAAGTATGTGTACGAAAATTTTGTTTACAAAATATGACTATTTCGAAGAGAGTGAAAAGTGGACTTTTCCTATGGTTGAACGACGTATAAGATCTGATGGAACCACCTTTTGGCTACTATAGGCCGGGTGGTACTCCACTGTACATTCATCTATAGAAAATGCCTCCTTTCCGCTGCAATGCTTTGAATGTTTCCATCCGTATCAGCTGTAATACTCCGATTCATTTTATTAACACGTCTTGTCGTTCTTCCTTTCTCTCTGCCATGGCATCAGACAGGGCTAGAGCTAGAGCCTAGAGGAAGGAGAGATCAAGAAAGAGGGTGCTTCAATTGCATTCAAGGGTGGAATTACACGTAGGATTCTGGAGATCTGTCTCGGATTTCGGGCGGAGGGGAGAAGGGCTCGAGCATTATGAGGCGATGATGGTTTCTGCACCGGCACTAAACGCGGCACAACCATCCCATCTCTCTCCTAGGAGTTGCTGTGTGGTGCGTCGTCGGCGTCCTTGCAAAGGGCTGACTAAATGGCGCGTTTACTTCTCCCTAGCTAAGTAGCTAGGCTAAGCTCTAGCACGTACTACGCTTGTGCTGCATGCGTCGTTGGCTACCGAGATATCTAGGGTTCAGCTGGGAAGTAGATTTGGAGTGAGTAATTAGATTCACATCTGAAATTTGTCAATCAATCGTCACTCTTCTAAACATTCTATGAATACGTGTGGCATTTGGATACACCGTAATGGGGTGGTCTTCGATGGACATCAACCCTCAATGGACAATTATTTGTTGATGTCGTGGCGCTTATATTTATTTTCTCTTTTTAGAGGGTTGATACATGTATCAACCTGAGCCGACCCATGCATTTGAATTACTGTACTATGAGTACCAACTTTAGTAAGGCAATAAAAAGCTACAGGTCGCGGAATTTCCCTTTTTAGAAAAAATGTAAACATAAATTCTTAAATTTGAATGTAGGATTTTAACTCTTATTTCTCTCAAACGTTTAACTCTGCAAATTTGAGGGTAAAAGTAAACCATCTTGTAAATATTTTGATTTATTTAATATGGTATACTATAAGTAGTATGTAGTATAGCAGGTTCAATAGGCGGAAACTACAAATGACTCCTGAGCTAGATGGAATTCGTTTTTTGAAAAAAGAAACAAAATCGACTGTTTTGAGTTTCCAAAAATCATGAAACAATTTCCAGATGACGATAGTGTCGAGATCTATAAACGTGCAAAATTTCAGCTCAAAATCAGTTATATTTTGGGCTGCACAAAAAAGACAAATCGGGAACAATTTCATGTTTTGAAACTATGTACTATTCACCACCCATTTGTCATTTTTTCCGGCCCATAATACAATTTATTTCGATGTAAAAAATTCACACTTCCAGATCTCGATATTATCTACATCTGAGAATTGTTTCACAATTTTTGAAAACTCAAAAGTGACGATTTCTAATTTTTTAAAAAAGAGCTCCATATAACTCGGGAACTATTAGTCCACTCTCGTTCAATAGGCTCATATGTCTTTTTCCCTTATGTATCCTTGTGTCTAGCCGGACGAATGAGTTCAGCGACTACAATTAAAATTTGAACGTGGAATGCACCCCGAATTTTTATTATTTTTAATAGCCAAATATTGTTTTACATGTGTGTCATTGTAAAGCCGGATTGATGACCTAATTGAGCACTTTTTTTATTTCAGCAAGAAAAATTGTAAAAATATTAGTTATGATGACAAGTTGAGTTTTCAAAATTTCTTTCATGGGACGTAAAATTATTCTATTTACTTCTTTATACTCGACAACAAATCCTAGAGATACGTTCAAACTCCGGGGCACGTTCTTGTAGTACTATAACTTAAAGCTAATTGTTTCATAGGACGTGGAATTATTGTATTTAATTCTTCATGCTTGACAACAAATCGTAGTTAGAGATGCGTTCAGACTTCAGGGCACGTTCTTGTAATACTATAGCTTAAAGTTTTTTAAAAATAAAAAATTAGCCAATGAAACATCAATTCTTTCTTTTTTGTCAACATATATTCGAATTTATGAAACAATACTTTCTTGCGAAGGAACTTACCTTTCTTATTTCATTACAGTAGGACACGGAAACGTAAAGGGAAGTTCAAGTAGTAAATAATATATTTTAAACAACATAAATTATAATTCATGATATTATATTTTTCAGGCTATGTAGGAAACATACCTTTTTATTAAGTAACTGTAGAACGCGCAAACTCGAAGGGATCACTTTTTTTGGTAAAAAAAGCACGAAGGAAATGTTCGAGTAAATAAATATTGTAAAGAACATATAGTAAATTTATAATATTATATTTTCATGCCTATAAAAACTTAAATTTTATTTTGTAATAGTAGGACACACAAATTTGAAGGGGATATTCTAGTAAATAATATATTTTGAATGTTGGTATAGTTCATACACTAGTAGAAAAGGGGCCATCCGTTTGGAGCATCTATCCCGGCCAAATTACAACCCGGGATAGACGCACCATTGATCCCGGGTCGGTAGGGCGGGGCGCCCGTGGGCATTGCTCCCGGGTCGGGGGGACCTTTGGTCCCGGTTCGTGACACGAACCGGGATCAAAGGGTCCTCACATGCGCGCACATGCTTTTCAGCGCTGGGCCCCTTTGGCAGGGGACCTTTGGTCCCGGTTCGTGTTACAAACCGGGATCAAAGGGTCTCCCTGCTATTTTCTCGGTTTCTACCTCATTTCGCCTATTTAAATGACTTTATGCCTATTTTCCGAAAGTAATTTAATTTTGAACTACAAGTGTGTGATAGTTTGCTCTGAAAATTTTACAAAAATCATTTTAAGATACACCAGTAGTGGTTATATCACAGAAACATCGATAGTTTTGAGAAATGCAACCTCTTTGGATGAATAGGCACGACGGGCATTTTGACCGTATTTTCAACAAAATAAAAGAAAGTGAAAAAATACTCAAAAAATGAAATCTTTTGGCATGGAGTCCTTTTATGTGTACTAGTTGCTAGGAAAAATGATAAACATGAGTTTTGACAAAGTTTTCAAAAAACTTCTTCACAAAAAGGTCAATCGCCTATAGACATGTATAAGTTTCGAGTCAAATGACCTAGATATGATCATCCTCGTGCCATAGTTTGTGATAATGTGACCATATCTAAGACTTAGGTGTGTCTTGTTGTGACAAACAATGTTGCAGAAATGAGTTTTTTCAAATTATGTTTATAAATATCATTTTTTATTTTTTATTTTTTTATTGTCAAAATGGCATTTTTTATGAAGCAAGTACAACAAATATGATGCAAAATGACACCCATCCAATTATCACACAAAGTAGGCCATATTTTATCGATAATCCAGCAATATTAGGAATTTTCTCGGTTTCTACCTCATTTCGCATATTTAAATGACTTTATGCCTATTTTCCGAAAGTAATTTAATTTTGAACTACAAGTGTGTGATAGTTTGCTCTGAAAATTTTACAAAAATCATTTTAAGATACACTAGTAGTGGGTATATCACAGAAACATCGATAGTTTTGAGAAATGCAACCTCTTTGGATGAATAGGCACGACGGGCATTTTGACCGTTTTTTCAACAAAATAAAAGAAAGTGAAAAAATACTCAAAAAATGAAATCTTTTGGCATGGAGTCCTTTTATGTGTACTAGTTGCTAGGAATAATGATAAACCTGAGTTTTGACAAAGTTTTCAAAAAACTTCTTCACAAAAAGGTCAATCGCCTATAGACATGTATAAGTTTCGAGTCAAATGACCTAGATATGATCATCCTCGTGCCATAGTTTGTGATAATGTGCCCATATTTGAGACTTAGGTGTGTCTTGTTGTGACAAACAATGTTGCAGAAATGAGTTTTTTCAAATTATGTTTATAAATATCATTTTTCATTTTTTAATTGTCAAAAATGGCATTTTTTGTGAAGCAAGTACAACAAATATGATGCAAAATGACACCCATTCAATTATCACACAAAGTAGGCCATATTTTATCGATAATCCAGCAATATTAGGAATTTTCTCGGTTTCTACCTCATTTCGCCTATTTAAATGACTTTATGCCTATTTTCCGAAAGTAATTTAATTTTGAACTACAAGTGTGTGATAGTTTGCTCTGAAAATTTTACAAAAATCATTTTTAAGATACACCAGTAGTGGTTATATCACAGAAACATCGATAGTTTTGAGAAATGCAACATCTTTGGATGAATAGGCACGACGGGCATTTTGACCTTTTTTCAACAAAATAAAAGAAAGTGAAAAAAATACTCAAAAAATGAAATCTTTTGGCATGGAGTCCTTTTATGTGTACTAGTTGCTAGGAATAATGATAAACCTGAGTTTTGACAAAGTTTTCAAAAAACTTCTTCACAAAAAGGTCAATCGCCTATAGACATGTATAAGTTTCGAGTCAAATGACCTAGATATGATCATCCTCGTGCCATAGTTTGTGATAATATGCCCATATTTGAGACTTGGGTGTGTCTTGTTGTGACAAACAATGTTGCAGAAATGAGTTTTTTCAAATTATGTTTATAAATATCATTTTTCATTTTTTAATTGTCAAAAATGGCATTTTTTGTGAAGCAAGTACAACAAATATGATGCAAAATGACACCCATCCAATTATCACACAAAGTAGGCCATATTTTATCGATAATCCAGCAATATTAGGAATTTTCTCGGTTTCTACCTCATTTCGCCTATTTAAATGACTTTATGCCTATTTTCCGAAAGTAATTTAATTTTGAACTACAAGTGTGTGATAGTTTGCTCTGAAAATTTTACAAAAATCATTTTAAGATACACTAGTAGTGGGTATATCACAGAAACATCGATAGTTTTGAGAAATGCAACCTCTTTGGATGAATAGGCACGACGGGCATTTTGACCGTTTTTTCAACAAAATAAAAGAAAGTGAAAAAATACTCAAAAAATGAAATCTTTTGGCATGGAGTCCTTTTATGTGTACTAGTTGCTAGGAATAATGATAAACCTGAGTTTTGACAAAGTTTTCAAAAAACTTCTTCACAAAAAGGTCAATCGCCTATAGACATGTATAAGTTTCGAGTCAAATGACCTAGATATGATCATCCTCGTGCCATAGTTTGTGATAATGTGCCCATATTTGAGACTTAGGTGTGTCTTGTTGTGACAAACAATGTTGCAGAAATGAGTTTTTTCAAATTATGTTTATAAATATCATTTTTCATTTTTTAATTGTCAAAAATGGCATTTTTTGTGAAGCAAGTACAACAAATATGATGCAAAATGACACCCATCCAATTATCACACAAAGTAGGCCATATTTTATCGATAATCCAGCAATATTAGGAATTTTCTCGGTTTCTACCTCATTTCGCCTATTTAAATGACTTTATGCCTATTTTCCGAAAGTAATTTAATTTTGAACTACAAGTGTGTGATATTTTGCTCTGAAAATTTTACAAAAATCATTTTAAGATACACCAGTAGTGGTTATATCACAGAAACATCGATAGTTTTGAGAAATGCAACATCTTTGGATGAATAGGCACGACGGGCATTTTGACCGTTTTTTCAACAAAATAAAAGAAAGTGAAAAAATACTCAAAAAATGAAATCTTTTGGCATGGAGTCCTTTTATATGTACTAGTTGCTAGGAATAATGATAAACCTGAGTTTTGACAAAGTTTTCAAAAAACTTCTTCACAAAAAGGTCAATCGCCTATAGACATGTATAAGTTTCGAGTCAAATGACCTAGATATGATCATCCTCGTGCCATAGTTTGTGATAATGTGTCCATATTTGAGACTTAGGTGTGTCTTGTTATGACAAACAATGTTGCAGAAATGAGTTTTTTCAAATTATGTTTATAAATATCATTTTTCATTTTTTAATTGTCAAAAATGGCATTTTTTGTGAAGCAAGTACAACAAATATGATGCAAAATGACACCCATCCAATTATCACACAAAGTAGGCCATATTTTATCGATAATCCAGCAATATTACGAATTTTCTCGGTTTCTACCTCATTTCGCCTATTTAAATGACTTTATGCCTATTTTCCGAAAGTAATTCAATTTTGAACTATAAGTGTGTGATAGTTTGCTCTGAAAATTTTAAAAAATCATTTTAAGATACACCAGTAGTGGTTATATCACAGAAACATCGATAGTTTTGAGAAATGCAACCTCTTTGGATGAATAGGCACGACGGGCATTTTGACCTTTTTTCAACAAAATAAAAGAAAGTGAAAAAATACTCAAAAAATGAAATCTTTTGGCATGGAGTCCTTTTATGTGTACTAGTTGCTAGTAATAATGATAAACCTGAGTTTTGACAAAGTTTTCAAAAAACTTCTTCACAAAAAGGTCAATCGCCTATAGACATGTATAAGTTTCGAGTCAAATGACCTAGATATGATCATCCTCGTGCCATAGTTTGTGATAATGTGACCATATCTGAGACTTAGGTGTGTCTTGTTGTGACAAACAATGTTGCAGAAATGAGTTTTTTAAATTATGTTTATAAATATCATTTTTCATTTTTTAATTGTCAAAAATGGCATTTTTTATGAAGCAAGTACAACAAATATGATGCAAAATGACACCCATCCAATTATCACACAAAGTAGGCCATATTTTATCGATAATCCAGCAATATTACGAATTTTCTCGGTTTCTACCTCATTTCGCCTATTTAAATGACTTTATGCCTATTTTCCGAAAGTAATTCAATTTTGAACTACAAGTGTGTGATAGTTTGCTCTGAAAATTTTACAAAAATCATTTTAATATACACCAGTAGTGGTTATATCACAGAAACATCGATAGTTTTGAGAAATGCAACATCTTTGGATGAATAGGCACGACGGGCATTTTGACCGTTTTTCAACAAAATAAAAGAAAGTGAAAAAATACTCAAAAAATGAAATCTTTTGGCATGGAGTCCTTTTATGTGTACTAGTTGCTAGGAAAAATGATAAACATGAGTTTTGACAAAGTTTTCAAAAAACTTCTTCACAAAAAGGTCAATCGCCTATAGACATGTATAAGTTTCGAGTCAAATGACCTAGATATGATCATCCTCGTGCCATAGTTTGTGATAATGTGCCCATATTTGAGACTTAGGTGTGTCTTGTTGTGACAAACAATGTTGCAGAAATGAGTTTTTTCAAATTATGTTTATAAATATCATTTTTCATTTTTTAATTGTCAAAAATGGCATTTTTTGTGAAGCAAGTACAACAAATATGATGCAAAATGACACCCATCCAATTATCACACAAAGTAGGCCATATTTTATCGATAATCCAGCAATATTAGGAATTTTCTCGGTTTCTACCTCATTTCGCCTATTTAAATGACTTTATGCCTATTTTCCGAAAGTAATTTAATTTTGAACTACAAGTGTGTGATATTTTGCTCTGAAAATTTTACAAAAATCATTTTAAGATACACCATTAGTGGTTATATCACAGAAACATCGATAGTTTTGAGAAATGCAACCTCTTTGGATGAATAGGCACGACGGGCATTTTGACCGTTTTTTCAACAAAATAAAAGAAAGTGAAAAAATACTCAAAAAATGAAATCTTTTGGCATGGAGTCCTTTTATATGTACTAGTTGCTAGGAATAATGATAAACCTGAGTTTTGACAAAGTTTTCAAAAAACTTCTTCACAAAAAGGTCAATCGCCTATAGACATGTATAAGTTTCGAGTCAAATGACCTAGATATGATCATCCTCGTGCCATAGTTTGTGATAATGTGTCCATATTTGAGACTTAGGTGTGTCTTGTTATGACAAACAATGTTGCAGAAATGAGTTTTTTCAAATTATGTTTATAAATATCATTTTTCATTTTTTAATTGTCAAAAATGGCATTTTTTGTGAAGCAAGTACAACAAATATGATGCAAAATGACACCCATCCAATTATCACACAAAGTAGGCCATATTTTATCGATAATCCAGCAATATTACGAATTTTCTCGGTTTCTACCTCATTTCGCCTATTTAAATGACTTTATGCCTATTTTCCGAAAGTAATTCAATTTTGAACTATAAGTGTGTGATAGTTTGCTCTGAAAATTTTAAAAAATCATTTTAAGATACACCAGTAGTGGTTATATCACAGAAACATCGATAGTTTTGAGAAATGCAACCTCTTTGGATGAATAGGCACGACGGGCATTTTGACCTTTTTTCAACAAAATAAAAGAAAGTGAAAAAATACTCAAAAAATGAAATCTTTTTGCATGGAGTCCTTTTATGTGTACTAGTTGCTAGTAATAATGATAAACCTGAGTTTTGACAAAGTTTTCAAAAAACTTCTTCACAAAAAGGTCAATCGCCTATAGACATGTATAAGTTTCGAGTCAAATGACCTAGATATGATCATCCTCGTGCCATAGTTTGTGATAATGTGACCATATCTGAGACTTAGGTGTGTCTTGTTGTGACAAACAATGTTGCAGAAATGAGTTTTTTAAATTATGTTTATAAATATCATTTTTCATTTTTTAATTGTCAAAAATGGCATTTTTTATGAAGCAAGTACAACAAATATGATGCAAAATGACACCCATCCAATTATCACACAAAGTAGGCCATATTTTATCGATAATCCAGCAATATTACGAATTTTCTCGGTTTCTACCTCATTTCGCCTATTTAAATGACTTTATGCCTATTTTCCGAAAGTAATTCAATTTTGAACTACAAGTGTGTGATAGTTTGCTCTGAAAATTTTACAAAAATCATTTTAAGATACACCAGTAGTGGTTATATCACAGAAACATCGATAGTTTTGAGAAATGCAACATCTTTGGATGAATAGGCACGACGGGCATTTTGACCGTTTTTTCAACAAAATAAAAGAAAGTGAAAAAATACTCAAAAAATGAAATCTTTTGGCATGGAGTCCTTTTATGTGTACTAGTTGCTAGGAAAAATGATAAACATGAGTTTTGACAAAGTTTTCAAAAAACTTCTTCACAAAAAGGTCAATCGCCTATAGACATGTATAAGTTTCGAGTCAAATGACCTAGATATGATCATCCTCGTGCCATAGTTTGTGATAATGTGCCCATATTTGAGACTTAGGTGTGTCTTGTTGTGACAAACAATGTTGCAGAAATGAGTTTTTTCAAATTATGTTTATAAATATCATTTTTCATTTTTTAATTGTCAAAAATGGCATTTTTTGTGAAGCAAGTACAACAAATATGATGCAAAATGACACCCATCCAATTATCACACAAAGTAGGCCATATTTTATCGATAATCCAGCAATATTAGGAATTTTCTCGGTTTCTACCTCATTTCGCCTATTTAAATGACTTTATGCCTATTTTCCGAAAGTAATTTAATTTTGAACTACAAGTGTGTGATAGTTTGCTCTGAAAATTTTAAAAAAATCATTTTAAGATACACCAGTAGTGGTTATATCACAGAAACATCGATAGTTTTGAGAAATGCAACCTCTTTGGATGAATAGGCACGACAGGCATTTTGACCTTTTTTCAACAAAATAAAAGAAAGTGAAAAAATACTCAAAAAATGAAATCTTTTGGCATGGAGTCCTTTTATGTGTACTAGTTGCTAGTAATAATGATAAACCTGAGTTTTGACAAAGTTTTCAAAAAACTTCTTCACAAAAAGGTCAATCGCTTATAGATATGTATAAGTTTCGAGTCAAATGACCTAGATATGATCATCCTCGTGCCATAGTTTGTGATAATGTGCCCATATTTGAGACTTAGGTGTGTCTTGTTGTGACAAACAATGTTGCAGAAATGAGTTTTTTCAAATTATGTTTATAAATATCATTTTTTAATTGTCAAAAATGGCATTTTTTGTGAAGCAAGTACAACAAATATGATGCAAAATGACACCCATCCAATTATCACACAAAGTAGGCCATATTTTATCGATAATCCAGCAATATTACGAATTTTCTCGGTTTCTACCTCATTTCGCCTATTTAAATGACTTTATGCCTATTTTCCGAAAGTAATTCAATTTTGAACTACAAGTGTGTGATAGTTTGCTCTGAAAATTTTACAAAAATCATTTTAAGATACACCAGTAGTGGTTATATCACAGAACCATCGATAGTTTTGAGAAATGCAACCTCTTTGGATGAATAGGCACGGCGGGCATTTTGACCGTTTTTCAACAAAATAAAAGAAAGTGAAACAATACTCAAAAAATGAAATCCTTTGGCATGGTGTCCTTTTATGTGTACTAGTTGATAGGAAAAATGATAAACATGAGTTTTGACAAAGTTTTCAAAAAACTTCTTCACACAAAAGTCAATCATCTATAAACATGTATAAAATGATTTTTTTATTAAGCAAGTACCAAAAATATGTTGCAAAAAGTCATATACATGATGAAAAAGATGATATGGATATCATATTCGGATTCCTCTCATTTTTCTAATCGATTTAGATATTTTATTTGTTAAATTTTGATTTACGGATTTAAAGATATGAATTATTCCATATTAAATGTAAAAAGGAGAAAATAAAGTAAAATAAATTTTATTCTTATTTATTCAAATATTATTATTACATAATCATTGTGATTTATTCAAATAAATTTTCAAAATTTAAACAATAAAAAGTGTGACACCATGACCCAGGGGTTAATATGGTTGATAGGATACTAATATCAGTAAGTTCTAACATCTCATTTGACAGGTAATTTGGAAGGAACTCTAAAGTTAAGCGTGCTTGGGCTGGAGCAATTTAATGATGGGTGACCGAACGGGAAGTTTGACCGGGGTAAGTACTTTGACCTGAGATTAAGTGTCTAATATGTAATTAGAGATTATGTGTGTGGCTATTTGAAAAATAAAAAAAAACAAAATTAGAAATATTAGAGTAAAATTAAAAAATAAATTAATTGGAAAACAAAAAATCGAAACCCCTAAAAAATAAATTAGCAGAAAAAAAAGCAAAAAGTTACGAACCGGGACCAAAGCTCCCCCGCCCTGCGCGCCAGCCGCGCCCACGTGGAGGCCCATCTATCCCGGGTCGTGGACACCCGGGATAAAAGCCACCCCCCCCTCTAGTCCCGACCCTTTAATCCTGGTTGTAAAACCGGGACCAAAGGCCCTCTGGACCCGGGATTGTTGATGATGTTTCCACTAGTGATATTTTGGAATCTAATCACCAACATCTTCCTAGTTTTCTTGTATAGTTGTACATACAAATGGATACACCCTCCGACATTTGTTTTCCTTACAAGACCTGGTGCGTAGGTTTTTTTTCTTCTGTACACATAATGGATACACCTTTGCACGTCTTTTTCCTTGCAGGACCTGGTGCACAAATTATTATTATTTGACTCGGGATGACCTGGGGTGTACTTAGCCTTTTTTTTTTTTTGTGGGGTGTACTTAGCCTTAGAAGTTAGTGGTTTACACGTCTTCGTATTGTAGGTAAGATTTGAACAAAAATTTGGATCTGTTTCCAACGTGTATGTACGTGACAAAGTCACAAATCTTTGGATTTTCTTTCAACGTGTACGGGATAAATCGTGGTACTAGATTGAAAATCCAACCTCTGAGATAATTATGTTGTTGTGGATTAACCTGGCGTCTCTAAAAGACAACCCCGTATTGTGCTTTTAGTATAGATAGATATATGGTACTCCCTCCGTTTTTTAATATAAGATGTTTTAGGTTTTGTCCACATGCACATGCACATAAATGTATGTAGACATGTTTTGGTGCATATAGACAACATTTGTACCACCTAAAACATGTTATATTAAAAAAGGAGGAAGTACGTCTCAGAGGACATATCCTTGAAAATACGGGTGCCTCATCTCTTTTGCTTAATTTCTTGTTTGTTCCCGACTCGTGATTAAATTCCCTTATTTTGAGTGAGTAAATTCTTTTTTTTCCCTATGAAAGGGTCCCAGCCCCCATTTTACATGCATGGACGTGAGTAAATTCCCTTAAAATTGTCAATCAATTTTCGCCGTTGCTGGATCGACTGACATGAAAACATGCAATGTTTCCCCATGTCAGTACGGAAATTAAGAGAGTGGCCTTGATCCAACGACCAAGTATAATTGAACCGGATGTTTAGCCGGAGTAACTAGCTAGACAGACTGACAAATTAAGCACACTCAGAGATGGGAGTAGCATATGCCATAAGTGGGCAGTTACGCAGCCACAATTAGTGCTTAAAATGGACCACAACACGACAGCTACTTAACAAAATGGTGCGGTCGCTTTACAACAATCACATCGAGGCGAAGCATATTGATAATTACTGCTCTTATCAGACTGCTGTCTAGGAACACGTAGCACTAACGGCAACAATTCAAACATGACAGTGTATGATCTAGTTCCCACACACCAGCTAGCTAGCTAAACACTTGCAACTCTTTATTTACCCTCATATCTACATCAGAGGGAGTATATACGTGCTCAACCGTAAACAAAAACATTCCCAAACGTTTGTTCTTGACGTAATCCTTTTGCGAGGGCACCATACAAGGATCGTCCAAAACAAAAACCTTATGTTCACTTTTGGCAATTTCTGAACTGATGGCAAAGCCTTTTCAAACGTCGATCAGCTGAGGTTAACGTCGTTCAAATTTGACAGGACGACGAGCAAGGAAAACCACGTAGCTAGGTGCCTAGCCAGGACTAGCTAGCCAGAGGGTTTAATTCGGAATCGACGCGCGGCCGGCCGGCCCTGCCACACGGAAACCGATCAAAATGCATATACTAGTGGGTACCTCTGCATGCAATGCAACGCAACGGTGGATGGTGGAAATGTGACGTGTTGTCTGAAAGAATTGAATCGAAGTACTAACTGATGAAGCATGCAGCGCAGCGGCAGGAAGCGTCTAGTCTAAGTCAGTGGCCAGGGGCGTCACAAACTGGCTGGAGCTGTGGGTGAGAACTGAGAAGAGAGGGATGGAGGGAGGAGATCAGGACGCATGAAGCTAGAAACCGAATGCCTTGTCCAATCCATCATGTCCATCCATGATCCACTCCATATTTTCTGGATGCGTCTTCCGTCGTACTACGATCGATAGACGTCGATGACTCGATGCAAGAAGACATGCGTTTGCTTTTGTGGAGTAGTATCTTTCTTCTAGATGTTGGTTGCTTGTACTACGCCTACGAGCGAGCAAGCTAGATCCTTTTGCTGCCTACTCATTGGTGCATCATTGTGTATTTGTGTCGTTGATCCGTTATGCATGCACGTTGCATGCAGCTCGTACTTGCTTGGAGAAAAAAAATTGTTGTAATTTTCATGTTCGCATGCACTATAATATTGCACCACATATGTATATATGTTGTCCTCTGGTAACTAAAACTCCTACTTGTAGAAATAAGGACTCCTAATTTCATATGTGTATACATTTAAGCTAGATCAGTAGATCACAAAAGCATGTACCTCGGTGTAGCATATTTCGCATAAATTTGCATGCATGGATTCAGAGTTTCAGACGGTACTGAAAGACAGGCACACATGATGCATATTAGTTGCACCTCGATCGGGTACGTACAATAACCATCCAATTGTGCATTCATGTACGTATATGCAAATATCGTGTATACATGCATGTATGCGATGTACCCAAGACACAGTAAACTCAAAGTTATTGTCACTTTTGGTACGTACCGGTGCCAAAATATATACTCCCTCCGGTCCTAATTAACTTTCGTGGAGAACCAGCTGTGCTAGTACAAAATTCGTGTACACCTTACGACTGTTTTTCTGGATCGGAGGTAGTAGAAGATACGCACGCATATATGGTATCCTACGTACAGTTAATTTCTCGACATGGATGAATGTTTTTTCCTTCTCGTGTCAGTCCTGCCGTGTGTACCTAGCTACCCTAGTAACTCCAGCAGTACATACAATATTGATTTTATGTGTGCTAGCTTGTGTGTGTGTGTGGGTGTGTGTATACTTGTATAGTATGTGCATCTGATGGATTTGATAGATCAGTCGAGGAGTTGACCGAGATGCCACTACTGCTACCAAAAGTATTTATTGTTAGGCTCAGCAGCAGCAGTAGTATCATCTTATCAGAGACTACTCCATGCAGCACGTACCAGTATGCTGCTTCTCTCTCTAGCTTCTGTCTGTCTCTTTTGATCTCTGTGGTTTCCCTGCGTGTCTCTGCCTCTCGGGAATACGATCCATGTACAGTACGTAGTATCGATCAGCATGCTCGCACCGGCCTAGCTACATGCATGCAACGTCACGCGAGATCTCTTCCACGGATCGACCGGCGGTGCCAGCGGCTGTGTAATAAGAAGCTTTTTTTACCCAATGTATTCATTCTTCTCTCTCTAGCTTCTTTCCTTTGGCTCGACAAAGTTAACAAAGTTATTGCCTGTCAGAAAGTGTTCACTCCTGTCAGAACGGAAAAGGCTCCTCGCATGGTTTCTCTCTCCTCCGGTTTTTTCTCTCTCTAGTAGAATTCTAGCTTAGCTTCTTCTTCCTTCCTCGCTAGCTACATGTTTCACCATGAAACACGACGACCTCAGCTCCGTCCGGAGGAGACGTCTCGTCTCATCAGTAGCTAGCGCACTGTTGAATATGTGTATGTAAACAGCTAGCTAGCTAGAGATTCAGTTAAGCAGCGAGAGATATGAGGACGTGATTAAGGATCGGACAGAGACAGAACCATAACAGCTTTCAGAGGGTACTTGCAGCCGGAAGATTTCAGAGGTAATTGAAGTACTCTGCTGTGGTACTACTGCATGTGTGCGTATGTATCTGTGTGTAGATTCAAGAAGCATGCAGATGCAGGGTCGGTCTCACATGATCGTACGTGGTATCCATGTTTATTTCTGTACTAATTAACGGAAACAAAGCTACGGCGTGCTGTATTTAACTCTCTCTAGCTTCGGACAATGCTGCACTGGCATGTTTAATTTTAACCAAAGCTTGTTTTTAACTAAAATACCCCTTCCGTCCCAGTTCTAATGGCGTCCACGTAGTTCAAGAACAAACTTTGATCATTAATTTGGTCAACAAAATATAAATTTGTGTTATACTCATGTGTTAGTAAAATTGTACCATTAAAAACTTCTTTTAAATATAAATCCGATGGAATGACTTTTATGGCATTCATTTCAGATTTTGTTAGACATGGCTCTATGAAAAGAAAATCCGCTCCACCGTGTATCATCCATGTGGGTCCCGCTACCAGAATAGAGAGAGATAAAAATAGTGGTCTATCATACACAGACGAGCGGGTCTGTATGCAATTTGATTCTCTTAGACAAAGGTCTTATACGTACTAGACCCGTGCGTTTAGACAATAATTAGCTGGACTCACCCCTTCCAGTGTTTAGACCTAAGTCTCTAGCAAACAAATATGCTCTTAGCTACCCACTTAGACACAACGTTCCACACGCTCTACAATGAGGGACGGAGGGAGTAAAAAAATATGTGGCTACAGTTATTTTATCGAGGTTTATCTTTGCTGAAGGTGAATTGGTAATTGCCAAGGAAAATAAACTAGAATGAGCGAAGGTGCACTCATATGCTGAAAATTTGGGATGTTGGGTTTTGATCACCATCCAGTCATACTGTCCATCTCTCTACGACTCTAATGGTCAATTGGATCGACGATTAATGCACTCTTTCATTTTAAGAATTTTGCATACATGAGTCGTTTTAAGTCGAAGTTGGTGTTTTCTTTTTCAAACAAGAATGGTGATTTGTTTTAAATTTTGACATACGGTCTTAAACATGTAGTTTTGAGCCTTAATTTCGATATAATATTCTGGCGAATAAGTCAAAATCATTGCACTGTGGATAACTAAACCATCGCAAATTTATTGACAGGATTTCACCGGATCTATCTAGAAATGTTTATACACATCAGTAGTCAAAGTTTGCTATGTTTGAATAAAAGTGACGTGGCTAGCACCATTGTGTGCTCCAATTACTAACTGGGAGAAGTGAATTTAGATGAGGATACTGACTCAGCATGCATGCATGCTAGTACCGCTGCCGGATCCTAAAAGGTTGAAATGTTAATACACCACCAATTGCAAAGGCAACCAACTTTATATCTTCCTATTACTCTTTTATCTGATCTGATCAAAGGCTATCTAGCTGCTGGCTGGCCTGCCTGCCTGCATGAAGTAACTACACAAACATGTAAACTACTCCTTGCTAGACTTTTACTGGTGCAATAACTTGACTACAGAAACAAAACACAGAGGGTATCCTTCTGTCTCACTGCTCCTAGTAAGTAGGCATTGATTGATTGCCATGCATGCATATCAGCATATACAATTCTTTCTTGAAGAATTCAGGCGGTACACTGATCAGTAGTACTAGCTGGAGTAGTATTCACTCACTGACCACACAGCTGCGGATCATCTCCAATTCAAAACAGATTCTTCCCCAGCCCCACTTTTATGACCCTCTGTGTGCATCAGCTAGCTACCTAGCTGTGCGTTTGCATGCATATTGAAGTCATCTGCATGTGAAATAAACATCTTGTCTCTCCCTGTTCCTCTACTCTTCTTTTTCAAACTTTGCTGTTCCACTATTTCTCCCACTTCCATCCATTAATACATTCATTGTGTCTCTGTGCAATGGTTAAGTGGCACTATACATACTTATATATACATGCATAGACTGTACACAAGGATTTGTGCATGCGATCAGTGCGCCTAGCATTGCTTTGCATTTGCATACGCTTGTAGCCGGCCAGTAGCTGCAGGCCTAGCAAAACCTACGGATGATCTTGCAATCGATGTTGCAATTAGTACCCTGTGTACATCTAGCTTAGTGGCTAGGGTGTATAAATGTATAGTAGTCAAGCTATCTAGCTTTGCCCTTCATGAACTTTGATTTGCTCTTTTCACGAGAGGTCTCTCTAGCTACTCCCTGCCGTGAGAGTGAGACTGAGATCTTACCAATGTTTTAAAAGAGCAGGGATAACGGAAATTGTTCTTTGCTCCCGAGCTCCCTCCACTTAAAAAGAATCAAAAATTATATTTGTGAGTCTCAAAAAATCTGAAAAACATTACAGGTGTAGCCAATGATATATCTCATAAACGTGCAAAATATCAATTTGAAATACTTTATATTATGGGCTACACAAAAATAACAAAGTCTGGTAAAACTTAGGGATTTGAACATATGCATATTTAGATCCACACTTTGTCATTTTTGTGTATCTCAAAATACAAAGTTTTTGTAGTTGATATTTTGCACGTTAGTGGGATATACTATTGGATACACCCCGATTTTTTTTCATAATTTTTTGAAAATCATAAATATGATTTTTGAATTTTTTTAAATTGGAGGGAGCACTGGAACTCGGGATCCAAACGTCTCTACTCCAGGGATAACAGTAGATCTAGATGTTCATTGATATGTTCCTATGTCATCTATAGCAAGTAAAATAGCCAACATATAAAAGAAGATCTAGATGCTCACTCGACTCACCTTACACACAAACTATCTGGTAGCACGCATTGTAGCTTTTCATCTACAACCCACTTATTTTCTCTGTCGTTAACATCAGTTAATATATGTTATTTATATAGACCGCTTATATCATGCTGTTATACTTGGTTTAAGAAAAAATAGGCGGGAATGCAAGTTTGGTGGCCCAGTTGAGGCAAAAATGCAAATTTGGTGGCCCAGTTGAGGTGGAAATACGAGCGTGATGGTTTCATTAAGACATGATCTCGAGAAAGATTATCACTCACTCGGTGAGAGAGGTGATAACTTATGGGCCTATGCGGTGTAGAAGACAGTCAATCGTCGAGAAATAGATGGGCTCGGAGACATCGGAGGCCAAGCAAGAAGCCATTAGAACAAGCCAATACTACCCCAAGAGGTCAAGAATGTCGCACAAAAGGACCTATAGAAGTATGAGGAACCAATAGCGGAGCGAAAACGACACGACTAAGCAACAATGGTGAACAGACGGGAATACAAGCTAAGTTTGAAACCGACAATTGTAAGACAAGAATAGGGAAGGACTACAACAATCACGAGCACCCAGAGATGGAGACCTAGTCATTCATCTGCACTCGCAAGTTTGGTACAAAGCAAAATCAAGGAACCTATGGAAGAGCACCAACACTCCATGATGACTCACCTCGGCCGAATCCCGCCTGGCAGCCTCTTCAAAATGTTTGTTTCAAATTTCTGACACTCATATGTCCAATATTTAGTAAAGGTCATGCCGGTTTTTTCATCAATTCGAATATTTAGCCTTTCATCAAGATATATTCCATCTAGTAGTTTTTCTTCAAATTTCAGCCTTTTAACCGGATATGGCGTGCGAAGTATGCAAGTCATATTGTGCGGTGGTGGCAAATAGTGGATTCTCGTTCACTCTAGAACTTTGCGAGGGGCACTTAAATTCAGTGATAATTAACAAACAATTCATTTATATACACTTATAACAACTTGGGTTAATATTGTTTCTTTTTATATTGTTCAACAGATTGGACCATGCAACGCTAGAGGAGGGTTCAACGAGTTAACCGGAGAAAATATGCATTTTATTGCTCATGGGTGCTTATACCACACTGAAGTGATGAAAACACGAACCAAGACCATTTGCACGGTGAAGTATGGAGCATTTTGTTTTCGACAACCATCTCACCGGTTGGGGACAAATGGTTATTCTTTGACTTTACCAGAACCCATGATGATTGGTATCTTTATGTCAATGTGAACAAGGGTGAAGAGGATGATGCTAACGAGGACGAAGATGAGGCCGGGTGTTGAGGACATCGAGATGGATGAGGATGATGACCCATTTCATTCTACCATCTTCGCTCAAAGATCGATCTCAGGGACCATGAGAAAGCTCACCTCCTTCAGCTTCTACTGCCAATCAGTAGCTACATCGGGGTTCCTTTTATGCTCATTTGAAGACCACAAATCCGAGCAACCACTGTGTGATGGTATTTTCTATAAATATGTATCGTTTTCCCTATTTTGTGATTATCATGTGTGTGGCGGTGTGACATTCTTCTTTTGTCTTTTCATCCCAAAAACCATCTCATAGGCTAGCGAAAATCTGTGGCATCCTGAGTGTAGAGCTTAGAGAAGAAGGGGATGCCAGCCGTGTTTCACACAACACGGACGTTGATGGTCACATCGTCTTCAACATTCAGGAGCGGAAGCAGTTCTTTCAGGGCAAGTTTGCAGGTTGGACAAGCAGTTCTGATAATACTATGGAACACTAACCGCCGCAACGTTGATGTGAAGATTGTGGTGGAGATCATCTAGTGTGGTAGTCCTAACTACTTTTGTCGAGAAGTTAATATTATGGCACTTTGTCGAGAAGTTAGTTTTATGATACTTTGTCGAAGAGTTCTAGTTATGGTACTTTGTCGAGAAGTTCTAGTAAAAATGAGCCAACGTGCTCATTCTGCTAATGTGGCCTTTTTTTAGCCTGGAATGCATCTTACTGGCATGTCGGCATGTAGACACACAACTAGCCATGCACAGTTGGATTGGTCATACTTAGCCTTGATACGTCTCAAACGTATCTATAATTTTTGGTTGTTCCATGCATATTATATATCATTGCCACATGCTTTTATAATGCTTTTATATCATTTTGGCATATTTTCTGGAACTAACCTATTAACAAGTTATGTTTGTGCATTGCAGAAAAGGTCCAAAATCCAAGGTGCTCAGAAAAATCCTGAAAAATTACAGAAATTGTTTTTCGCCAGAAGACTCCAGGAGCCAGAAGGACATGCTTAGGAGGGGCCCACAGCCTCTAGGTGGGGCGCAGGCACGGCCCAGCCTTGACCGCGCCTGGGCTCACCTGGGCGCCTCCTCCACCGCCTTACGTCGCCTCTTCGCCCATAAATACCCTCCTGACCTAAAAACGACGACCCCCGAAGGATTTCTCCAAAAACGCATCCGCGCTCCGCCGCCACCAAAAACCCTAATTCCGGGGACAGAAGTTCTTGTTCCGGCACCCTGCCGGGATTGGGAATTGCCCCCGGAGCCATCTTCATCGACCTTGCTGCCTCCTGCGATGCAGCGGGAGTAGTTCTTCATCGGGGCAGAGGGCTCATGCTGTAGCTATGTGGTTATCTCTCTCTCCCATGGTGTGATCTTTATGTGATCGTGAGCATTGTTAGTATCGCTGAATTCATATGATGTATATGCTACTCAATTGGCTTATCTAGTATAATTTCCGGAGTCATTGTTGACAACATAAAGCCTTGGTCACAGTGTGGGTGGCGTGTGTGACTCTTTGGATAATAAATTAGAGGGATATTTACCATGGATTATTCTTTGTGGAATTGTGGTGTTTGTTACTCAGACTTTGAGGTGTGTGCTTTTGTAGCCCTACACATAGTACTCTTGTTTTATCGAGAAGAAGAATGGTTTTGAGTAGCACTTGCTTGCGTTCAGTTGTGCTAACGTGTTGAGAGAGATCCCTAGTGAAAGTATGATCCCTAGGCTTTATTTCCAATAATCAGAACAGCGTTTTGAGTCACTTTTGTTACATGTTTGCGTGCTGCCATTTTTATTACAGATTACAAATACCACTTGTTACCATCCATATCACTTGCATTTTACTATCTCTTTGCCGAACTAGTGCACCTATACATCTGACCATTGTATTAGGTGTGTTGGGGACACAAGAGACTTCGTGTATCTTAATTGCAGGGTTGCTTGAGAGGGATACATTCAACCTCTACCTCTCTGAGTTCGATAAACCTTGGTTACTCACTTAAGAGAAATTTGCTGATGTCCTACAAACCTCTGCACTTGGAGGCCCAACACTGTCTACAAGAATAGAAGTGTGTGTGGACATCAAGCCTATGTTGGTTTTGCATTGAAAACTACTCTTGATATAAAATGGAGTACTGAAAACGAGGAGATGATGAATATTTTAATATGATGGATTATGGTCATATATATAAATGTGTATTGCCTTGGTACCACTAGTAGATGCTTTGCAAACTTTTTTTTTCAAAAGGGTTTCAAAATACCTTATACTATCAACAAGAGAAACTTATCTTTGCGCAAAAAGAAACATAGAAGTCTTCCTTGTACTTAGTCATTGAATGCATATCAACTATAACCCATTTTAGGTGATACGACTTGGCCCGATGTTCACGGATTGATGGGACTCAACACGAAAGGGCAATCATGGGAGAACACGTGGGGGAAACACATCGCAAGCGGAAGATAAATGGTAAAACCTGTTTAGATCAATCACCCGGCAACAATCCCCAAACGAGAAAGCCTCTGGATCTCAAGAACCAAGCCAATCTCACCCTTGATGAAACCAAATTCTCTTACCGGCTGGTCCACCGATCCAACATAATCTTCAAAGGAAGATTGGAACTCATTTAACTAGGCGAAATTAGATAGAAATCAAGAAAATTCCTAATACTTGGGGATTATTGATACGTCTCCAACGTATCCATAATTCTTGCTGTTCCATGCTTATATTATACCATTTGCTACATGTTTTATGTACACTTCATATCACTTTTATGCATTTTCTGGGACTAACCTATTAACAAGATGCCACAGTGCCAGTTCCCTGTTTTCTGCTGTTTTTGGTTTCAGAAAGTTACTTCTGGAAATATTCTCGGAATTGCACGAAACAAAAGGCCAAGTCCCTATTTTTCCAACACGTACACGGAGTCCGAAGGAGAGACGAAGGGGAGCCACGAGGTGGCCAAACCACCTGGCGGCGCGGCCCCACCTTCTGCCGCGCCAGCCTGTGGTTTGGGACCCTCGGGGGTCCGCCGACATAGCCCCTTCGCCTATTTATTCCCCGAGACGTGAAAACCCTAAAACACCGAGCCTTTCATCCAGAACATATTCGCTGCCGCCGCCGTCGTCAACCCTAACTCGGGGGGTTCTGAAGCTCTTCCCGGCACCTTGCCGGAGAGGGGAATCATCACCGGAGGGCTCTACATCGCCATGCCCGCCTCCGGAGTGATGCGTGAGTAGTTCATCCTTGGACTATGGGTCCATAGCAGTAGCTAGATGGTTGTCTTCTCCACTTGTGCCATCATGTTTAGATCTTGTGAGCTGCCTATCATGATCAAGATCATCTTATTGTAATGCTACATGTTGTGTTTGCTGGGATCTGACTTATATTGATACCTATGTGGAGCTGAATATTATATTATCATGTCTATGTCATTTGTGATCTTGCATGCTCTCCGTTACTTGTTGAAGCCTTGGCCAAGTGAATACTTGTGACTCCAAGAGGGGGTATTTATGCATGATAGTTGGGTTCAACCTCTATTTAACCTGGGATAGTGACAGCAAGTTTTAAGGTTGTAGATGTGTTGTTGCCACTAGGGGTAAAACAGCAATGCTTTATTCAAGGATGAATGTATTGTTTACATTACGCACATTACTTAATGCAATTGTCTGTTGCTTGCAACTTAATACTGGAAGGGGTACGGATGTTAACGGAAGGTGGACTATTTAGGCATAGATGCATGCTGGATAGCGGTCTATGTACTTTGTCGTAATGCCCAAATGAATCTCATAGTAGACACCACAACTCACACATGCATGTTATATGCACTTATCAATTGTCAATTGCCCAGCTGTAATTTGTTTACCCAGCATGTTAGTTATCTTATTGGAGAGATACCACTAGTGAACTGTGGACCCCGGTCCATTCTTTTACATCTGAAATACAATCTACTGTAATCATTGTTCTCTACTGTTTTATGCAAACAAACATCATTTTCCATACGATACGTTTAACCCTTTGTTTTCAGCAAGCCGGTGAGATTGACAACCTCACTGTTAAGTTGGGGCAAAGTAATTTGATTGTGTTGTGCAGGTTCCACGTTGGCACCAGAATCCCTGGTGTTGCGCCGCACTACACTCCTTCACCAACACCTTCGAAGCAACCTCGTTTTCCTACTGGTTCGATAAACCTTGGTTTCATACTGAGGGAAAACTTGCTGCTGCACTCATCATACCTTCCTCTTGGGGTTCCCAACTGACGTGTGACGTTACACGCATCAAGCATTGTTTCTAGTGTTGTTGCCGGGGAGATATTCCCTCGTCAACTTAGCGCTAGCAACACGTTTTCTGGCGCCGTTGCCGGGGAAAACCGAATTGCTTCTGCAAGGGGAGTCTCTCGCACCCAAACTTTTTACTTTGTTATTTGTCTTGCTTAGTTTATTTTTATTTAGTCTTGTTTGCTCTCTTTATCAAAAACACAAAAAAATTAGTTACTTGTTTAATTCGGTTTGATTTTGTTTTTCAAAATGAGTACTCCTGAGAACACTAAGTTGTGTGACTTCACTAGCACAAACAACAATGATTTCATATGCACACCTATTGCTCCACCTGCTTCTAAAGCAGAATTTTATGAAATTAAACCTGCTCTATTAAAGCTTGTTATGAAAGAGCAATTTTCTGGTGTTAGTACTGATGATGCTGCTGCCCATCTTAATAACTTTGTTGAACTTTGTGAAATGCAAAAGTATAAGGATATGGATGGGGATATTATAAAACTGAAACTTTTTCCTTTCTCCTTGAGAGGAAGAGCTAAAGAATGGTTGCTTTCTTTGCCTAGAAATAGTATTGATTCTTGGACAAAATGCATGATAACCCACAAGTATAGGGGTGTATCGTAGTACTTTCGATAAATAAGAGTGTCGAACCCAACGAGGAGCAGAAGGTGTTGACAAGCGGTTTTGATGAAGGATTCACTGTAAATGCTCACAGACAAGTTTTTAGGAGTTTTTGATATGACAGATAAATAAAGTACAAGTAAATAAAATGCAGTAGTAATAGTTGCAGCGAGTGGCCCAATCCTTTCTACAGCAAAGGACAAGCCGGTTGTTGTACTTATAATGACCAAACGTTCTTGAGGACACACGGGATATTGTCAAGTGCTTTCGCTTCATATAGTTGATTAATCTTCATTGTTTTGATAAGTGTTGTGTGGGTGAACCTATGCTAATGCACCGCCCTTCCTAGGACTAATACATACTTGTGATTATACCCCTTGCAAGCATCCGCAAATACAAGAAAGTAATTAAGTTAAACTAACCACAGCCTTAAACTTTGAGATCCTGCTATCCCTCATGCATCGATATACCAACGGGTGTTCAGGTTTCTGTCACTCCGGCAACCCCACAATTGGCAAACGAATACACAATGCATTCCCCTAGGCCCATAAAGGTGAAGTATCATGTAGTCGACGTTCACATGACACCACTAGAAGAATAACACCACAACTTAAGCATCAAACCATTAAATATTACTCAACATAGTTCACTACTAACATCAAGACTTCTCCCATGTCCTCAAGAACTAAACGAACTACTCACAAGACATCATACGGAACATGATCAGAGGTGATATGATGATGAATAACAATCTGAACATAAACCTTAGTCCAATGGTTTCACCCAATAGCATCAATAACAAGAGTAATCAACACCGGGAGAGTTTCCCCTATGAAATAGACAAGATTCAGCCCTAGATGTTACAACGGAGACGGGGTGCAGCGGCGGTGATGATGGTGTTGGCGGTGGAGATGATGATGATGATGATCCCGATGAAGTCCAGCTCGATGACGGTGATGATGGCGACGATTTCCCCCTCCGGGAGGGAATTTCCCCCGGCAGATTTCTTCCTGCAGGGGAGCTTTTCGCTCTCTGGTGTTTTCCGCCTCGTGGAGGCGGCGGAATATTTCGATGGCCTCCTCTGTGTTAGGGTTCGAGGGGGTCAAGTACGCGAAGGGGGAACGGCTGAGGTGGGCCAGGGCCCCCAAACCACCTCTCGGCGCGGCAGGGGGCCCACCGCGCCAAGGGTGAGGAGGGCCCACCATGGCCCATCTCAGCTCCCCCTTTTGGCCTCCTCCATCTTCTGGTAAAATAGGAACTTCCATATGTCTCCTTCGATTTATTGATCTTCAGAAATAGTGCATCTCGACGGTGCTTTTTCCAGCAGAATCCTGACTCCGGTGTCCAATTCTCCATTATTCATCAAACATGCAAAATAGGTAAAATAACATAAGTAACACTTCTAAATATGAAATATATCGATGAATAGCAGTAAATTATGATATAAAATAGTGATGCAAAATGGACGTATCAACCCCCCCAAGCTTAGACCTCGCTTGTCCCCAAGCGAAAACTGAGCTCAGTAAACATGACCACAAGTTTATGGAGCAAAGTGTCGATAAATAAAATACGGACAAGAAGCATCACATTCATTGATACACAAGTCATTCTAGACAGCAACTTCCCTTCATATAATCTAACTTGAAATAAGTAAAGGGAACCACGATGAAGTGCATAAAGAGAACCATGATTGGTGAAGGCAAACTTAAACTCTTGGTCAGAGAACAATTAACAGATCATACTTATCTTTCGAGAAGAGTCTTTATATCAGAGCTTATATAGCAGAACTTACATGCCTTAATCATAACAGTCTCCTTACAGTCATTGATAACTTTCAAAGTTATATTCATTCGGATAAAAGCTATTGTGCGAAACAAGGAAATGAGAGATATGATTAGAAGTATCAACACATATAACTAATTGGATCTCAACAACTCAAATGCTTGCTTGAGATAGAGAGGAATGGGTTTACTGACTCAACAATAATGTAAAAGATAGGCCCTTCGCAGAGGGAAGCAGGGATTAAATCATGTGCTAGAGCTTTTAAGTTTTGCAAAGCATATAGAGAGTATGAAAATAGTTGTTTGAGCTATGTATGTCGTTGTCAACGAATCGTAGTAAAGTGAACACTAACCCCTTGTCAACCAGACTTTCAAGAGCGGCTCCCATGAAGGACGTTATCTCTACCAGCAAGGTAGATCATCCCTCTTCTCTTTTGTTTACACATGTATTTTAGTTTCTTTATAGTTGACACTCCTCCCAACCTTTTGCTTACACAAGCCATGGCTAACCGAATCCTCGGGTGCCTTCCAACATTCACATACCATGGAGGAGTGTCTATTTGCAAATTAAGTTGCTTACTGATAAATCAGGGCAAAACATGTGAAGAGAATTATTAATGAAAGTTGTAGTTAATTGGGACTGGGCACCCCATTTGCCAGCTCTTTTTGCAAATTGTTGGATAAGCGGTGTATATGCCACTAGTCCATTGGTGAAAGTCTGTTTGACAAAAGTGCTAGAGAAACTCTACAGAACCCTCATGAGCTAATAAACAGTGACACAAAACTAGGAGTAATAAGTTTTGAATAATTTAAAGGTAGCACATGAAGTATTTACTTGGAATGGCGCAAAATACCATATAGTAGGAAGTTATGGTGGACTCGAATGGCAATGGTTTGGCTCAAGGTTTGGATGTATGAGAAGCATTCCCTCTCGATACAGGTCTTTGGCTAGCAAGGTTATGTAGCAAGCATAAGAGTTGAGGGATACAAACAATTATACAAGTGATAAGAATAATCATGCAATCTTCCTTAGAAGCACAAATAGTTTAACTTAAGAATACTAAGCTTATGAGCACAAAGAAAGAAAGATCATGGAATAATATATTTGCATGCACTCCCTCTCTCTACTTAAGTCTCAAAGTATTGTCTACTACTGACCAATGCTAAGTTTGCCAAAACCAAAAAGATTAACTTGGTGCTCTAAAAAGTGATCCCTATACTAACAACAAGGTTATCAATATGAAAGAGAATTGCAAGCTAAAATAAAGTATGCAGAAAGTAAATGATAAAACTTCTCATTAATATTTCATAACGGCAACTCACACCAAGGGATACATAGATAACCAACTAAAAGAGAGATACTTCCACATTGCAAACCATCATATAAGATAACTTCCCTACTCACGATATGACTTTATGGAAAAGTAAAAGGTAAAGATAATGATGTGATACCGCGGCACTCCCCCAAGCTTGGAACAAACCAAGGGGATGCCAATACTTATGATGAATTACTCCTTCGGTGGTGGTGGTGAATTGTCCTCATCATCAGACTTCCAGGGAAGGGGTTTCCCATCAACAAAGGACGACTTGGATTCGATTATCCTGAAACTAGCGCAGCGCTTATGTTTTTAAACCGAGTTTCATACTCACAGTTTTGATTCTGGACATCATAGAGTTGCGCCTGCAGTTTGTTGGTGGTGTTGATGAGGTGAAATATGTCTTCCCAGAGTTGTGCAGTCTCCTTCTTATGTTCAGCGACCAGCGCGGACACCATTGAGTGGAAGACTCCCACTTCACGTTCCGCCAGCTTTTTGTATGTGAAGACCTCTTGCTCCAGCTTCTCCATCCTGGCTTCCAGGCTCCCTTCTCCTTTGGGTCCTCGCACGTCTTCCGTCTGCAGCTTTCCATCAACCATCTGCGACTCCTTGGGATGCATCTTCAGCTCATCCATGTATGGGGTGACGACGTTCACAAAGAAACTGTCCTTTGGAGGCTTCGATGAAGACATGGCAGCTCTAGATCTGAAAACAATATCTGGACAGAAACAGCTCGAAACGAAACACGATGAAAAGGCGAGATACGAACCTCGGGGGTTCGGGTGAGTTATATAGCAAAAAGTTTTACAACATAAGGAAGGTACAGGAGGAAACCTGATCGGAGACGAGCTCCGGGGTGCTCAAACCACCAGGCGGCGCGGCTGGGGGCCCACCGCGCCGACCTATGGTTTGGGCACCACGGGTGCCGTCTCCCATCCGGTTCGGTCTCTTATTTTTCCATATTTAATAAAAACGACGAAAATATCTTCTAGAAAGTTATTCGCGAAACTTTTCTTACCGAAACTGTTACCTATTCGAATCGAATTCTGCAGTCCCAGAAAAATGTTCTTCAATGAAAGTTTCCGGAGTCACCACTTTAATTGTATCAACCTCTTCATTAATAGAATCTCCAGAAATATAATGCTTGAGTCTTTGACCATTTACCACTTGTGTAGAGTTATCTTTCAATGAAGCAATTTTTATTGCACCTGAACGATACACCTCCACAATAACAAATGGTCCTTCCCATTTTGAGAGTAACTTTCCTGCAAAAAATCTGAGACGAGACCTATACAATAGAACTTTCTCACCAACATTAAATTCTCTTTTAAGAATTCTCCTATCATGCCATCTCTTAACTTTTTCTTTAAAGAGTCTAGCATTTTCATAAGCCTCACTTCTCCATTCATCTAAAGAACTTAATGCAACAACCTTTTCTCACCGGCAAGTTTAAAATCTCTATTAAGTTCTCTCACTGCCCAATAAGCTTTGTGTTCTAATTCTAAAGGCAAGTGACAAGCTTTACCATAAACCATTTTATAAGGAGACATGCCCATGGGGTTCTTATAAGCAGTTCTATAAGCCCATAAAGCATCATTTAACTTACTAGCCCAATTTTTTCTAGATTTATTAACAGTCTTTTGCAAGATAGATTTAATCTCCCTATTTGACAATTCTACTTGTCCACTAGTTTGAGGATGATAGGCTGAAGCAATTCTATGATTAACACCATATTTAGCAAGAGTCTTTCTAAAACCACCATGGATAAAATGAGAACCTCCATCAGTCATAAGATATCTAGGTACACCAAACCTAGGAAAAATGACATCTTGAAGCATTTTTAAAGAGGTCTCACCATCAGCACTTTTAGTAGGTATAGCTTCTACCCATTTAGTGACATAATCAACAGCAACAAGTATATGAGTATTACCTTGTGAAGAAGGAAAAGGACCCATGAAGTCGAATCCCCAACAATCAAATGGTTCAATAACAAGAGAATAACTCATAGGCATTTCATTGCGTCTAGAGATATTACCAACCCTTTGACATTCATCACAAGATAAAATAAACTTTCTTGCATCCTTAAAGAGGGTAGGCCAATAAAAACCTGATTGTAGAACTTTCTGCGCAGTTCTATCTCCAGCGTGATGCCCTCCATAAGCACTTCCATGGCATTTCCTCAGTATTTCCTGTTGTTCATATTCAGGAACACATCTTCGCATAATACCATCGACTCCTTCTTTATATAAGTGTGGGTCATCCCAAAAGTAATGCCGCAAGTCATAAAAGAATTTCCTTCTTTGCTGAGCTGAAAAGGTTGGAGGCAAGTACTTGGAAACAATAAAGTTAGCATAATCAGCATACCAAGGACTATCTCGCGAACTTACACTTATTGCAGCCAATTGTTCATTTGGAAAGCTATCATTAACAGGAATAGGATCATAAGGAATGCTTTCCAATCTAGACAAATTATCAGCAACAGGATTTTCAGCACCTTTTCTATCTATGATATGCAAATCAAATTCTTGCAAAAGAAGTACCCATCTAATAAGCCTTGGCTTAGCATCTTTCTTTTCCATAAGGTATCTAATTGCAGCATGATCAGTATGAATAGTGACTTTCGAATCAACTATGTAGGGTCGAAATTTGTCACAAGCAAAAACTACAGCTAGAAATTCTTTTTCAGTAGTGGCATAATTCTTTTGAGCAGAATCAAGAGTTTTACTAGCATAATGAATAACATTTAACTTTTTATCTACTCGCTGCCCAAGAACAGCGCCTACAGCATAATCACTAGCATCACACATAATTTCAAAAGGTAAATTCCAATCAGGTGGTTCAACTACAGGAGCGGTGATTAAAGCCTTTTTCAAAGTTTCAAAAGCTTCCTTACAATCATCATCAAAAACAAAGGGTACATCTTTTTGAAGAAGATTAGTAAGAGGCTTGGAAATTTTAGAGAAATCTTTAATAAACCTCCTATAAAAACCAGCATGACCAAGAATACTACGAATACCTTTAACATCTTTGGGACAAGGCATCTTTTCAATTGCCTCCACTTTAGCTCGATCAACTTCAATACCTCTTTCAGAAATTTTATGTCCAAGAACAATTCCTTCATTAACCATAAAGTGGCATTTCTCCCAATTAAGAACAAGGCTAGTTTCTTCACATCTCTGCAAAACTTTGTCAAGGTTGTGCAAACAATTATCAAAGGAAGTTCCATAGACGGAGAAATCGTCCATGAAGACTTCCACAATTTCCTCACAAAAGCCATGAAAAATAGCAGACATGCATCTTTGAAAAGTAGCAGGAGCATTACATAAACCAAAAGGCATACGTCTATAAGCATAAGTTCCATAAGGACAAGTAAAAGTAGTTTTCTCTTGATCTTGCGCTCTCACAGCAATTTGAGAAAACCCAGAATACCCATCAAGGAAACAAAAGTGAGTTTTCTTGGACAACCTCTCAAGCATTTGATCAATAAAAGGCAAAGGATAATGATCTTTCTTAGTTACTTTGTTAACCTTTCTAAAATCAATGCACATCCTATAACCAACTACTACTCTTTGAGGAATTAGTTCATCATTTTCATTAGGAACAACGGTAATTCCTCCTTTCTTAGGAACAATGCACAGGACTTACCCATCTACTATCAGCAATAGGATAAATAATACCAGCTTCAAGAAGTTTTAATACCTCATTTCTTACCACTTCTTTCATCTTGGGTATTAAACGACGCTGATGCTCAACAACAGGCTTTGCATCAGGTTCCATGTTGATGGCGTGCTGACATATAGTAGGAGAAATTCCCTTCAGGTCATCAAGAGTATATCCCATAGCTCCGCGGTGTTTCCTCAACACTCCCAATAACCTTTCCTCCTCTGTACCTGAAAGTTTAGAGCTGATAATAACAGGATATATTTTCTTATCATCAATATAAGCATATTTAAGATTATCAGGCAGAGGTTTCAAATCAAAAACAGGATCCTCCTTGGGTGGCATTGTGGTACCCAAATCTTCCACAGGTAAATTGTGTTTGAGCATAGGTTGACGAAGGAATACTTCATCAAGCTCATTCCTTTCTTCCCTGAAGTTCTCACTTTCATGATTCTCCATATGTTGCTGCAAAGCATTGTTAGGAGCAAGAACAATAGATGCAAGTTGAGCAATTTCAAAATCCTCACTAGGCAATTCAGTTTCATAAGGTGCTTTAGCAAATTTAGAGAAATTGAATTCATAAGATTCACCAGCAAATTTAGTAAAGATTTTCTCTTTCTTACAATCTATAACAGCACCACAAGTATTCAGAAAAGGTCTACCAAAAATAATAGGACAACTATCATTGGCAGCCGACCCAAGTACAAGAAAATCAGCAGGGTATTTAGTCTTACCACAAAGGACTTCGACATCTCTAATGATACCAATTGGAGAGATAGTTTCCCTATTAGCAAGCTGAATAACCACATCAATCTCTTCAAGTTTACAAGGAGCAATTTCGTGCATAATTTCCCTGTAAAGCTCATAAGGAATAGCACTAGAACTTGCACCAATATCACATAAACCATAATAGCAATGATCACCTATCCAACAGAAAGCACAGGAACACTAGACTTCCTAGAACTTTTAGGATGTGAGACAATATTAGAAGCATCCTCACAAAAGATAATGTGTCTATCTTCTAAATTTTCAGTGACAAGATCTTTAACCAATGCTACAACAGGTTCAACAGTTATTTGCTCATCAGGTTTGGTAGTTTTCTTATTACTTTTACTAACAACACCAGTTATGATAGTATGTTCCTTAATCTTATTAGGAAAAGGAACTTTTTCAATATAAGGTTCTGGAATAATGCGATCAGCAACATTAACCTCAACACCTTTAGATATATGAGAAACAGATTCATCTTTATATGGTTCATGATAATTTTTAAAACCCTCCTTCGGCAAACCGAAATAGGAAGCAAAGGCTTTATAAAAGTTTGCAACAATTTGAGAGTCAAGACCATAAGTAGTGCTAATTTTGCGATAATCATCAGTATCCATAAATTTTTAACACACTCAAAGTCATAGTTTATACCTGACTCCCTACCTTTGTCATTCTCCCATCCTTCAGTGTTCTCCTGAATCCGATCAAGAAGGTCCCACTTAAACTCTTCTTTATTACGAGTGAACGATCCAGCACAAGTGGTATCCAATAGAGTTTTATCTTGAAAGGAGAGTCTTGCATAAAAGTTATCAATAACAATATTACCAGGAAGCTCATGAATGGGACATTTGAGCATTAATGCCTTCAATCTCCCCCACGCTTGAGCGATACTCTCTCCATCATAGGGCCAGAAGTTATATATGAGGTTCCGATCCTTATGAATCTCACTTGGAGGATAGAATTTGGAGTAAAAGAGAGGTACAATTTCCTCCCATCCAAGAGAATACCCATTCTTCAGCAGTTTATACCAATGTGCAGCTTTACCAGACAGTGATAGAGAGAATAATTTCTTCTTAACTTCTCCCATCGAGATACCTGCACACTTAAATAACTCGCACAATTCATGCAGAAATAACAAATGATCTCCAGGATGGACAGTTCCATCTCCTGCATAGCGGTTATTTGTGACACGTTCAACAATTTTCATAGGAATTTTGAACGGTATTACCTGCTCATCTGGCGCCTCCTCTACTACCTTAGCAGTGGTAGTTGTTTTCCCAAATAGGAATTCAAGAGAAGACCCCTCCATAATGAGATATAGCAGCAGGCAAAAATAAAAACAGCACGTACAATAAATGTTTCCCTTACCAATTCCACTTACCAATAGCGCTACACTCCCCGGCAACGGCGCCAGAAAATAGTCTTGATAACCCACAAGTATAGGGGGTGTATCGTAGTACTTTCGATAAATAAGAGTGTCGAACCCAACGAGGAGCAGAAGGTGTTGACAAGCGGTTTTGATGAAGGATTCACTGTAAATGCTCACAGACAAGTTTTTAGGAGTTTTTGATATGACAGATAAATAAAGTACAAGTAAATAAAATGCAGTATAATAGTTGCAGCGAGTGGCCCAATCCTTTCTACAGCAAAGGACAAGCCGGTTGTTGTACTTATAATGACCAAACGTTCTTGAGGACACACGGGAATATTGTCAAGTGCTTTCGCTTCATATAGTTGATTAATCTTCATTGTTTTGATAAGTGTTGTGTGGGTGAACCTATGCTAATGCACCGCCCTTCCTAGGACTAATACATACTTGTGATTATACCCCTTGCAAGCATCCGCAAATACAAGAAAGTAATTAAGTAAACTAACCACAGCCTTAAACTTTGAGATCCTGCTATCCCTCATGCATCGATATACCAACGGGTGTTCAGGTTTCTGTCACTCCGGCAACCCCACAATTGGCAAACGAATACACAATGCATTCCCCTAGGCCCATAAAGGTGAAGTATCATGTAGTCGACGTTCACATGACACCACTAGAAGAATAACACCACAACTTAAGCATCAAACCATTAAATATTACTCAACATAGTTCACTACTAACATCAAGACTTCTCCCATGTCCTCAAGAACTAAACGAACTACTCACAAGACATCATACGGAACATGATCAGAGGTGATATGATGATGAATAACAATCTGAACATAAACCTTAGTCCAATGGTTTCACCCAATAGCATCAATAACAAGAGTAATCAACACCGGGAGAGTTTCCCCTATGAAATAGACAAGATTCAGCCCTAGATGTTAACGGAGACGGGGTGCAGCGGCGGTGATGATGGTGTTGGCGGTGGAGATGATGATGATGATGATCCCGATGAAGTCCAGCTCGATGACGGTGATGATGGCGACGATTTCCCCCTCCGGGAGGGAATTTCCCCCGGCAGATTTCTTCCTGCAGGGGAGCTTTTCGCTCTCTGGTGTTTTCCGCCTCGTGGAGGCGGCGGAATATTTCGATGGCCTCCTCCTGTGTTAGGGTTCCGAGGGGGTCAAGTACGCGAAGGGGGAACGGCTGAGGTGGGCCAGGGCCCCCAAACCACCTCTCGCGGCAGGGGGCCCCACCGCGCCAAGGGTGAGGAGGGCCCACCATGGCCCATCTCAGCTCCCCCTTTTGGCCTCCTCCATCTTCTGGTAAAATAGGAACTTCCATATGTCTCCTTCGATTTATTGATCTTCAGAAATAGTGCATCTCGACGGTGCTTTTTCCAGCAGAATCCTGACTCCGGTGTCCAATTCTCCATTATTCATCAAACATGCAAAATAGGTAAAATAACATAAGTAACACTTCTAAATATGAAATATATCGATGAATAGCAGTAAATTATGATATAAAATAGTGATGCAAAATGGACGTATCAACCCCCCCAAGCTTAGACCTCGCTTGTCCCCAAGCGAAAACTGAGCTCAGTAAACATGACCACAAGTTTATGGAGCAAAGTGTCGATAAATAAAATACGGACAAGAAGCATCACATTCATTGATACACAAGTCATTCTAGACAGCAACTTCCCTTCATATAATCTAACTTGAAATAAGTAAAGGGAACCACGATGAAGTGCATAAAGAGAACCATGATTGGTGAAGGCAAACTTAAACTCTTGGTCAGAGAACAATTAACAGATCATACTTATCTTTCGAGAAGAGTCTTTATATCAGAGCTTATATAGCAGAACTTACATGTCTTAATCATAACAGTCTCCTTACAGTCATTGATAACTTTCAAAGTTATATTCATTCGGATAAAAGCTATTGTGCGAAACAAGGAAATGAGAGATATGATTAGAAGTATCAACACATATAACTAATTGGATCTCAACAACTCAAATGCTCGCTTGAGATAGAGAGGAATGGGTTTACTGACTCAACAATAATGTAAAAGATAGGCCCTTCGCAGAGGGAAGCAGGGATTAAATCATGTGCTAGAGCTTTTAAGTTTTGCAAAGCATATAGAGAGTATGAAAATAGTTGTTTGAGCTATGTATGTCGTTGTCAACGAATCGTAGTAAAGTGAACACTAACCCCTTGTCAACCAGACTTTCAAGAGCGGCTCCCATGAAGGACGTTATCTCTACCAGCAAGGTAGATCATCCCTCTTCTCTTTTGTTTACACATGTATTTTAGTTTCTTTATAGTTGACACTCCTCCCAACCTTTTGCTTACACAAGCCATGGCTAACCGAATCCTCGGGTGCCTTCCAACATTCACATACCATGGAGGAGTGTCTATTTGCAAATTAAGTTGCTTACTGATAAATCAGGGCAAAACATGTGAAGAGAATTATTAATGAAAGTTGTAGTTAATTGGGACTGGGCACCCCATTTGCCAGCTCTTTTTGCAAATTGTTGGATAAGCGGTGTATATGCCACTAGTCCATTGGTGAAAGTCTGTTTGACAAAAGTGCTAGAGAAACTCTACAGAACCCTCATGAGCTAATAAACAGTGACACAAAACTAGGAGTAATAAGTTTTGAATAATTTAAAGGTAGCACATGAAGTATTTACTTGGAATGGCGCAAAATACCATATAGTAGGAAGTTATGGTGGACTCGAATGGCAATGGTTTGGCTCAAGGTTTGGACGTATGAGAAGCATTCCCTCTCGATACAGGTCTTTGGCTAGCAAGGTTATGTAGCAAGCATAAGAGTTGAGGGATACAAACAATTATACAAGTGATAAGAATAATCATGCAATCTTCCTTAGAAGCACAAATAGTTTAACTTAAGAATACTAAGCTTATGAGCACAAAGAAAGAAAGATCATGGAATAATATATTTGCATGCACTCCCTCTTTCTACTTAAGTCTCAAAGTATTGTCTACTACTGACCAATGCTAAGTTTGCCAAAACCAAAAAGATTAACTTGGTGCTCTAAAAAGTGATCCCTATACTAACAACAACGTTATCAATATGAAAGAGAATTGCAAGCTAAAATAAAGTATGCAGAAAGTAAATGATAAAACTTCTCATTAATATTTCATAACGGCAACTCACACCAAGGGATACATAGATAACCAACTAAAAGAGAGATACTTCCACATTGCAAACCATCATATAAGATAACTTCCCTACTCACGATATGACTTTATGGAAAAGTAAAAGGTAAAGATAATGGTGTGATACCGCGGCACTCCCCCAAGCTTGGAACAAACCAAGGGGATGCCAATACTTATGATGAATTACTCCTTCGGTGGTGGTGGTGCATTGTCCTCATCATCAGACTTCCAGGGAAGGGGTTTCCCATCAACAAAGGACGACTTGGATTCGATTATCCTGAAACTAGCGGCAGCGCTTATGTTTTTAAACCGAGTTTCATACTCACAGTTTTGATTCTGGACATCATAGAGTTGCGCCTGCAGTTTGTTGGTGGTGTTGATGAGGTGAAATATGTCTTCCCAGAGTTGCGCAGTCTCCTTCTTATGTTCAGCGACCAGCGCGGACACCATTGAGTGGAAGACTCCCACTTCACGTTCCGCCAGCTTTTTGTATGTGAAGACCTCTTGCTCTAGCTTCTCCATCCTGGCTTCTAGGCTCCCTTCTCCTTTGGGTCGCACATCTTCCGTCTGCAGCTTTCCATCAACCATCTGCGACTCCTTGGGATGCATCTTCAGCTCATCCATGTATGGGGTGACGACGTTCACAAAGAAACTGTCCTTTGGAGGCTTCGATGAAGACATGGCAGCTCTAGATCTGAAAACAATATCTGGACATAAACAGCTCGAAACGAAACACGATGAAAAGGCGAGATACGAACCTCGGGGGTTCGGGTGAGTTATATAGCAAAAAGTTTTACAACATAAGGAAGGTACAGGAGGAAACCTGATCGGAGACGAGCTCCGGGGTGCTCAAACCACCAGGCGGCGCGGCTGGGGGCCCCACCGCGCCGACCTATGGTTTGGGCACCACGGGTGCCGTCTCCCATCTGGTTCGGTCTCTTATTTTTCCATATTTAATAAAAACGACGAAAATATCTTCTAGAAAGTTATTCGCGAAACTATTCCAAATGGCACACCGAAAGAGCTCCTCAAGGTAAGAAGGTAAATTCTGTTGAAGAAACCTCCTCTTTGAGTGATAAGATTGATGCTATTATGTCTATGCTTGTGAATGGTAGATCTCATGTTGATCCTAATAATGTTCCTTTAGCTTCATAGGTTGCTCAAGAAGAGCATGTTGATGTAAACTTCATTAAAAACAACAACTTCAACAACAATGCTTATAGGAATAATTTTGGTAGCAACAACTATAAGCCTTATCCTTCAAATGGTTATGGCAATTCTTATGGTAATTCCTACAGCAACAATAGAAGTGTGTCCTCTGATCTTGAAGCCATGCTTAGAGAATTTATTAGCACACAAAAAGCTTTCAATAAAACTGTTGAGGAAAAGTTTGAAAAAATTGATGTTCTTGCTTCTAAAGTTGATAGTCTTGCTCATGATGTTGAAATTCTAAAACTGAAAGTTATGCCTAATGAAGTTAAAGATACTAAGTCATTTGCTACAGCAAATGCCATCCAAGTTCAAATTGATAATAATATTAGGATGTTGGCTGAATTGCATGCTAGGTGGGAAAAAGAGGAAAGACTTGAAAAAGAGAATAGTATAGTTAGAGTTTGTACTATCACCACCACTAGTAATGCTAATGTTTTACATGCTAGTAAGCTTCCTACTATTGATGGTAATGTTATTGGTGTTGGTAATGTCTCTACTACTTCTGCTAAGCGTTTGAAATTGCCTAAAACTGCTGAAACTTTTTCTGATAAAAGTGCTGAAATTTTTCAAACTATTGGAGACAATGGTTCCACCACCCTTGACAATAATGATTTTGATTTGGATGATTGTAGCATCTCTGAAGTTATTATGTTCTTGCAAAAATTAGCTAGAAGTCCCAATGCTAGCACTATTAATTTGGCTTTTACAAAGCATATTACAAATGCTCTTTTGCAAACTAGGGAGGAGAAGTTGAAACTTAAAGCTTCTATTCCTAGGAAATTAGAAGATGGTTGGGAACCCATCATTAAGGTAAAGGTGAATGATTTTGATTGCAATGCCTTGTGTGATCTTGGTGCAAGTATTTCGGTTTTGCCCAAGAAGTTTTATGATATTCTTGATTTGCCACCTTTGGAACATTGTATTTGGATGTTTTTCTCGCTGATAATGCTATGAAGAAACCTTTGGGGCGAGTTAATGATGTTTTTATTACAGTAAACAATAACCTTGTCCCCGTTGATTTTATTGTTATGGATATTGAATGCAATGCATCTTGTCCTATTGTTTTGGGAAGACCTTTCTTCGAACTGTTGGTGCCATCATTGATATGAAAGAAGGTAATATAAGGTACCAATTTCCTCTCAAGAAAGGTATGGAACACTTTCCTAGGAAGAGAATGAAGTTACCTTTTGACTCTATTGTTAGAGCAAGTTATGATGTTGATGCTTCTTCTCTTGATAATACTTGATTTTCACTTTCTGCGCCTAGCTGAAAGGCGTTAAAGAAAAGCGCTTATGGGAGACAACCCATCGTTTTTATTTGCTGTTATTTTTGTTTTCTTTGAGTCAAGGAGTTTTTGTTACTTCTGTAGCAACTCCTTTGTATCTTTATTTTATCGCAATGTTGTGCCAAGTAAAGTTCTATATTGAAAGTTGATGCAAGATTTGGATTTCTGCGCAGTGACAGATTTTTAGCTGTCACGGATTTGAGCTTATCTCCCTGTAGAAAATTCAAAAAATTCTGAAAACAATCACGCATATTCCTGAGATATGTACGCAAATTTCATTATTTTAGGCCAGATCCATCTGAGTAACTTAAGTGCCTCGAAAAAATTCGTCATTCCAGACTGTTCTGTTTTTTACAGATTCTGCCTTTTGTTTTGCATTCGCTCTTTTACTGTGTTTGGGTGGATTTCTTTGCTCCACAAAGCATTGGTGGCTGTAGCTAATGTCGAGAAGCTTTGGGATTGATTGTATCATTACAGAATATGAGAATTTTTTTATTATGCACTAACCCTCTAATGAGAACTGTCTTGAGTTTGGTGTGAAGGAAGTTTTCAAGGATCAAGCGAGAAGGGTGATATTATGTGATCAAGAAGAGTGAAAAGCCTAAGCTTGGGGATGCCCCCGTGGTTCATCTCAACCATATTCAGAGAGACTCAAGCGTCTAAGCTTGGGGATGCCCAAGGCATCCCCTTCTTCATCAACAAACTTATCAGGTCATCTCTAGTGAAACTATATTTTAATTCTTTCACATCTTATGCGCTTTACTTGGAGCGTCTGTGTGTCTTTATTTTTGTTTGTGTTTGAATAAATTCGGATCCTAGCAATCCTTGTGTGGGAGAGAGACACGCTCCGCTTTTTCATGTGAATACTCATGTTCTTCACTTGTACTTGTTGAGTATTCTTAACTAGCTACTGCAGTGCTTTTAGCTCCTGTTTTTCATGCATCTCTTCGAGCTGTTAGCACTTGTTTATAAATACTCTCTTGCTGCATTATATTATCATTTGGAGAGTTTATGTTTAAATAAATTGATTGGTGTTTGTTTGGAAGAAAGAAAATGCTACATGTAGTAGTTGGTATTGGAAAAGACATATGCATTCTTGTAGATCATTGTCTTGTTTCGATTTGATACTTTGCAATTGTTTTGAGCTCTCAAGTAGATCATGTTTAAGCTCTTGCATCATGTAGTTAAAGCCTAGTAGTGGAGAACTACCGTAGAGCTTGTTGAGACTTGGATGCATATTTGTTCTCTCTAAGGTCTAGATATTTTCTGGTAAAATGTTTGAGCAACAAGGAAGACAGTGTAGAGTCTTATAATACTTGCAATATGTTTTTATGTGATTCTGCTGTACCGGTTTATACTTGTGTTTGCTTCAAACAACCTTGCTAGCCTAAACTCTGTACTGAGAGGGAATGCTTCTCGTGCATCCAAACCTTGAGCCAAAACCCATGCCATTTGTGTCCACCATACCTACCTACTATGTGGTATTTCCAAGTAAATATTTCATGTGCTACCTTTAAACTATTCAAAACTTTATTACTCCTCCAAACAGACTTTCACCAATGGACTAGTGGCATATACATCCGCTTATCCAATAATTTGCAAAAAGAGCTGGCAACGGGGTGCCCAGCCCCAATTAATTACAACTTTCATTAATAATTCTCTTCACATGTTTTGCCCTGATTTATCAGTAAGCAACTTAATTTGCAAACAGACACTCCTCCATGGTATGTGAATGTTGGAAGCACCCGAGGATTCGGTTAGCCATGGCTTGTGTAAGCAAAAGGTTGGGAGGAGTGTCAACTATAAAGAAACTAAAATACATGTGTAAACAAAAGAGAAGAGGGATGATCTACCTTGCTGGTAGAGATAACGTCCTTCATGGGAGCCGCTCTTGAAAGTCTGGTTGACAAGGGGGTTAGAGTGCCCACTACCATTCGTTGACAACAACAAACACCTCTCAAATACTTATTTTGTGCTCTCTATATGCTTTCAAAAACATAAAAAGCTCTAGCACATGATTTAATCCCTGCTTCCCTCTGCGAAGGGCCTATCTTTTACTTTATGTTGAGTCAGTTCACCTACTCCTTTCTATCTAGAAGCAAACACTTGTGTAAACTTTGTGTGCATTGATTCTTACATGTTTACTTATTGCACTTGTTATATTGCTTTATGTTGACAACTATCCATGAGATATACATGTTACAAGTTGAACGCAAATGCTGAAACTTTATCATCCTTTGTGTTGTTTCAATGCCTTTTACTTTGAATCCATTGCTTTATGAGTTACCTCTTATGCAAAACTTTTTGATGCTTGCCTGAAAGTAATATTCATGAAAAGTTTTTGCTTATATGATTCATTGTTTACTCTCTATCTATTTGTTAGCAAACTATAGACCATTGCTTTGAGTCACTTCATTCATGACATGAGCCTTGCAATATATTGATCAAGATTGTGTGAAAGCATGTCTCCTCAGAAATTATTTGTTGTTATCGTTTTACCTACTCGAGGACGAGTAGAACTAAGCTTGGGGATGCTTGATACGTCTCCAACGTATCCATAATTCCTGCTGTTCCATGCTTATATTATACCATTTGCTACATGTTTTATGTACACTTCATATCACTTTTATGCATTTTCTGGGACTAACCTATTAACAAGATGCCACAGTGCCAGTTCCCTGTTTTCTGTTGTTTTTGGTTTCAGAAAGTTACTTCTGGAAATATTCTCGGAATTGCACGAAACAAAAGGCCAAGTCCCTATTTTTCCAACACGTACACGGAGTCCGAAGGAGAGACGAAGGGGAGCCACGAGGTGGCCAAACTACCTGGCGGCGCGGCCCACCTTCTGCCGCGCCAGCCTGTGGTTTGGGCCCCTCGGGGTCCGTCGACATCGCCCCTTCGCCTATTTATTCCTCGAGACGTGAAAACCCTAAAACACCGAGCCTTTCATCCAGAACATATTCGCTGCCGCCACCGTCGTCAACCCTAACTCGGGGGGTTCTGAAGCTCTTCCCGGCACCCTGCCGGAGAGGGGAATCATCACCGGAGGGCTCTACATCGCCATGCCCGCCTCCGGAGTGATGCGTCAGTAGTTCATCCTTGGACTATGGGTCCATAGCAGTAGCTAGATGGTTGTCTTCTCCACTTGTGCCATCATGTTTAGATCTTGTGAGCTGCCTATCATGATCAAGATCATCTTATTGTAATGCTACATGTTGTGTTTGCTGGGATCTGACTTATATTGATACCTATGTGGAGCTGAATATTATATTATCATGTCTATGTCATTTGTGATCTTGCATGCTCTCCGTTACTTGTTGAAGCCTTGGCCAAGTGAATACTTGTGACTCCAAGAGGGGGTATTTATGCATGTTAGTTGGGTTCAACCTGTATTTAACCTGTGATAGTGACAGCAAGTTCTAAGGTTGTAGATGTGTTGTTGCCACTAGGGGTAAAACAGCAATGCTTTATTCAAGGATGAATGTATTGTTTACATTACGCACATTACTTAATGCAATTGTCTGTTGCTTGCAACTTAATACTGGAAGGGGTACGGATGTTAACCGGAAGGTGGACTATTTAGGCATAGATGCATGCTGGATAGCGGTCTATGTACTTTGTCGTAATGCCCAAATGAATCTCATAGTAGACACCACAACTCACACATGCATGTTATATGCACTTATCAATTGTCAATTGCCCAGCTGTAATTTGTTTACCCATCATGTTAGTTATCTTATTGGAGAGACACCACTAGTGAACTGTGGACCCCGGTCCATTCTTTTACATCTGAAATACAATCTACTGCAATCATTATTCTCTACTGTTTTATGCAAACAAACATCATTTTCCATACGATACGTTTAACCCTTTGTTTTCAGCAAGCCGGTGAGATTGACAACCTCACTGTTAAGTTGGGGCAAAGTAATTTGATTGTGTTGTGCAGGTTCCACGTTGGCACCGGAATCCCGGTGTTGCGCCGCACTACACTCCGTCACCAACACCTTCGAAGCAACCTCGTTTTCCTACTGGTTCGATAAACCTTGGTTTCATACTGAGGGAAAACTTGCTGCTGCACTCATCATACCTTCCTCTTGGGGTTCCCAACTGACGTGTGACGTTACACGCATCAAGCATTGTTTCTGGTGCTGTTGCCGGGGAGATATTCCCTCGTCAACTTAGCGCTAGCAATTATCCATCAAATGTGGATTACTCTTTGTGAGAATTAGATGGGCGCCATTTTGCACCATATTTTTTTGTACTTGTTTCACAAAGAAGTCATTTTTGCCATTTAGAAAAAGGAAAATGATATTTATAAAAAAATTGAAACATCCCTACGGAACCATTGTTTCCTATACAAAGATACACCTATTTGTCGAATATGAGAATTTTATCACAAACTATACCGTGGGAATTGCCATAACTTGGTCATTTGGTTTCAAACTTATAGATGTTTATACATGATAGACCTTTTTGTGAAGATTTTTTTTGAAAAATTTGTCAAAAATTAAGTTTATCACTTTCCCTAGCAACTAGTACACATAAAAGGACTCCATGCTAGAGGATATCTTTTTTTTGAATTTTTTTACTTTATTTGATTTTTTTCAAAAAGCGGTCAAAATGGCCACCATGACTCTCATCGAAAGAGGTCAAATTTTCTAAAACTATCGACGTTTCTGTGATATAACCACTAGTTGTGTACCTTAAAATGATTTTTTTAAAAATTCAGACCAAACTATCAAATACTTGTAGTTCAAATTTGGATTACTTTCGGAAAATCAACATAAACCCATTTTACTAGGCGAAATTTGATAGAAATTAAGAAAATTCCTAATACTTGGGTATTATCCATAAAATGTGGACTACTCTTTGTGAGAATTAGATGGGTGCCATTTTGTACCATATATTTTGTACTTGTATCACAAAAAGTCATTTTCGCCACTTAGAAAAAGGAAAATGATTTATGAAAATAATTTGAAATCCCTTCGGAACCATTGTTTCCTATACCAAGATACACCTAGTCGTATAATATGAGAACTTTATCGCAAACAATGCCGTGGGAATGGTCATAACTTGGTCATTTGGCTTGAAACTTATAGATGTTTATACATGATACACCTTTTTGTGAAGATTTTCTAAACATTTGTCAAAAATTAAGTTTATCATTTCCCTAGAAACTAGTACACATAAAAGGACTCCATGCCAGAGGATGTCTTTTTTTAGGTTATTTTCACTTTATTTGATTTTTTTTCAAAAAGCGGACAAAATGGCCACCATGACTCTCACCGAAAGAGGCCAAATTTTAAAAAACTATCGATGTTTCTGTGATATAACCACTAGTTGTGTACCTTAAAATGATTTTTAGAAAAATTTCAGACCAAACTATCAAACACTTGTAGTTCAAATTTGGATTACTTTTAAAAATCAGCATAAACTCATTTAACTAGGCAAAATCAGATAGAAATCAATAAAATTCCTAATACTTGGGGATTATTCGTCAAATGTGGACTACTCATTGTGAGGATTAGATGGGTGCCATTTTGCACCATATTGTTTACACCATACCAAGATACAACTATTTGTCGAATATGAGAACTTTATCACAAACTATGTCGAGAAAATTGCCATAACTTGATCATTTGGCTCCATGCAAGAGGTTTATTTTTCATAGCAACTTTATCGATGTTTCTGTGATGCAAAAGATGATATGGATGGCATATTTGAATTCCTCTCATTTTTCTAATTGATATAGACATTTTATTTGTCAAATTTCGATTTACGGATATAAGATATGAATTATTCCATATTAAATATTATTACATAATCACTGTTATTTATTCAAAAAATATTATTACATAATCATTGTTATTTATTCAAAAAATATTATTATATAATCATTGTTATTTATTCAAATAAATTTTGAAATTTTAAACAATAAAAAGTGTAACATCATGACCCAGGGGTTAATATGATTGATAGGATACTAATATGAGTAAGTTCTAACTTCTCATTTGGAAGCTAATTTGGAAGGAACTCAAAAGTTAAGCGTGTTTGGGCTGGAGCAATTTGAGGATGGGTGACCGAATGAGAAGTTTGACCATGGTAAGTAGTTTGACCTGAGATTAAGTGTATAACTAGATATTAAGTGTGTGGCTAAGTGAGAAATTTCAGAATAGAATTAAGAATATATTTGAAAATAAATTAACAAACTCCAGGTACCTTTAGTACCGGTTGTTTAGTCCCGGTTGGTGGGAACCAACCGAGCCTAAAGGTTCTCCACCCGCCCGCGCACGGCTCCGCCCACGTGGAGTGCCTTTAGTCCCGGTTCGTGGCAAACCGGGACTAAAGGGGGGGGGGGGGGGGCTTTAGTCCCAATTGCGTAGTGACTAAAGACCCTTCCCAACCGGGACTATAGGCCCTTTTTCTACTAGTGCTTTTCAACACCTTTCACCATATCTCCGAGAGCATCATCAGCCACGTACCTGAGCACACACATAGAGTATCCATTTGAGGTAGCAATCCATTCACCGAAAGATCGAAGTCATGTAAAGATAAGAGTGAGTTTACCTTATCGTGTAGTGCTTTGTCTTTAGCTCGAGTGAGAGGTTTTCTTGGTGGCCTTAAAGTTTGATTTGGATAAGTCTGAAGGTCGTTTCACATCATTAGGTGGCTTACGAGTATATTTAAAAGTACTCACTATACATTATTATCTGCGGTTCTTAACTTGGTAAGACATGGAGGAGCAAAACATGGACGATGGTTTTGACGGTGACTTTGCGAAGTATGACGTTCTCCTCCCTAGTTAGGTTCCTGTATGGTTTGGGCCTAATTTTTCTTTTGGTGTTTCCGCTGCTTTTTAAATGGGCCCGTTTAACGCTCAGCTGACTGAAAATTAAGCTAAATTCGGTTGCAAACTCGACTTGCAACTGCAAAATTCTCAGTTGGAACAAAAAGATCTAAATTGCAAACCCAGTTGCAAATTGTAAACATAAACTAATATATAATTGTTCGCGAATGGAGCAAAACGCTTCACATAATACATTTTCCTTTTCAACGTCTATAATTCAAATTCTAACTAATTTATCCTGCCATCGTCCTGATCACGATCTTGGGCTCCGACCCTCGAAGGAGCCATAAATGAATATAAAAGTATTTATAACTTGAAAAATAAAAACATACCAAAAAGGTCAAGCTAAAACAAAGCCAAAAGAGACAAAGACGAAAAAACAAAACAAAAGAAGATAGTTTCAATGTAAAGAAATAAGTAGTACTGTGGCCAGATGGTAAGCAAGGTATAACAATAAATGAAAAATAACAAAATTCGCATGAATCTCCGCACTAGATCTGATGGCTGTACAGTTGACTGAGAACTAACTTAAATCTCAGCTAGCCGAAAATTAGCAAAACCGTTTTAAATTGAAGTTTCGTCCGTGGTTGGACATAAAACATGGTCTTTTAGACCTTATCCCAAAAAAACTTCAAATTCGGTAACGGAATGTATATGAACTTTGTGTACCAGTTCAATTATGTTAAACGACACCCTGATCATGTGAGCGTGGTTGGATACCTAATGGGTATTTCGAACAGTTAGTCCGGTGTCTCCGCAAAAGAACTACACGGATAGGCTGAAAACGAGTTTTGGAGCCCAAAATTGAAGGGTGATATGCTCCAATAGCTCAAGCAATGCTACGAAGAAATTATGGATTGCCGAGTGCGCTGATCGGTTGTTGCTTATCTTGTGAGGCCGATTGGATTGGACAACACAACATATGCAGCCCATGGTAAATAGTGCGACGTTCGTGTCACCCATTACTACTAGCTGGTTGCTGCACGTCAAGCCCGGCCGCAAAGAGCATCCATCTCCCCCATGCACACATGCACTGGTTAAAGCTCAGAGAGACATGGTAGAGAGAAAGAGGAGGGGGACAAACATGGACGGCAGTGAGAACCGGTTCCCGAACGTCCAAAAGGCCGGCGGACACACCATTTTATGCATGCAAAGCGGCCATATATGCAGGTCGGGCAGAGAAAAACATTTATATGCAATAGTAGAAGAAGACTATAATCGAAAAACAGTGTGGAGACGGCTGAGAGCAGTCGAGCAGGGTAACAAAAGGTGACAAAATCATTGGAGGCCACCGTAGTAGCTACAGTGGCCAGAGCTGTAGCTAGCATAGCTAGTCGTCATCCATGCATGTGCAGCACTAGACATATGTAGGTGTGTTCATGGTTCACTTATATGGCCATGCATGTACGTAGGAAGGCAGAGACAGGAAGCGGCATCGCATGCATGCGTCCGTCGACGGACGTATCGTGAATGGATGGATCGATGCAGGTGTGTTGTAGTGGTAGGATCCTCTGGTGGCCGATCGATCGATGATGTGACCACTCCCTCATCATTTCTTAAATCATCTATCTCTCTCTCTCATTCCTCCCCTACTGCGTCTGCATTCTCCTCTCCCTCACGCCACCTTCTGCCTCCCTCTCGATCTGCCATGGATGTGGGTAGGCAGCAGGAAGCTAGGTAGAGGAGGGACTGGCCTCTGGCCATGGCATGCACGCCGATGAGTGAGCTACATCATCAGTTCAATGCCCTGAACCTGTCGCAACAGTGCGACTCTCTGCTACCCCTGCCTAGCTCTCTGCATGGACCTGCCTGCAACTGCAATGGAGAAGAGACGAGAAGGAGAAGCTCTGGACCATGGACGTCTGCACGCGAGGAGGAAGGATATCGCAATACTTTGTCGTCCCCACCTATAAACATTCCCAGTGCTGTCGCCTCGCCACCCGCCACAGTAGAACCGCATTAACAATTCGGCTTCGATCTCCTCTGTCACCACCCCCCATTGACTTGCTCTGCTAGCTGCTGCCGCAGCTGGATCTGTGTGGACGAACAGTAACCAAGCTGTAGCAACGCGTTTAACAATTGGCTTCTTCTCTTCGCGTACACATTCATCTTCCTAGGTGTGCCAGTGCTTGGCCGGCGACTTATTATGGATTCAGAGCGTACCATATAATAACCAATGATAATCTCACTCTAGAGCGGGTGTGAGATGATAATGGACGGGTGTACAGAGATGTGTTACGAGGCTACGAGCCGAGTGAGTGTGTGCAGGTTCAGTCTTACAGAATGCAGGTGTGTGTGGATAAGTGGATTAGTTACACTCGATCTCGCGGGTCCTGCTGAAACTGCATTAGATTTACTACAGCTGTCTTCAGTTCGCCCCCATTGATTTATTTGGCCCGGCCGGCCGCTTGATTAATTCTGCAAGCTTGACGGTACCTCACAACCTGGGCTTCTTTGGAACAAAACAAAAAAAGGTATAAAATAGAGGTTGTGTTTCTACAGAAAAAAAACATCTTCAGTAAGGTTGCACCGAAGAATTTCTTCTTCACTCTTCAAGCTGTTTCGCAATCAGATAACACATATCTCAAAGTTACTGCATCTTGTTCGTGCAATACCCAAAGGCTACTTCTTGGCAATTCTGGTTTTGTGTTTTATACCGCAAGACTCAACACACGCATGCACAAGGCAATGTTTTTGGTTTTTGAAGGGCAAGGCATTCTTTTTTTGAGCAGAACACGCACGGCATTATAGTTGTGCGTTTTTCAAATTCTATGCCTCCAATTTGAGGAGATATGTGTACCTTGTATTTATTTTGGAGGAATGAATGAAGTTCTACAGTCCCTTGCATAATTGCACTCTGCCATCATTCCTTCAGAATAGTTAAAGGTGCAATTATTTGCTTTCAATGGACCATACAGTGTATATCACTCATTTATATTTCAGAGCTTTTATGCAATGCCGGTGGTGGTACTTGTATTGCTTGAAGAGGGTGTAGAATGGGCGAGGGGTACTTATGTAGGCAGTTTTGGACATTTTGTTATTAGTTCAATATTTCGAATAAATATTGAAGATACTAAAAGAACCTCTTATGCAAAAATCTCAAATGTAATCTGGAGGTATTTATCCTTGAAATAAACAGAACAACCAATCCTCAGTGAGGCCTGAGCTTCATACAGGCCCTGGCTTTCACGTGTGTACAGTAGAGGTAGATAGAAACTCTTTTGGAGGAGATGGCCAGTTATCCACCGTGGATGATAGAAGGGAATTTATATGGGCCATCTTAATGGGTTCACATTTTACCTTGGGTTACAATAGCTTCCGCTTGTGCGAGAGGACCCCCTGGGTTCCACAAGAGACAATGTAACGCACATGCGGCCCATGTAAGAGAGGAGAGCCTCTTTCTAAGGATGCGTCACCCTAAAAAACAAAAAATGAGCCAACGACCTCAATTTCTTTAAAAAGTTAGGAACTGCTCGCTCTCACGTGGAGCGAGCGGGAGAATGGGGGAAGGTCCATGTTTTTGCAGGGGGATGCGTGCGCCTTTTTGCGTTTTTTCTATATAGTAAAAAACTCAAACTAAAATAATATTTGGATTAAGCATCTAAATTACGGACTGTTTTCGATTTCAAATATATATTTTTTACGTGCAAGACCATTTTACCGGTCAATGTAAGTGTACTGGACGTACTGCACAATTGTACTTTCAATGTTAATATGTGTACTTCCTGATGTAAAGTGTGTACGCTTTGTCCATGTGTGTATATGTGTTTTTTTCTTCGAGTAGTTTATATTTTTTTAGAAAAAGGGGTGCGGATCCCGGTCTCTCCATCAAAGTGATGCACTCAGCCATCATATTCATGCTAAAATGTGGGTACTTTCTAAGCTAGCAATTCTTGTGTTAATGTATACGTACTGCACATATTCATTGATGTGTTCTTCTATTGCTCAAATTCTACTTCGAATAATGTACTCAAAACTAGAGAAAACCATAGGTACAAAGAAAAACCTAAAGAAACGACAAAGAAGCAAACAGATAGAGAACCGGTTGCGGGAGGCTCCGGATAGCATAGCAAGAGCACTCACCCTGCCACCATTGAAATGGAAAGCATGAATTAAACTCGGATTGCTTGAGTCCTTTTTTTTGTAAAGTCGACAAATAAATTTATAGTCTTAAGAATATCTATATAATTTTTCATAAGTACATATATAGATGTTGATCGAACGCCCGTATAATTTCATGAAGATGTATAATCAGCCCAACCCTAAGAGGGGCAAGAGGGGAAGTATACCTGCCCCCTGGAACCAAGGTGCCCCATCCAATCATGTGCATATGCAGTGATGGAGGATTGAAGTCGCTATTACAGCAGACTGTGCTAGTACTTGGCCTAATTTTTCATTTGTTAGCTTGGGTCTTTCTGTTGGATTAGGCGGGGTGAGGCTTGTTGACTACACCATGCCAAATGTAGGACCAACGGTAGGGCAATAAGCACAACCAAGCTAGGCGCATCGCACAGGATCCCAGAGGCCTGGGCAGTGCGCAAACCACATATCAGATGGGCAATCTTGTAATAAACTCAAAAGTTTTGAATTTAGTTCAGATGAGAAGAAGAACTGAAGACCCTGGCTAGGCACAAGTATAATTCTCTATCTGTTTTATGCCATGTGTGACGCAATTTGGCCATTGTCAAAACAATGACCCACCATCGATGATCATGTGACCACACCAAGAGGCGAGAGACCGAGCCGACGAGAGGAGACCGCATTGTGCCTAGTGGCCATCGTAGCGACAAGATCTAGGTAGAGACAACATAATAAGTTGTAAAATTGATGTTGATATACCATTTTCACTGACTTAGCATTAGACATGTTAGAAGAAAATTTAACACGGTATGTATAAATAATTTGATATCGATATTGCTTTCGGACGCACTTTAAGAGTTTCTGGTAACATCAAATTTGTCTACATATATTGTTTTGTATCAGGGGCGCCCGATTCTAGTTTCTCTCCGGGTCCCCAAAATCTCAAGACCGACTCTATCTCTAATGAAGTACATTGTTATTACAGATCTAGTATTTGATTTTTAAGAGCACAAACGAATATATTTGGTAAAGGAAACTTTCTAGGTATGTGCTTAATATACTTGAATATATTTTTTACAACTTCAAAGGAGCGCGGGATAAAAACCAGTGCACTCCGGATTCTTGTTACTTCTCCATTGACCTGCTACTACGTGCTACACATGTCTGAAGGAATAGTCAAGCCGCATCATTCACAACCGGCTTATGTTTGTTGAACAACGAAGTACAACATATATGCACATAAACACAAACAGTACCATATGTACAACACATCACATATTTAAGACTATATTTGGGGAGTTCTAGAATTGGGGAAGTCACACCAGATGCTATGACAAGAGTCGCAACCCTACTGAAAGAAATACTTTGCATTACTGAAACACATGAAATTAAATCTAGAGTTGTACACCTCATAGATTGTGTTACAACCACACTCCTAAGAATCTAACCAATAGCAGGTTCTTGTTATTTCTTGATCTTCATGTAGAACATCAATCGGGTAGTTATCACTACTATATATAAAAGCGTGAAGCAATCGGGCCACTGTAGCTTCTGTAGCAGCGACGTAGCAGTGCCCGGCCGCCTCTCGGCCGTCCGATCGCCGATCCGACGTCCCGGAGACGGCCACGGCACTGTAGGTGGAACAGTAATACAGTGCGACCGTCCAGCGACGATCGGACGGTCCGGAGGACGCTCCCGTGACAGTTTTGCAAAAAACCCCTTCAGGAAAGCAAAAGTCAAACCCGCAGTCCAGGATAACGTGTACCAAACGACAGAGGAGGACCTATTTGCAATTCCAAAACAATATAGGGTCCTTCGCGAAAAATCGTCAGAAACTCCACCTGCCCTCTCCTCTCCCGCGCGGCCCGCAGCGCCGCCGTTCCCGACCTCCCCGCACAGATCCACGACCACCACGAGCACCGCCGCCGTCGCCTCCGCCTCCTGCCCGACCACCACGTGCCAGGATGGCCGCACCGCGCGGGGATCGTCGGCGCCGTGCCGCGGTCCTCCGCTGCTTCTCGCCACCGCCGGCGCCTCTCCGGCATCCAATAGGGGGCGGCGCCGCCGCCAAAGCCCTCCCCGTGACGAGGCGCACACAACGCGCCCAGGCACGCGTGCTGGGACGCCGGCGTTCGCCGCCGATGTCCGCCGCGCCGCCGCGGCCGAGCCACCGTCCCGGTGACGTCACCACTAAAGTCACCGCGCGGTTGAGCTGGGCTGGGCCGCTTGATGGGCCGGCCCACCGCGCTGCACAGCCGGCTCAGGCTGTTTTTTTTCTTTTTTTTCCCTACCTTTTCCAAATAAATTTAACAATTTGTAAAACACGACTTAAACCAGAAAAAATTGGTAAACATTTCCAAATCCACCCAAACCAAATTTCAATAAAAAAAGAGAGCCATTCCAACCACTTCACAACATTTTAAAGTTATTTCAAATTACAAACAAATCTTAACATTCGTAATTTACAAAATACATATATCGAATTAAAAATCCCACAAAACATACGGATGCGTGAATTTTAAAAATTTAAATTCTACTAACCATGATAATAAAAAAAACAACATGACTGCAGTAATAATCACTTAATATTAAGCAAAATTTAACAAACGTAATCAAAATTCAAACACGAACAACCTCGCAAAATTACGTTTGCAAAACAAATTTACTTGAACTTTCACCAATTCAAGAAACAAACAATTTTAAAATATAGCCATTCGTATATTCAAAATTTGAATCCAAAAAAACAATTTATTAACATAACACAAACAAAAATTGCTCACTACTTATGCCGTACGACCAAATTTCGCGTTTGAATACTTCGAAATTTAAACATCTTCAAAAATAGGCATTCCACAAACGTAAATAAAATTTACAGACAAATTGCTTCCCAATTTTAAAAATTTCCCAAAATCAATCATTTTACAAACACTCCAAATTTAACAATTTCCCAACTACATGTTCAAAAATTTTCAAATATGCAAAATTGTAAAGCCTAAATCAAGTTCAAAAATGAATGTCTACCAAATTAAACAAACTTAAAACCCAACCAATTTTTTTCTCTTTTACCGTAAACTTTCCCCTAATATTAAAAATCTATTTGAGCATTTCGAAACAAAATTCATATTTACATACCTTCCAAATTCAAACGCCACCCATCTCCAAACATTTCTAGATATCAAAATAATACAAATTTAAATATGTTTCAACACAAACATTCCAAAAAATTCAGACCATTCTTCATTCTTTATTTCCAACAATTTCCACATTAAAAAAAAAAACTTCCAAATATAAAGACTTTCCTTAATATTAAGCAAAATTTAACAAACACGAACAACCTCGCAAAATTACGTTTGCAAAACAAATTTACTTGAACTTTCACCAATTCAAGAAACAAACAATTTTAAAATATAGCCATTCGTATATTCAAAATTTGAATCCAAAAAAACAATTTATTAACATAACACAAACAAAAATTGCTCACTACTTATGCCATACGACCAAATTTCGCGTTTGAATACTTCGAAATTTAAACATCTTACAAAAATAGGCATTCCACAAACGTAAATAAAATTTACAGACAAATTGCTTCCCAATTTTAAAAATTTCCCAAAATCAATCATTTTACAAACACTCCAAATTTAACAATTTCCACAACTCAATCAATTTGCAGACACAATTCCTTTCCCAAATTCCGACAAACCTAATTCCGAACAACTTCAAAGTACAACTATATAAAATTTGAACTTTCCACACCACACTATTTCTTCTTTTTAACCATAATTCCAAAATATGAACACACTTTTAAAGAACCTCTGCCTACAAATTTTTTTCCTTTTCCTACAACTGTTTTTCCTATTCTTTAAAAAACCTTTACCAAACTTCCCAACTACATGTTCAAAAATTTTCAAATATGCAAAATTGTAAAGCCTAAATCAAGTTCAAAAATGAATGTCTACCAAATTAAATAAATTTAAAACCCAACCAATTTTTTTTCTCTTTTACCGTAAACTTTCCCCTAATATTAAAAATCTATTTGAGCATTTCGAAACAAAATTCATATTTACATACCTTCCAAATTCAAACGCCACCCATCTCCAAACATTTCTAGATATCAAAATAATACAAATTTAAATATGTTTCAACACAAACATTCCAAAAAATTCAGACCATTCTTCATTCTTTATTTCCAACAATTTCCACATTAAAAAAAAACTTCTAAATATAAAGACTTTCCAATTTCAAAATATACCGAACAGGTGCGGCATTGCCGCGCCCATATACCTAGTATGTTTTAAAAATGGATGCAAGAGTGTAGGTGTAAGTTGACTTTGTCTTCAAGATAAAAAGATTGAGATATTACTTCCTCTCTTCCGGTTTACAAGACTTGTGTGTATCTCTAGGTCGCCATATTTATCATTGTAATATGAATTGTATAACACATAATTCTATTAATAGCATCTAAATATTATAATGATATATTTTTTGCAACATATACTTCATATTATGTCTATCAAAATGATGATCTAGGGATACGTGCATGTCATGTTAACCAGAAGGGAGGGAGTAAGGAAAATTAGAATGCTTGAAACATTTTGCAAGATTAAAATTAGAATCCCTTGATGTCGGCATTGGTGTATGCGTGAGTAGGTTGTGGGTGAGAGATATATAGGAAACTACGTCCATCATTTTTCCTCTTTATTATTTGGACTAGTCTCATGATCCGCGCCGATAGGACACACAACGATTCATCATCGATCTGTCTGCGATCAATGTGGCATCGGTGTATAGCGCTCACACAACCACCGTCGCCAACATGCTTGCTCTCCTCCTCAAATACCTCTGGAACTTCAGAGCCTCTAAATTATATTGTATTATGTACCATCTAGTTTGTCTTTGTAGTAGCTTTTGCTCCATTTAAAATACCTTGACATATTCTAGTTATGGCCTATGTTAAGTGACAAGTTGGACCCATTAATCATTGTTAGATGACAGCCGACGGGTGAATAATTTGGACATTTATTTGTCGGTGTGGACACAATTATGTCAAATTTTATCAATTATTTGAATTCTATATTATGTTAAATTGTGCCTGGCCATGTGGATTGCACTCATAATGAACACGAGTCTGCTTTGTGTAATCAGTATACTTCCAGATAAAAAAATTGAAGGTTGGAAGCCATATATTAAGTAGATTCAAGCCTTACAAGAAAAATAACAAAGAATGCCAGGGAATTCATCGTCGTCTCCGGCCATAACAAACCGATAGCTTCATGACTTTGCTCGATGATATACCTACTCGGCAATGTTCGTGACAAAGATTCATTGTAACAACGGCCAGTAAGTCACAAGATTTTTCCAAGAGATGCCAGTGATGATGTGAACTATGGAACATCGATCTGGAGATGATGGAGGCCGGACGAGTAGACCCAACACCACGTCGATGCATAAAGCACCTATAAGCAAACTTGTTGACAAAACCACCAACCCCATAGTGAACAAAGGTGGAATCATCGTGGTTGGCGACCCCTCCCCCAACAAACACAACCCGACATATTGGATATGAGGAAATCAACCCTCATGCGCCTTGCGGAGAGGCAGAACCCCCTCCACACGGACAAGACCAAAGGTACTTATTCAATTGCCCCATGGCCTCCACTTCGGACGAATAACACAATGACCATGACACCAAAACCTAACAAAACTATATCAAGGATCCCCGAGAGTTCGAAGATCCATGGTCATCCCGCCTCCTCCACCAAAGGCAAGGGAGACCGACGGAGTAAGCAGGCGAGACAATAGTTGTCTGGCCGCTAGGGTTTTATTGACATGAAGTTTTAAAATGGCCCGAGAGTTAGAGAAAATGAAAAATGAGATAGAACATCATAAGATTATAACCAAAGCGATAAATGTTGTAAGAATTATTAACTAGGGTAAAAAGTAGGACAATGTCACAAATAGGGAGTAGTAAGTGAAATATATATTTTCTGTTATTTGGTATACGTTTCCTGGAACGTCTAGCGGTACAACACGCAAATTAGCTTTATTACAACTTGAGTAAGTCTGCACAAGGAATAAGGTGACTGTGAAACCTTTTCTTCTATACAAAAATAAAATAAACTTTTCTGTTGCATACGTGGTGTACATCGTGTGCTGATAAAGATATTGAGGATAATATATTCTTTAGTTACAAGTAGCGTTCCAGGTACATGTCCATCCGGGTGTACTGAACCTCTGGGTAAAGTAGAGAAGCTTCCTCATCATCCCCAATGTCGAAGTTTGTTAAGCAGCCCTCGTAGAAAATGTGGTAGAAATGTCCGACTACCATCTGATAAGTAATATCCGCACCTGCATGACACAAGTAGAAAAGTAGGTCTGTCAATTCTGAATATATGCATATTTCAGGTTAAACTTGTCAGTGGAGCGTTGCAGAAAAAAATCGTGGATATATATAAAATAGAACAAAAATATATTTTGTCTTAGAGAGAAGGCAGACATATTTCTCGCATTTATTTATCTTGCCTTGAATAATATAACCACCTAGTTGACTTGACAGACCAATTTATTCGTGGACCCGCTTTTATTTACCACTGTCAGTGCTCACAAAAAATTGAAGTGTTAGATTTTTTCAAAAATCAGGCTACACAGAGCTTAGACTCCATTTGAAGTTATCGGTTATCCTTTCTTCTTATTTCAATGTTAAAAGCATGTGCTGACTGGAATTTATAAATCATGTGACAAGGATTGACGTCTAGTATAACAGAGCATGACATGCACAAGTTCCTTGCTAAAGAAAACCATGCCACTCACTCTTCACTCTGTCACATCTTTAAGATAGGTTTCACATAATACCGTAGTACATGCCTTCAGATCCCTTTTCATAAGGATTTATTGTTCGTAAAAATTTGTACTATTTGAAAATGTGTTTTCACAACTCCACTTTATTAGTTAAGAATATAACTTAAAAAGAGCAATACTTTACCAATAAAGTCTATGTGGCCCTTTGGCCATTTTGGTGCCACTAAAGCTAATGTCTTTAATAATTTCAAACAAATAGATTATTTTTGTTTACCTTTCATTGACGCCAAGATTTCATCAGATGGAATGGGAATCTTTTCAAGAACTTTTCCTGAGAGTTTTTCCCACTTAGCAATCAGCTCATTTTGACTAAGAATGTTTTCCGGCGGCCTTAGGTATATTGTCTTGTTCAAGACCCGATGATCATCAATAGACCTGATTATGTACGTTGCAACGTCTTCTTCGTCCATGAAAATCACTGCACATCACAATACAAGTAAACAAAGTGAGGTGCGCTTACTGTATTTCTTCTAGAGCATGTAGTATGTGTAATCCAATCTGGTAAATGCTTTGGAGTTAAGCTATGCATTTGAGATAGTTTGGGAAAATTGGGTTTGTGTCTCTGTAGTTAAAAAACATAGTTATGCTCTACAGAATATTGAACAAAATGTTGGACTCCAAGATAAATTTGCAACTAGCGAAAACACAATACGAGTAGTAATATCTATGTTTACCTTTGACATTCGCATCTCCATATATGCGAACTTTGTCTTTGGGTGGGAGAAGGTGTTAGCGTCCACTCAGATTTAGCCCATCACCCGGCCTAGTTTCAGACGTTTATGCACACACAGCCCAATTACAAGAGTAGAGCTCATTCCATCCCAAAAACCCGGACTGAAAGGAGGAGGAATCTCTCCATTATAAGCTAGGTGTGGCCTCCTCCCCTAAGCGAGGTGGGACTAAACTGAGCAACCTTCACCGGTCAACAGAGGGGTCCTCACATCCCATCCCCCTAGGAAGCCCCCCAGGCAGGCATGGCAATGCTGGCTCTGATACCAAATGTTAGCGTCCACTCAGATTTAGCCCAGCACTCGGCCTAGTTTCAGACGTTTATGCGCACACAACCCAACTACAAGAGTAGAGCTCATTCCATCCCAAAAACCCGGACTAAAAGGAGGAGGAATCTCTCCCTTATAAGCTGGGTGTAGCCTCCTCCCCTAAGCGAGGTGGAACTAAACTGAGCAACCTTCACCGGTCAACAGAGGGGTCCTCACAGAAGGCTACCAATTTGAGAGAGGTTAGGAGCGAAGTAAGCTGCAAAGCAGTTGGCAGAAACATAGGTGTGAGGAATATTTGCTTCTTCTATTGCCTTTCTTATCTCCATCTTCTCATCGAATGTGACCCTCCCTGGCTCAAGAGCTTGCCCCATCCTCGCTGGGTCCACACCATATTCGGATGGTAGGAAACGCTGCATGCAAAATTTTCTGTTTATTATGACTGCTCGTCAGTTCGTTAATGTCATTTTGACCAACTTCAGAAAACGAACATGGACGAGTATATTAGAACATTTGCTTGTGTTCCTTGCACCAAACGTTGTTCTCAGAGAGGGAATGGGTAAACTTTCCTTTTGCATTTTACATCAGGCGGCATCGTATCGAATCTGAAGCCGCTATGCGCCGGAAGCGTGCCTTAAGATTCTGAATTGAGAGTGTTGTTAACCTATATTAAATACTCCCTTGTTTCAAATTATTTTAACTTCTAGCTTTGCCATGAGCCAAATCGATCTATATTTCTAACTTTATGCTCCACTATTGACTTCTGATGACAGGGCTTGCAAGCTACTTTCTATGTGGGTCGCAACATCTTCAGCCTCACCCACCCACTCAACTATGGTTCTGAAATTCTCCTCATCTCACAGTTCGTTCTGTCACGCGTGCATGCCTTTGAGGTCGACAGATTTTTCACTTTGATGCCCTTGCCATTGCTGCAACTTTCAGGTGTACCAATTGCACGGTTATGGAAGATGCTAACCGACTGAAACCAAGAGAGGACATGCCTGAGCAGTGATCCACATACCCTGAAGAATGGAATGCACTATCGTACTGTTTATACTCCATTAATTTCAGTCTAGCTTCCGTTTCTAGGTCGGAGGATTCTCTCGGTCGGAGGCCGCCCCAATCTTTTGTTCTCCAGCCTTTAAAAAAGAAAAATCTTGCCCCTGAAGCTAGGATGCCTGGACACGGCGATACGGATACGGATTCTTTGACGTAATTCGACTAATCCATATTCTCATCTGAATCTAGATTTGCTAGAATTAGTTAAGCGACCGACCTGGATATTTCCGGCTTCTTTGACGGCGTCCATCTAAAAATCTTGCCTCCACAAGCTTGAGCTGCTGCAGCAGGTGTGACCCGGCCATGGCCGACACGACGACTTCGACCTGCTTCACGGCGGCGACGAGGCTCTGGTGGTCGTCCATCGACGCCTCCACGAGGGATGCTCCCTGAGCCTTGAACGACAGCAGGAGCTGCAGCTTGTCGATGTCCATGCCGATCTCCGGCCGCATCAGGACAAAGGTCCGGTGGCCTTGAGCTAAGCTCGCGTTCACGATCCTTCTACCGATGAATCCGGTGCCACCAACCACCAGAATCCTACTCTTCTCCATGTCTAATCGAAGATGTTTGATGCAAATGGGGTGCTTGCTCTTGCTGCAGATGTATGGGTTATATCGGTGGGCAAGTTCAATTATTGATGTGTCTGAGTGGGCTTTAGTGACAAGATGTTGCGATGTACCTCCCAGAAAAAAAGGGAGATCGTTTTCTTAATTTTAATCAGCATACCTTTTCGATAAGTACACTGCCACCAACTACAATAATTTGTATCTTCTCCATGGCTAAAACAATTATGCTTTGTTTGGCAGCTTGTTTTGTTTGTAAAACCAAAGTATTCCAAAACATGGTACTCCGTATTCCCAACGCCTGGTCAAGAGAGTTTTTTTTGCAAAAAAGAGGTAACGTACCTCTTTCTTTAATAGTACTAGTATACATGCACGTGCAACGCACGATTCCTAATTTTCATCAACAACCCCTGAAGTTTAACATCCACACACCATAGGATGAGCTACGTGATTATGTAAACACTTGTAAAAATAAAATAAAATATCTTCACAGTTCAAAATTAAGACGGAAAAAGAGCTCTCGCTCCCGTCGCCCCTCCCTGGGCGACCGGGGCGCCCCTCCCTCCGCCGCCTAGCTCGCTACCCCTGCCTCTTCCCCCACCGCCGCCGCCGGCAGGCGCCGCCGGGCAAAGCCCGTGCGGGGCCGGCGGCGGCGGAATTCCTTTCCCCGCGCGCTAGGAGGGCCCGAGGGAGCGGTTCCCAATCTGGCGGCGGTGCAGGTCGGTGTTGGGCGGCGGTGGTCATCAAGGGCGCCGTCGTTGCTGCCTCAACTCGGTGATGCTTCGTCTCGGCGCTTGAGCGAGGAAGATCCACGGTGCTGCTGGCTGCGCGTGCGGCGGGCCAGATCTGGGCCAGGCGGGCCCGGATCTAGCAGCTGCGGGCCGGATCTGGGCCAGGCGGGCCCGGATCTAGCAGCGGCGGCGCACCCGCGGTGCTGGTGGCCTAGGGCGGCGCTGGTGCTCTCACTAGCGTCATTGTGGTTGTACGGCGGTCGGTGGTTGCGAGTCTGGTGGCGGAGCGCTCGGTCGCGGGTCGCCACGGCCCGTGTGTTGGCGTTCGTGTACGGCGACGGGAGGGTGCTCGGGTAGTAGGGTGACGGCGTGTCGGCTTCTGTGGTGGCGGCGAACGTGCGGGTCGGATCTAGGCCAGGCGGGCCGATGTCCGGCAGCGGCGACGCGAGCATGCTGGCCAGACTAGGGCCAGGCGGGCCTAGGTCTAGCTGCTGCTCTGCTTTGCGGGTCTTTTTGGGCCCGAATTCTGCACGCCCTGCACCCGACATGGTCGTCCTCCCGCTACCGTGCCCTCCCTGTCCGTGCGCGCACGCGCTAGAGCTGGGCCTGTGTGGCCTCGATCTGGCGGCGCTTTCGGGGCTTCATGGCCTGGTCCATATGGGTAGTGCGATGGGTGTCCGGGAGAAATCCCTGCTGACATGTTCGGCACCGGCGCGGTGGCGCTCGCGGGCGTCGCCATTCCTCCTTTGAGGGCGTCGTAGGTACCCCTTCTTCACTCCCTTCCGAGTGCTGGGGAAACCCTAGGACTTGTTGTCCGGGCAGCAGCGTCGTTCCTACGTCGCATCCCTTCCTGAAGGTGCTGCCTTGGCACTCGGGGTGCCCGGTTTCATGAAGCGTGGTCGTGGGTCGAGCTCGGAGGACGGATTGGTGGCTGGTTGCCGCTTTGCTGGAGTGTTGTCTTCCTTGTGCTCTCCGAGTTGTATCACTTTGTTCTTGTTTTCTCTTTCGTGTCGGGCATGTTTTTGCTGCTGCCCCAGCATTTCTTGTGTACGGTTGCTTGTATGGTTGTTGCTTTATTTATAAAGCGGGGCGAAAGGCTGTTTCGAGGACAGTTCAAAATTAAAATTTAGCAAATGGGGTAGCTAGTTAGATCAAAAGCTATATCTCTTATTCTGCTATGACTTTGCTCATTTTTTGGTCGTTGGATCGAAAGCTAACCATTTCCAACGCAACTACGCAAGCGACCTTGCTACCGGCGAGACAAGTTGAGAGGTTAGACACATGCTTGTTGGATTATCACAATTAGAGCTGGCATCATCATGTTCTAGTGCAAGGCATGTTGTAACCTTTTAATAGCTTCTGTTTCGTTCTTAGAGAAGCCGTGCCACAACAAGGTATCTATTATCTCATGAATTAAGTAAATGTGGTCCACTTCTAGCTATTACATCGATGTTGTAGACGTAGAAAGTTATACTCAACAGTATAAACCCTTCAATTATGTAATTCAGTAGACTTCCCAACAAAACACCATTATTTCATATCCAGTACGGGTGAAATATCTCAGCTAGTAAAATAACCTTGTCAAGCAAATACGAAATAAAAAGTGAATGTGAAATAAAAGAAATAGTTTTTTACCTCGACAACATTAGAAAATATAGCATCAATATCAACATTGTAACTCTGACTGCAGCTTTATCTTTACTCAAGGATAAAGCTACTCCCTCCGATCCGTATTAATGGTCTCAACATTGTCTAGATACGGATGCATCTAGTCTAAACACTTAACTAGATACATCCGTATCTAGATAAAGTTGAGTCCATTAATATGGATCGGAGGTTGTATTATTATCTAAATATTACTTGGTTGTTGACAACCTCAATGAGAGTAGTTTGAAGTGGCTGCTTGTTCTCTGCTTCTATCATGTTACCTGTGAAATGTATCTGAGTTGTATCTTTACTGTTTGTCTTTAATTGCAGGGGAAGCCTAAAGAAAACAAAGCAGAAATTAAGTCAGGAAAAAGGAAAATGCCATCCATAAAAAGGAACATATAAGTGCAAACTTTTGGTACTACGAATTAGCAGTAAAGATGCCATAAGCCTAACATCACAATTGACTGGATGAATTCAGTGACAATCGTAAGCCAATATTTGAGAGGACTGTGATCAGCATCATGAGTACAAAATTAGACCTGAGTACTGAGCACCAATGGTGGGCATGGACTGACTTACCTACCGTGAGAATGTAGACCGGCGAGGACGTGCCCAGGCGGCATCTTATGAGTGCGTGGACCCGATACAACATCTACCAAAAGTATTAAGGAACCAAACTGACAATTTCTCTGGAACATTTACCTATTAATCAGATTGTCCTGGAAATGTGGATACAGAAATAGTGCTCAAACTATTTTTTCTGTCATTAGCAAGAGTTGGTACAAACAATAGCTGTTGTTTATGATTTAGTAAACTAATCAGAAAATATATGCGTACTCTTTTCACAACAAGAGATGATAGACAGCAATCCATGCACTACATGAACTTGTTCGGTGAGTTATGAATTATCACAAAAGGTTGTTCTTTCATGTTTATCTAAACAATAAGTTGGATAGCAATTCAAAATAAACCAATATAAAGGGATGTGCATGCTAACCTGCTAGGCCTGCAATATCCATTGGACTTTTCTGATTGTTGGGACTGGAGGACCATGCTGCTGGTGAGCCAGGCACTTGCACGCTGCCTCAGAGGCATTCCTACAGACAACAACCGTGCACCGTTGAAACATCCAGGCAAGCAAACAAAGTAATGCAATATTCAGCCCGACACTTGCACGCTGCCGGCTGCTCCCTGAATCCTAGGCGGCGTGGACGCCCCCTGAATCCTGCATGGCGTCGAGCTTCTGCGGGCAGGAAGTTGCGTCCCTGCGAGGCTGCGAGGAGTTGGGCAGGCGTCGGGGCAGCCGGGGCGGACCGTCCGTGTGTGAAGTGGGCCGGCAGCGGCGTCTCGGCCGTCACGTCCAGGTCGAAATCATCGAGCAGGAGACAGAAGATAACGGGTAGGGGATGGGATGGGACTGCGGCGATGCGGCGTGAGGCGAGCGGCGAGGGACCCGGGCATGGGCCGGCGGCTGGCGGCACGTGTGTCGGCGTGAGGTAAGCGCGACATGTGCGGCGGCGGTACCCGGTCTCCAAGTGGACGGTGGTGCGCCGGTTTGCAGGCCTACGACCCGCCTGGAGGCACCGCGGTCTGCAGGTGGCGACGGCATCGTTCCAGTCGGCGGCGCTCCTGGCAGCACCCCGTCTCCAAGTGGACGGTGGAGCATCGGTCGATTGCAAGAGGACTACATAGGCGTGTAAGCCGGCGGCAATTTCGTCCTCGACGGCATACGGCGGAAGCACTTTCAGTCCTCGATGGTTTACGGAACCGTGTTTCTTTGTGGTGGCATCCATGTAATTTTCTACGAAAATGAAATGCTGTATTGAGTTGTCAAACATTGAAGCAATCTTGACCGTTGACCAAATATTGAAGGACTCAGATTTAATGTATCAACACAAGTTTGTTCTTTTAATAGTAGTATAGATAAAATACCTCGGTTTAATTTGGAATACTACGGTTTCGAAACTAGTACTATATTTTACCATAGGCAAACAACTTAAAGGTTCTCATGTGCTCAAGAGATTTTCATTCTGTCCTCCACGCCGCCACATAAACCCTAAGCCGTTATCTTCCCTGCCCCACACATGCTATCAAAGTAAGGGCCGGTGAGGGCGACGATGACAAGAGTGGTGGATCTGGAAGACTAGGCTAACAGCGGACGGGGACCGGACTATGTGACCGGAGAAGAGGAAGTGAAATGACTGGATAAGAAGAAGACGGGACGACAACCAACCTTGCCGGAAACGGGGACGGCACGCTAGCTGTGACGTTGACGTAGCGCGAGAAAGGATCTCCCTGTAGCCGGTGACAACACGGCTCGCTGCGGCAGCGCGTGTGGAGGTGAGGAAGAAACTTAGCTTGGATGAGCTCACCAGCGAGGGGGCTTAGGGTTTCAGGTGGGGTTCACCGGAGCCGGAGACAGAGAAAATGTTTAGAGGGAAGTCGGGGTAGCTGTGGACTAATAGTGGTAGCAGCTCGAGGAGGGCGGGGCACCGAGCGCCACCAGGCCCGGGTGATGGGAGAATGATCACGTTGATCTTCCAAAAACAAATTTTTACGCGCTCGATCTAGCTATGGGGGTCGGGCTATGCTGTACTGTCTGGAGTGTGACAACAGTGGTGCGGAGTCCTCGGCCATGCATGAGGTGCTTGAAGGTGGCGGTTGTGGTGCTTGGTCAAATCAGAGTTGGAAGAAGGTGGACTCTCGTCGGACGGTGGACCAGGTCATTCTAGCTACAATGGCAAGGTGCTGCGAGGGCAGCAGTGCAAACAACATAGATGGTTGCCCCATTCTGGTGAGCTGGGAGAGAGGTGCGTGGCAATTACAGACGAAAGTCTCGCCTGTCTTCGAACGGTGTCGGCGGCAACGCCTGTGGGTGTCATTTCCCTCCTTAGAGGCATCGTCGAGGTGCGTCGGCATTTCCCTCACCCTCACTTCGGCTTGGTTGATGTCTCCAGACGAAAACCTAGGTTCGGAGCTCAATCGGCGTGATGGTGACGTCCTTGACTTTGTAACTCCGTTGGGAGCATCACGTTTGGAGACACGGCATAGAGTTTATTTGTTGCTTTCTTCTAGTGCTCGCCGTCTTCCAAGGTTAATCCGCAAGGGCGCAATGTACGCCGCCGGCGGGAAGTTCCAAGACAATTTCTTTTTTTAGGACCGACCAAGTTCCGCCATTCACTTGCCACCTCCTTCCCGGCATGCGTCGACAAGGGGAGTTCAAGGAGATCTGTTGGTCCTCGGAGGTGACTGGCGTCGGTCGAGACACGACTTTGTTGGTTAGTTTAGGATAGGCTCTCTTGCGTTCAAGTTGTAATGTCACTACTGGGAAAACAGCTATCAGTGGCGCACCAAATTAGAATTCTGTGGCGCACCCCCAGAATTGCTGGGTGCGCCACAGAATCCTCGCCACTAAATTTTTTGTGGCGCACCTGGCCTGGTGCGCCACAGAAATCCACATTTCTGTGGCGCACCTGCCTGGTGCGCCACAGAATTCTGAAAAATTCAAAAACTACAAAAAAAAAATTAAAAAGTTTAAAAAAAAATCAGAAAAATCAAAATATGAAATAATATAAAAAATCCTAATTATTGGAATTATTTTCAGATTTTTTGAATTTTTTGAACTGATACCTTCCCGCTAGGTCACCCATCTTCAAATTGCTCTAACCCTAGCACGCTTAACTTCTAAGTTCCACCCACTTCACCTACCCTTGTGCTACTCAAGTTCTTATTGATATATATATCATATGTATCCTCTTAAGTCTTGTATGTGTATATGTTATGTATATGTTATAAACGTGTGTTTTTAAATTTCAGATTTTTCAAAAACTTCTAAACTTGCAAAAGGAGATTCAAAAGTTTCAAAATATCCAAAAAAAAATCAAAAAACTTAAAAAAATTCAAAAAATCCAAAAAATCCAAAAAAAATCTAAAAAATCCAAAAAAATCCAAAAAAATAAAAAAAAATAAAATAAAGTCAAGAAAAGTCAACAATCTTCTTTGTTATACATTTCTGTGTCTTTTTTGGAATTTTTGAATTTTTTTGATTTTGCTGCGAAACATCGTCTGTTTGAAATAACTTTTTTTTCTTTTGGAATTTGCGGAATCTGTGAATTGCTGACCGGGTTAACCCAGGTGGATTCGAACTCGGATTTTTCTCACTTTTTTTTTACATATTTTTTGCGTTATTTCGACGTCGTATGCAAAAGTTATGGCCGTTACAAGATTTTTTTCCTGTTTGTTGCAGAAAAGGTCAAAATTCATATTTCAAAATTTCTATACCTACTAGACACTCGTACGTAACTACATGTTAAAGGATTTTATTTATTGATTTTTTTATCATTTTCTTTTACTTCCTGCAAGACAAAAAAGGCAATCCACCGGGGGGTGGGATTTGAAAAAAATAATTCTGTGGCGCACCAAGCTTGGTGCGCCACAGAATGTCAACTTTCTGTGGCGCACGTGCCAGGTGCGTCACAGAATTATTTTTTTCAAATTTTAACCCGCCCCCCGGATAACTTTCTGTGGCGCACATGGCTACTTTCTGTGGCGCACCAAGCCTGGTGCGCCACAGAATGTAACCTACCTATAAGGGTTTTCCCAGTAGTGTGTTGTTGGTGGTTGTCTTCGGGCTAGCCGGTGTGGAGTTCATACTACACTCGTTGTTCGCATCGAGTTGTAGTTTTTTTTTTTTTTTTTTGAGAATAGTTGTAGTTATCTTGTACTTGAAATTCTGGCTACTAAAAATATGGTACCCTTGAAAAAAAATCCCACACATAGCAGGCCAGGCCGACAGAATATTTGCCCACTTGGGATTTGATCTTTTAAGCCCAAATAAAATCTACAAACGAGTCAACGATTATATCGCATTGACCATCGAGCACGACCAAAAAAAAAAAAAACCCGTCAAGCTTGCCACTCCTCATCTTTCCTTCATATTCCTATCGATGGAAATTCCCAAATCACAGTGAACACCGGCGGATGCTGACCGGGATCCTCCTCCTCGGACCCCTTCCTCCGGTCCTCCCCCAAGAGGGCTTCTTCCCCAAACTATCGTCGTCCAATAGCCGCGGAGTTTGGCGAGAGAAATAAGCAGGCGAGATCGAGACTGATGGCCGGTGCACACTGCCGGCCGCGACCGGAGAGGACGTGGAGGAGGTCGGGTCATGCACGGCTATGGCTGGGGTGATTCCGGCGCGGTGGGGGGCAGATGCGAGCGCTGCCGGCGTCTGCTACGTACTCTGGTCAGGTATGAGCAACTGAACTCTGTGGAAATCTTTTATTCCTACATTGCTAGGCAATGTGGACTCAAAACATTTGATACAACGGGCACGGCGCAATGACTCATTTGACAAGTGTGAAACATAAACGTAATTCATATCCTTTTATTTTAGGGAAAAGTTATGTGATACATATTATTCGCCATGATATCACTTGATTCATCAATATTTGCAGTCGATGCAGTGGACTGAAGCACCCATGTAATATCTACAGTTTATCTAAAAAGACACTTTATACCAAAACAAAGTGAATCAGTTTACTTGTCTCATCGACAAGTAGATACAACAAATAAACATACGGCATATCCCTGTATATCCCTATTCAGGAAATGTAATGATCATACAATATATTCAGTGCTTGAGGTATAGCTTACGAATTTACCAATGTTTTCCGCCCATCCTTTTATGTGCCAAAATAGTGAACAAAATTGCCAATGAAAAGCCCACTCCAAACCCCAGCCCAACAAATGAGAAGAGCAGGATGGCATCACGTCTATCTTGGCACAAATTATCACATTCAGGATGGGTCAACATACTTGAGGCAATTGAACTTGTAGATTCACATTGTTTAGAGAGTGGACTTCCACATAGGCCCATGTTTCCTTCAAATGAACTACTGGGAAATGACAAGAACTGGTTGCCCTGCGGTATTCTTCCAACTAAGTTGTTGTGTGAAAGATTCAACCAAGCAAGATAGGTTAGAGATGTTAACTCTTGTGGTATTTCCCCTGAGAGTTGGTTCTGGGAGAGATCCAATGACTCCATCTGAGACAAGTTACTCAAAGTAGACGGAATATGTCCCGTGAAGTTGTTGGATGAAATGTTAAACCCATGAAGTGAAACAAGACTCCCAACTGACTCTGGAATAGGACCATCAAATGAGTTATTTGAGAAATCGACCGCTTTGAAAGTGGTCAGAATTTTGGTGTAAATAAGATTGGAACCCTTAAGGGCGATGGTAATCGTATCCTGATAAAATCCGTGTGGTGTGTTTGTGTAATAACCTAAAACTTGTCCGTCCTCATTGACATTTTCCATCATTGCTTTAAATGTATTAAACCAATCTTTTGGAAAGCGTCCCGAAAATCTGTTGGAAGACAGACAAAGTATTTGTAAACTTGCGAAGTGGTTGCTGATGCGATGGTCACTCTTTATATTTTTTATTGTGCCATTGAGCTGGTTGGACCGTAAGACAAGGACCCGAAGATTTGGAAGAATACCCAACCAAGATGGGAAAGAACCGATGACCTGATTGTTGCCAACATCAAGAACCGACAACTCTTGACAATTTAACAATGATCTAGGTAGTGTACCCTGAATTTGATTTCCATTAAGATCTATTGTTTGAAACTTGCATTCTTCTTTAATATTTTCAGGCAATGGCCCACTGATTTGATTTTGTCTCAACTTTAACACGGCTATATTTCCCCTTTCTATTAGACATGATGGAAGCGATCCACTAAAATTGTTGTAAGACAAGTCCATGATACTGAGATTGCTTGCACCGCAGATGGAAGAGGGTACATGACCATTTAATTTATTGTTGGACAAATTGAGATAGAAACTTCTAATATATCTTCCAAAGTTAGGTACAATGGAAGAGAAGTTATTGTTTGAATAATCGAACACATTCCCAGGCATTGGAGTTACCGGTATTGGTATGCTTCCTTGGAGTCTATTAAAACTGAGATCAAGAACAGTTAGACGTGACATATGAACAAGAGAAGGAGATTTCTCCAAAGTAGTGAACATGTTGCGCGAGAGGTTCAAACTCTCAAGCTGGTCCTTCCAATTCTCCCATACCCAACTTGGTACTGCATCATTCATTTTATTATTTGAAAGGTCAAGAACAGAAACTGTATTAAGATATCTCAGCGAGGCTGGAAATTTTGTGAGGTTGCAGGATGCAAGATATAAATTGTGGATGTTAGGAAGAGAGTTTGAAACGTCGTCACTTTCTTTGTCGGTCATGATTGATAGCTTGTTGTTAGACAAACTAAGGAAATGGAGACTCTTCAACCTCCAAAAAGAGCTTAGTTTGATCGTGTCTGACAGTCTATTTGATTCAAGGTTGAGATGTTGAAGATGTTTAAGTTGAAGGATTGATTTGGGTATACACCCACTTAGTTGGTTGTCGTTCAACTCAATAGTGGACAAGGGTGAAGACACCGGGGAAGGAATGTCTTCAAGATGACCAGAAAGTTGATTGTTGTTTAGGCAAAGTACTTGCAATGATGGAAGAGCGAACAAAGATTTCGGGATTTTCCCTGCATAAAAAAGGGTATACCGATCAAAATACGCAACACTTCCTAAAAAACAAAATTACCAAAACATATACATGATGTACCAAAGAAAATGTAAGTTATTCCTTGATTTATTAAATAACTCATGAGTTCTAGAAGTGGTATTGTGTTCATTTATTTTTTATATGAAATTTGAACAATATTTTTTAACATTGAAACAACACCATTAATGCCCCAAATTATGAAATAACCTCATTTGAAATTATGCATGCAAGAACCATTATTTCTTGGTAAAGAGCACAACTGACGGGCGAATATAATACGTGTTTTTTAGCTCACTAAATTACTGAATAATTTTTGGCTATGGTTGTAAACAAAATTTCACGGCGTCCTAAGAAAAAGTAACAAAACTTGCCTGTGAGTAGCACATGTTTTATGGTCATAAGTTTCAAATATACTTCAGGTTTGGTTTGCGGTTTGTGAAAGTACACAGCTATGCATAGAACGTGTGTTTAAGTATAAATTACAATTTTTCAACTAAAAAGTTTAAGTCCAAATAAAGATGATTATTCTGCAAAATGTTCACTCTTTCTGTAAGTGCATGTGCTAATATCATTGTTTTCGCTTGTTTAGAAACCGAGTAATTTTCCTTTTTCTTAGCAGTACTTCATATTCAAATAGGTCACGAAAGGTGCATCAACTATTATAGTATGTGTTCAGCTACGGACAAAATAAGCAGTATCTCCGATTCTTAGTTAGGATCTCACCAGCAAGATTGTTGTGCCGTAGGTGGATAACTTCAAGCTTGGTCAAGTTTCCGATTGTTGGGGGAATTGAACCAGCTGATGATTCACAATCTTGGATCCCCAATTTGGTCAATCTCGTAAGATTTTTGATCCATGAAGGAATTGGCTGCCCAGTGTAGTTGCAACTTGCTAATTCCAGTTGTGTCAAATTTGCAAGATTGCCAATCTGATAGGGTACTGGCCCACTGAAATTGCAACCATACATGCCCAAATATGTCAAACTCTTCAGACTGCCGATCCAAGAAGGCGGCGACGATTGTGAGAAATCAAAGGCCTCAAGGCGCAGAGATATCAGTTGCTTAATATTACCAACTGATGATAGTTGTGGATTCCAAGAGTTGGACCCGTGGAGTTCCAGACTGTTCAGTGACGAAAGCTTACTCAGCGAAGAGATTAGCCCCTCGGAAATGCCTGCAGTTCCAAGGCTCAAACTCTTCAAAGAGGTGAGGTTTAGAACTGCAGGGCCGATGCAGCGGATCTCCGGATCGACACCGAGATTCAGGGAAACAACTCTTCCGGAGGCCATGTCGCAGGTGACGCCCTCCCAGTGGCAGCAGTCTTTTCCATCTCGCCATGATGATAGGTTTGCACGGATGAAGGAGCGTTTTAGCTGGAGCAGGGAATAAGCTTGATCTGGGAGGCAAGGCGCAATGGTTGTGGTGGTGGTGTTGTGATGCTTGGCTGAAGCGTCGTCTATGTAATAGGAGCATAAGAGGAGGAGCGCCATGATGATGCGGAGGGGTCGTGCAGTGGGAGCCATTTTCCTACCGGGATTGCGGTTGCCAATGGTGCAATTAACTTTCTTCTTTATAGTGTGTTCAGTTAGATTTTATATCTTGCTCGGTTGCTGCAAGCCGTAGTTGACGGGCTGTTTGGCGAGAATAGACTCGGCAGTCAGCATGCATGATAGTCTTTAGACTACACTGTATGCTTCTAGGCTTTTTTGTGCGCTTTTATGTAGGCATGAACAGAACATTTGGTAGAGCACCCACCATTCTGCTGCTGCTGGAGGCTTGTAAAAAGACACTCATATGTTTCCTTCTTGTTTAACTTGTCAGAATGCATCCCATCATTCGATTAATAAGTGGCAAGACCTGGTAACACCAGCATTACCGTCTTCTTTGTGATCTTTCTGTGAAATTGCGGTTGCAAACCTGGAAGATACATAGTTGGTCCAAGAAGAATCTCAAACGAACGACATTGCTGTTGCATTTTCTTTTGACCGCTTCAATCCCGGTACCAGTCTAAGTCGCGTAAGTACCAGGCCGGTGCTGGAACGGCGTGGGCGACACCTAAGTACACGTCTATGCTTCAAACGTAGTTCAGCCCATCAATATTGTGTCACTCGTCAAATGAGATGCGCTCACGTACCCAGAGTGACGACCATTAAGCCTGTAACTGTAAGGGTGTGTTTGGTTGAGAGGGTATCCTCAAGTGGTAGAGGTAGCCACTTTTTTAGTGGTTGCCTTGTGTTTGGTTTAGGGTTACTAGATGGCAGGGGCAACCAGATACGGGGAATATTCCTTAGAAAACTGGTTGAGCTCCTCCGATGAAAACTGCCAGATGAAGCCAACCACTTTGCCCTCGCTCACCTCCGAAACGTTTTGCTCGCTCACCTCCCTCAGAAAAGACGCCCTGCAGGCTCTGCCTAACCTTATCCCTTCGTTTCTCCTTTACTAGCGGCGGCAGCGCCGGATCGAGCAACCGCGGTGCACATGAACACGGCGGCGGCGGCGCCGGATCGAGCGACCGCGGCGGCGCATGAACACGGCGGCGGCGCCGGATCGAGCGGCCGCGGCGGGCATGAAGGACTTCCCGAGGCGGTAGACAATGGTGCCCCTCCTCCATCTCTCTCCGCGTCTCATACGCAAGCATCCGAGCTAGCTAGCTTCCGAGAACACGCGGATGACCGGCAGAGCAATACGACGCGTTCGCGACTGAATAAGAGCGAGACAGCCAGACGGGCAGCAGGCGGCAGCTTGAGGGACGATGCTAGCTAGCTTCTTCTCTCATCTGCAGCTAGCTTGTTTTGTACGAGTACTTGTTTTGTCCAATCAAAATTCTTTCCGTATGATGATATGTTGGAGTATCAGAGTATCTTGTCTACAATTGGTTCACCAAATTATGATTAGAATTGTTATCCTCGACTCAGCTTATTTCATGTATTCTCACCACCACGAGGTGACCACATCGACCCATCCGCTTTTTATCCTTTGAACCAAACACAAAAATGGTTGCCCTAACCATTTCTTACCCAACCAACCAAACACCAAAAATGGCTATCCCTAACCAGGTGGTTAGGGGTGTCCTCATCCCCTAAATCTAATCCCCTGAACCAAACACACCCTAAGCGGACACCGGCAGCCCCCGGCCCCGGTTTTACCAAGTCTGCAAATAGCAGGCCGTGTAGATGTTTGGGCTAGCTGCAAAATTCGACATGCCATAACGTGGTTTCAGTATTGTGTAGGCATGCTGAATATGAATTTCAGTGGTGCCATGTATCATGGCCCTGCATACCTGAATTATTAGGTTTAAATCTAGAGTAAATGTGGTTCGACAATTCACTCGTCAAATTCACACATGGAAAGAAGTTCCCGATCATCGTCGCTGCTCGCCCCGTCGCTGTCGACATATACAGAGTCCTCTTGCAGCGCACACATGCGCTGCGCATGGTGGTCGCTTCTCTGGATGATGTCCTCGTTCCGGTGCACCTGCGCAACCTGCCTCCCGCCGCACGCCGCCGCTTCGAACTCCTTGTCCCGCCCGTGGAACTCCGTCGACGCCAGGTGCACGATCTTGCCCCCTTTGCTGTCGCAGTACATGCACCGAACGAGAAAAGTTCTCGGCTGCGGTACGCCCACCGGGACGCACAGCGGCACCTCTTCCTCCTCGCCGTCGTTGTAGTTGTGGCACTCGGCGAAGAACAGCACCGGCGCGCCGCCACTGTTTGTCGCCATGAAGTTGATGTGGGAGCGGTTGTATCTGTACGGTAGTAGATGGACGCTGCTGTCGGTGCTGGGGATTTCGGCGGGGCCGGAGACGTCCTCGTTCACGCCGCAGATGACGTGGAGCTCGTACGTCGTGTTGTTCTGCGCCGCCGCGTATTGGTCCAACGCGGCCTTCACGGCTTCACCTTCCTCACGATCCTCGGCTGGTAGGCCCTGAACTGCCTCCTCCGGTCCCTTATGATGGCCCAGTACAGCTTGGTCGCCGGTTTCGGAGCGGCCGGCTCCGGCAGCGGCACTGGAGAAAGCAACGCGGCGAGCTTGAGGACGTCCTCCGGGGACTCCAGCTGCTGCAAGGCCAAGGCGTCGACGCAACCTTGAGCGAGAAACGCCGCCTGCGCGTTGGCGTCCGGGTGGCCCGCGGCCATAGCGGCGGCCACGTAGGCTTCTTGCAGGGTGGTGCCGGCGCGTGGACGGTGGCCGCGGCGTTCCGCGTCCCGGGAAGCGGCGTGGAGGTCGGCGTCGGCGTCGAGGAGGCAACGGACGGCGTCATGCTCGGAGAGGCCGTCGAAGCGGGTGCAGAGGAAGGACAGTATGCCGTACACCGAGCGGCTGGCGGCGCGCGAGAGGGCGTCGGTGCCGATCATGTCCAGGGTCTCCTCCTTCCGGTCGCGTCTCGCCGGCGGGAACGTGGCGTCGTACCAGACGATGTTGAGGACGACGTTGGACGCGGGGTCGTCGAGCGGGCCGTAGCAGCCGCCTGCCACGATCAGGCCGCGGTGGTAGCGGCCGCGCAGCTCGCGTGGCGGCAGCCTGGCGAGCGCCCGCAGGTAGTGCCGGTGGACCTTGTCGAGGAGCGCGCGCCTGAGGGACCTCGTGTGGTAGTAACACGGCACGTCGCCCTCCAGCAGCTGCTTCCATGACGCCACGAGCTCCCAAGGTTTCTTGGCCGCCACGGCCGCATCACCGTCCAGCTCGCCGAGGTGAACGGTGGAGAGGTCGCCGGCGACGATGTCGTCCAGCTGACGGGGAGAAAGCGAGAGCCAGGTGGCGACGAGCCGGTCGGGCTCTGGGTGCCTTGCGGCCAGGGCGGCGCACTTGAGGGCGGTCCTGAGCATGGAGTCGACGTGGCCAGGCGAGGTCTCCATGGCGCGGTCCTTGAGGACGAGGCAGGCTGCGCCGAGGAGGTGGACGCGGGCGAGGAGGAGGTAGTGCACGGCCTCCCAGTTGGTGAGGTAGGGGAAGAAGGTGGTGAGGAAGACGACCATGCCGTCCACAGACCGGCGCTCCAGATCCTCTGCCTTTTCAGCGGCCACGGCGTCGGAGATGGTTGCGTTGAGGGCGATGTTGGAGACGGGGTCGAGGAGGCCAATGCAACAGCAGATGCCGGCGGCTTCCCGGAACCGGCGCGCCTCCTCGAACCAGTCGTGCACGGCAGCAACAAGCTGCGACCTTTCCTGGCTCACCACGCCCTTACCGGGATAATCCGGTCTCCTCGGCCGGATCACTACGAGGCGCGGATCCTCCATCGTCAACTTGCTCGAGCTACGTGAGCTCGTGCGAGTCGACACGATTCCCGGTCGTGCTTATGTATCAGTAGACGGCGTGTCCGGATTCCAGTGTAATACGGAAACGATGGGAAATAATAAGAAACAAGAAATCTACTTCCATATGAATTCGAATAGATACGCTGGGAAGGGGAGACATGGAAAACAATGTCATTTTTCGGCCGTTCTTATTAGTAGTATATCTGTGTCATGTATTGCAGGTGCTGATTCCAATACAAGTTTCCGTACAAGAGCTTGATACCGTTTGCAACTACGTGTACAATTTTTCACTTGTGGCCTTGTGGGCTACACTCAATCCAACAATTCACCACCTCTGGTAGCATAAACGGATATGATGATCCTTCATGACAATGGTCCAGCTCTTTCTACCCCTTGTCTGCCACAGACTCCCAAGTTTGACACTCGAACGGACTGTGTTAGGCTGGTCATAGTGGGAGTAAGTTAGGTAGTAACATCACATATTTCAAGACAAGTTTGCTTATTTGGCATATAGTTAATGAGGAGAGAGATGTTTATGGTAACTTAGCTAGTACTAGTTACTGTAACATCACACTTATCAAGAAAAAAATGAGTCTATAGCCCAATAAATAAGGTGCGCCTACCACTCGGGTAACCGAGATCTAACGTAACGCTCGGTCGACCTAGGTTAGCGTGTGACGCAGTACCAGGACCGAGCCTGCTTCCCTACGTCTCCGTTGTATCGTTGTTATGAGGGCTTTGTTTTTTTTTTTTTATCGTTGTTTGAATGGGCTTGAAAATTTTGTAACGTTATTTTTCTGGGCTTAACTGGACTTTCATGTGTAAACTACGCCTGCTGAAAACTTTCGTTACAAAACAAAGGCATGGCTTAAATACGAAAACACAGCCATCCCATTACTACAACTAGACGACAAAAACTCTCGCCTCTCGAGGGTAAACCCTACTCGATCTTCTAATGACAATCATGTGTAATTTCACGCTAAACAAAAACTTGTGCAATTGCACGCTAAAAAAACATTATTTCCAAAAACTATGAATTAGAAAAAAGGTCATCTAGAAAAAACATGTGTAATTTTAAAAAATTCTTATGAAATTACAACCTGGCTATGAACCATGCCTAATTTGCACTCTAGCAGAATTAAGATATGCAATCGCACGTTCATCATGTGTAATTACGCGCTAACAATAACATATGCAATTGCGCACTAAATGAGAATCATGTGTGATTACACGATAAACGAGATTCATGTGCAATTGCATGCTAACAAAAAACATGTGCAATTGCAGGCTAAACGAGAGACCCGTGTAATTGCACGCTAACAAAAAAAACATGTGCAATTGCACGCTAAACGAGAATCATGTGCAATTACACGCTAAACATGAATCATCTGTAATATGCTAGACGAGAATCATGTTTAAATGCACGCTAATAAAAAACATGTGCAATTGCACGCTAATGAGAATCATGTGCAATTGCTCGCTAATAAAATCATGTGCAATTGAGGCTAAACGATATGCGTGTGCAATTGCAGGCTAAACGAGAGTCGTGTGTAATTGCACGCTAATAAAAAAATGCAATTGCAAAATCTTATGCAATTGCATGGTAAACGAGAATCATGTGCAATTGCACGCTTACAAAAAACATGTGTAATTGCACACTAATGAGAATCATGTGCAATTGCACGTTAAAACGAGTAACATGTGTAATTGCTGGCAAACAAAAACGTGTGCAATTACACGCTAGTGGAAATCATGTGCAATTGCACGCTAAAACAAGAATAATGTGTAAAAATACACACTAAAAGTAATGTGTGGAATTGCATGCTAAACTAGAATCATTTGTGTACATTAAACAAGAGTCATGTGAAATTGCACATCTGCCTCTGGGTTCACCACACGTCATTCTGAAGACCACATCCGATCTAAAGACCACATCCGAGACGACGCGAACAAAAATCATACTCAACCAGCAAAAAAAAAACCCAAACGCAAAAAGATACCCAGAAATGAAAAATAAAGAAATCCCAACAAAACCCAATAGAGTAAAAAAAAACACGTTTAACAGGCCACAAAACCCGAGCGCAAAACAGACCGAACTCACCATCTCGTGCGTCAACCATCGTAAACATCTGATCGATCCATCCATCCATCTCGTCGACCGAGTGCCATGGTAATTCTCCGGCAACCGAGCGTTAGCTAAAGGCAATAAATAAAGTCTTATATGACACCACACATATATTACTCTCCACTGCGGTGGTAGTAACATAGGCTAGTAACATCAGCCTGTTACTACACTATGTTATTCCCCACTGTGAGCAGTCTTAGATCGACTCTAGGCTGGCAAGTGGCTGAAGAAAGCAGATCTTGCAGCATTTGAATGGAATAACAGAGCACTGTCGAGACAACAAAAAGAAGCACATAACTAAGAAATCAATAGTAGCATCCTTATGATAACCCTCTCTTGTCCTTCTCCCCGTTCTTCTGAAATTTTTCAAATTCGATTTGAGAAAATTAAGCATAATGTCCCAGGTTTTCATACAATCTAAAAACAACATAGTTCACAGACTTCATGGACATACCCCCCTTAACCTTCCGCTAATGAAACATGGCTTAACACATGGGGCAGATTGGTATATCCATGACAATAAAATCAACAGGGACATAATTACATTAACCATAATAAGAACATCATCTATTTTTTCCACAGGTTTATTCAAAGTAGAATCAAGATAATAAACATTCAAAGGACAATCTTCTAGTGGTTCCAAATCAAGAATGGCATACAACTTTTTAGGCATAATGGAAACACTAGCACCAAGATCACACATAGCATTGCACTCAAAATCATTAACTTTCATCTTAATAGTTGGTTCCCAAGCATCTTCTAATTTTCTAGGGATAGAAAATGCACACTTAATCTTTTCTTCCCTAACTTTAAGCAAAGCATTTGTGATATGTTGGGTAAAAGCAAGGTTCAGTTTACTAGCATTAGGATTTTTTGCAAGGTTTTGTAAAAACTTAATGACTTCAGTAAGATTACAATTATCAAAATCAAGATCATTGTCATAAAAAATAACAGGAGCATTATCTCTAAAAGAATCATTATCATCAGGATTAATTTCAGCACTTCTCTTAGAAGCAGTTTTAGCACTATTGGAGAGCTTTTGATTCTTAATTATAGGTGCAATAGAAAAAAATTCTACTCCAATTCTTTTACCATTAGCATATTTAGGACCTGTAGGTGACTTATGAGCATTCAAAATTTTAATATCATCATGTGGAAAAATAGTGCAAACATTAGCAATCTTACTAGTTTCAGCAATTTCGCTTCTTTTTCCTCTCTTTCCCACCTAACATGTAATTCGGCCAACATCCTTATGTTCTTATAAATTTTATTTTGTATAGCATTCAAACACTTATGTTCCTTAATGTCAATAGGTAAAACTTTTATTTAAGCATCTCAACATCATGAACAAGATTATCAACTTCAACACTAAGCATATCCAACTTTCCCATCTTTTCCTCAACAGTTTTATTGAAAGCTTTTTGTGAAGTAATAAAATCTTTAAGCGTGCTTTCAAGATCAGAGGACACATTTTTATTGTTGTTTTATGAATTACCATAATAATTGCCATAAGAATTACTACCACTTGGAGGATATGGCTTATAATTATTATTACTAAAGTTATTCCTATAAGCATTGTTGTTGAAATTATTTCTAATGAAATTAACATCAACTTGTTCTTCTTGAGCAACCAAAGAAGCTAAGGGAACATTATTAGGATCAACAGGAACTTGATTACTAGAAAGCATAGACATAATAGCATCCACTTTATCACTCAAAGAGGAGATCTTCTCAACAGAATTTACCTTCTTACCAGTTGGAGTTTTTTCAGTGTGACATTGGGAATAATTTGCCATCATATCATTCAAAAGCTTTGTTGCTGCACCCAATGTGGTGGACATGAAGGTACCTCCAGTAGCCGAATCCAACAAATTCCTGGAGGAATTTTTTTAACCTGTATAAAAAGTTTGGATGACCATCCAAGTAGTCAGTCCATGAGTGGGACAATTTTTAACCCTAGATTTCATTCTTTCCCAAGCTTGAGCAACATGTTCATTATCAAATTATTTAAAGTTCATAATGTTACTTCTCAATTGTATAATTTTTGCAGGTAGATAATACTTCCCAATAAAAGCATCTTTGCATTTAGTCCAATAATCAATACTATTTTTAGGCAAAGACAATAACCATTCTTTAGCACGTCCTCTCAAAGAGAAAGGAAAAAGTTTCAGTTTTATAATGTCACCTTCTATTTCTTTATATTTTTGCATATCACATAACTCAACAAAGTTATTTAAATGAGAGGCGGCATCATCAGTACCAGCACCAGAAAATTGTTCTTTCATGACAAGATTTAACAAAGCAGGTTTTATCTCATAGAACTCAGCTTTAGAAGCTGGTGGAGCAATTGGTGTGCATATAAAATTATTGTCGTTTGTGCTAGTGAAATCACAGAACTTAGTATTCTCAACTGAACCCGTTCTAGCAAGATAAAAACAAGATACTAAGCAAAACAAAAAGAAACTACTTGCTGGAATTTTTAATTTTTTGTATTTTTGAGTTTTAAGGCAAACGAAAAGCAAAACAAGACTAACAAAAAATATAATAAGCAAGACAATAACAAAGTAAAGTGTAAGGACGTGCAAAACTCCCCTAGCTGAAGCTTCCAAGTCCCCGGCAACGGCGCCAGAAAAGAGCTGTTGACGGGGGACTTGGTAGTTCGAGAAGTCTTTTCAAATCCCCGGCAACGGCGCCAGAAAAGAGCTTGATGGCGTGGATCACACGTTCGCTGGGAACCCCAATAGGAAGGTATGATGTAGCGTAATGACAATTTTCCCTTGATTACAAAACCAAGGTTTGTCGATCCAGTAGAACTTGGAGAAGGCTTCGGCTTGGTGTCAACGACGCCGTTTACGATTATTGACGTGGACCTGCACACTGTCACAAACAAACTAATTTGCCCCAACGAAATAGAGAGGTTGTCAATCTCTCCGGCTTGCTGAACACAAAGAATTAAATGTTTGTGTGTAAAATAATAGGAGAGTAAAAATGACCAGCGAGCAAATGCATGACTAGGAAAAGCTATGAGAACGGTTGTAAACAATATAGGAAAATAGGACCGGGGTCCACAGTTCAGTAGTGGTGTCTCTCCAAAAGATAAACATGTTGGGTAAACAAATTACAGTGGGGCAATTGACAAGGCATGGGCGTATAACAATACTATCATGACACAAAGTTCACCGTTTCATTTAATATGGGCATTACGTCAAAATACATAGACCGTTATCCAACTGCATATATGACTAATAATCCATCCCGGGATCGCTATCCAGCATGTCACCCGAAAGTATTAAGTTGCAATCAACAGATAATTGCAATAAGCATGGTACGTAATGTAAGCAATGGTTACAACATATAGCAATAAACACCGATATTTTATCCCTAATAGCAACATCACATCTCAAGCCTTAATCGTTTCTGCCAACTCGAGCTCAGACAAGAGAGGCATGAACCCACTATCTAGCATAAATACTCCCTCTAAAGACACAAGTAATTACTTCGGCTAAAGCATACACAAGCATCGGAGAGCATGCAAGATCATAAATAAATCATATCATAAATAAACTGAACAATAATGTCATGACTCCATAATTCATCGGATCCCCACAAACACAACATGTACCATTAAAAATAGATGAGATTGATCATGTTAGGCAGCTCACAAGATCTAAATAATGGAGTACAAGGAAGATAGACAACCATCTAGCTACTGCCATGGACCCGTAGTTCCATGGTGGACTACTCATGCATCACTCCGGAGGCAGGCATGGTGGTGTAGATGCCTCCGGTGACGATCTCCCCTCCGGCCGGGTGCCGGGAAGAGCTGCAGAACCCTCCTGATCTAGGGTTGGCGACGGCGGCGGCCTCGGACGTGTTTCTGGAAAAGTGATCGGGTATCGAGGATTTTCGGGACGAACACAATTTATAGGCGAAAGGGCAACTCGAGAGGGCACCGGAGGGCGCCAGGTGGGCCCCAGCTGCGGCTGGGTGGCGTCTGGGGGCTGTGGGGCCCCCCTGAAGCTCCCCTTCCGGCTCCGTCTTTATTTCCATGTAAAATAATTCAAGTAATTTTTTAGACGATTCAGAGAAACTTTCCCGACTAGCTTTTCTGAAACAAAAAGACAACAGAAAACAGGAACTGGCACTGGGCATCTTGTCAATTGGTTAGTTCCATAAAATATGCCAAAATGATATAAAAACATTATAAAACATGTGGCAATGATATATAACAAGCATGGAACAATAACAAATTATAGATACGTTTTAGACGTATCAATGCGACGCAGGCAGAAAGGTAACAGTGCAAGTGTTGTCATCGCTTGATCCAAACTGATCATGGTTTTCACCCCGGAGATCGCAGCCATCCTATGTGGTTGTTTTTACTGCAATACTTAAACTGTAGTGGCATACGCTTGGCGATTTGATGGGTTATTTACATGAGAGACATATTTAGAGATGATCGAGCCTCACGGGATGCGACAAAAAGACTAGACTCCTCTTTGGAGCAATTTGTATTCCTTATCTTCTATATCTAAATAGGAGCACTCCACTACCTGATTTTACAGCCCACTTGGGCCTCCACGCCACCTTCTTATTGCCGACGCCTCATTTTGTCGACTGTCCTCGCTTCATCACACTCCCGTCCCTCACATCACTACGCTTTTAGCATAATGATTCATTGTATGTGGCGCTAGGGTCCCAACTTGGGCTAGAAGCCCATACATGGGCTGGTCGAGATGCTTCGCTCACGTTAAAAAAAATGTTTTCGCTTTTGTTCGTCTTCCTATAAATGGGTAAATCCTATTGCCGCCTTTTGCAGTGCGGGAGGCTCGCGCCGCATACCCCCGCGCCGAACTGGGCCGGCCCATTTTGCGTCTTTTTCTCGTTTCCTTTCTCTTCTTTTCTTTTCTTTGTCTATTTACCTTTTATTTTTCTGTTCTCTTTTAAAAAAACTAAAAATTCAAATTTGATATTTGTTCAAACTTGAAAATTGTTTAAATTTGAAAATTGTTCATATTTAAAAATTGGTCATACTTGAAAATTGTTTAATTTCGAAAATTGTTCAGATACAAAAAAAAATATTAAAAATCGTTCAAATTTGGAAAAATTTCAATTCGAAAATTGTTCATACTTGAAAATTGTTTCAATTCTAAAATTGTCAGAATTCAAAAAAAAAAAAAAACGAAAATTGTTCAGATTCAGAAAATTATTCATATTCGAAAATTGTTCAGATTCAAAAATTGTTCAGATTTTAAAAATTGCTCAGATTTTAATAAATTGCTCTGATTTTAAAATTATTCGGATTTAAAAAACGCTCAGATTTCAAAAAATGTAAAAGAAAAGCGAGAAAGAGTAAATACCTTGTGGGCCTTGGCCCAACTAACCCGCTGCAGGGCGCGTCTGTGCGACGCGCCAGTTCGGCGCCGATAAACGCGGAAAATAGCACCTCCCTTATAGATGCCCTCCGCCGCCGGCGCCCCACGGTTTCTTGGCGACCCATCCCCCCTCGCCACAAATTCTCTTGCCCCATGATTCCCAACATTTCTCAGCCATTTTTTTCTTGAAAATAAAGAAGAAAAATGGATTTCCAGCGCGCTCGCATGCTCGCATCCATCTCTTTGCACCGTTCTCCACTCTAGTAGCCATCCGCTCCAAATTTTCTCCCCTCTCCCCTTTCTTTTGTTATCCCCTTGCTCATGTTTATCAATCTGTTAGAGCATCCACAGCGCGACGCCTATGAAGGCGCTTGGGGAGAAAAAATAAACAGAAAAAATTAATCTCGGGCACCTGGAGTCATCTCCTCAACGAGGGCGGTAATATATCGAGCGCTAACTGTAGGCTACGAAACAGATTTGTGTGTGTGAAAACGTCAACCTGTATTTACAGTTTAAACGTTGAGTATGTAAATAGAGTTTCTTTGGGTAGCCGGGTAGCGAACAACTATTGTCAGGAACTCAATAATACAGGTGCTATGTTGACCTATATAACAGTCAGAATTGTACATTTCAGTTTCTAAAGGCAATTTGAAAAGGCCCAATGCGTGCAAATGGAATATGAGTACATCCTCAATAGATAAATCAGTAAACCACCATTTGTGTACAGGATTTAGTCTTAGTAATCATGAACGTCAAGTGGGGTATCAGCATGAGAGTACTTTTAACAAATATACTCAGCGTCTTGTAAATATTATTCTGCCTTCTATAAAATAACGGTACGCATTCGCGTACTCTCTAAAAAAAAAAAAAATACTCAGCTTCATAGTATACTGAAGTTCAAGTGCAGTATGAGTGAAGATGATCCCCATGTATATAAGTTTATTTTATCATATTTTGGTATGTCTGTTTCACTCCTCTGGTCAGTTCATAGTATACTAAAATAAAACTGCATATATGAACGTTTTCAGTCATACAATCCACTGATACAATCCAGACATTGAGAAATAGTGACAATATTCTAGCGTGTATGATAAAGAATATGCAGCTTTATAGATGAAAGTACCTTAATATCAGTTGATACATAAATGGAAACTCTCTATATTGCAAAGTTTTTCCATATGTATTGGTATATACAAATTCCTGCTGCAACGCGGGGTAGCATCTAGTTACCCTATGCTCAAGGTTCGGTGTATGCATGCACTAGTAGAAAACAGGCCTTCGGTTCGAAGCTTTAGTCCCGGCCATGTTTAGAACCGGGACTAATGTGAGCATTAGTCCCGGTTCCAACGGCTAGGACGCCGCACGGCTCTAGTCCCGGGTCGAATGGGACCTTTAGTCCCGGTTGGTATCACCAACCGGGACTAAAGGGGTTGCGGCAGGCAGCCGTAGGGTGTCGATCTTGAGATCTTGTGCCCACCGGTGGCTCCCTACTCCGCCTTCTATAGGTGGACGAGAGTAGGGTTACAAAGGTGCCCGGGTCGGCTAACACTCAAAGTTCCAGTCAGATACAAACTAATTCGAATATTCAGGGCATGTTCTTGCTTGTCTCTTTTTTCGAGGAAAAGAACCTCCAAAGGGAGTTCCCAAATTCAATTAAGAAACAAGAACAGTGTCCACAAAAATGGTCCAGAACAACAAATTAGGCAAAGCTACTCCATGTAATCGATGATCCCAAACAATGTCAATCTCCTTGCGTCATTCATCGCCATTATTCTATTTTGCAGATGACTACCTCGATAAAACTTGCGTCAACATTAAATTTTTGTCAGCCTGCACTAGGTTGCCTAGACTTGCAGATGAGATCAGCAGCAGCCGCTAGCCTTCCCTTTTGCAGTCTTCGTCTAGCCAGACATTATATTTTTTGTTTTCCGACAATGGGTAATGTACTAATATCGAGAAGACACCTATTGCAGACATTGCATTGTTAACTTGCAACTTCAAGAAATTACAAACAATACGCTGACTAACGAATTTCTTTCTCTAAAGATAACGCCATTTCTGGCCGCCATTAGCAGTGACCAGAGCAGTCTCTAAGGGCAATACCCCAGTGCAGGTTTTTGGACAGGAAGGTGAGCAAAAGATGATCAAAACCCATACCGAAATCCGAGCACTGGTCAGGGGAGACAATACTAAATACAGTGGGAGAAGTTCCTAAGGCAGATGCATTTTGCAGTCGTCGCAGCATCAAACTCACCTAATACTTGAAATCAACAACGTACATAAAATCCTCCTCCACTGCGCACATCCGCTGGACAGCATACTCGTTCTGGCAGATAAGCATGTCGTTGTTCAGAAAGCGTCTCCGACAAATCACCGCATCAAACTCCCTGCCTCCCCCGTGTAGTTTCTCCGAAGCCGGGTGGACGATTTTCAGTCCTTCTGCCTCGCAGTACATGCACCGCACATGCTCTGTTGTACAAAGAAGTAAAATAAAAAAGATTGCATTGACAAATAATAATTCCTATAAGATGCTGTTATGTTATGTACCACAATTCTTAGTATGTGTCATATATTGCAATTGTTGATTCAAATGCGAGTTACCATCCAAGAGCTTGATATTGTGTGCAACTACAGCTTTTCACTAGTGGGCTACACTCTATCCAACAATTGCCACCTCTAATTGCACAAACGCCAATGATAATCCTACATGACATTGCCCCAGCTCCCTCTTGTCACAGACACTCTCATGTTTGACACTGGGATGGACTGTGTTATGGGCCATGTTGACTCTAGGTTGCCGAGTGGCATGATCTTGTGGGATTTGAATGGAATAGCAGAGCTTGGTCCAGACAACAATTTGGTAGGAGATATTTTAGTAACAACAAGACAGTGTGTATGCTATGGTTTTTAAGGGTGCACTAGTGCAGGACAACATCCTACAGGATTGATTTCTCTATATAATGACCCCTTGTTCCATGGGTATTCTTTTTATGAAAACACAGCAGGCTGCTGATTTGCATTATGTAAAGGAGGGGAGAATCAAGTCTTACAATCGATCAAAACGGTGTCTGAAAACAAGCTAAGAGCAACAATCCTAAAGAGGTCACCAAACCTTCTATGCAACGTCAACGTGAGTTCTTAAAGGCAATTGTGAAGAAGGGCAGCAATGTGAGTTTTTTTATTGGTGCCTCTCAGTTTATTCTAGTATGGTCATGTTGAACTTCTCTGTTCTAGACCCTTCTCATTCCACTGAGTTAGGTGATCCTTTTTAGCACCTCTGAACCCACAGCCACAAGCAAGATAATGCAAATTATGTTCCTTCTAGCGCAACCTTGTGCATGAGTGCAGTACATTCTACTTGCACTGTTTCTTCCAGTCATGTTCTCCCGTGCGGTTGCTTGCTAACTAGTCAGGACTCGATACTGATATTGATAGCTAACTAGATGACAAGAAACAGACATGGGACCATGTAGTCAAAAAAGAGCATACCAGCAAATGGTTTTGGCACATCCACCGGACAGCACAAAAGGGGTTCACCCTCCTCCTCCTCATTATCAAATTCAGCAAAGAAGAGTATTGGATGTCTGTCAGAATATGGAGAGCCCTTGCGAGTCGCCCAAAAATTAACATGGGAGTAACGGAATTTGCATGGGGCATGAGATAGAGCATTATCACTGTCACTGCAGTATTCGGGGCCACATACAGAGTCGTTAGCGCTACAGATAATATGAAGCTCAAACATGGGTTCCTATAGGCAGGTGAACGAGCAAAAGTTAGTGAGTGGCACGGTAATCATCAACGTTTAGTTAACATAGGCACAAGTAATTTGAGAAAAACTAGTTTCTGACCCCATCTTGCAGCAAGTATTTGCCCAATGCAGCTTCCACCTTTCTGGAGACTCTTCTTTGCTGAGCCTCAGAACGCATCTTTCCATCAATCACAGCATGGTAGAGCTTTTGGATTCGTTCAGGAGTTGGCTTCTGTTTTGGAGAAAATAAGCTCGCGATAAACTGCACATTTTTCGAGGTGAGTCGGTCTCCAGTCTGCAGCAGCGACAAAGCAGGTCCCTGCAGCATCGCCTTACATGAACTGAGAAATACGGCTTGCGCCTCAGGATTGCAGTGCCATGCTGCGGTAGCAGCAGCCTCATAGGCTTCCTGGGTGCTGGTGCACGGGCTCTGTTGCTCCATCTTTCTGACAGCATCGTAGATACCAGGGCTTCTGGACCTGCAATTCTTTCGTTGCCACTCCGCCTCGCCTCCACCAGCAGTAGCAGCAGCATTGAGGTTGAGATTGGCAACTAACAGGTGAGCGTCCCCGCAGAAGCTGCATTGTCAAGGTTTGGATCGGCAAAATTCAGGTAAGCACAGGAAGCCACCAGGCATTGCACGACTTCATGCTCGGACAGGTTGTGGTAGCGGGTTTGGAGGAATGAGGCCAGGCCATAAAAGGAGCGGCTTTCCAAGCGGGTGAGGCTGTTGGGGCCGATCATGTCGAGCACTGGTTGTTCAGCTGCTGGGAACATGACATCGTACCAGATGGTATTGATGATGATGTTGGAGACGGGGTCCAAGGGGCCATAGCAGTAGCCTCCCCTGAGCAGGCTGCGGTGGTAGCGAGTGCGCAGCTCATGGCGCGGCAGCCTGGCCAGCGCCTGCAGGTAGAAGCCGCGAATGGTGTCGAGAAGCGCCATCCTCAGGGATCGGGTGGCTTGGTACGGCATATTGACAATGCTGCTGCTGTAAGGTGGTCGAGAAACCGCAAGGTCCCAAGCATTCCCCAGGTCAGGAAGACAGTCGAGCAACATTGTGACTGGCAGAAGGTTGATCTCCTGGTCCTGGGACTGGTTGTTTATCGCCGAGAGAAAGCCGAGGCATTTCTGCAGCTGGGAAGACAGCGACATCCAGACACTGACGACGCGTTCGGGCTCGGGGTGCTTGGCGACCTGCGAGGCCAGCAGGAGCGCGCCCTCGAAGGCTTGCGCTGATGCCGGGGAGGTGACAGAGAACCGCATCATACCGCGGTCCGCCACGATGAGGCGCGCCGCGACGAGGAGGTCGGCGTCGGCGACGAGGAGGTAGCGCAGGGCTTCCCAGCCGGCGAGGTAGGGGAAGAAGTAGACGAGGAAGGCGATGAGGCCGTCCAGCGAGCGCTTCGCCATCTCCTCTCGAAGCTTGGTCTCGTCGACGAGGTTCAGGTCGGGACCCCTCGAAGAACTGGCGTCGGGGCGGTGGGGGAAGTCAGAGCTGAGGGCGGCGTTGGCTAAGACGTTGGAGATGGGGTCAAGGAGGCCGACGCATACGCCGGCGTCGAGCACCGTCTCCGCGGGGAGACGGCGGAACGCCTCCCTGTAGATGGCGTCCATCTTGGAGAGGAGCCGCGACTCTCCTCGACTTGTTCCGCTCTATAGGGCATGAATCGATCCTGCGGACGAACCACGCGGGCGAGGCTGCTGCCCACCACCGCCGCCGGCGAGGACATCCTTCTTTTTCACCTTCTCGATTTGGGGAAATCGATTCCCAACGGCGGCGGCGGCAGCTAACCAAACGCTCAGTACGCCGAACTGTACACAGGCTCGACACAATGAAGTAAAACAAATTCGTGTCGTGATACCTCTATTTCGGAACCTAAAGACTCAGACCAAGTAAAGACCATAGTAAAGTTTTGCACGTATCATAATAATCTATACCTTTTTTGAACAAATAATAATCTATACCTAATAGTATGCTTATGCAGAAGCAATAAGAAAGAATGACATGGCACAAAGCGTATTTATGAGATTCATGCACTAAAGGCAAGTACTCCTAGCAGTGACTTCAGCTTTGTAGTTTGTATTCCTTTTGTATTTTTCCTTCGTTATGGTGCTATCATAAACTGAATTGTCTTTCTGCACATATTTTTATTCATGTGGACAAGAAGGCAATTGAATTTTATGTAAGCATGTGTGAAGTTGTTCGCCCTACACTGAAAATAGATTTTGTATCCAGATTTTGTTCTATACCACGATTCGTACTTACAAAGATCAAGTCCTTTTAAAATTAAAATTCTAGATATTTTAACAAATAAATATTTATAAAAGAGTAGATCAAATAAAAATTAAATATTTAAGTACATAGAATAAAACATATTTAAAATTATTTAAAAAATGGGTACTTTGAATCCGGTGTATGAAATGTGTTTGTTGGATAGTTGTGTTGTATTGGTTTGGTAATAACACAAAATCAAAATAATTACAAATTGATGGAATTTGGAGAGTCGTCGGAAAATCGGTGCAAACCGAAGAGGCGAGCTTTTAAGGAGCTCTTCAAGATGACGCTTTTGTTGGACTTCACCGCCACTCGTGCTCTATTGCCTACTGGAGGAGAAAGTGTAAAATAGGCGAGCTGAGTCTAGAGTAAGACAACTCGACGAATTTAGGGAAAAATGTGGGTACTAATGAAAAATTCATCCAAAAATTGAATATTTTGATCTTCGTTGCAACACACGGGCATATTTGCTAGTCTACAATAAAAACATCTATTCTGAATCTTAGTTCTCTTTTAGGGAGTTTTTTTAACGAGCCACCTCCCCTATGAGCACCTTCCCAAACGCACCTCCCCCAATCAGCACCTCCACCAATCAATGCGAGGAAGGTGGTACCGCGTGAGACAGAACCGTGCCCACACGCACCCTCCCATCTCTCCTCCAATCCTCACACGCTTTCTATCCTCCCCAAGCCCCTCACGAGCTCCTACACTAATCCCGTTCTCCCAAATCCGCTCGGGAGCTCCCACCGCCACATCTCCGTCGAGACGCCGCCGGATGCTCCTCTCCCAAGTTCTTCGCGTCGGAGTGTTTGGAGGCTGGCGGCGGCGGCTAACCACCTAAGAGCATCTCCAACCGGAGACCCCAAAGGCCGCCCAAACGTCCGGGCGGTCCGCCCGGACACCGTTTGGGCCAAAAACAGCACCCAACCGAGGCCCCCATAGCCATCCCAAACGACCGGGTGGTCCAGCACACCCCAAACCCAGCCCATAACTGGGGCGGGTTTGGGGCCGCCCAGAAGCGCCCGGACGCGTCCGCCCCGTGGTCGCTGACAGGGCGGACCCACGCTTAACCGGCGTCGGCATTCATGGCGCACCGGCCAGCATTCATGGCGTACCGGCCACCTCCGACTATAAGTGGAGGTACCGGAGCAAACCCTAGCTCCACACTCGCATGCGCATCCGCCGTCGCCGCTCTCTTCTCCTCCACAGCCGCTGTTCTCTTCACATCCACCGCTGCCGAGCCCCATCCTCCACCTCCTCCACCATGCCTCGGCCCCCCACCACCTGCGTCAAGCTCACGCCGGAGAGGTGGTCGCAGATCCACCGCGAAATAGAGGCGGCGGAATGTAGGCGGCCGCAGAAGTGCAGGCGGCGGAGTCGGCGGACGTCGGCTACGCCATGCTCCGTGAGGACTCTGACATCGTCGAAATGACGGGTTCGGAGTACCTCCGTCAGCAGGACGAAACGCACCGCGCGCAGTCGGAGGCGGCGGCGGAGCAATGGAGAGCGCAGGCGTAGGCGGAGCAGGCGCGGATACGGGCGGAGGAGCAGGAGGCCGCGTGGGTACGGGCGGAGGAGCACGCATGGGTCAGAGCGGAGCACCGTTTGGCCGAGGAGCAGCTCAAGGCCGAGGCGGCTGACCGCATCCTCATCGGTCAGATGACGAACATGATTGGTTTCATCGACAAGCAGATGAAGGCGGAGGCGGCAATTCGTGAAGGCCGCCTCTACGAGCCAGAACCTTCCGGATGTCTCCTTCTTCTCCGGCTCCGATGAGCAGGGGTCTTCTCCGGCTCCTCCACCCGGTGCGGCACAGGGCGCCTCCGGCTTCGGCACCGGCAGCGGCAACGGCCATCGTCCTATCCGATGACGAGTAGAATAGGTAGCTATCCGGTGGCAGCAAGTGCACGTAGGGTAGCAAGTAGTAAAGAGTGCACGTTGCATGATTTTGTAGTAATTTGCTATCTAAAATTTGAGGGATGTGGTTGTAGTGACATGTTTTTAGGGGCTGCCCGGTCACTGTCCGCGGACGTGTCCGGACGCGTCCGCGGACAGTTTGGGGGCCGGATATGGGGGTTCCGCTGGAGATGCTCTAAAGACTATATATTTTGTCGGAAGAGGAATTTTATAGAGTTTGACCAGGTTTACAGCTACAACAACAAATAAAAATATATTTCAAGGTGGACAATACTAGATTAAATATTTGCGGACACGCTATTTACACCGAGGATCTTGTTTCTTCGCAACCGTATATGAAGAAAGTAAAAAGTATAGACATGGCATGAAAACATTATTTGTGTGGCGTAACAAAAATATGACATAAAATACAAAAAATTATGATGTTTTATGAGTTTTATGTTGTTATGACTCACATGTGCGTTTCTTAGCTCGATTTTTCGGTTATGAATATTTATGTATGCGACCTAAAAAAATTGTGTGTGCAACACTTTATATGTTGAGTAGCATGTCTATACCTGGACATTATTTTAAAAGTTGGTCAAACTTTTAAAAGTTTGACTTAGAAATCTACAAAACTTAGATTTTGAAGTATGAGAAAGTATTGTATCAACCGACTAATTGTAGATCAAAATGCTTGTTTAAACCAACCAAAACACCTGTTGACTCGATATTTTTGGACTTTTTGTCCAGATAACACCGAGAAACTAAAACTGCCTAAGGAAATTGCAAAACATCATGTGATTATTACGGTTTTACCAATCACAATGTTTTAAAAGGAGGATGCAGAGTAGATAGAAGATGTGCATCATTTTGATGCAGAGGCGGCCATGAGGGGTCAATAGAAAAAATGAAAAAAAAGACTCTTCTAAATATTTCAACCACACGCAGTCGATGTTCTCGTCGCCGTCACCGCCGCCTCCGGTCGCCGGAGACTCTCCAGCGCGCCGCCCCAAGGTCACACCCACCTCCGCGGCCCGCACCGCCGCCCTCCTAGGCCGCGTGCTGCCCCTTTCAACTGGAATCGAGGCGGGGCGGCCTCTCCCGTCGCAACGCCGCCGGGCAAAATACTTCGCGGTTGGGCCTTGTCCGTCGCCATCGACCTCATCCGCCACCAAATAAACACTTTATACCTTAGAACACATGGCTCACCAATAAATAATAGGCACACCACTCACCACCCGAAAGGCTTGGCGATAGACAAGTGCAGTACCACTCGACAACATTCATGTGACTAAGAGAACAAGGACAAGAACTATTGAGAGCCCCAAAGATAAATAATATAGAAACGGCTACCTCACGTTCTACTACATCCTTTTTTTTTTTGACCAGCCTACTACATCCTCTCATGTAATCTGTAATCACCAAATATGTGTTCTTCAAAGAGTATTTCGCTCCCTAAATGATTTTGGGTGTTTGTTAACATCATAAGTGATATCTTACCGTGTGCTAAAATATTTTAGGTATAGTTTATGAAATGCACAAGATGGTGAACGACCCCTAAAAAGGATAAAAAATCAAAGATGGTGGTTCGTATATTCTATTATTTTATTGAGTTGTAAAGAAACCGTACAATCAAGAGGGGTTGCTCAATGGAAGGTTTGGGAAATCATTTTCACCTGCACATATCTATATTTGCACCCAATTCCTTCCTATGAAAACAAAGGTGCAGAGAAACCTCATTGTCTAGTGGCTATTCAAAACAAACCGGAGATTTTGCTGCGTATACACCGGAGACTCCGGCCTCAGGGCAATCGGAGAGTACAACCTTTGTATCCCTAGAATTGGCCAAGAGGTGTGCCAAATTGGGTGACCTCTGGTGCCCTGTCTGTAGTTGATAAGTCCAAAACGTATCTACTTTTCCGAACACTTTTGCTATTGTTTCTCCACTAATTTGCATGATTTGAGTGGAACTAATATGAACTAACGCTGTTTCAGCAGAATTGTTTTGGTGTTTTGTTTTTGTGCAGAAACTCAATATTCCCAGAAAATTCGCAGAAAATTAGAAAAAGGGTTTTGACCTAGAAGACCCATGGAGCCAGGAGGGCAGCCGAAGGGGTGGCCCACAGCCACCAAGCGGACCCACGGCGTGGCTGAAGCCTAGGCC